>CM068953.1:171301638-171323800 GCA_035128595.1 Eptatretus atami | reverse complement strand
CGACGAAGGTAAACGATGGCTGCGTACGGGAAAGTGGAGGAGTTCAACTCCGAGCAGTCGTGGGATGGTTACGTGGAACGTTTGTCATTTTACTTCAAGGCGAACAAGATCACGGAGGGCGGCACGAAACGCGCCATTTTGTTGTCGGTTGTGGGAGCCGAAACCAATGCAGCCATCCGGTCACTGTGTGCACCCAGGAAACCGGGACAAGTCGATTTTGAAGAGATCGTGGGATTTGTTAATGAACATTTTTCACCAAAGCCTCAAAACTGTGGCGCGGTTCGTGTTGAGGGGTTTCTCGCAAACACCGGAGCAATCCATCGGTTCGTTCCTTGCAGAACGACGAGAGACAAGCGAACACTGTGAGTACGGGCTGATGCTTGATGAGTTGGTGATACGTGACCAGTTCATATTTGGGGTGAGTGACGAAAGCCTTCAGAAGAGGCTGTTGGAAACTGACGGACTTACATTGAAGATGGCGGTTGAAAAAGCATCGGCACATGAGTCAGCTCGACGTGGAGCTGCTGTGCTTCGTGAAGGTCTCTGTGGGGAACCGATCGTCGAGTACAGTCCAGATGTTGTCGTTTAAGCCATCGAGGACCGTCAGCTGTTGGCGATGTGGTGGGAAAACATGCTCCGAGCAGTTGCCGATTTAAAACCGAATCGTGTCGTATTGCGAGACGTTGTGGGAGGAAGGTGGACTCCAATCGTCGGGAAGTGACTCAACCGAAGTCGAGTCCATTGTATGGATTCATCAACGGAGGAGGCCGCACCAGATTCGGAGATGTCCAGGTATGGGGATTACACCTCAATGGAGTGCGGTAACCTGGAGTGTGATACGCTGCATCACACGTCCAGCTCTGGAGCTTTTACATGCACAGTGGAAATGGAAGGCACCAAGGTTGACATGGAGATAGATACGGGAGCATCCTGCTCTGTCATCAGTCAGAAGGTGTACGATTCTTTGGAAAGCAGACCACCGTTGCTCCGTTCTCTCCGTACTATTAAGACGTTCACTGGTGAAACAGTCCCTTTGGTAGGGGAGGCTGATATCATAGTGAGATATAGAGGTCGGCAAAAATTATTGCGAGTGGTGGTTACTAAGAGTGGGCCAGTTTGTTGGGCAGAAACTGGCTTGAACGGTTGAAGTTGAACTGGGCGGAGATCAAGCAGCTGAAGATGCATAGTCGCCCAGAGGCAGCAGCCAGTGTTAGTGATTATGAGGACTTATTTGTGGGGTTACAGGTCGGGTGGTTGGCATGAAAGCTACATTGTATGCCAAGCCAGACTGTAAGCCCAAGTTTTGAAGGCCAGACCAGTGGCATTTGCTTCTGAAGCAAAGATTGACCATGAACTTGACCGCTTAGAGTCGGAGGGCCTAGTGGAGAGGGTCAAGTATTCAAAGTGGGCCTCTCCAATTGTGCCTGTTTTGAAGTCAGATGGTTCATTGAGGATATGTGGTGACTACAAAATCTACCTTTAACCAGGCAGCCGTGTGACCAGCATCCCATTCCAAAAGTGGAGGATCTTCTAGCGGAGAGGAGTGGTGGAAAACAGTGGTTAAGTTGGACCCACATCAGCTTACATGCAGCTGGAGTTGGATGAGGATTCAAAGGACTACACGACGATCAATACACATCGTTGGTCTGTATCCTACAACCGTCTACCATTTGTATATTAATCGGCCCCAGCTATTTTTCAAAACTTCCTGGAAAACTTACTGAAGTACAGTCCTTTTGTGGTCGTACGACTGGATGATATACTGTGTCGGTAAAGACAAGCAGATCACCTGTGCCACCTACAAGAGTCTTCCGTCGTTAGGCTGGCAGGATCTCATCTGAACAAGGCCAAATTGCTTTCTTGGCTGATTCTGTGGTGTATTATGGGTATCGCGTAGATGCAACCGGTATAACGGCCGGTGCAAGAGTCCATCCGGGCCATTGTGGAGGCACCGGCACATCACGAATACACGCAGCTCAAGAGTTTCCTCGAATCTGAATTATTATCGCGGTTTTGTCGAGAGTTGCTGCAGTTCCTTGAACCGCTTCACACAGTTGCACGTAAAGGGTAGTATGGAAGTGGGGTGTGGAGCAGAGTAAGGCTTTCCGGAGGCAATAGCGCTTGCTTACATCCGTGGATGTTTTGATTCACTGCAGTAGTGATAAACCCCTGTACTGTCGGTTGATGCTTCTTCATATGGGAGTTGGGCTGTACTGTCTCACATCATGGAAGACGTAGTCAACGACCTATCGCGTTTGCATCAAGATCTCTTAAGCCGAAGAACGTAATTATGTACAGATTGATAGAGAAGGGCTGGCCATCATCTTCGGAATGAAACATTTTCACAGTGTTTGGGGACGTAAGGTTGAAATCCATACTGACCCAAGCCTTTGCTTGGATTGTTGGGTGATAGCAAGCCTGTACCACATTTGGCTTCACCGAGGTTATTCGTTGGTTATACTCTCAGTGCATATACATATACTTTAAGGTTCAAACCTGGTAAGGCTGCATGTAATTGTGATGCTTAAGTCGTTTACCCCTACCTGAGGGAAGGTACCAGATGCCCCAAAGGTACCAGAGTTGAGTTTGTCAGGCAATTGATGGACAACCTTTCGAACCCATCACAGCATCACAAATAACTGTCTGGACGAGGAAGGACCTTTGTTGTGTCAGGTGTATCGTTATGTACAGAGGGTGGCCAGATAAATCACGTCCGATGAGCTGTTACCGTTTTTCGAAGACGAACAGAACTAAGCATTGACACGAATGGGGAATGTATATGTGGGGAAATGGGTAAATTGTACCCAAACCAGGTCGGGCTCAGTTGTTGGAGGAATTGCATGAGACTCATCCTGGAGTGGTACGCATGAAAGGGTTAGTCTGTTATTTCTGGTGGCCGAATTTGTGTCAGGACATTGAGAGTGTGTACATCGGTGTAATGCATGTCAAATGAATGCGAGGAATCCCTCAATTGCGAGTACATCCTTGGGAATACCAGCCAGACCATGGCAGAGATTGCATGTGGATACGCAGGACCATTTATGGACGAATGTTTTTGTTGCAGGGATGCTTTCTCTAAATTTATTGAGACAGGATTTTGTGCCTCAAATTCAGCATCGACAAAGGCAACTATTAAGTGCCTCATGGATGTGTTCAAAACCCATGGGTTAGTTGAACATTTGGTATCAGACAATGGCACTGTTTTACATCGAGAGTTCAGGACATTTTGCCATCGTAATGGAATCTATCACTCCACCTCGGCTCCTGTACATCCGGCCAGTAACGGGTTGCAGAACGTTTGGTACAAACTTAACAGCCCATGAAAAAGATGTCAGCGGACACGGATGAGTTGTCTAACAAAGTCGCTCGGTTTCAGCTAGGTACAATGCTACACCTCATGCAGTCACCGGAGTTTCTCCAGCTCAGTTGTTATTCAAAAGAAATGTAACGTTGCGTCTTGATTTGATCAAACCCAGGTTTTGCGTGTACAGGTGGGAAGTATCAGGACAACAGAAGGAGTATCGTGGTGGAACCTCAAGAAATTGAGGAACAAGAAACTGTGTACAAAATGGGGTAGGAGCACCATGGATGGCAGCAGTTGTTTCGAAGCAAACTGGCCTGTATCATATCGTGTTGTAAATGAGTCAGCGCCAAACATTGCGACGTCATGTTGATCAGATGCGTTACTCGGAAATCTGATGGAGTAGACCCGGGTAAGGTAGAGCCTGTTGTTGACGTACAGCCAACAACGATGGCCACAACCCCAGCAAATGTAACACCTCCAGTGGAAATTGAGTCCTCGTGACACCAGTAGTCGTTCGGAGCGAATATCAAACAACCAGATTACTTGAAGGATTATGTTGTGTAACTTGAGGGGAAGGTATGTGATGTATTGGAGAGTCGATAGAGGGGGGTGGTCGGAAACGTGCACACTGTACGAGCACCACTGTACGAGCCAATGGGGCATTAAAAAGACGTGTTGATTGTTCCTGGTGAGACTCTGTCGTTCTGGCCTCGTTCCTGGGCTTCAAATAGTAACACCCACAAGGCCCTTAACAGTATGCTTCTAGCATTAACTCTGTGTCTGTTGCTCTCTTGTTTTCTCATATTAGCTCATATTTTTTCTATATTTCTGTTTTGCAGATTAACCCTTCATCATGTCAAAAAAGAGAAATGGAATGATGACTATGTGTCCTTTGGTTTCACTGCACAACAGGAAATGATGCTTGCAAAAACCCCAGTGCACTCTCTTGTAACGTTGTGTTTTTCCAAACTCAAATCTGAAGCCATCCAAGCTTCATGAGCACTTCAAGAACAAGCATGGCGGAGCTGATGTTGGAGGAACATGATGTTGGGTCATTGAAAATCAAAAGAGCTCGTTTTGATTCACAAGGAACTCTTTCGTTCTGTTGAAAAACCACTACTTCTTGCTTCATACCAAGTGGCATATAGAGTTGCAAATCCAAGAAGCCCCATACAATTGCGGAAGATCTCATCAAGCCATCAAGTACACTGGAAAGTGGCAACAATTATCCTGGGCAAAGAAGCAAGAAAATTTTTTGAACAGGTGCCCCTATCAAAATATGTCATTCACAACCGAATCATGTGATTTGAGTGAGATATTTTGGACCAAGTCATCTCAGATGTCAGAGCCAGTCCTTTTAAAAATCTCTATTCAGTTGGGATGAGTCAACTGACGTCTCCAGTTGTACTCAACTCATCACATTAGTGAGGTAGTCAATGATGGTGCGGTGAAGGAAGATTCCTGTTTTGTAAAGATCTGCCAAAAAACACAACTGCAAAGGATGGATGCAGCTGGTGAAAGACTTCTTTGCCAAACATGATTTAGATATCAAAGTCATTGGTTTCTGTGTGCACGGCCCTGCACCTCAATGCTTGGAAATAAATCTGGATTTTCTGCATTGATGAAAAAAGGACATTCCAGACTTGACAAGTTACCCATTGTTTCTTCATCGCATGCTTTGGCATCAAAAAACATCGCCTCCAAATTTGAAGAAAGTCCTTGATACTTGTGTGAAGATCATCAACTGGATCAGGGAGAGAGCTTTGACCATCCATCTTCAAATCATTTTGTGAGGATCTGAGTTTGTGAGCATTCAGTTTTCTTTTCCACACAGAAGTCCGTTGGTTGTCACGAGGACAAGCTTTAACCCGCTTCTTTGAACTGCGGAAGAAATCAAAGTTTCCTGGAGGAGCTGTGAATGTGATCTGGTTGGGCATTGGAATCACAGGAATTCGCCCAAATGCTGGCTTACTTAGCTGACATTTTCACTCGTATGAATGACCTGAGTATTTCTCTTCAAGGAAAAGGGATAAACATATTGAAGGCTTGCGAAAAAGTTCACCTCCTTCAACGAAAAGTTACATCATTGGCATCGAAGGATGGAAAGAGGCAGTCTCTCAAATTTCCTTCACCAGAAAGAGATGGTTGATTGATGCTGGATCCATAACTCCTACTGTGCGTGAAGAAATTGTGGCTCATTTGGAAATGCTGTCAGAATCGTTTGATGGATATTTTGCTGCTGGAGACCTGAAGATTCAGAAGAATGGATCATGAATCCATATCCTATAATTTGGAGAAAATGTCAGATGATGAAGAGCTGAAGGAAGATCTTATTGATTTGCGGACAAATCGAACTCTGAAATGCAATTTGAAAGCAAGACTTTGGAGGAGTTTTGGTGTGCAGCACGGATATGTTCCAAGACTGGTGGAAAAGCACTCCTGTTCCTCATTCTATTTGCAACAACATACTTGTGTGAAGTGGATTCAGTTCTCTTTGTCATCAACAAATCAGGAATCGCAATCCAGACAAAATAAGATAGAAAAATCCACGTTTGACAAATCGTGAATGAGAAGCAGGAGCAAAGAATCATTGAATTTTATGTTCACAATGGGATTGATTTACTGTTACAATTTTTTCTGAATAAATTAGAATCTAATTGCTCAATTTATACTGCATTTTATGCCACTGAGTTAAAAGCTTATTTTTTAAGTTAAATTTGTTCACCCGCAGTATTCGTAATGTCGTTTCAAAAATTAAAATTGACTTCTTCATCTTCAAATGTGATATTACTTTTGTAGGGGTGCGAACATTAATCGACATTTCCTCGGGCGTGTGGGGCATAGAAAAGGTTGGAACCACTGCATTAAACCAACACCAGGCATACACACTTAATGTGCAATATGCAAATAATACAAAAAAAAATTCAACACAAGTACCATCCATCCATTGGCACCATACTCTGTGCAGAGCATTGGTGCTGCTAAGCAGCTGCTCCTTGACTCATTGGGCACAATCCTGGACAGGCACCACTCGAACACAGGACACCAGCATGCTGGCACTTATTTTCTAACCTCAGGGATAACAGGCAGATCAACCACACCTGGTATTAATTCAACAGCTGGTGGGATTCAAACTCGGGATCGCGAGGATCCCAAGCCCACACCCCAACTATTAAACCAACACCAAGCATAACACAAAGTACATGAGCTCTATATTTCAATTCCTGGTTTATCATCCAACAATCACTATTCCTCCGGCTTCGTCTGAGGATAATCAAAAGGGCTCCTCACCTTAATTCTTTGCAGGTACACAGGGTCCTCGTCCTTTCACCAGTCAGCGTTCACCTCTTGTTCTGTGCTCTTCACCGTTTCACCTCTTGTCCTTCGGGTTTGCATCCCTGCCGCGACTACGCCAAAACTGTGTGAATTTATTTCCTCAGATGGAATAAACTCCTCTAGGTTCGAATTCAGATCATTGATTGCGAGGATTGCAAAAAGAAAAAACGACACAAGTTTATAGCGTAAACTTGAGTTGTCCTTGTCCAAGAAACTAAATTATTAAAAAAACAAAACTTTTATAGCCACACAGGTGTTCGTCGGATTAACATCGTCGAGCCCCTGAATGGACCAAGACTTGTCACGTGACATGTTACCTTGCGTTACATGCTTACTATTTTGGGGGGTTTCATTACCAGTTGTTATTTAACGAAAAAAGGAATTTTGTATTGGGAGTTACATGAATATTAATGAAGCAGACAGAACCGAACTGACGAGGTGGAACCGGAAATGCGTCAGAGAGCTGTGGAGTTAGGGCAGCAGGAGACCCCGTTAAAAAACGGTTGAGCTGAAGAACCTCCATGTGGCTGACTTGCTCCACAACACACACCGACGTCTGAAAAAGCGAACTTATTCACACAAGAAGTTATTACCATATGCTCGCCCGAGTCGCGATTTCCGCCTAATCTTGACTTCCCTTTTCTTCAACAGCTTCGTTATGAACAATCTTCACATAACATGAAAACATACCCTGTGTAGAGACCCTCATTAATTAACCACTTGTTTATAAGGTGTTAAGAAAGCCGTGAGCTCTTTCAATACACTTTTGAGGTGTATACAGAGTATTATGGGCAGTTTGTTTGGCTGTTCTTCCAAACATACAGACAAAATGGAATTTATTTTTTAAGCGCTTCGTTTCGTTTATTTAACCTCGTTTTCACATTCACGTAATTGGACTGTAAATTTTTTTTTTCAAAAACCACGCGGAAGAAAAAAATAAATAACATCCACATTCCTGTAAGTATTAGTTGCGTTCTCGGAAACCGCATGCATCCAACAGATAGTGTCCCAAGACAGTATTCCATGAAACACGTGTAGATAGTCCCTTCCCTTTTGTCTCACGGGCCAACAGGGCGTGCGTGCGATGATCTCATAGCTCGGTTTGCTTACATCATTTTTTTCTTATTTCATAACACTCTTCTTTTCTGATTATTCCTGAGGTAATCTGAAGCCACGTTGCGCCTTCCTGTGAGAGGGGGTGCGGCGCTGTGAGATGGAGGCGAGCGCGTGCAGCGGCCGCTGCAGAAAGAGCGAGCGAGCATTAACAAGCGCAGAGCCCCCGTTCCAAGCGAGCCCTCAACCCAATGTGCGGCGAGTCATACGCACTTGGCAGGGATTATCGACCATCGAGCTTTCCCATGATCTGGGAAGATTGCGGATTGCAATTAACAAGGTATAAGAGAATACCTCTGAAGAGCTGCACGGCCTCTTGTTTTCACAAACACAGAAACACAGCCAGCACGACGCCACGCGGCACGATAACACGTACGGAGGCCGATAAAGGCGACTCCAGCCACGTTGGGTTGGGATGCGAGTGCGCGAAAGTAATAAGCGGCGCGTTCTTTCAACCAAATTTGATACATATTGGTTTCGCACGCGCACACAAGAGCTGCGAACGTGAGCCGCGCCACGCTGCGTAATGCCAGAACGCACGTGCAATGTATGGAACCCGTGAGTCCGTCGGGGATTCCCGCCAACCATCCCCGAGATGGTCCCTTCTCGCCGAAATCAAAAACGCCAACAGGAACAATAATATATATCATAATAATTGAATGTAAAAAAAAAGAATTACAAAACATAATGTAACATCATCAATAATTATTAATCAAAGTAGTTCCATATCAAGTACATCAAAGTATCATCAAAGTAAATCAAGTCCATATCATGTACATCTCACATAGAAGAATGAAAAAATACAATGAAACTGAAGCATAATAAATTACAATGAAATACAATGCATACAATGAAATAACCAATGCATAATAAAAGCATACAAAGAAACCGATCAGAGAACCCACAAAGTCCCCGGTGGGCCCCCAGTTACCTGGTGGGCCCTAGCCAATGGCTATGTTGCCATTGGAAAATCCGGCCCTGTCCTGTGCTTCAGTTTTTTTTTCCTTTCCCACCAATGGTCATTACAATCCGACCACATGCTCGGGGACAACCGCAGCCCCTTAACAGGCACACTACCTTTCGCCAGTCACCTGCACCTGGCGTCTGATGGTGTCAGGTACAGCCACGAGGGAATTTCTGCACGGAGTTAGTGTCCTCTCCAGCCGCTCGTACAAGTTGGTGCAACCCAAGGGCTCCGGACACTATACGCCCCACAATCAATGGCAACAACGTGGGCAGGGTAGACCCACATACGGGACAGGCGGCAGAATGAGGCCAGGAGGGCTGCAAAGTTTTTCATGACCCGTGAGTCCGTCGGGGACTCCGCACATCCCGAGAGGTCCTTCTCGCCAAAGTACCCACCTAAGGGGTCAGGCTGCATGGCCCACGTCAGGCTCAAAGCAGGTCTGGATGGCCGCGATAATGGACAATAACGTGAGGCAGTCTTCCGTCCCGTCCAACCTTAGGCACCACTGCGTGGACGCGTCCGAACATCTCTGCTGGGATGCCGTGCACGCCCGCTCGGGGCCGTCTCCGTCAGTATGAACCACGTGCGTCCCCCAGTCCCACATCCAGACCACCGTACTAGACGGTGGGCGACCGGCAACAGCCGGCAGCCAAGTAGCCGACTCCTTGGTACGGCCACAAAAAACGGCGGCTCGGTCCATGAGGCAGTCCACTCCCGGGTGGGTAGGCGATTTGGGGACTGCAATGGGTGCTCTTGGTGCGACACTGGACCGTCCTATCTCGGGTTTTTGGACCCTGATACGGCATCACGGGTAGCTTCAAGAGACCTTCACGAAACTGGTGACGTTCAGCGACACACACGAATTGTGTGGACACGACTTGCAGCCTCGGGTGATGGGAATGGTCTTCATGCTCCATCCTCCAGCTGGAACGGTTCGAGAGACGGTTTCGCAAATGGGTACAGCCGTTCGTCTTCTCTTTCTTCACCCCAGAAAATCGGTCAACACTAAATGCTTGACCGCACATGCCCTCCTCAATGAAATCCTCAAATATTTCTATCCCTCATAGTTCACACGGGCTCGAGAACGTCAGAGCATAGACCAAGATGCCACGTGGAAGGTCACATGAGGAGCATGATCGGCGATTTGCCCTCCGCGACGTGTTTTCCATGTCAAAAACTCGGTTCGCAGGCCGCAAATTCCTCTGAAAGAAACGATCAAATGGCTGTGGAAAAGGCACGTTGGGACCCTCAACCACCACGTTGGAAGTGTTGGGGGGAGTTGGGTGTGGGGGCAGAACTCGTCGTAATGCAAGAAAGCAGAATGAGTCACCAAGCCGTCTGACAAAATTGGCTTTGATGAACCCAACGGTCTTCGACAATAAACGGTTTAATTTGAGGAATGCAGTGACATCACACGCGTCCGTTATGGCGTCCTTCCTATTTCCTCTGGTGGAACCACGTGGGGTGCATTGGTGCGAACAACACATTTGTGTGCTCCACAGAAGGGGATGGGGATTTGGTGATTAATGGTGAATAACATACCTCCACCAGGATGGAACAGTTTATATTTTGGATCCGACCGATAGGCGGATCTGCTGAACCGAACAAAAACTTTAAATTGGCTTGTTATTGTCAATCTGATCCAACTCATCCACCAAGTTTGTGAAAGGCCATTCCACAAACTTTATTTTTCAGGATCTAAGGGTGTAACGGGTCTGGCCAGGGTCTTAGCTTCTAAACTGTCTTTGGGTCGAAGGTCTGGAAGGCTCCAGGGTCTTCAAAGTTAATTTGGTATTGAGGGTCGAAAGGGCCAGAGGGATCTTCAGGGTCGAAAAGGGTCTTCGGGTTTGAAAAGTCTTCGGGTGTTACGGTTTTAAATGGACTAGGGTTAAAAGGGTCTAAAGAGTCCTCGGGTGTCAAAGGGTGTGCAAGGTTTGAAAGGCGATAAAGGGTTTCAGGTCTTAGGATCTTTGGGGTACTTACAAAGGAATCCAATAAATTATACACATACGTTCTGTGTGGACAAACAACACAGACAAAAAACAAACAACAATAAGACGGAGTGCAGAGCACGACTACTTGGAAAATCCACCCCCTCCCAAAGGTCCATGATACATCAAAATAGGTATTAAAATTTGAACAATCTCAATAAGGCTCAGGCTCAATGGAACGAAAAATGATTATTTTTTTCAGATTGAAATTGATGATTTTAGAAGTTCGCCTTCAGTTGAACTTCACCTGTTGACTCAAAAATAGTTTCATCTCAGTGACGCAATATGCAGAATCTTGTTCAATATATCAATCGGAGAAAAAATGAGATTTTAGAAACTTGAACCCAAGATGAATCCTTTGACCTCAAAATCTAATTGGGTTCCCAGATGAAGACTTTCCTCTACAACTTGGGAAAGTTCCATGATGAATTCGGTTTAGAATTGTGACCTGGGAGGTGATTAACAATCAAACAGCAGAAGGATCCAATATATTTAAAACCTCACAGAGCCGACACCTGGCAACACTCCGGTAAGAAATACCTCTCCGCCAGGTGGAACAGTAAAAATTTTGTCTGCCACGGATAGGAGGATCTGTAATCCGGATTGAAACCAGAATCGAATCGTCTTGTATTGTCACCTGAACAACCTCATCCACCGATCCTCAATCACAACTCATCACCACTTATGAAATATCAATGAATGTGCATCGTTTGGTCCCGTCTCTCCAGGTGAAGACTTACTTAGCGGGATAACGAACATTCCCAGGATCCGATCCGGATCAGATCTTCCCAAAAATCGAAATCACCCAACACCTGTTCACCAAACTCGTCCAAATCCATCCCAACTTCTTAACTATATCTGTTCAACAGATAAATCAAAACATGGATGAAAACATAACGTCTCGTCCAACTCGGGGGTGGAGGTTAACTAACGATGTGTGAGGAGGTTGGGAGGAGCACGATTTCCCGACACCGAGATGAACGTCATACCGCCGGTGTTTATCCCTCCCATGCCCCTACTTTGACACGGTTCGTACGTGATCAGAGGCCACACAGAGGAAGGTGATACAACAAAACTTTACCGGATTGTCCGCAAAAGTGGCAAGGAAGAGGATTGTGACGAGGATCACGCGGTGCCAAAACAGCGGGGCGAGTCACAAAAACCGACTGGATTGTTTGGATTCGGAGCGACCTTATCGCGGAATCTCTTTTCCAGGCGAACAAAAATGAATTCAAACTGAACGGGAAAACTCGTCTGGGCTGAAGTTTTCTACCACAACGGGAAAAGTGGGTAAAAAGTACCCGTTCCAAGCCAAGAACTCCCAAACTCCAACAAACGAAACCAGCTCTCTCTGAAACTATTCACCAACATGAAAGTTTCCCTGGTCCGGGTCAACGTTGGTTCGAAGGATTCATGATATACGTTTGAGAACAATTGATGAGAAAATGTTTTTTACCTGTGACCTTGTGCTGTTGTTGGTTCTGGTGGTGAATAGTGGTCGATTTTTTGGAATGTGCTCCATTGATCAGGAACTTCCGGACGGATCCACATCTGTCCCTTGACAACACCCACAATCTGTCCTTGACAACACCCACATCTGTCCCTTGACAACACTCACAATCTGTCCCTTGATCAACACCCACATCTGCCTTGACAACACCCACATCTGTCCCTTGACAACCCCACAAGGCCCCAGCGATATTATATGGCCGCCATCTTGGTTTTCTGGTGGGCCAAACAACATTAGACCTGTCGTCCTTTGCTGATTAAAACACTACCTGGTTCTTTTTTGCGTCCCTGGTTGTGACCACATCGGGTCATGTTCTACTTGGTTAAAAAAAATATTTGAAAGTCTGGGTGAGTGTGAAAATAAAAAAATTAAAATGTCGTTACGAGTAAATCATCCCGACGACTGACTACGACTACAACGGTCAACATCTAATCCAAAAGGTGACAACTCCAACAACTTCATCGCTCAGGATCCGAGAAGCTTCAGTGGAATAGGAGAACGAAGGTCCTCCCCTCCCCCCCCCCCCAACTTTGCACGGCCAGGGCCCCCAGGACCTTTTCCTGTGTCGGAATGGAGCTGTTCGGACATCCCTTGTGGCTTATAAACTCCGTAGGTTAAGCATTCCAGACATTCTAGACGATTCTGGTGCTTCCAACTTGGCGCATCAGTTTTGGGGAAGGGCCGTTCTGTTCGGTATGACAATGCCCCAATATGTCTAACAAATTCCGGGAGTCTGGTGGGAGCCGAGACAGCTTTTCCCCTCTCGTGGTCTCTCACCCGACCCCCGCCCCAACAGTAATAGCTCTATTTTTAAAAAAAAATAAGCTGAACACGTTACTTTTGTGATGCATTGCCTCCCTTGATTTGACGTGAGTGCCGTGTGCGCGCATCAGAATGTGAGACGGGCGTTCCAATAAAACCTTCGTGGAGTTGAAACGCATCGTGGTCCATCAAACGAATCGTTGTTCTGCACGACATCACAATTTCCGCTGTAAAGGGAACACAAAACGATGGTTAAAGTAAACCTTGTTTAACATAGTTTTGCTTCTCGCGTTTCAACGACGTCACACAAAACAGGTCAAACATATTCATCAAGAGTATAAAAAAAATTCTTACGGTGTTCACAAACACAGAAAGGAACTTGACTGCTGCTGTGGACCGTCGTGTAAAAGTCGAAATAAAGAAATTAAACTTTCCTTCTCAATTTTGGTTACTGTGCCACCGTACGAAACTGCAGGTTTTTTTGTATACGTAGTCGAGGCCGTGGAAGAGCTCGACAGTGAACGGATCAGGACGGAACAGACAAAAACAGGACGCAAAAAACACGCCCAATGGGGTGAACAAAATTGGACACAGAAGGAGACTCAAAGGAGGGAACAACCTGAACATATTTTACTGCTGATAAGAATAATAATAAAAAATAATAATAATTCTTATCACCTTTGTCCAACATGTTTGGGCTCGCCATATTTTCTTGCTTCCTTGTTATTTTCCCATTTGGCTTCCAGGGCCTCTGGCTCAAAGGGGCCAAGGTCTACGTTCTGCCCAATGGACCCTCTGGAAACCCCTCTCACTCACATCCTGACAACGCTTCCAAAACCTGTTGCCTTGCCGCACCTTTCTGTACCTCCTGAGAAGTTGGAGCGTCATTCCTGCGTCCAACGGATCCAAGCCATCCCATTCTGCACCGATGCTGTCCGTGTGTGTAATCCTTCTTCACATCCGCTCCCAGATGGCATCATGACCTACGAACTTTCTTTGTCCATCAGAATAGAGTTTGTCTGTTTTCCTTACTTCTTGCCGCACCAGCTGTCGGAATACTACATAACACATAATGGTCAATGGCCCAACAAACAGAAACAATTGAAAACAAGAAAGATAGCTCTTCCCAATGTCCATCGATTCATGAAGTATAAATGTTGGATCCAAACAGAATTCCCGAGCAACTTTTCCTTTAAAACAACGAGAAAATCGCAGCAGTAAGTTGTGTACACCTCATCAAGAACAAAATACACCTGTAATAACAATAATTAATATTCATGTATTAATCTTTCTAACAAATAACTGCTTTGTTTTGAACCCATCCCCTCATATAACACCAGCACTTCCCATAACACCTCATTCTTCAGATGGTTCAATAAAAGTTAACCCTGACGGGGAAGAAAACCCACGCGCAATCAAAAACATTGCGACAAACACCTGTTTTTTTACCACTACACTCCGACAACGCAGCAATTAGCACCCGTCACACTCACACACAACAATTTACAAACACTATAAACTTTACACTGGAAATGCGACAAAAGGAAATGAACCCTCTCCCTGACAAGCCAGGACACAACGCCTCAACTCAGGTAAGGTAAAACAGAGGTGGACTTACACATGTGTCGATTCATCAACGATGTTTCTGCAATCCATGAAATTCACTAAACATTAATTATCATTACATGATTAATACACGATGTTTGACCGTTAAAAAAACAACTTCGTTTTGTTTTCTTAACATATCATGCGACGACGTTCCCCTCCTCAAACGTATTTACTGAACAATCAGACACAGCGATACAAAACCTGATCGGTAAACAAGAGGCACATTTTATTACATCCTATAAACTACAAATGATTTGTTACACTCAAATGTTTCCTTAATTGATGCTTTCAACACTTCCTAAAATCAGCACCAAACTAACCCACATTAACAAGAGCCCTTCAAGGTTGCTGAAACACGAATGTTAATGAACAAATGGACAACAGAAAGACGTCACAACCAACATGACCAAATCCAACTTCATCAAACGCCGTGTGTGACCCATCATCGCACGTCCACGAACTACAAACTGTTCTTATACAGGACACAATGTGTGTTGACTGTCATGTTAGTAAGTTGTAAACACACGCATTAGCTTAAATTAAAAACGAAGAACAAACTAAATAAATAAAGGAACATCACAGCTCGATAACGATGAATAAAAACATTGAACTAACAGCTTTGTAATTTATAATCAACGTCTTGAACGTTTTTTATTGGATACACAACACAAAACGCAAGAACATGTGGGAATCAAGCCACACTGGACAGTAAAAAACAAGAACACAAACGGATGAGCGCACTCGGATGAAAGGAGAGGACCACGGTGTTACATCACGTCTCCCTCCAAAAGGTATTTGTTTTGGATCACAACATGTTTTTCAACATCGTTTGCTTTGTCATTCCCGAAAATGCTCTTATTATAAATGTCTGAAAAATATTATTTGGTTTTTTTCCTTGTTCCCAGGTTTCGTCGTTCCCCCGCATTATACGGTGGCCGGATGTGAAGGGAAGTTAGAGGATGGACGAGCACATTTCACATGTTCACTTCAATCATAGTGACAAGTATTGTATTAATGATAAGTGTATACGTGTACTGCCGCATTGTTTTCACTGGAATAGCGTGTACATGTGTTGTTTTATATCGTTGTGAATGTTTAATGATATTTATCAAACGGAGTAATGCATTGCTTGAATAAGTTTTTTTTTTTTTAATAGATTTTTTTGTGTTTAATAATTTTCAGTTGTGTTTCCTTCGTTTATTGATTTTGTTTTCATGGTTTGTTTGAAAGAGGAGGTATGGAGTACAAGCGACTCGGTGTGCTCGAGCAGAGGCTTGTCGACAGGAGAAGCCCCGCTCAGTAAAAAAGTGGCTCCTTGCCATCAGGGAAAAATGTTTCAAAAACAAACAACATATTGTCCCTGATCCGGAAGGACAAATGACAACATGACAACTAAGCGACAAAGAAAACGAAAAGAAGACAATGTTTAAAAGGGGAACGAAAGGGCAAAAGTGTTAAATTTTAATAAAAAGAACTCCTCAAGCCACGTCACTTGTCGGTAGCTTGAGAAGAAAGTTGTGGTGGATCCTTCGAAACAGAAGGTACGATTAGGAATTGTATTAACATTTATGAAGTTTTTAAAAACACTGTAAACAGGTTTCAAGTGAGTCATATTTTGCTATTTTTTCATGTGATGTATTCACTGAACTACAAGTGTGCCAGCCATTTAATGATGAACACCATGTTTAATTGTTACCTATTGTATTGCCAAGTTGTTCGGTGAGGGGCAGCTGGATGTGGGGAGGGGGAGGGGTTCACGCACACAAACTACCGATTGAGCGATGGTGGAGAGAGTGATGGTGTGGAGCGAGCTTTTAAGGGAGTCGAGATGGGTGCGTCTGCATGTGTGTGAGGTGGGCCGCACCCAGATGTGCCTCAGGAGGAGGCACCTCGGGATGTGTGTGAAAGGAGGGCACAACCTACCTCTGGAGGAGGCACCTTGATGTTCCCTCCTCCAGAGGTGGAGGCAAAGGAAGAAACTGAGCTGCTGTCCAGGGAGGGGAATGTTTGAAGCTGCAAGCCAGAGGCTGCCAGGTACAAGTAATGAAAATAACTACCTGACGTTTCATTGAAGTAAAACACTGAGGATCGATCAAATGTTGAATATTGATAATATTGTTCGATTTGGAAAATCTATAGCCTCAACATCAGGTTCCTTTAGCTCAGTTATCCTCGTTAAGAGTACGTGTTTTAAAGATAGCTTTCCTCCCCCTGGTCCAATGGGTGAATAAGTGTGATGCGCCGCGATTTGTTATTGGAATACCCATCTCCCGCAACAACAACAGCCATCTTCACGTCCATCCATACGCCATGATGCGTCCCCGCGCATTCTTCAGCACGCCAGCCAGCCAAGGCGCGCGCTGGTGGGCCGGACGCTCTAGCGAAGGCATGGCGTCCCCCTTGGCCAATCGCGCAGGGAGCGGGCGTCTTCCGCGCTCCGCTCGCACCGTCGCAATTAAGCACGCGGTCTGAGTGAAGCGGTGGCGGAGCCACAAACGCCCCGCGGAGAACTCCGCCCAGAGGGATGGGGGCAACCCCACCCACTGTCCAAGGGAGGTCGGCCAAGGAAACGCACGGTTCCCGTCCAATGGGAAGGCGAGTGGGAGACAAAGAAGCGGTCCCGTGCATGGGGAGGGGCGGATATCATAGTTCGGGGGGTCTGCGGAGTTTGGCGCGCTCTTTCTACCAATCCATCATCGACCTCGCCCTGCTCCGGAGCGCTCTTTTCAAATCAACCGTCCTGCTATGAATGTGTCATTGTCGACGCTGGAGGCCCCGCCTGGCTGGTTCGAACGACGCCACCCGGAATCCAAAGAGAAAGGGACGTCCAGCCCGCGTTCGCGGCCAGGTAGCCTGCCGCCCTGGCTTCACAGCCGGACTGTCCTCCTCGGCTGGGAGCCACAATTAAAAGATCCTCAGTGGTCCAATCAATCTGTCTGGGTGTGCGGTGTCTGTTTTGTGCGCTATCTGGCAAGTAGTGAAATTTTTTAAAGTGCCTTCGCTGTATATTACTTGCATTCTCATTAAATCGGTGAAATCTTCCCTGGCGTTGCTCCCTAATTCCCTTCTGCCTATTGTACTAATATCCCCATTGTTTGAATTTCTCAGCTTTCTGTCGCGTCGATTCTTTCTTTGCTGAAGCGTGTCGCGTGTTGTGGGAAATAGCAGCCATGCCGAGTAACGGGATAATCGGGGCCGACGGAACCAGCGATTAAAACCGCCCGGAATCGCTCGCGGAACAGCTTGGTAAGCCAGCTCGGTTTCCGTACGAGTTCGTCGAGGGTGAAATTCCCCGGTAGCTGGACCGCGTGGGTAATTAGGTAAATTTGAAGTTGGCAAAATCGACCCGACCCCACGTGTCTATCCCATTGGCGGATTTCGTCCAAAATAACAAGACCCGTCGATCCGACATTTTCCGGGCCGCGATCTGACATTCCCGCGCGATGCGAGCCGGGCCGACTTCGCGGCTCACTGGCGGTCGTTGTTCGCGGCGACGTCCCGGTGGGAAAACTATAACCATATGTAATGCAAAGTTTTAATAATGACATAGTGAATGGGGACTGAGCTTTAGATGTTAGGCGTCTTTTATTGTTTGTTGTCACGCTACTCTCTCAGTTGTGTTGTGAGCAAATTACATCCAGACTTGCTAACAGAAGAATCACCAGTGACCACCGTTTAATGTAGTGTGAATGAACCAATGACCTGAGTTATGATGTATTTATCTTTGCTGTGGCTGGGGAGAGGGGGGGTGGTGGTGAGGGTAGAGGGTGAACAAATTCTTCAAACGTAAATGTGTCTCGTGCATTTTGCGATATTCAATATGATTTTGGTTTAGGATAATTAAAAATGCGTAGGTTGGAGTGAGTATGTTTCACTGCGTCGAATAATATTCACTTGTCGGTTACCAAGAAGATTCAAACTCCAAATGATACTTTTTTCCTCCGAAAAATGTTCACTTGGAACGGAAAAAAATGTGGAATCGAGCTGCCAAGAATGCAATCGGACAACCCTGTTACCTGAACACGATTCTTCAGGTCTCGTATATCAACCACCATTGCAATTACTGTTTCTGGCGTGCATTATAAAAAGCTGTGAGTAATGTCATTGCTCTGCCGATGTTTTTCCACTGTGATGGGTTTGAAAGTGTTGTTGTCAAATGCTTGGCTCATTCCAACAACCAGCAAGAACCAGTCCCTTACGGATGGACTAATTCTCCCACTTTGAAGTGTGTTTCGCTCCTGACTGGATTTTCATCCTCGAACCGCGTTCGTGATCGAAAGGATTCTGTTAAGGTTGTTGAGGGATCTTGTCCTCCTGAGGGTTCAACGTCTAGCCGACTCGGTGTTGCATGTTCGTGATAATAAACCACAGAAGTCGTAAAATCAATGTTCCACAAGGAGTTCTTTCTTTTGAATCAATTTATTTGCTGTCTTATCCTCTCCTCTTCATATAATAATTGTTACGCGGGGAAATCGCGTTTTAACAACCATTCAGGTCCCGTAGGGAGGTATCTTTTAAGTACCTGTGAGTTACCCAAAACCCGTTGGTTATGAGGGAAATAATGTGTGATTCATTCGGGCTGCGATCCTTTTGAGATGCCGATTTTCTTTTTCTAATTGTATTTCAACGACAAACCCCCGCAAACCACACCGCCACCTACTACGCCACAACGCCAACCCGCGCTATAAACAATACCCTCACAAACACCACCCACCATCTTCGCCACTACCCCGCTGACGAACCGCCATCCTCCACGGTCCACCCTATGGAAGGTTCCGCGTTGGAAACCGTCAGAACGCAAGGAGGAAAGAAAGAAGGCACAACGAGTGGCGCGCCTGTTTTCCCGCTGTTTTTCCCGCCATTTTTCCCGGCGCCTGTGTGAAGGAAGGGGGGAAAGGGTAAGCCCCGCCACCGATTGGTGCGATGAACCAGCGTGAGCGGGTCGGGGTGAGGCGAACGCCCCTCTCCGAGTAACCCTCTTCGAACGAGGGTGGAGCCGAAACGCGGGGCGGAGTGGAGGGCGGAGCCTCCGGGGTATAAGAAGTTCGGAGACGGGTGAAAGCCAGTTTGGTCGATGCTCTGGTTTGGTCGAGTGCTTCTGGTTTGGTGGATGCTCTTGCTTCGTGTTGCTCTGGCCGCTTGCACCCGTCTTCCGGCTCGCTCGTCCTGGAGGCCGTGGCCTGGTCTTTGGTGGGGCAGTTGCAAGACCCCGCTGGCGGGCAGAGCGTTCCGCCATTCCCCTCTCCGACTTCGGCATCCACGTTTCCCCCCCCCTCTATCCGCGCTGGGATAGCGCCGGAACACTCGGTCCCGGGGCGTCGAGTGGTCACACATGCATGGCGCGAGGCAACGCAAGGAGAGGATCGCTACCACGCAGGGCACGGAGTCGCGGCCAGGCGGACCACGTCGACGAACGTCGCCAGAGGGGCTGACGGCCCCAACAGGGAAGGCGCACTTCCATCTTTCTTTTGGGGTTTGGGTGTAAAAACGTGTGTGTGTGGCGCCGTCCGTCAAAGTAGTATTGTTTTAAGTGTGGCGTGTGTTCGCCGTATTCGGTCGTAAGCTCTGCATTGGTTGTCGTTTCTTGTTACATTTGCTTTTGTGCATTAATTGTTTTTAATTGATATAGTGCATTATGGCTGTATATGTGGTGACTCCCGTGTGTCGCGAATAATGTGTTACTTGTTGACTGTGCCCGTTCGTTTCGTCATTTCTTACATGAATCTCATCTTGCTTCAACGTTAAAGGGTTCGTAGCGGGTGCAAGATCCCGGTAATTAATCTGAACCGTCGAGGTCGGACGATAACACCGCTCGGTTATCCGATAGACGGAACGGACCGCCCAAGCGCCGTGTCCGGAGTCGACCTGCGCGAGGTGGATCGCCCGGTTTACCATCCGCGGTGGGTACTTAGGTAGGTCGAGTTTGGCGAACAACCCTATCCCACGTGGTGCCGGAGTGGCAAACGATCGGGTGAGCCGAAAGCCCCAGCCCGTGACTAACTTCCCAGGCGTTTCAAGTCCGAGAGGTCACGACAGAATGTCCGTCCGGTGGGCGAGCGGCCGCCCATTCGAGTCACTGCGTTCGCCACGCGCGGGCGCGAATTCGCACAATATATACCATTTTAAAGTAGAAAGAAGGGCTTTGATCAGCAAAGAACAGAATGTACCAGCTTTACCCGTCACCCTTGTACTTGCCAAAAGAACCAAACAATGTCCAAAGTGCTCAAAGAAAAGCAAGATTAATAAGTAGGTGGTAGGCCTTAACAATAAATAATAGAACAAGTAAAGAGAGTAAAAAACAAAACACTTTGAGCCTACTCAGAACTGAAGCAAAGGTTTTCTTGTCCTAGCAAGAGTAATAATTTCCCCAACACTCCTCTAAATCCTCTTGTCACACCCTGCATCTTCCCCAACCCCTCAGTCTACCTGCATCCCTTTTGTGGTTCCTGCAGAGCACTCACCACCATGAACGTTGTGTACACATGTGAACAGTTCACCAAACATGGTCTCGTAAAAGCTGGCAGCACTTTCTCATGCCGTCTTTGCACAAATCCTTCACAAGGCCTCGCCCTTTTGAACGAGGTTACAAAACACAATTCTTGCATAACTTCCTATGATCCACAACCACTGCTTTTCGGTGGCACATATTACATAACAACCTTCCGAAAGGACATTTAGCTAATCAGAGGCAATACTACGCTCAGCGGAGAACACATTCCAAGCTGCTCTGACTGCAATGCAAGCTTGGACTCTCCACTCCCTACCCTTCACTAACACATTCTCTGGTGAATGAAATTCTACATTTTAATGTTTTTGCAACGATTGCTGGGTGATGTGCACGGATGGAGCATATTAACAAACATTATGTTTGCTCCTCTGATGAAGGAAGTCACATCTATCCTCAAGTTGATGAATCAAGACGTGAGAAGTAAAGGTTTTTCAGTTGGTGTGGCAACATTAATCTCTACATCCAGTTTTCACGATATAAAATTGAATTTGTTTTCCTTCATGCCAATTGACTTCATATGAGAGGAAACAGCCACAGGTCATTGATGAATCCCCCAATCAAAAAGTTTTTTTTGTAACAACAGCTCGTTTCATCATCGTTGGATTTTATCATCATGATAAATGCTTTGAAAAAAAAAAAAATTCTGTCTGCAGATATGCCATTCCTGTTCAATGCCTCAGTGTAAAGTTGTCAAGATACAATTCAAAAGAATGGACAAAGCAGATTGTAACGTACATGCATAAAGAGGAGAGTTAATATCAATGGAAAGCTGGATTATTATTATTGTTTAAATGTACTTATGGTTTCTTTGTTTGTCCATATTTGCTATTTTATTATAATTATTTTTTTTAATGTGCTAACTTACAGGTAGCCTGAGATATCATGGAAGATGAGAAGCTTCGCAGTACAGAACGTGTTTTCTTCTGAGCTTCTGGCAGAAGGCACACCTGGATTTTGGTCTCTCCAGAGGAGCACACCTGGGCATTTGCTATTCTCCAAGAGGAGGACACTTGGATTTGCCTTCTCAAGAGGAGGCACACCGGATTTGCCTTCTCCAAAGGAG
>CM068953.1:171280670-171301613 GCA_035128595.1 Eptatretus atami | reverse complement strand
TTTTGAAGGCCAGACCAGTGGCATTTGCTCTGAAGCAAAATATTGACCATGAACTTGACCGCTTAGAGTCAGAGGGCCTAGTGGAGAGGGTCAAGTATTCAAAGAGGGCCTCTCCAATTGTGCCTGTTTTGAAGTCAGATGGTTCAGTGAGGATATGTGGTGACTACAAATCTACCAAAATTAACCTTTAACCAGGCAGCACGGATGACCAGCAATCCCAATTCCAAAAAGTGAGGATCTTCTAGCGGAGAGGAGTGGTGGAAAACAGTGGTTAGTTGGACCTCTACATCAGCTTCATGCAGCTGGAGTTGGATGAGGATCAAAGGACTACACTGAACGATCAATACACATCGTTGCTTGTATCACTACAAACCGTCTACCATTTGGTATATTAATCGGCCCCAGCTATTTTTCAAAAACTTCCTGGAAAACTTACTGAAGTACAGTCCTTTGTGGTCCGTGACGACTGGATGATATACTGTGTCGTAAAGACCAAGCAAGATCACCTGTGCCACCTACAAGAAGTCTTCCGTCGTTAGGCTAGGCAGGGATCATCTGACAAGGCCAAATTGCTTGTCTTGGCTGATTCTGTGGTGTATTATAGGGTATCGCGTAGAGCAACCGGTATAACGCCGGTGCAAGAGTCCATCCGGGCCCATTGTGGAGGCACCGGCACATCCGAAATACACGCAGCTCAAGAGTTTCCTCGAATCTGAATTATTATCGATTCGGTTTTGTCGAGAGTTGCTGCAGTTCTTGAACCACGCTTCAACAGTTGCGACGTAAAGGCGTGTATGGAAGTGGGGTGTGGAGCAGAGTAGGGCTTCCGGAGGCAATAGCGCTTGCTTACATCCGTGGATGTTTTGATTCCACTGCAGTAGTGATAAACCCTGTACTGTCGGTTGATGCTTCTTCATATGGAGTTGGGCTGTATGTCTCACATCATGGAAGACGTATCAACGACCTATCGCGTTTGCATCAAGATCTCTTAAGCCGAAGAACGTAATTATGTACAGATTGATAGAGAAGGGCTGGCCATCATCTTCGGAATGACAACATTTTCACAGTAGTTTGGGACGTAAGGTTTGAAATCCATACTGACCACAAGCCTTTGCTTTGGATTGTTGGGTGATAGACAAGCCTGTACCAACATTTGGCTCACGAGGGTTATTCGTTGGTGTAACTCTCAGTGCATATACATATACTTTAAGGTCAAACCTGGTAAGCTGCATGAATTGTGATGCTTAAGTCGTTTACCCTACTGAGGAGAAGGTTACGAAGCCCTCAAAGGTAACCAGAGTTGAGTTTGTCAGGCAATTGATGGACAACCTTTCGAACTCCCATCACAGCATCACAAATAACTGTCTGGACGAAGGAAAGGACCTTTGTTTGTGTCAGGTGTATCGTTATGTAAGAAGGGTTTGGCCAGATAAATCACTCCGATGAGCTGTTACCGTTTTTTCGAAGACGAACAGAACTAAGCTATGACAGAATGGGGAATGTATTATGTGGGGAAATGGGAAATTGTACCAAACCAGGTCGGGCTCAGTTGTTGGAGGAATTGCATGAGACTCATCCTGGAGTGGTACGCATGAAAGGGTTACGTCTGAGTTATTTCTGGTGGCCGAATTTGTGTCAGGACATTGAGAGTGTCGTACATCGGTGTAATGCATGTCAAATGAATGCGAGGAATCCCTCAATTGCGAGTACATCCTTGGGAATACCAGCCAGACCATGGCAGAGGATTGCATGTGGATACGCAGGACCATTTATGGACGAATGTTTTTGTGCAGCGGATGCTTTCTCTAAATTTATTGAGACTAGGATTTGTGGCCTCAAATTCAGCATCGACAAAGCAACTATTAAGTGCCTCATGGATGATGTTCAAAACCCATGGGTTAGTTGAACATTTGGTATCAGACAATGGCACTGTTTAAAACATCGAGATTCAGGACATTTTGCCATCGTAATGGAATCTATCACTCCACCTCGGCTCCTGTACATCCGGCCAGTAACGGTTGCAGAAACGTTTGGTACAAACTTAACAGCCCATGAAAAGATGTCAGCGGACACGGATGAGTTGTCTAACAAGTCGCTCGCGGTTTCAGCAGGTACAATGCTACACCGTCATTGCAGTCACGCGGAGTTTCTCCAGCTCAGTTGTTATTTCAAAAGAAATGTAACGTTGCTCTTGATTTGATCAACCCCAGGTTTGCGTGACAGGTGGGAAGTATCAGGACAAACAGAAGGAGTATGTGGTGGAACCTCAAGAAATTGAGGAACAAGAAACTGTGTACAAGAATGAGGGAGGAAGCACGCATGGATGCAGCAGTTGTTTCGAAGCAAAACTGGCCTGTTCATATCGTGTTTGTAAATGAGTCAGCGCCAAACATTGCGACGTCATGTTGATCAGATGTACTCGGAATCTGATGGAGTAGACCCGGGTAAGGTAGAGCCTGTTGGACTGTACAGCCAACAACGATGGCCACAACCCCAGCAAATGTAAACACCTCCAGTGGAAATTGAGTCCTCGTGACACAGTAGTCGTCGGAGCGAATATCAAACAACCAGATTACTTGAAGGATTATGTTGTGTAACTTGGGGGAAGGTATGTGATGTATTGGAGAGTCGAATAGAGGGGGTGGTCGGAAAAACGTGCCAACTGTACGAAGCACCACTGTACGAGCCAATAGGGGCATTAAAAAGCTGTTGATTGTTCCTGGTAGAGACTCTGTCGTTCTGGCCTCGTTCCTGGCTTCAATGAATACACCTCAGCAAGGCCCCTTAACAGTAATGCTTCATAGCATGTAACTCTGTGTCTGTTGACCCTCTCTTGTTTATCTCATATTGACTCAATTATTTTCTATATTATCTGTTATGCGATTAACCTTCATCTATGGTCAAAAAAGAGAAATGGAATGATTACATAATGTGTCCCTTTGGTATTACTGCACAACAGGAAAGATGAGCTTGCAAAAACCCCAGTGCACTTTTTGTAACGTTGTGTTTTCCAAAACTCAAACTGAAGCCATCCAAGGCTTCATGAGCACTTCAAGAACAAGCATGGCGGAGCTGATGTTGGAGGACATGATTTGGGGCATTGAAAATCAAAAAGAGCTCGTTTTGAGTTCATAAGGAACTCTTTTCGTTTCTGTTGAAAACCACTAACTTCTTGCTTCATACCAAAGTGGCAATAGAGTTGCCAAAATCAAGAAAGCATACAATATCGGAAAATCTCATCAAGACCATCAAGCTACACTGGAAATTGGCAACAATTATCCTTGGGCAAAGAAGCAAGAAAAATTTTTGACAGTGCCCCTATTCAAATTAATGGTCATTACAACCGAATCATAGTGATTTGGTGAAGATATTTTGGACCAAGTCATCTCAGATGTCAGAAGCCAGTCCTTTAAAAATCTCTATTCAGTTGCGGATGAGTCAACTGACGTCTCCAGTTGTACTCAACTCATCACATTAGTGAGGTACGTCAATGATGTGGGTGAAGAAGATTTCCTGTTTTGTAAGATCTGCCAAAAAACACAACTGCAAAGGATGGATGCAGCTGGTGAAGACTTCTTTGCCAAACATGATTTAGATATCAAATCATGGTTTCTGTGTGCAATGACGGCCCTGCACCTCAATGCTTGAAATAAATCTGGATTTTCGTGCATTGATGAAAAAAGGACATTCCAGACTTGACAAGTTACCCATTGTTTTCTTCATCGCATGCTTTGGCATCAAAAAACATCGCCTCCAAATTGAAGAAAGTCCTTGATACTTGTGTGAAGATCATCAACTGATCAGGGAGAGAGCTTTGACCATCCATCTTCAATCATTTTGTGAGGATCTGGGTTTGTGAGCATTCAGTTTTCTTTTCCACACAGAAGTCCGTTGTTTGTCACGAGGAACAAGCTTTAACCCGATTCTTTTGAACTGCGGAAAGAATCAAAGTTTCCTGGAGGAGCTGTTGAATGTGATCTGGTTGGGGCATTGGAATCACAGGAAATTCGCCCAAATGCTGGCTACTTAGCTGACATTTTCACTCGTATGAATGACCTGAGTATTTCTCTTCAAGGAAAAGGGATAAACATATTAAGGCTTGCGAAAAAGTTCACCTCCTTCACGAAAAGTTACATCATTGGCATCGAAGATGGAAAGAGGCAGTCTCTCAATTTTCCTTCACCAGAAAGAGATGGTTGATTGATGCTGGATCCATAACTCCTCTGTGCGTGAAGAAATTGTGGCTCATTTGGAAATGCTGTCAGAATCGTTTGATGATATTTTGCTGCTGGAGACCTGAAGATTCAGAAAGAATTATCATGAATGCCATATCCTATAATTTGGAGAAAATGTCAGATGATGAAGAGGCTGAAGAAGATCTTATTGATTTGCGGACAAATCGAACTCTGAAATGCAATTTGAAAGCAAGACTTTGGAGGAGTTTTGGTGTGCAGCACAGGATATGTTCCCAAGACTGGTGGAAAGCACTCCATGTTCCTCATTCTATTTTGCAACAACATACTTTGTGTGAAAGTGGATTCAGTTCTCTTTGTCATTCAACAAATCAGGAATCCAATCAGACAAAATAAATAGAAAAATCCACGTTTGACAAATCGTGAATGAGAAGCAGGAGCAAAGAATCATTGAATTTATGTTCACAATGGGATTGATTACTGTTACAATTTTTTTCTGAATAAATTAGAATCCTAATTGCTCAATTTATACTGCATTTTATGCACTGAGTTAAAGAGCTTATTTTTTAAGTTAAATTTGTTCACCCGCAGTATTCGTAATGTCGTTTCAAAAATTAAAATTGACTTCTTCATCTTCAAATGTGATATTACTTTTGTAGGGGTGCGAACATTATCGACATTTCCTCGGGGTGTGGGGCATAGAAAAGGTTCGGAACCACTGCATTAAACAACACCAGGCATACACACTTAATTGCAATATGCAATAATACAAAAAAAAATTCAACACAAGTACCATCCATCCATTGGCACCATACTCTGTGCAGAGCATTGGTGCTGTTAACAGTCTCCTTGACTCATGGGCGCAATCCTGGACAGGCACCACTCGAACACAGGACACCAGCATGCTGGCACTTATTTTCTAACCTCAGAAGGATAACAGGCAATCAACCACACTGGTATTAATTCAACAGCTGGTGGGGATTCAAACTCGGGACCGAGGATCCCAAGCCCACACCCTAACTATTAAACCAACACCAAGCATACAACAAAGTACATGAGCTCTATATTTCAATTCCTGGTTTATCATCCAACAATCACTATCGCTCCAGGCTTGTCTGAGGATAATCAAAAGGGCTCCTCACCTTAATTCTTTGCAGGTACACAGGGTCCTCGTCCTTTCAACCAGTCAGCGTTCACCTCTTGTTCCTGTGCTCTTCACCGTTTCACCTCTTGTCCTTCGGTTTGCATCCCTGCCGCGACTACGCCAAAACTGTATGAATTACTTTCTCTCAGAGGATAAACTCTCTGGTTTCGGAATTCAGAATCATTGATGCGAGGATTGCAAAAAGAAAAAACATAACAATTTATAGCGTAAACTTGAGTTGCCTTGGTCCAAGAAACCTTAAAATTATTAAAAAAACAAAACTTTTATAGCCAACAGGTGTTCGTTCGGATTACGACATCGTCGAGCCCCTGATATGGAACCAAGGACTTTCACTGCATGTATCCTTGCGTTACATGCTTACATTTTTTTGGGGGGTTTTCATTACCAGTTTTATTTAAACGAAAAAGGAATTTTGGTATTGGGAGTTACATGAAATATTAATGATAGGCAGGACAAACCGAAACTGATCGAGTGGAAGACCCGAAATGGCGCAGAGAGCTGTGGAGTTTTACGGGCAGCAGGAGACCCCGTAAAAACGGTTGAGCTGACGATCCTCCACTGTGGCTGACTTTGCTCACAACACCACCCGACTCTGAAAAAGCGAACTTATTACACAAGAGGAAGTTATTACCATATGCTGCCGTCGGTATTTCCGCCTAAATCTGGACTTCCTCTCTTTCTTATCAAACAGCTTCGTTATGAACCATCTCACATAACCTGAAAACGATACCCTGTGTAGAGACCCTCATTAATTAACCACCTGTGTATTATAAGGTGTTATAAGAAGCCGTGAGTCTTTCAAATACACTTTTGAGGTGTATACAGAGTATTATGGCAGTTTGGTTTGGCTATTCTTCCAAACATACAGAAAAATGAATTTATTTTTTAAGCAGCTTCGTGTTTCGATTTATTTACACCTCGTTTCCAAAACGATCAACGTAATTGGACTGTAAATTTTTTTGTTCTTTTCAAAACCACGGCGAAGAAAACAAATAGAATACATCCATCCTGTAAGTATTGTTGCGTTCCATCGAAACCGCAATGCATCCAACAGATAGTGTCCAAGACAGTACTTTCCCATGACATACACGTGTAGATAGTCCCTTCCTTTTGTCTCACGTGACCAACAGGGAGCGTGCGTGCGATGATCTCAATAGCTCGGTTGCTTACATCATTCTTTCTTCTTATTTCATATAACCACTCTTCTTTTCTGATTATTCCTGAGGTAATCTGAGCACGTTGCGGCCTCACTGTGAGATGGGTGCGCTGTAAAGCGAGGCGCGCGTGCAGCGGCCGCTGCCGAGAAAGACTGGACGAGCATGAACAGCGCAGGAGCCCCGCTTCCAAGCGAGCCCTCAAACCCAAATGTGCGGCGAGTCATACAGTCACTTGGCAGGCGATTATCGACATCGAGCTTTCCATGATCTGGGAAGATTCCGGTTGCACTTAACAAGGTAAAGAAGAATACCTCTGAAGAGGCAGCACGCCTCTTCGTTTTCACAAACACAGAAACACAAGCCAGCACGACGCCACGCGGCACGATAACACGTACGGAGGCCGATAAAGGCGACTCCAGCCACGTTGGGTTGGGATGCGAGTGCGCGAAAGTAATAAGCGGCGCGTTCTTTCAACCAAATTTGATACATATTGGTTTCGCACGCGCACACAAGAGCTGCGAACGTGAGCCGCGCCACGCTGCGTAATGCCAGAACGCACGTGCAATGTATGGAACCCGTGAGTCCGTCGGGGATTCCCGCCAACCATCCCCGAGATGGTCCCTTCTCGCCGAAATCAAAAACGCCAACAGGAACAATAATATATATCATAATAATTGAATGTAAAAAAAAAGAATTACAAAACATAATGTAACATCATCAATAATTATTAATCAAAGTAGTTCCATATCAAGTACATCAAAGTATCATCAAAGTAAATCAAGTCCATATCATGTACATCTCACATAGAAGAATGAAAAAATACAATGAAACTGAAGCATAATAAATTACAATGAAATACAATGCATACAATGAAATAACCAATGCATAATAAAAGCATACAAAGAAACCGATCAGAGAACCCACAAAGTCCCCGGTGGGCCCCCAGTTACCTGGTGGGCCCTAGCCAATGGCTATGTTGCCATTGGAAAATCCGGCCCTGTCCTGTGCTTCAGTTTTTTTTTCCTTTCCCACCAATGGTCATTACAATCCGACCACATGCTCGGGGACAACCGCAGCCCCTTAACAGGCACACTACCTTTCGCCAGTCACCTGCACCTGGCGTCTGATGGTGTCAGGTACAGCCACGAGGGAATTTCTGCACGGAGTTAGTGTCCTCTCCAGCCGCTCGTACAAGTTGGTGCAACCCAAGGGCTCCGGACACTATACGCCCCACAATCAATGGCAACAACGTGGGCAGGGTAGACCCACATACGGGACAGGCGGCAGAATGAGGCCAGGAGGGCTGCAAAGTTTTTCATGACCCGTGAGTCCGTCGGGGACTCCGCACATCCCGAGAGGTCCTTCTCGCCAAAGTACCCACCTAAGGGGTCAGGCTGCATGGCCCACGTCAGGCTCAAAGCAGGTCTGGATGGCCGCGATAATGGACAATAACGTGAGGCAGTCTTCCGTCCCGTCCAACCTTAGGCACCACTGCGTGGACGCGTCCGAACATCTCTGCTGGGATGCCGTGCACGCCCGCTCGGGGCCGTCTCCGTCAGTATGAACCACGTGCGTCCCCCAGTCCCACATCCAGACCACCGTACTAGACGGTGGGCGACCGGCAACAGCCGGCAGCCAAGTAGCCGACTCCTTGGTACGGCCACAAAAAACGGCGGCTCGGTCCATGAGGCAGTCCACTCCCGGGTGGGTAGGCGATTTGGGGACTGCAATGGGTGCTCTTGGTGCGACACTGGACCGTCCTATCTCGGGTTTTTGGACCCTGATACGGCATCACGGGTAGCTTCAAGAGACCTTCACGAAACTGGTGACGTTCAGCGACACACACGAATTGTGTGGACACGACTTGCAGCCTCGGGTGATGGGAATGGTCTTCATGCTCCATCCTCCAGCTGGAACGGTTCGAGAGACGGTTTCGCAAATGGGTACAGCCGTTCGTCTTCTCTTTCTTCACCCCAGAAAATCGGTCAACACTAAATGCTTGACCGCACATGCCCTCCTCAATGAAATCCTCAAATATTTCTATCCCTCATAGTTCACACGGGCTCGAGAACGTCAGAGCATAGACCAAGATGCCACGTGGAAGGTCACATGAGGAGCATGATCGGCGATTTGCCCTCCGCGACGTGTTTTCCATGTCAAAAACTCGGTTCGCAGGCCGCAAATTCCTCTGAAAGAAACGATCAAATGGCTGTGGAAAAGGCACGTTGGGACCCTCAACCACCACGTTGGAAGTGTTGGGGGGAGTTGGGTGTGGGGGCAGAACTCGTCGTAATGCAAGAAAGCAGAATGAGTCACCAAGCCGTCTGACAAAATTGGCTTTGATGAACCCAACGGTCTTCGACAATAAACGGTTTAATTTGAGGAATGCAGTGACATCACACGCGTCCGTTATGGCGTCCTTCCTATTTCCTCTGGTGGAACCACGTGGGGTGCATTGGTGCGAACAACACATTTGTGTGCTCCACAGAAGGGGATGGGGATTTGGTGATTAATGGTGAATAACATACCTCCACCAGGATGGAACAGTTTATATTTTGGATCCGACCGATAGGCGGATCTGCTGAACCGAACAAAAACTTTAAATTGGCTTGTTATTGTCAATCTGATCCAACTCATCCACCAAGTTTGTGAAAGGCCATTCCACAAACTTTATTTTTCAGGATCTAAGGGTGTAACGGGTCTGGCCAGGGTCTTAGCTTCTAAACTGTCTTTGGGTCGAAGGTCTGGAAGGCTCCAGGGTCTTCAAAGTTAATTTGGTATTGAGGGTCGAAAGGGCCAGAGGGATCTTCAGGGTCGAAAAGGGTCTTCGGGTTTGAAAAGTCTTCGGGTGTTACGGTTTTAAATGGACTAGGGTTAAAAGGGTCTAAAGAGTCCTCGGGTGTCAAAGGGTGTGCAAGGTTTGAAAGGCGATAAAGGGTTTCAGGTCTTAGGATCTTTGGGGTACTTACAAAGGAATCCAATAAATTATACACATACGTTCTGTGTGGACAAACAACACAGACAAAAAACAAACAACAATAAGACGGAGTGCAGAGCACGACTACTTGGAAAATCCACCCCCTCCCAAAGGTCCATGATACATCAAAATAGGTATTAAAATTTGAACAATCTCAATAAGGCTCAGGCTCAATGGAACGAAAAATGATTATTTTTTTCAGATTGAAATTGATGATTTTAGAAGTTCGCCTTCAGTTGAACTTCACCTGTTGACTCAAAAATAGTTTCATCTCAGTGACGCAATATGCAGAATCTTGTTCAATATATCAATCGGAGAAAAAATGAGATTTTAGAAACTTGAACCCAAGATGAATCCTTTGACCTCAAAATCTAATTGGGTTCCCAGATGAAGACTTTCCTCTACAACTTGGGAAAGTTCCATGATGAATTCGGTTTAGAATTGTGACCTGGGAGGTGATTAACAATCAAACAGCAGAAGGATCCAATATATTTAAAACCTCACAGAGCCGACACCTGGCAACACTCCGGTAAGAAATACCTCTCCGCCAGGTGGAACAGTAAAAATTTTGTCTGCCACGGATAGGAGGATCTGTAATCCGGATTGAAACCAGAATCGAATCGTCTTGTATTGTCACCTGAACAACCTCATCCACCGATCCTCAATCACAACTCATCACCACTTATGAAATATCAATGAATGTGCATCGTTTGGTCCCGTCTCTCCAGGTGAAGACTTACTTAGCGGGATAACGAACATTCCCAGGATCCGATCCGGATCAGATCTTCCCAAAAATCGAAATCACCCAACACCTGTTCACCAAACTCGTCCAAATCCATCCCAACTTCTTAACTATATCTGTTCAACAGATAAATCAAAACATGGATGAAAACATAACGTCTCGTCCAACTCGGGGGTGGAGGTTAACTAACGATGTGTGAGGAGGTTGGGAGGAGCACGATTTCCCGACACCGAGATGAACGTCATACCGCCGGTGTTTATCCCTCCCATGCCCCTACTTTGACACGGTTCGTACGTGATCAGAGGCCACACAGAGGAAGGTGATACAACAAAACTTTACCGGATTGTCCGCAAAAGTGGCAAGGAAGAGGATTGTGACGAGGATCACGCGGTGCCAAAACAGCGGGGCGAGTCACAAAAACCGACTGGATTGTTTGGATTCGGAGCGACCTTATCGCGGAATCTCTTTTCCAGGCGAACAAAAATGAATTCAAACTGAACGGGAAAACTCGTCTGGGCTGAAGTTTTCTACCACAACGGGAAAAGTGGGTAAAAAGTACCCGTTCCAAGCCAAGAACTCCCAAACTCCAACAAACGAAACCAGCTCTCTCTGAAACTATTCACCAACATGAAAGTTTCCCTGGTCCGGGTCAACGTTGGTTCGAAGGATTCATGATATACGTTTGAGAACAATTGATGAGAAAATGTTTTTTACCTGTGACCTTGTGCTGTTGTTGGTTCTGGTGGTGAATAGTGGTCGATTTTTTGGAATGTGCTCCATTGATCAGGAACTTCCGGACGGATCCACATCTGTCCCTTGACAACACCCACAATCTGTCCTTGACAACACCCACATCTGTCCCTTGACAACACTCACAATCTGTCCCTTGATCAACACCCACATCTGCCTTGACAACACCCACATCTGTCCCTTGACAACCCCACAAGGCCCCAGCGATATTATATGGCCGCCATCTTGGTTTTCTGGTGGGCCAAACAACATTAGACCTGTCGTCCTTTGCTGATTAAAACACTACCTGGTTCTTTTTTGCGTCCCTGGTTGTGACCACATCGGGTCATGTTCTACTTGGTTAAAAAAAATATTTGAAAGTCTGGGTGAGTGTGAAAATAAAAAAATTAAAATGTCGTTACGAGTAAATCATCCCGACGACTGACTACGACTACAACGGTCAACATCTAATCCAAAAGGTGACAACTCCAACAACTTCATCGCTCAGGATCCGAGAAGCTTCAGTGGAATAGGAGAACGAAGGTCCTCCCCTCCCCCCCCCCCCAACTTTGCACGGCCAGGGCCCCCAGGACCTTTTCCTGTGTCGGAATGGAGCTGTTCGGACATCCCTTGTGGCTTATAAACTCCGTAGGTTAAGCATTCCAGACATTCTAGACGATTCTGGTGCTTCCAACTTGGCGCATCAGTTTTGGGGAAGGGCCGTTCTGTTCGGTATGACAATGCCCCAATATGTCTAACAAATTCCGGGAGTCTGGTGGGAGCCGAGACAGCTTTTCCCCTCTCGTGGTCTCTCACCCGACCCCCGCCCCAACAGTAATAGCTCTATTTTTAAAAAAAAATAAGCTGAACACGTTACTTTTGTGATGCATTGCCTCCCTTGATTTGACGTGAGTGCCGTGTGCGCGCATCAGAATGTGAGACGGGCGTTCCAATAAAACCTTCGTGGAGTTGAAACGCATCGTGGTCCATCAAACGAATCGTTGTTCTGCACGACATCACAATTTCCGCTGTAAAGGGAACACAAAACGATGGTTAAAGTAAACCTTGTTTAACATAGTTTTGCTTCTCGCGTTTCAACGACGTCACACAAAACAGGTCAAACATATTCATCAAGAGTATAAAAAAAATTCTTACGGTGTTCACAAACACAGAAAGGAACTTGACTGCTGCTGTGGACCGTCGTGTAAAAGTCGAAATAAAGAAATTAAACTTTCCTTCTCAATTTTGGTTACTGTGCCACCGTACGAAACTGCAGGTTTTTTTGTATACGTAGTCGAGGCCGTGGAAGAGCTCGACAGTGAACGGATCAGGACGGAACAGACAAAAACAGGACGCAAAAAACACGCCCAATGGGGTGAACAAAATTGGACACAGAAGGAGACTCAAAGGAGGGAACAACCTGAACATATTTTACTGCTGATAAGAATAATAATAAAAAATAATAATAATTCTTATCACCTTTGTCCAACATGTTTGGGCTCGCCATATTTTCTTGCTTCCTTGTTATTTTCCCATTTGGCTTCCAGGGCCTCTGGCTCAAAGGGGCCAAGGTCTACGTTCTGCCCAATGGACCCTCTGGAAACCCCTCTCACTCACATCCTGACAACGCTTCCAAAACCTGTTGCCTTGCCGCACCTTTCTGTACCTCCTGAGAAGTTGGAGCGTCATTCCTGCGTCCAACGGATCCAAGCCATCCCATTCTGCACCGATGCTGTCCGTGTGTGTAATCCTTCTTCACATCCGCTCCCAGATGGCATCATGACCTACGAACTTTCTTTGTCCATCAGAATAGAGTTTGTCTGTTTTCCTTACTTCTTGCCGCACCAGCTGTCGGAATACTACATAACACATAATGGTCAATGGCCCAACAAACAGAAACAATTGAAAACAAGAAAGATAGCTCTTCCCAATGTCCATCGATTCATGAAGTATAAATGTTGGATCCAAACAGAATTCCCGAGCAACTTTTCCTTTAAAACAACGAGAAAATCGCAGCAGTAAGTTGTGTACACCTCATCAAGAACAAAATACACCTGTAATAACAATAATTAATATTCATGTATTAATCTTTCTAACAAATAACTGCTTTGTTTTGAACCCATCCCCTCATATAACACCAGCACTTCCCATAACACCTCATTCTTCAGATGGTTCAATAAAAGTTAACCCTGACGGGGAAGAAAACCCACGCGCAATCAAAAACATTGCGACAAACACCTGTTTTTTTACCACTACACTCCGACAACGCAGCAATTAGCACCCGTCACACTCACACACAACAATTTACAAACACTATAAACTTTACACTGGAAATGCGACAAAAGGAAATGAACCCTCTCCCTGACAAGCCAGGACACAACGCCTCAACTCAGGTAAGGTAAAACAGAGGTGGACTTACACATGTGTCGATTCATCAACGATGTTTCTGCAATCCATGAAATTCACTAAACATTAATTATCATTACATGATTAATACACGATGTTTGACCGTTAAAAAAACAACTTCGTTTTGTTTTCTTAACATATCATGCGACGACGTTCCCCTCCTCAAACGTATTTACTGAACAATCAGACACAGCGATACAAAACCTGATCGGTAAACAAGAGGCACATTTTATTACATCCTATAAACTACAAATGATTTGTTACACTCAAATGTTTCCTTAATTGATGCTTTCAACACTTCCTAAAATCAGCACCAAACTAACCCACATTAACAAGAGCCCTTCAAGGTTGCTGAAACACGAATGTTAATGAACAAATGGACAACAGAAAGACGTCACAACCAACATGACCAAATCCAACTTCATCAAACGCCGTGTGTGACCCATCATCGCACGTCCACGAACTACAAACTGTTCTTATACAGGACACAATGTGTGTTGACTGTCATGTTAGTAAGTTGTAAACACACGCATTAGCTTAAATTAAAAACGAAGAACAAACTAAATAAATAAAGGAACATCACAGCTCGATAACGATGAATAAAAACATTGAACTAACAGCTTTGTAATTTATAATCAACGTCTTGAACGTTTTTTATTGGATACACAACACAAAACGCAAGAACATGTGGGAATCAAGCCACACTGGACAGTAAAAAACAAGAACACAAACGGATGAGCGCACTCGGATGAAAGGAGAGGACCACGGTGTTACATCACGTCTCCCTCCAAAAGGTATTTGTTTTGGATCACAACATGTTTTTCAACATCGTTTGCTTTGTCATTCCCGAAAATGCTCTTATTATAAATGTCTGAAAAATATTATTTGGTTTTTTTCCTTGTTCCCAGGTTTCGTCGTTCCCCCGCATTATACGGTGGCCGGATGTGAAGGGAAGTTAGAGGATGGACGAGCACATTTCACATGTTCACTTCAATCATAGTGACAAGTATTGTATTAATGATAAGTGTATACGTGTACTGCCGCATTGTTTTCACTGGAATAGCGTGTACATGTGTTGTTTTATATCGTTGTGAATGTTTAATGATATTTATCAAACGGAGTAATGCATTGCTTGAATAAGTTTTTTTTTTTTTAATAGATTTTTTTGTGTTTAATAATTTTCAGTTGTGTTTCCTTCGTTTATTGATTTTGTTTTCATGGTTTGTTTGAAAGAGGAGGTATGGAGTACAAGCGACTCGGTGTGCTCGAGCAGAGGCTTGTCGACAGGAGAAGCCCCGCTCAGTAAAAAAGTGGCTCCTTGCCATCAGGGAAAAATGTTTCAAAAACAAACAACATATTGTCCCTGATCCGGAAGGACAAATGACAACATGACAACTAAGCGACAAAGAAAACGAAAAGAAGACAATGTTTAAAAGGGGAACGAAAGGGCAAAAGTGTTAAATTTTAATAAAAAGAACTCCTCAAGCCACGTCACTTGTCGGTAGCTTGAGAAGAAAGTTGTGGTGGATCCTTCGAAACAGAAGGTACGATTAGGAATTGTATTAACATTTATGAAGTTTTTAAAAACACTGTAAACAGGTTTCAAGTGAGTCATATTTTGCTATTTTTTCATGTGATGTATTCACTGAACTACAAGTGTGCCAGCCATTTAATGATGAACACCATGTTTAATTGTTACCTATTGTATTGCCAAGTTGTTCGGTGAGGGGCAGCTGGATGTGGGGAGGGGGAGGGGTTCACGCACACAAACTACCGATTGAGCGATGGTGGAGAGAGTGATGGTGTGGAGCGAGCTTTTAAGGGAGTCGAGATGGGTGCGTCTGCATGTGTGTGAGGTGGGCCGCACCCAGATGTGCCTCAGGAGGAGGCACCTCGGGATGTGTGTGAAAGGAGGGCACAACCTACCTCTGGAGGAGGCACCTTGATGTTCCCTCCTCCAGAGGTGGAGGCAAAGGAAGAAACTGAGCTGCTGTCCAGGGAGGGGAATGTTTGAAGCTGCAAGCCAGAGGCTGCCAGGTACAAGTAATGAAAATAACTACCTGACGTTTCATTGAAGTAAAACACTGAGGATCGATCAAATGTTGAATATTGATAATATTGTTCGATTTGGAAAATCTATAGCCTCAACATCAGGTTCCTTTAGCTCAGTTATCCTCGTTAAGAGTACGTGTTTTAAAGATAGCTTTCCTCCCCCTGGTCCAATGGGTGAATAAGTGTGATGCGCCGCGATTTGTTATTGGAATACCCATCTCCCGCAACAACAACAGCCATCTTCACGTCCATCCATACGCCATGATGCGTCCCCGCGCATTCTTCAGCACGCCAGCCAGCCAAGGCGCGCGCTGGTGGGCCGGACGCTCTAGCGAAGGCATGGCGTCCCCCTTGGCCAATCGCGCAGGGAGCGGGCGTCTTCCGCGCTCCGCTCGCACCGTCGCAATTAAGCACGCGGTCTGAGTGAAGCGGTGGCGGAGCCACAAACGCCCCGCGGAGAACTCCGCCCAGAGGGATGGGGGCAACCCCACCCACTGTCCAAGGGAGGTCGGCCAAGGAAACGCACGGTTCCCGTCCAATGGGAAGGCGAGTGGGAGACAAAGAAGCGGTCCCGTGCATGGGGAGGGGCGGATATCATAGTTCGGGGGGTCTGCGGAGTTTGGCGCGCTCTTTCTACCAATCCATCATCGACCTCGCCCTGCTCCGGAGCGCTCTTTTCAAATCAACCGTCCTGCTATGAATGTGTCATTGTCGACGCTGGAGGCCCCGCCTGGCTGGTTCGAACGACGCCACCCGGAATCCAAAGAGAAAGGGACGTCCAGCCCGCGTTCGCGGCCAGGTAGCCTGCCGCCCTGGCTTCACAGCCGGACTGTCCTCCTCGGCTGGGAGCCACAATTAAAAGATCCTCAGTGGTCCAATCAATCTGTCTGGGTGTGCGGTGTCTGTTTTGTGCGCTATCTGGCAAGTAGTGAAATTTTTTAAAGTGCCTTCGCTGTATATTACTTGCATTCTCATTAAATCGGTGAAATCTTCCCTGGCGTTGCTCCCTAATTCCCTTCTGCCTATTGTACTAATATCCCCATTGTTTGAATTTCTCAGCTTTCTGTCGCGTCGATTCTTTCTTTGCTGAAGCGTGTCGCGTGTTGTGGGAAATAGCAGCCATGCCGAGTAACGGGATAATCGGGGCCGACGGAACCAGCGATTAAAACCGCCCGGAATCGCTCGCGGAACAGCTTGGTAAGCCAGCTCGGTTTCCGTACGAGTTCGTCGAGGGTGAAATTCCCCGGTAGCTGGACCGCGTGGGTAATTAGGTAAATTTGAAGTTGGCAAAATCGACCCGACCCCACGTGTCTATCCCATTGGCGGATTTCGTCCAAAATAACAAGACCCGTCGATCCGACATTTTCCGGGCCGCGATCTGACATTCCCGCGCGATGCGAGCCGGGCCGACTTCGCGGCTCACTGGCGGTCGTTGTTCGCGGCGACGTCCCGGTGGGAAAACTATAACCATATGTAATGCAAAGTTTTAATAATGACATAGTGAATGGGGACTGAGCTTTAGATGTTAGGCGTCTTTTATTGTTTGTTGTCACGCTACTCTCTCAGTTGTGTTGTGAGCAAATTACATCCAGACTTGCTAACAGAAGAATCACCAGTGACCACCGTTTAATGTAGTGTGAATGAACCAATGACCTGAGTTATGATGTATTTATCTTTGCTGTGGCTGGGGAGAGGGGGGGTGGTGGTGAGGGTAGAGGGTGAACAAATTCTTCAAACGTAAATGTGTCTCGTGCATTTTGCGATATTCAATATGATTTTGGTTTAGGATAATTAAAAATGCGTAGGTTGGAGTGAGTATGTTTCACTGCGTCGAATAATATTCACTTGTCGGTTACCAAGAAGATTCAAACTCCAAATGATACTTTTTTCCTCCGAAAAATGTTCACTTGGAACGGAAAAAAATGTGGAATCGAGCTGCCAAGAATGCAATCGGACAACCCTGTTACCTGAACACGATTCTTCAGGTCTCGTATATCAACCACCATTGCAATTACTGTTTCTGGCGTGCATTATAAAAAGCTGTGAGTAATGTCATTGCTCTGCCGATGTTTTTCCACTGTGATGGGTTTGAAAGTGTTGTTGTCAAATGCTTGGCTCATTCCAACAACCAGCAAGAACCAGTCCCTTACGGATGGACTAATTCTCCCACTTTGAAGTGTGTTTCGCTCCTGACTGGATTTTCATCCTCGAACCGCGTTCGTGATCGAAAGGATTCTGTTAAGGTTGTTGAGGGATCTTGTCCTCCTGAGGGTTCAACGTCTAGCCGACTCGGTGTTGCATGTTCGTGATAATAAACCACAGAAGTCGTAAAATCAATGTTCCACAAGGAGTTCTTTCTTTTGAATCAATTTATTTGCTGTCTTATCCTCTCCTCTTCATATAATAATTGTTACGCGGGGAAATCGCGTTTTAACAACCATTCAGGTCCCGTAGGGAGGTATCTTTTAAGTACCTGTGAGTTACCCAAAACCCGTTGGTTATGAGGGAAATAATGTGTGATTCATTCGGGCTGCGATCCTTTTGAGATGCCGATTTTCTTTTTCTAATTGTATTTCAACGACAAACCCCCGCAAACCACACCGCCACCTACTACGCCACAACGCCAACCCGCGCTATAAACAATACCCTCACAAACACCACCCACCATCTTCGCCACTACCCCGCTGACGAACCGCCATCCTCCACGGTCCACCCTATGGAAGGTTCCGCGTTGGAAACCGTCAGAACGCAAGGAGGAAAGAAAGAAGGCACAACGAGTGGCGCGCCTGTTTTCCCGCTGTTTTTCCCGCCATTTTTCCCGGCGCCTGTGTGAAGGAAGGGGGGAAAGGGTAAGCCCCGCCACCGATTGGTGCGATGAACCAGCGTGAGCGGGTCGGGGTGAGGCGAACGCCCCTCTCCGAGTAACCCTCTTCGAACGAGGGTGGAGCCGAAACGCGGGGCGGAGTGGAGGGCGGAGCCTCCGGGGTATAAGAAGTTCGGAGACGGGTGAAAGCCAGTTTGGTCGATGCTCTGGTTTGGTCGAGTGCTTCTGGTTTGGTGGATGCTCTTGCTTCGTGTTGCTCTGGCCGCTTGCACCCGTCTTCCGGCTCGCTCGTCCTGGAGGCCGTGGCCTGGTCTTTGGTGGGGCAGTTGCAAGACCCCGCTGGCGGGCAGAGCGTTCCGCCATTCCCCTCTCCGACTTCGGCATCCACGTTTCCCCCCCCCTCTATCCGCGCTGGGATAGCGCCGGAACACTCGGTCCCGGGGCGTCGAGTGGTCACACATGCATGGCGCGAGGCAACGCAAGGAGAGGATCGCTACCACGCAGGGCACGGAGTCGCGGCCAGGCGGACCACGTCGACGAACGTCGCCAGAGGGGCTGACGGCCCCAACAGGGAAGGCGCACTTCCATCTTTCTTTTGGGGTTTGGGTGTAAAAACGTGTGTGTGTGGCGCCGTCCGTCAAAGTAGTATTGTTTTAAGTGTGGCGTGTGTTCGCCGTATTCGGTCGTAAGCTCTGCATTGGTTGTCGTTTCTTGTTACATTTGCTTTTGTGCATTAATTGTTTTTAATTGATATAGTGCATTATGGCTGTATATGTGGTGACTCCCGTGTGTCGCGAATAATGTGTTACTTGTTGACTGTGCCCGTTCGTTTCGTCATTTCTTACATGAATCTCATCTTGCTTCAACGTTAAAGGGTTCGTAGCGGGTGCAAGATCCCGGTAATTAATCTGAACCGTCGAGGTCGGACGATAACACCGCTCGGTTATCCGATAGACGGAACGGACCGCCCAAGCGCCGTGTCCGGAGTCGACCTGCGCGAGGTGGATCGCCCGGTTTACCATCCGCGGTGGGTACTTAGGTAGGTCGAGTTTGGCGAACAACCCTATCCCACGTGGTGCCGGAGTGGCAAACGATCGGGTGAGCCGAAAGCCCCAGCCCGTGACTAACTTCCCAGGCGTTTCAAGTCCGAGAGGTCACGACAGAATGTCCGTCCGGTGGGCGAGCGGCCGCCCATTCGAGTCACTGCGTTCGCCACGCGCGGGCGCGAATTCGCACAATATATACCATTTTAAAGTAGAAAGAAGGGCTTTGATCAGCAAAGAACAGAATGTACCAGCTTTACCCGTCACCCTTGTACTTGCCAAAAGAACCAAACAATGTCCAAAGTGCTCAAAGAAAAGCAAGATTAATAAGTAGGTGGTAGGCCTTAACAATAAATAATAGAACAAGTAAAGAGAGTAAAAAACAAAACACTTTGAGCCTACTCAGAACTGAAGCAAAGGTTTTCTTGTCCTAGCAAGAGTAATAATTTCCCCAACACTCCTCTAAATCCTCTTGTCACACCCTGCATCTTCCCCAACCCCTCAGTCTACCTGCATCCCTTTTGTGGTTCCTGCAGAGCACTCACCACCATGAACGTTGTGTACACATGTGAACAGTTCACCAAACATGGTCTCGTAAAAGCTGGCAGCACTTTCTCATGCCGTCTTTGCACAAATCCTTCACAAGGCCTCGCCCTTTTGAACGAGGTTACAAAACACAATTCTTGCATAACTTCCTATGATCCACAACCACTGCTTTTCGGTGGCACATATTACATAACAACCTTCCGAAAGGACATTTAGCTAATCAGAGGCAATACTACGCTCAGCGGAGAACACATTCCAAGCTGCTCTGACTGCAATGCAAGCTTGGACTCTCCACTCCCTACCCTTCACTAACACATTCTCTGGTGAATGAAATTCTACATTTTAATGTTTTTGCAACGATTGCTGGGTGATGTGCACGGATGGAGCATATTAACAAACATTATGTTTGCTCCTCTGATGAAGGAAGTCACATCTATCCTCAAGTTGATGAATCAAGACGTGAGAAGTAAAGGTTTTTCAGTTGGTGTGGCAACATTAATCTCTACATCCAGTTTTCACGATATAAAATTGAATTTGTTTTCCTTCATGCCAATTGACTTCATATGAGAGGAAACAGCCACAGGTCATTGATGAATCCCCCAATCAAAAAGTTTTTTTTGTAACAACAGCTCGTTTCATCATCGTTGGATTTTATCATCATGATAAATGCTTTGAAAAAAAAAAAAATTCTGTCTGCAGATATGCCATTCCTGTTCAATGCCTCAGTGTAAAGTTGTCAAGATACAATTCAAAAGAATGGACAAAGCAGATTGTAACGTACATGCATAAAGAGGAGAGTTAATATCAATGGAAAGCTGGATTATTATTATTGTTTAAATGTACTTATGGTTTCTTTGTTTGTCCATATTTGCTATTTTATTATAATTATTTTTTTTAATGTGCTAACTTACAGGTAGCCTGAGATATCATGGAAGATGAGAAGCTTCGCAGTACAGAACGTGTTTTCTTCTGAGCTTCTGGCAGAAGGCACACCTGGATTTTGGTCTCTCCAGAGGAGCACACCTGGGCATTTGCTATTCTCCAAGAGGAGGACACTTGGATTTGCCTTCTCAAGAGGAGGCACACCGGATTTGCCTTCTCCAAAGGAG
>CM068953.1:171211164-171229613 GCA_035128595.1 Eptatretus atami | reverse complement strand
CCCCCCAGAGGACGAGATACCAACAGCGGGAGCTTTGCATTTTACCGTCTTCTACTTATTATTATAGTCAAACTTACACACCTGAAAGAAGCATTTTCTAACCAACATCGAGTTTCCCCCTGGCTTGTTCCTTCTGCCTCAGAGCAAGATCCTTTCAACAATCCTTAGCATCTCTTCATACTCTTGCCTCCTAAACTGCTGCGATTGCACCAGCCGCAACTTTATCGATTGGTTACCGAAACAAATATTCTTCATACGGAAAAAAAACAGTGACACCCCACCCCACTTCCGTTATCCTCCGTTCGTCGTTCCTCCTGTCCTGTCTGTCTCGTCTGTCCCGAGCATCAGCTCCCGTGGGTTTCTGATCCGATCCTGACAAAATTTTGGTGGGAGGTTTATATCATGATCTAGGTGTGTTTTCCTGAAAATGGGCGTGGTGCGCCCATGATGGGCGGCGCCACGCCCAAAAAACGTGTTTTTAGGGGGTAGCCGATTTCAATTTGCATCTTCTCCTAGGGGGTTGTCGAATCTGACAGGGGTTTTGGTATTTTTAGCCCAATGGCACCTGCATAGCCCACAGAGCTCGATTTATCATTTTCAACACAAGTCACGAACTTAGAAAAATGCGTATTTGACATAAAAAATTTTCTTCCGAGGATTTGTCGAATCTGGCAGGGTTTCGGTATTTGGTTAGCCCAATGGCACCTGCATAGCCCCAACAGCTCGATTTTCATTTTCGTCCCAAGGTCAAGGCCACAAGGTCACGAACTTAGAAAATTGCGAATTGTGTTTTTAGGGGTAGCCAATTTCAAATTTGATCTTCTCCTAGGGGTTTGTCGAATCTGGCAGGATTTCGGTATTTGGTTAGCCAAATGGCACCTGCATAGCCCCACGGAGCTCGATTTTTCATTTTCGTCCCAAGTCAAGGTCACAATCACGAACTTAGAAAATTGCGATTTTGACATAAAAATCCATCTTCTCCGAGGGGTTTGTCGAATCTGGCAGTGGTTCGCGTATTGGTAGCCCAATGGCACCTGCATAGCCCCACGGAGCTCGATTTTTCATTTTTAGTCCAAGGTCAAGGTCACAAGGTCACATTAGAAAATTTCGAATTTTGACATAAAAATCATACGACCGCCAAACTTTGAGAGCGAGGATGACAATATTTTTTATGCATAATCTTGAGGTCATTCCCCACTAAAGTCTTGAAACCATTTTGCTCCATCTCGAACACCTGCACGTGGCGCCCCCTTTCAAGTTTGTTTATGCTGATTTCATCAAAGTATGGATAATCCGATGAGTGCGAAATGCCATATAGCCTATATGACGTTATATTGTTCCTGGAATGTTCCAGAGGAAGTTTTGCATCAAAGGTCATAATCCTTGACCTTTAAAGGTCACAAAGTCACATTTTCAAAGTTGTGGAATCGAACCGTTTCGACCTTCTCGACAACTAACTCCAATAAGCTATAGCACGTATCCTGTCCTTATTTTAATGTCCACAACATTGTTTTGGACCTTTAAAGGTTATGCAAAGTCAAATTTTGAAAGTTGTTGAACGAAACCGCGTTTTCGACATTTTGCAGCTAATAACCTGTCACTCGTACCACATCATGTTATCATTTTTATAACTTGGTCAAACATTATCACATTGTCTCATCCTGACTTCTAAACGATCTACATCGTCAAATACCGCTCGTGAACCTTGTCGTCTTCAGACTTGTGTTTTTCAAATCTGTCAGTATCCCGTGTTTTGCAGTTCTTTTTCATGACTCACTATTTTCATACCATCATCTCTTATTTGTAAAGCTCTTTGAGGTTTTCAGTCTCAATAAAAAGCACCATTTAAGAACTTAAATGTTTATGCCATTTTGATATCTGTTTACAACCTTTTCAACCCCTTCACTATTTGCTACAATAACAAACGTTGACTTCTCAGATTTATGGCTGTGTTTTACCAAAAACATGCAGCTTTGTTTTAGCTTGAATTAGAGAGAGAGAAAAAAAAAACCCTCTAAAATCTGAAATAACATTTGCAATCAGAAGCTCAACACAACATGGAATACTCACAAACTGTCTTGCTGTTCTTGGCCATCCTCAACATCAAACACACTGTAAGGAGTCAGAGCAAACTGGCTCTTCATTTTACCCAGCATCCTGCAGACACAAATGGAAATAATATCAGGTGCACATGCAACATACCACTGAGGAAGATGAGTGGGAGATGAGAGGATAGCTCAAGTAAATATGGGACACAAGGTTTGCAAAAATTGGAAAATATCATGGATTAGTACGAGTAATATGGTTTTAGATTAGAGGGGAAAAAAGGACTGCAAAAAAACACACGATATTCAACAAACAAGGGAAAACGACTAAGGAGAGAAAAATGAGCCATTTATTGTAGTTTTTGTCTGAAGGCGTGAGATTTCTGTTAATATCACAAAATGAGTCGGCGATCTTCACAATTACAATGTCAAAGTGTTACATGGTCATAAATCACGAGGGCCTTTGCTTATTTACAACTCTTGGACTGAAAATAGTGCTGCACGCAAGAGGGAATGGGATCACTGTGCCACTGAAGGACAAGTAAAATATTAGGCAATGTAGGTCAGGTATGGGAGCATGCTCCAGAGCAGCGCGTAGCTGCGTCCACTTTCCGCCGGTACTCCAGGGGCCTCCGTCTGGCCATTCCCCAGGCAGATGCCTGGCCCATCCCCATCTCCTTCAGATGCCGATCAACTTGCTGCAACCACGAGGCACGTGGTCGGCCCATTGGCCTCCTCCACTCACGAGACTCCCTCGCTGAGAGAATCTGGTGAGCAGGATCAGCGTCAGGAAAACGAGCCACATGTCCATGCAGCCGCAGCTGACGCTCACGGACTATGCAGGTAACAAATCTCATTTGAGTCTCTCTCAGTAACCGCTCCTTGGACACAAAGTCCGACCAGCGATAGCCAAGGATTCTCCGAAGACACCTGGTACCAAAGGAATTAAGTCTCAGTCTTAGATCCCTGGTCAGAGTCCATGTCTCACATCCATTGAGCAAGGCTGAAAGCACCAAGGACCTGAAGACTCCGACTTTCGTCCTCCCGCACAGGTATCCCAAAAGGATATCTAAAGTCTCCGCAAAGATGACTGCATCATCTGCAAAATCAAGGTCAGAGATCTTGACATTCCCAAACAATGCAGTGCAGCTTGATCTCTCTGACATCCTCCCCAGAATCCAGTCCATACAAGTGCTGAAAAGTGTGGGTGCCAGTTACACACCCCTGATGAACTCCAGTAACAATTGGAAATAAGTTAAAGATGGTACCACCACATCGCATAGCACTCTCAGTACCAGAGTAGAGTTCAGACATCAGATCGATCAGTTTTTGTGGCACCCCACGAAGACCAAGAATCCTCCAGAGGGCATCCCGATTCACTGAATCAAACGCTTTACAGAGATCAACATAAGCTGCAAGCAGCCCCTGCCGAAACTCTCGTCTGCATTCGGTGAGGACCTGAAGAGCAAGGATATGGTCAATCGTTGACCTCTTTGGTGTAAAGCCTGATTGCTCTGGACGCTGGTGCTCAAGCAGATGGTGGCGAACCCTATCAATAATTAACCGAGCAAAGACCTTACCCGGCACTGAGAGCAGCGTCACCCCTCAGTAGTTGTTGCAGTCTTGACGATCACCCTTCCCTTTTTAGAGAGGGTCAACAAGGCCCCTCTTCCAGTCAGTTGGGATGATGCCTCTGAGAGTGCTGCGAGGTGTGGTGATAACATCCTCGACTTATTTCCAATTGTTACTGGAGTTCATCAGGGGTGTGTACTGGCACTCACACTTTTCAGCATTTATATGGACTGGATTCTGGGGAGGATGTCGGAGAGATCAAGCTGCAGTGCATCGTTTGGGAATGTCAACATCTCTGACCTTGATTTCACAGTCATCTTTGCGGAGACTGTGGATATCCTTTTGGGGGCCCTCGAGATGCTGAATGAGGAGTCGGAGCCGCTGGGATTTTGGGTTTCCTGGGTCAAAACTAAGATACAGGCTTTCAATGACATCTTGGGTGCTGATATCCTGTCTCTACCTGTTTGTGGTGAGGATGTTGAGGTCGTGGAGAGATTCACTTACCTTGGCAGTGATATGCATGTCTCTAATGGCTGTGAGTCAGAGGTCAACAGACGTCTGGGTCGGGCCTGGGGAGTCATGTATTCACTGGATCATGGGGTGTGGCGCTGCCGGTACCTGTGCGGGAGGACGAAAGTCGGAGTCTTCAGGTCCTTGGTGCTTCCAGCCTTGCTCTACGGATGTGAGACATGGACTCTGACCAGAGATCTGAGATGGAGACTTAATTCCTTTGGTACCAGGTCTCTTCGGAGAATCCTTGGCTATTGCTGGTCAGACTTTGTGTCCAACGAGCGGTTGCTGAGAGAGACTCAAATTAGATTTGTTACCTGCATAGTTTGTGAGCGTCAGCTGTGGCTGAATGAATATGTGGCTCGTTATACTAACGCTGGTCCTGCTCACCAGATTTTGTCAGCGAGGGAGCCTTGTGAGTGGAGGAGGCCAATGGGCTGACCATGTGCCTCGTGGTTGCAGCAGGTTGATCAGCATCTCAAGGAGATGGGGATGGGCCAGGCATCTGCCTGGGGAATGGCCAGACGGAGGCCCCTGGAGTACCGGCGGAAAGTGGACGCATGCTTCCATACCTAACCTAACCTGACTAATGGGCCTCACGGCCTCCCTTTTGTTTAAGCTCCTTGTGAGGGAAATTAATATAACCTCAGATATTTTTGACGAGCTGTTGGGGTTCGGGTTCGGGTAACCTCACTCTTTCATGAGTCCAGATTTTATTTAAAACATAGTAAAGCCAGCTGTCCTGCATGCAATCATGTGAGGGTGAAAAGTCCCAAGGTATCTTTCAATATGTTTTTGTGTGTTGGTCGTGCTGGATATAAAAGGTTCAGGTAATAGATGAAGTTGAAAATAGTTTTTTTTTAAGTATAATGAGATGAAGATCTGAAGTTCACATGAAACAAACAGTTTGGAGATTTTAGCATTTCAGTAAATTGATAAATTAAGCCAACGGGGAGTAGATTAAATTAAACAAAACTCATGACATGTGGATATGACGAGGATGCAAATTAAATAATTTACTTACGGCATGTATTCAGAAAATTCCAACCAAACGATCAATTTGGGTTCGCCTGTGTCACATGCCCATCTGATCACTTGGCTCTTTATACTGGTATCCCCATGTTCAAATCTCATTTTGTGTTGATTTATTGCCTACTTATTAATGGAAAAGCAAGTTGATCTGCTCCTGTTCTTGTCCTACATTTCATTTTTGGACAAGCGAGCTCACCTGAGCCTAGATTTTGAATTCAAAATTAAATGGTTCTTCATGAGCCTTATATCATTACCCTACACAAGCTAAGCGAAAAGCTGAGTTAAGCAATTGGTTCACTTCTGTCTGTCTGTCTGGAAACATCAGTTTATGATCAAGGAACAATTTAATTGCAATTTAATGTTATATTTTCAACACGAACCGGAACATGAAATGAACCTGTACTTTTAGCAATACTTTGCACTTGTGCGATCTCAACAAATTCAGAGCCAAAGAGGAGTGAACTTTTATGCCTCCGCTGATGAAATCGCCGGTGGCATTGTTTTCGGGTTGTCTGTCCGCCCGTCCGTATGTCCGTCCATGCTAATTTTCTGGTTTCTTTGCAACCGCTTCTCCGATTGACAAAATTTTCACCATAGGCGCGACGACGCATGGAGAATGTTTAAATGATAATTATGGCGTCCTGGGTAATATGGTGTGGCAGTCATGTTGGAAAAAAAGGAAAAACTTTGGACCTCTATCTCCGAAACCATTCCACGGAAAAATAATTGAAACTCGGCACGTATGAAGTATTCCTCATGGGAAACGAGTGCGATTTATTTTTGATGTCATAGGTGGCTTCGTTATGACATCATAATTGCATGCATCGAACGCTTTATCTGATCAGTATGAAAATTGAGGGTCATCTCGAGCTAAATTGTTTGAGGGAACAAAATTGACGACGTCAATGGTGACGTGGTTTGGCGCCATATTGTTTTTAACATAAAAACCTTCAAAAATCTTCTTCTCCAAAACAGCTGACCAGATCGAGCCGAAACTTTTCAGGTCCTCGAAGGCCCGTTGGTCCAATGGACCAAATTTTCATTGGTCTACACAGCCTTGTTGCATACCCGCCTGCTGTACTGCTTGAGCATTAGCTTTCTATTCATCAAGCCCAGATGTGCTTGGGGCCAGCGCGGGGATTACATGTTCATTTTTATTGTCACCATAAGATAGTACTATCTTTATTTTTGTTGTAAATATTATTAGTGCTAATTAATATATGAAGACCACAAGGGGAAAACCAGAGATGTCAGGATAAGTCAATTTTGAAGAAACTGAAAAACAAAGTTTCAAGACTTTGGTGGACTGTTTAATAACTGTCATATAGATTTCTTTTCCAGTTAAAGGAAGAGTGATCATTGGGCGATCAAATTAAGCATGTAGCATTTGCCAAGCTTCTGTGTTATTTAATTTAAGAGCAAAGAACGAATCAATGTTGCAAACTGACATCACTGGTTATTCCCTTGTTTAATAATTGCCATGCAATTTTTAACCCAGGATGTGTAGCAAATTCATGCTTGTTGGTTATTAGCATACATTACATGACTTTGGTGATCACAGATTATTTTTTTCAACATTAAACGGTCATTGTTTTTTGTTTGATTGGTGTTCAACGCCATACTCAAGGGTATTTCGCTTATATGACGACGGATTCTCCATTTTTTACTCCGTACTACTTAATATGATGGAAAACCCGGAGGAAACCAAGGATAAACCACCCCCGCGAAGCCGAAGTCACCTCATGTGACTCCCTCATATACCTAAGCAGGTTGATTGGGCGGTGGGTACATCGAATGAGGATGGGTACTAGACGCGCTAACCATTAAGCCACGGCGTGGGTCCCATAAAAGTCACAATAAAGGTTTGACCAGGCTTGAACCACGATATGCACCAACTACGGAGCCCTGATATAACCAAATAGGCCATGTAGTGCTCAGAGTTTATGCTTTGCAAGTTTTACAACCTTTCATTTTTTAGTTTCTCAACTCTGAATATTATGGTGGAACAGTAACATGAATGAAAGGGAGATAACCAGGAGTAAAGTACTGACAAATCTGGGTTTCTACTTGTTCAGCTTTGACAACACTTTGTTTCATTGCACGGCTAAACTTTATACCATATAAATTATGTGACACCCCTGGTTATTTGTTTAAAGTAATATTGTGAGAGGAAACCTTATGTGCCAACTATTGGCAGTGCAATAACCCTGAAATTTATAAAAAGTGACATCTCTGGTTTTCCCCTTGTGGTCTTCATATGCTTTGCTGCAATGTTATCGTTGTTTTTGTTATTTATTTTGTAATTAGAATGCTATGCCGTGGTAGAAGAACGTATTAAGCTGCTTCATATACCATAACATGGCGTGTGTTTAAAACATGGGAATTCTGACGGATTTTTTGTAGTTATTTAGCCTAATCAACTCAGGAGATCATGACGATCATTTGGGTGTCTTACATTCCACATCAGAACTCCACAAAAAACATTACACGCACGCACGCACCTCATCCATTTATAGTAGATGATCGCCGATCCATGTGGGCCAAAAAGTTGTCCAGCTGTGACGTCATAGGTTTGGCAGCTATGATTTTCTGAAGAATAAACCTTTAAAAATCTTCCTCTCCAGAATGGCTTGATAGATCGAGAGGAAGCTTCACTCACATGTTCCCCAGGGTGTTCACAAAGAATTAATGTCACATGGTCTGGCAGCCATATTGGATTTGACCGAAAATCTTAAAAAATATATTTCTCTTGAACCGCTTCAATCGTCACGAAACGTCATTTATGATCTCGCAGTCATGGGGAATACACGTTTTAAATTTCAACTTGATCGGACGCATGGTCTGGAAGCTCGAATTATTTCATATTTTTAATCTGGGTTCAGGGATTTAAATCAAACTTGGTACAAGTACAGTCATGCGCCGCATTACGACGTTTCGGTCAACCACGGACCGCATATACGAAGGTAGTCTCATAACATTATAATGGAGCTGAAAAATTCCTATCGCCTGGTGATGTTGTAGCCGTCGTAGCGCTGCCAATTGTATAAAAGTACAGTGGAGCACATACAATTATGTGCAGTACATAATACTTGATAATGATAACAAACAACTATGTGACTGGTTTATGTATTTACTACACTGTACTTTTTATCGTTATTTTAGAGTGTACTCTTTCTACTTGTAAAAAAAAAGTTTACTGTAAAACAGTGTGCCGTGTTACGCAGCAGCAGCAGTGTTACGTGTTACGCATACATCTTGTGTTTACCGCGTCTCTTGATTGCATCATTTTTCCATGTGCTTGATTTAATCTCGTGTTTTTTGTTCATTATGGCCCCTAAGCGGTCATCAAAAAGTAAAAAAAAAAACTAAAAATTTATGAAGTGAAAAAGTTACAGTAAGCTAAGGTTAATTTATTATTGAAGAAAGAAAAATTTTTTTTTTATAAATGTAGTGTAGCCTAAGTGTACAGTGTTTATAAAATCTACAATAGTGTACAGTAATGTCCTAGGCCTTCACATTCACTCACCACTCACTCACTGACTCACCCAGAGCAACTTCCAGTTCTGCAAGCTCCATTCATGGTAAGTGCCCTATACAGGTGTACCATTTAAAAAAAAAAATCTTTTATACCGTATTTTTACTGAACCTTTTCTATGTTTAGATATTTTTAGAAACGCAAATGCTTACCATTGTGTTACAATTGCTGACAGTATTCAGTACAGTAACATGCTAGGAGCAATAGACTATACCATATAGCCTAGGCGTGCAGTAGGCTATACCATCTCGGCTTGTGTAAATACACTCTATGACGTTCGCACAATGACGAAATCGCTTAATGACGCATTTCTCAGAAGGTATCCCCGTCGTTAAGCGGCACATGACTGTATAATGCTGTAATAATGTGGGTGGAGGCATATCTGGTGATGTCGAAGAGTTCACTTCTTTTTTTTCTTTTTTTTAAACTCGATTGTCTGCCTAGCAGTCAAACAGAATTGAAAATCATTCCAAACAGGAAACTTACTGTTTTTTAGGATGTCATAAAGGACACAAACAACAGGCACGAAAAACTAATGTAACGTGTTCAATAAGGTGGTGTAAAAGACGCTGCATCAACAGCGTTAAACTTCCGATTTTTCTTCTTTCTGCAACGTTTAAAATCTTTATTTTATTTCAATTGAATTATATACTTGAACACCATGAAACACAAATCGCCTGTGTTGGCACTTTCAAAACCCTTCCGTTTAAGCAGTAATTGGACAAAATATTACAGCATTTTACGTCACCATAACCAATCAAATTTGCCGCTCGCAGTCCCCGCCGAGGTACTTGTTTCTCAAGACTGTGCGGGTAAGGTGTTGTTCTATGAACTCTCCAGATGTATAAGAATTACATTTTTTTTCTAGGAAAACTATATTAGTCAAATTAAATAAACAGGTTTCCCAAAGTGAAATTAGTTGTTGGGATATCACAATGCCTCATAAGCACAAAAAGAAATGGCCATTATTGGGGTAAAAAGGATGCGGGCAGGATATAAAAGGGTAGTTTACCTGTCTGTGAGTAGAAGGTTTTCGTAGAAGTAAGCTGATGGAAAGGAGCAAATGTCAGGGTGCATCCGATACTGTATGTTGAGGAATAGAGGAGGCGTCTTTAGCTTGTCTTTCATGCATAGTAGTAGCCTCTCGAGCAGGGAGCGCCCATAGCCCAAGTCTTTAGCTCGCTGGGTGCCAGAAGCCAAATGGAAAGGCAAGGAGAAGGGAAGGTTGTGTGTAAGACTTACCACATGAGCAGTCATATTAATCGGAAGGCATTCTATTGCTGGAATATCATCTGGTGTAGAGTGGCATCTCCCGTGTTGATGCAAGCTACACCATCATGAAGGGTTGAGGTGTGGTTGGCATTAAAGTCCTCAACTGAAGGCGGGTGTAATTTCTGTCTATCACACTTTGAATGCTTCTCTTTTACAATGGAGTTAAAACTGAAGGTTCACAAAGGCTACTGGACAGACCAAAAACGGAGCACAGGAGACACTATTTGGCAGGACAAACATCTATTAAAGAGAGCATGGCCTACTCGCATCAACCGTGGCACTGCTTCTGTTATTGTCTCTACCACTTTCTCCTCTGATTATCCAATTGAGCGACCTGACACCTTGTGTCCCCATTTATTCAAGTCCTGCACATTTTAAGCCAGATCTTATGTGTTCTAGATTGGCATCAATATTCCTCTGGTTTCACTGCACATGCACATTCAGACACATATGCCATGCCTGAGAAAGAACGGTGGGCTGTAGTTGCTTTGGATCTCCCACAAGCACCATCTTGGGGCAGTTGTAAAGGAGAGGGACAAGTGAGTCCATTTCTGTGCTCTGGCTGGCCTGCAATACAAAAAAAAGTGAAGTAAAGAAAAGGATATCATCTACACCGGCAACGTAAGCATACAATAAATAAAAATAGAAAAGCACAAAGCGAGAAGAGACCATGAGATGCAGAGAAGCATGGAGTTGAATGAAGAATGGTGTAAACCTCACCTCATCCACAATGATACAGCTGAAACCAGAGAATCGGACCGCATCCTTTAATTGGACACAGCAACTAGAGTTAAGAGTAGAAAAGACGATGTGGGCTTGGGAAATCACACTGCGCTGTACTTCTTGGTGCTTACGCTGATGCTGAAGATGGGGAGAAGTGTGTCGGAGTTAGGTGAAGGGAGAAAAATGAATCTCCAAGTTGCCTCATCTGTTTTGAGGTCTGTGAGCGATTCTGGTGATGGACATTTCAAGCAAGAAAAACTGACAAGTCTCCGGCTGATCACAAGACAAACCACTCAATAACAGCCTCGTTCACGCTGACCCAACCTTTCCCTGCTATGCACCAAACTGCTTTAAGATGTGACCAAGCAGAACTTTCCCTGCATGTTTGCTCAAAATTATCGTATTTAGAGCATGGAAATGGTGTTTCAGATGTTGTGGATTCAAATCCCGTGGAAGGCAGCAGTATTAAGGGATCAAATTCTAAGGTTCTGCAACACAAGCTGCTCTCACGATATCAACATGCCGCTATCGGATTGTCGGTAAAAACCAAGCTGGCTCACCAACCTTCAGGAAGGAGGTTAAGCTGCCTGCCCTGCCAGGTTTGGTCAACACATGATGGGAGTCCACACTTTGTGGTCAACTCTTCAGTAGTTCAAGGAAACATTCAATGGGCACTATAACCTTGCCAAAAAAACTAGTATCGCTGATATTCACAGAAATATAAACAAATAAACAATGACCACCACAACTACTGCAACGCAGGCACTGTTTTTTTTCCAATAAAATATGTTAACATGGATTTGAAACTTAATGATATGCATATGATATTGTTGTGGAAATGACTTCTAGTGGTTAAAGACATTCGATACAGCATAAATATTTCCTTAGTGAATGTTCAGCATAAGCGTTAAGTAATTAAATGTGATCTTGGATATGCGTTGCTATTATGTCTAGATGGACAATATCCACCTCCGTTATTGTCCGCATCTAAAAACCACCATCCCTTCTGAACTTTCATTTAACGTGTAAACCGTTTGAATATGTCTTAAATGTTTCTTTTTAGCACTCGTCAGGCCACAAAGCTCAAATTCAGGCGAGAAAGCGGTGCCCAAGTGACAAGTGACGGATGGGCGGTCCCTCACCCATCAAGTGGAGCGTGGACCAATGGTGAGAGAGAGGGGTGAGGCACGATGCGTCATAAATGACGTGCGTGCACGAGGTGCCCGAGGTGATAAAAGGGCGCAGCGTCGGGAGGACGGCAGCAGATTCCGGGACCGATCGCTGCAAGAGGGTGCGCAAATCTGCAGAGCTGCTGAGCAACGCCACGCCTCCACCCAGCCAGCCACATCTCCTCCCTCGAGTCCCACGTCGTGCTCCTATATGCAGGAGGTATCTTCCACGGTGCTATGCTGCATCCTACCATGCGGCATAGCTCTGGTATTTCAGTCTGGTTGGCCTCTAATGTCCATCTCTTGTGGCGCAAATTATTAGGCCTGAAGGGCAGTTACCTCTGCCACCAAAGGTGGACGGAGGTTATGTTTTCACCCCTGTTTGTCCGCCTGTCTGTTTGTTTGTCTCTGAGCAGGACATCTCCAAAAGCTATGGACGGATTCGGACGAAACTTGGTGGACAGGTTCGGTATGCGACAATGACAAATCGATTAGATTTTGGTGAAGATCTGGATCTGGAGACTAGAATGTTTAAATCAATTCTTCACCATTGAGAGATAGGGCCAAAAACGATATATAGCATGAAATCTCAAAAAGTTATGGATGGTTTCGGATGAAACTTGACGGACGAGTTGGGTCCGGTGACAAGAACAAGCCGATTAGATTTTGGTCAAGGTCTGCATGCAGAACCGGCCTATCAGTGGGATACAAAACGTAAACTATTCAGCCTGGCAGAGGAATGCATTCTTGCCGTTCGTTCGTGGACGTGTACGTCAGGGCGTGTGTGGAGGGATTTGTCATTGATTTATTACGTGCTGTTATTGCTTCTTGTAAGTCTTGTATTACGTGTACCTCCTTGTGTACCACTTCTTTATTAAATCTGACTTGGCCTCAGATTAATTCTGTTTGTCCTGGTGGCTTCATTTTGTGGTTTTAACAAGTCCCGTTAAGGGTTGATTGGCTGCAGTCCATACCGCCTTGTATAACACTGAGTCACGTAACCTTCACGTTTGCTCGGCCTAATTAGATCAAGGCACGTGACGCCTATCAGCATGACACTCGCCCGATTTGGGGACCTCAACCTGCACGGTAACGCGGCTTTGGACACAAGGATCCGGCAAGGGGTCTTCGAAGCGGTCGATTATAATCGCAGTCGCTTTGACGAGACTCGCCGGATTCAAACACGGCAACCCGAACAATCGGCGGCTGCAACATTATGAGCGAATTCACAGATGAAGAGTTGCAATGGTTATTTAGCAAGCTTACGTCCCACCTAAGAATACAAAGTTGTATGCAAAATGCTCCCCGAGAATAACACCAGAATAACTGGATGATACATTGTAGATAATTTCCATAATCTGCCTTCTTTAAAAACTATTTCAAATTTTCGATTCAACCTTGCGTCTGACAATGTTGCGTCTTTGGAAGAAAAACACAACTGGAACAAATAAACGAGCTCAAAACAATCACAGTGCGTGGCTGGTTTCAGGCATTTAGACTTACAAATGGATGCTCAGCGTTACTGTTAACAAGAGAAAGATTAAGAAAATGAGAAAACTAAATGAAAATCGCCGAAGCAGATTAATTGAAGAGGGAAATGATGCAGGAGAATTTAAAACAACAAAAGCTTCTGACTGAAGGCAAAGCTGTCAAATAAAAACAATCTGCACACCAAACAAACAAAAGTGAACACTGCTCACCTCCTTCAAATCACGCTGAATTGACTCACGTTTCATCATCAACGCGTTCTTTGGCTGCAAAACAAGTATTTGACTTCATGGCTATATATACACATCATGTATGAAATAACGACAGCATTTATACTCCCTCCTCACCCTCTTATATCTCCTCCCAACCTCCTTAACTTGCCCCTTCAAACTAGCCTCTATTCTTTCTCACCCATATATTCCTCGATTTCCTTCGTTTTCTTTATTTTTTACAATTCAGGCCTCAAAAGACAGGTATGCTCAGGGAAACGACCCAGTCAATCCCTCAACAAGAAAGCTGCTTTGGCAACACCTACGCTTTCTTAGAGAAGGTCATGGTAACAATGTTTTTGGAAATGCAATATCAGCTACCAGATTTTGAGAGGTACGTTGATGGAATATTCCATCACTGCTCACATTAACGGATCCGCAAGTTCTTTCAAATTTTGCTGTCACTTTTGCTGGGCCATAAGTGGCTGAGAAAACAGCTCAGACAATGCCATCAGACTTGAACAAAGTAAGTACACCTGGACTTTAGTTCCACAAAACCTGCTTTGTACATTTCGAGGCCCAAAGGATTCCTGCTCATTAACCTCCGCCATCTTCGAAGATGGATGGAGGTTACTGTTTTCACCCCTTTCTGTTTGTTTGTTTGTTTTTTGTGAACAGTATTACGGAAAAACTCCTCGCGGATTTCGACGAAACTTGGTGGGGGGGGGGGGTTAGGTATGGTCCAAGGATCATGCCATTAAATTTTGGACTTTGTCCCCCCCCCCCTCCAAAAAATTGTTGAGAAAAAAAAATTTTTTTTTTTTGCATTCTACATGTTTTAAGTGATTTCCAACCCCCCCAAAAAAATTGTTACCCCCCCAAAAAAAATTGTTAGAGAAATTTTTTTTTTTTTTGCATTTCTACATGTTTTAAGTGATTTCCAACCCCCCCCCCCCCCCCCAAAAAAAAATTTAGAGAAAAAAATTTTTTTTTTTGCATTTCTACATGTTTAAGTGATTTCCAACCCCCCCCCCCCCCCCCCCCCAAAAAAATTTAGAGAAAAAATTTTTTTTTTTTGCATTTCTACATGTTTTAAGTGATTTCCAACCCCCCCCCCAAAAAAAAATGTTGGAGAAAAGAACTATAACTGTCAGCACTGTTGACATCATATTTAATGAATAAGATATAAGGTTCACTTGAATGACCCAGCAGTATTGGCGGCGGAGGTTTTGCACTCTCCCGAGTGCTCCCCCTCTAGTTGCATCATGGGATGATGCATTGCACAGAGCACCACACGAATGAAAAGCTTGCAAAGAGCTGCTCTTCCAAGGCCTTCCACAAAATGGAATGGTCAACTGCAACAAACTAGTATTTGCCTGACCCCAAACTAATGCCTAAATTATTTTGCCACATAATGGAGGTTTGAACCTCAGTTATGTCCAAATTAATTGCATGGTTATTTTTTTTCTCCCTTGAGGTGATTTTCAATGGAATGCCAAAGCGAAGCTCGGGGTTGGTGTTGTCCAAAGTCTTCCACTTCATGACAACTTTTCCCTGGCACTGTTGATTTGCAGATTGCTTGAATGGTTCAAATTCTGCTGATTGAGGTGCTCACTCTCTGCCGGCCAGATATCATTGTTTGTTGGAATTAGGTTACCTCTTTCCATTGCGAGATGATCCTCTGAAACCGAGTAATAAGATTGTTGCCTATCGTGTCGATTGATAACATTGATGGGAAAGTAAATCAGATGCACTTCGCTCAGATCTATCCATCCATCCTGGTAGCCTCTGCGTCTTCCAACATGATTTGCCTGACAGAAACTATTACCATGATGGATGGTCTGCACTTTGACAGGCCGAGCAGTTATCCTGGTAAGAACGGTGCAATATTCACAACTCCCTTCTGGAAAGCATCAGCCCCTCCCCGATACCTTCCCCTCCTGGCCCCATGGAATACTTCTGCATGTTTCTCTTTCTGTAACGATCTCTTGTTCCTGTATGTGGTGTACCATTCACCCCACCCTACCCTACCAACCCCATTGCGATGACTCCATCATGAGCTTTCTTCAAGCACAGACTTTCTCTGCTGTTCTTGCACAGAAATCTCTTTTTTTAAACCTGTGGAGACTTAAATAGCCACCATGACAGAGTTGGTCGAGAGTCAATCCTCCAGCTATAATCCACAATACTGCAGCTAAGACCTTATGTTAAAATAGTTGCCCTCAATCTGTTTTGTTTCCTACTCATCTGTCCAAATGAGTTCCCTTACAAGAAACTTCAATTCAGGAAAAGGACATTCAGCCCATTGAGCCTGCACAATGCACAATGGTTTCCAACTTATGGTTTCCAGCCTGGGGGAGGTATGTGCTCCACTGAGTGCTATTGTAGTTTTACTCAGATTTTTTTGCAATATTACTCATCGGAGATCATTGTTCTGACCTTTTCGTGCAGAGGCAGAGGTTGCCTCATAAATAAGGCTTCAATTTGCTTGTCCACCAATGACAGCTGAGCTTGCATGTGCTGCACATTTTTCGAATTCTCTGCAAAAGAAATATTTTTTAACGATAGTTAGCCACCCATTGTCAAAAAAAGTCTTTGTTGCCATTACTGTCGCAATGAATACGTCTTCACAGATCAGATGCACAACACAAGTAAAGCAGCATTTGAACTGTTTGTTCAGTAATCTTAATTGCCTTCATCAAAAGTTCACTCCAGCCACACGTATGCGACCCCATGTCACTACTTGAACAGTTACCGCCACATCATACCGGTAAAAGGAGGACGTCTGTGATTGTAAATAAAATTAAAATAAAATATAATAAAATAAAGGCAAATAACAGCTGTACAACATTTGGACTGTTTCCACTGCATGTACAAATATTACCGTTTTAAAGTTTTTCAAAATCATTTTTTGCTTTCTCTGGAACTCACTTCGCATTTTCAAAAAGATGAATTTTTAAAAACAGGAACTCAATGCAAACATGATGAAATGGAAAATTAAATCTCAAGCTAAAATAAACAAAGAAACAAATGAAAAAAAAAATCACTCACAGAGCGACACTTGGCAAAACAACAAAGTAGAATGGCACTCGGTAGAGCCATGACTTCAACCAGGCTGAACAGATTACGTTTTGTATCCAACTGATAGGCTGGATCTGAACCAAAATCGCATCTGCTCGCTTTAATCACCTAAACAACTCATCCAACGAAAGTTTTGTCGTAACTCATCCACAACCTTTTGAGATATCATGACATGCAGTGCCTATAGAAAGTGTACACCCCCTTTCAAATTTTTCACCTTTTGTTACCCTTGTAGCCTGGAATTAAATAACATTAAATCAGACTTTTTTCCCACCTTCATTTACACAATCGTAAGCCACAACTTCCACGTGAAAAACAAATTCTACAAATTTCAGAAAATCAATTAAAAATACAAAACTAGAATATCTTGGTTGGATAGTGTCCACCCCGCTTATAATAGCAATTGTAAATTTGCTCAGGTGTAACCAATCACCTTCAAAATCACACACCAAGTTAATTGGCCTCCACCTGTGTTAAATTGGATTCTGATTATTTCAGAATAAAATGAGCTGTTCCTGTAGGTTTGTTTCCTCTGCTGGATAGTGCATTTCACAGCAAAGACTCAACCATGAGCACCAAGGAGCTTTAAAAAGACCCTGCGATAAAGTTGTGGAAAGGCACAGATCAGGGGATGGGTATAAAAATGTTTCAAAGGCCTTGAATATCCCTTGGAGCAACAGTCAAAACAATCATTAAGAAGTGGAAGGTGCATGGTACCACCAAGACCCTGCTTATATCAGGCTGTCCCTCCAAACTGGATGACCAAGCAAGGAGACTTTTTTTTATGTTTAAGGCTACAGGCACGGACTAAATAGTCCTCATCGAGGCCAAGCCTTAAATAAAAGAACTGCATAGAGTAGTAAGAAAAGAGAGAATAAAGTGAGGAGGGAAAATGAGTGAGTAAGAAAAATGTATGATGAAAAGTACAAGATGTTTGTTTGCGGGGAAGAGAGATTAAAGATAGCCCGGTAGCTATAGTTTGAGTGAGACAGAAAGTAAGACCAGAAATCCTGAGACGGAGAGTGTAAGATGGTTCCGGGCACCACTTGAACGCTCCCAAGTCAAAACGGTAGTAACCACCCTGGGCGGTTAGTGTCTACAATCTACTACCTAAAGTACACACCTAAAGACTGCTCAAATAGGCCACCAAGAGGCCAATGGCAACTTTGAAAGAGCTACATGCCTTTATGGCAAAGACTGGTCACTGTGTGCATGTGAAAACAATATCCCAAGCACTCCACAAGTGTGGCCTGTATGGTTTGGTGGCAAGAAGGAAGCCATTATTCAAGAAAGCCCACCTTGAGTCCTGTTTGAGGTAACCAAAAACCACTCTGGTGATTCTCAAGCCATGTGGCAAAAAGTTTTGTGGTCTGATGAAACCAAAATGGAACTTTTTGGCCTAAATGCAAAATGTTACGTTTGGCGCAAACCCAACACAGCACATCGACCAAAGAACACCATCCCTACTGTGAAGCATGGTAGTGGCAGTATCATGTTATGGGGATGTTTCTCATCAGCAGGACTGGGGCACTTGTCAGGATAGAAGGGAAATGGATGGAGCAAAATACAGAAAAATCCCAGAGGAAAATCTGCTGCCCTTTGCAAGAAAGCTGAAATTGGGACAGAAGTTCACCTTTCAGCATGACAATGACCCAAAGCACACATCGAACAAAAAGATAAATGTCCTTGAGTGGTCAAGTCAGAACTGCGACCTAAATCCAATCAAAAATCTGTGGCATGACTTGAAGATTGCTGTCCATCAACGCTTCCCACACAACTTGATTGAGCTTGAACAGTTTTGTACAGAAGAATG
>CM068953.1:171196078-171198301 GCA_035128595.1 Eptatretus atami | reverse complement strand
TCACAACTTGACCTGTGGAATCGGGTTCTTTTGCATACATCAGTGAGCCAAAGGCTTCACCCTCTGAGGACTTTTTAGACTGACTGGCTTATCGGCTTCAACCCTGCGCAGCCTCAGGGCAAGATCCTTTGAACGTGCTCACAGCTGACCCTTCACTTATTTATACCTGCTGGAGTTCATTTTACAAAACTGAGCTAAGATGCACCTCGAGAGTCATAAGTTAGCTTATAGCTGCATTGAGATCGTGATGTATGTATGTATGTATGTATTTAATTTGGGGATTCTTCGGTAAGCCATTAAGTGTTGCCTTTTTAATCATTACTGTATTTTTGTTTTTAAGGTCACAATGGGATTCATAACTATTCCTTTAAAAGGCACATTTGTGACTATTGTCTGCTGTGACATCCTCGGGTAACCAGTGCACTAGCTGCGGTGCTCGAGCTGGACACGTACATCATGAACATGATTTGCATCTTTCAGTAATTGACTTTTTGTGGTTAATGATAAAACACAAATTTTGTGTGTGATTTCAAAAAGCGTCATATTTTGGGACACCCTAGCTCCTGTAGGGAGCAGGTGTCTCGTCTATCTATAATTCCAGCAATCTGTGTCTTGTCTGTCTGTCTGTCTGTCTGTCTTTGTGTCTGCGACGCTGTTTCTCGACAACCACTGGTCCGATCTCATTGAAACTTGCCAGGTATGTTGCTGGGCCCTGTGGATGTGCCTTTTCAAGGTTTGATATTAATCGACAAGTGGTTCCCAAGTTATGGCCATTTATTTACCAAACCAATGACAGGACACGGTGCTATGACGTCACGATTGACGTCATTATTTTTCTTTTTTTTCACGTATCACAATTGATGTCACAATTATTTTCTTCTTCGTTTGATATGACGTCACAATTGACGCTGGGGACCTGAGTACGTTTCCAGGTGTTTCCCAAGTTATGGCCCATTTATGATAACGGTTGTGCCGATCTAATTGAAACAATGCCCAATCCAGTCGTCGTTTACGAGAGCGAAGGAACGAAGCTGTGCATCGTGCACGCGCAATGGAATCTAACGAAGCACGAGCTGCTCGCTTGACACGCGACGCGACTCGCGTGAGAAAGGATCGTGCAGCTGAAACGGATGAAGAACGACTGCTCGCTTGGCAGGCCACGCACGTACGGCCACACACGTATGGGCACGCGAGAGCGAAGGAACGGCCTGTGGTGTTGTTGTTTCTGGCACGCGGTTTGAAAGGTTGTTTTTTTTTACGTACGGGCCCGCACTCGTGTAATTAAATGTAGAAGCCATAAAATTATCAAACAGCTACATGGTGAGGCCTCAAAATTGATCAAGTGTGGATCATGTCATCTTTTTAGGCACAATCCAGGTATGCTATGATTGAACTCGAAGCATTGGCGGTGGCTTGGGCCACATCTAAATGTAAGCAGTACCTCATGGGACTTTCATCATTCGATCTCATTGTGGACCATGGACCCCTGTGCCTATCTTCAATTGTATGCATTGGACGCCATTGAAAACCCTCGCCTGCACACATTGTCGGAAAAACTGACGCCGTACAACATCACCACCACTGGCAGAGAGGTGCAGACCACACACTTCGGGCACACTTTCACATCATCCAGTGTACGAACCACAACCCCAAGATCGACTAGCGGAAATGGAATTTTCCATTCATAAAATTGGCGCCTTTGCATGTGACAAATCGACGGTCGTCCATCAGGAGACCCTTTTCCGGATCCCATCTTCGAGAAGTTACGGGATGTTACTTGCAACGACGTTGCTAATCGCCTTCTTGTCTAAACTGTCACTGACGGTTTCCCCTCCGACAAAGGAGCTATTGATCCTCGTGTTCAGGAATTATAACGGTATTGCATTGATCTATCACTGGGCGGTGGCCTTGTCCTTCACGGAGCTCGCATCGTTGTGCCTGCAGCAGCCCATAGAGATGTGCTCAATCCCTTGCACGCTTCACACCAAGGAATATAATGTATGAAGATATGGTCCCATCAGCTTGTGTACTGGCCGAACATAAACGGCAACATAGTCAACATCACCAAATTTTGTGCCAAATGCAGGTGAGGCAACCTTCACAGCAATGGGAACCTCTGATCAGGATCCATCACCGATGCTTGTGTTTGAGGATGAATCCGTTGATTTATTCACGCATGCTGGGCTTGATTATCTTGTGTACACCGATCACTTGTCTGGCTGG
>CM068953.1:171183578-171191078 GCA_035128595.1 Eptatretus atami | reverse complement strand
CATCCGAGAGACGGCACACACATTGATGAATCACCCTGCCTGTGAAACACCAGGATGACAGTTTATAGCTGGATTGGGATTTGGACCCAGGCTTGACAGCTTAGATAGATCAAGCATGCATACCTCTCGGTTATTCTGCATGAAGTGGCGATTCATTGCTTTGTAACAACCGAAAACATTTTTTACTCATTGTAATTATTTCATTTATTTTGCCTTCTTGACTCCGGAGATGTCCCACGGAGAACCATGCTGTAGTATCGCCATCGAAGCTTGAAGAGCACTCGCCAAGTGGCTTAACCACCCGAGCAAGTACTCCAATGAAACGGTCCACAAGAAACGGCTGACTTGGCAAGCGATTGGCGATTGCCGATCGGTCATATATACACCATGACCCCGGAGACGCTCGGAATGTCAAGCAATGCCCGAATTGGACACATCAACACTTTCTTTAGCAGTTGGAACTCCTGCCGAAATCATTAAAGAAGTTTAAATTTGAAATTCGGCTCAGATTAAGACATTGTATGGGTTATGGCATGTGCAGAAATGAAATAAAGCCACAAGCACTGGCGTCTCCAGGTGTCTGTAAGCATTGCAATGTATCTAGCGATTCATCGGTATGATGATTCGGCATTCGATGATATAATGAGGAAAGTGGGGGGAAAAAAAACAAAAAAACTGTCGTTAAGAAACCATTGCGGCCCGTTCCAAGTCGAGGCATTGTTGAGCAGGCCCCAAAAAAATAATGCTGAATTAAGACCCCAGCGAGGTGACCATGGTATGACCATGAGCCTTGATAAAGGATGATTAAATAAGGCCATTAATTATCTTTAAAAGGGGTGTTTAAATTAACCCAAACACCAATTTTCATTCATGCACTCCCTTGGAGTTCCTTTCGGATGCATGCAAAGTTTTATGACCTTAAGGTTTCATGGTTCTGGATTATGGTAAATAATTACTGGTGAATCTGCATGATGGCTACGCGGTACGCACACTCGCCTCGAAGCCGTCTAGCCTGGGTTCAAATCCGATCCGGCTAATAACTGTCATCCTGGTGTTTCACAGGCAGGGGATTCATCAATGTGTGTGTGCCGTCCCTCGGTGGACATTAAACGGTTATCCAATCTGCCAGCATTCTTTGGTGTGCGTTAAAGATCCCACGGTGTACTTTGCAAAGAGTGGGAAAGTTATTTCTGGCACTGTGACCAAAATTCCAAATCCTCACCGGATCAGCGGTGTGGATTGCATCAGCAGCGCAGCCACGCCATCGGCATGCTACCCCCACAGCCTCGTGCTGCATACGAACGAAGAACTGGTAAATGTTCTTCAAATGTTTTTTTTTTCTACATGTTGGCCTGAAAGTCGTTTTACCCTTGCAAATGTCTCGCACATACCTCCCTAACCCCTCTGCCTTCCCCCGCCATGGTATGCAGCACCACTGACTCGGGAGGAATGATGGAGTGCACGAAGATACGATGACTGATTATTATTAATTATTGTAAATACAGGACTGTACTGCATGAAGCCTGCGTATTAAAGGAGGAAAGAACGAATGCTTTACTGCGGATTTGTTGCTTTGAAACTCGACAAGGATCAGTAGTTGATGAATTATTCGATTTTTCCAAATGTGATTTTTAACAAATAAAATGGAGATGCAAACTCTATTATAATAATATCAGTTAAATTCACAATTGTGGTTAAATAATGACTGTTCCTCATGAGATATAGGGATATAACACGAGTACTAAGTTAAAATGGCTTCTCCCTGTCCCATTTTTAACCCCAATATTTTTCTCTTTTATTAAAAAAAAACAGCCATCAGGGGTTCCCGCCATTTCCCTGGTTCTGTTCTATCTAATCCTTTTGGCATTTGAAGATTCCAATTTTTTTTCCTATTATCTTTTTTTGTGGGTGCATAAAACACTTATCTTTATCCATGGAGGAATGTGGTCAGGGTTCGTTTAATATTACCTTTCACATCACGACAAAGGCTTAGGCACTCTTGAGTGATTTTTATAAAAATACAACTTTTCTCTTTTTTTTTCTAAAGTTTTTCTTGCCTATAACACTCCCTGGCACTCACTGATGAACTTCTGGAAGTTTGAGAGACCCGTTCGGCCATCTCTGTGAAAATGTCGACACGCAGCAGACAGACAGACAGACGGCCTCTTTTGTAGTATCGAATGTAGATGAAAGGCTGTCCAATGAGAAGTGATATAATTAATACTGAAAGCGATAAGTTTCCTTCTGTCAATGGTTAATTTGTTTACTCAACATATTGGAAGTGACTCAACCTGTACTGGTCAGTTTAATTGGAACAGCTGAAATGACCAACTTTTGATGACGCGAAGTAGGGAATTTATTGATGTTCTCTCTTTGTACCTTAGGGCAAGATGACGAATCACAATTCACACCGGCTTCAATGTCCATCAAAACCTGCGGAACTTGTCTCGAATTGTGACCGGAACATTCCGCTATCGGTGTGTGTGCTCTTTAACTGCGGAGCTACGCAAAGCCAATGCACTCATCTCCTCTTTCAAGTCCCCGCTCTTTCGCATCTTGCTGAATCCAGAAGTTTCAGACTTCCACCCACCATCCAATGGAAAGGAGCTTTCCCCACCCATCTCCCTGCATGTAAGATCTACATGGTGAACGTTGTGATGCTGTTTGATCATCAGAGTTGAGGTAGCAAAACATTGGGGGGGGGAGGTGGTTGTGAGAGCTGAGAGAAGGTTTCCGAGGAAGGAGGGTAATGGTGTGCGTCGTAAAGAGATTTAATGAAAATAATTGTTCTTCCATGAGCCGAAAGACACTACTTTAAAATTAAAGGAAAACTGAAGATATGACATTAGATGTGCTGAGAGAATGGGTTGGCATCAAACGCTTATTATCTCCACCAACGAAGGTGAAGGAGGTTATGTTTTCACCCCTCTATGTTTGTTTGTTTGTTTGTTTGTTTGTGTACAGGATTCTCAAAAAAGTTGGGGACTGATCGCGGATGAAATTTTGTGGACAGGTTGGGTGTGTGACAAGGGCGAACTGATTAGATTTTGGTGAAGATCCGGATCCGGATCCGACTACTAGAATTTTTTAAGTGATTCTTCACCATTGAGAGATCGGGTCAAAAACGATATCGTACTGTATAGCATGATATTTCAAAAATGTATTGGACCCGATATGTTCTCATGGATCAGGCATTACGTGGCGGAAGTACGCGCTCTACTGAGTACCCTTGTAATTATTTTGAGAAAGTGTTTGAAGGTGGTTTTGAGGAAGGGCTGTGTTCATTCGTTCTTTTATTTATTTCAGGATCGAAGGCTCGTAGTAGACTTGCGTCACACACATCTCACACACATGAACATACAGATGAATGCATGAGACAACACAAACAGCCACTGAGCTTGGGGAAGTGCCGTCACTTGCTGGGACATTCTGGGTACCAGCGATGTCACAACAATGGCGTCGCATTTTTCACCACACTCATTGGGCATTTCCCCTCTCCATGGATGCCAACCTATGGGGATTGTCCATACTCTTATCCTTTTTAAATGCTGAATGTTAAGCAAGGAAGCGACACGTACCATTTTTTTTTTTTTTAAAGTCTTTGGTTTGACTCGGATGGGGTTTGAACACCCATCATCACCGACCTCCAGACTCAGAGCAGATGCTCTAACCATTATACCACTGAGTCTGGTAACCGAGTGATAATGCAGAGTCTGTGTTTATACCTGAAAAGATAAATGTCCATTAAGTTCTTGGATATGTATGGAAAGGTAGCACTCGGATGTTTGTGGGGATCATTCACCACAAGAATGACTTTCATGGACATTTGTTTGCACAATTTACAGGGTGTACTGGATGTTTAGAGTACTCTGTAGTGGAAGTGGAGGATTTGGTGGATATTGCTGCACAAGCTTCTTGGGTTCATATGGAGTAGTCATTGATCTCAGAATGTTTTCTCTGACTTCATAATGCTACATATATGACTTTTTGCTGATGTTTGATACTAAGATTGGCGTACATGAAAGTCTGACAATAGTTAAAAGTGAGGATTTTGTTATTCTCATTATTATATTATTGTTATTTTTATTATTATTGTTATTATTTATTACCTCTGCCACAAAGGTGGAAGGAGGTTATGTTTTCACCCCTGTCTGTTTGTTTTTCTGTCTGCCTTTTTTTTTTTTTGTGAGCAAGATTTCTCAAAAAGTTAAGGACGGATTCAGACAAAACTTTGTGGACAGGGTGGGTGTGGGCCAAGGACGAATTGTTTAGATTTTGGTGAAGATCTGAATCCGGATCCAGTTACGGCACCCAGTCGAGCGCATGCCTCCGCCAGGCTGAACAGTTTGCATTTGTATCCCTCTGAAAGGCCAGATCTGCATCCGGTCCTGAACCAAAATCTAATCGACTTGTTCTCATCACCTACCCAACTCCTCCACCAAGTTTTGTCATAACTCGTCCACAACTTTTTGAAATACCGTGCTATATATCGATTTTGGCCCCGTCTCTCATTGGTGAGGAATCGCTGAAAAATTATCTCATCCAGATCAAGCATGCAAACAGACAGACAGAAAGGGGGTGAAAACATAACCTCCTTCACCATCGGTGGTGGGGTAATTAAATAATTCTCGTATCCAGATCGGATTCGGATCTTCAGCAAAATCGAATCAATTCGTCCTTGTCACACACGCAACCTATCCATCAAGTTTTGTCGAAACCCATTCAATACTTTTTTTGAAACATCCTGCTCAGAGACAGGAGAAAGCATAACCTCCGTCCATCTTCGGTGACGAGGTAAATAAGAGGTCGACTTAATTTTGAGGTGGATGGTCGAGGGAGACTTTTGGATGAATCACTATTTGTTGTGGACACACCCCAGGAGCAGTTCAATGAGAGCCAGAGCAAAGCCATTCAGTCTGCTTTCACGATGATCGTCCCGCAGCCTCGCGTGCCAAAAATCTGTTTGCTCGAAGACCACCAGGCACCGGAAAGTCGAAAACTATCGTCGGTCTTTTGCAGACACTTCTGTCTGCTGTAAGTTTCGCTCATGCCATTTTGTTTGTTTAACCATATGCATATTTATTGGTATATGTTGACCCTCCACATGAAGACAATGTTTTTACTTTTGACTTTTCATTTATTAAATCTTTGTTCTGAAATTGTCAACACAACTTCGCATTTTTAATTTTTTTTTTATTTCAAGAAATGTCTTGGTTCTACATTTGCTGTTTAAAATACTTGTGTTCAGCAAAATATCCAATCATTTATTCCCCTCCTTCCCCACCCCCATCACATTTCTTGTGTACATATTGACTGTCACAGGTGAATAATGGGCTTGAAAGAGGCATATGATGCCAGGAGCAGCTGGTATTAATAATGAAAGACTCGAACGACGTGTGCTAATTTGCGCCCCATCCAATGGAGCTGTGGATGAGCTCATGATGAAGATCATTGTGACATTTAAAGCGCAAGTTCGGCAGAAAAACAGCCCAAGGGTTGATGTAAAGGAGCTGAGCGTATGTAAGGGAAGGGTTTAAAGATTGATTGAAGACTTGATCTTGAATGTGGATAACCTGACATCAGGACTCGAAACCGATATTGATTAAAAAGCCAATGTAAACGCATCTGAACCTTGACACATTGGATTTTATGTGGTCGTCGTCACAACCTGTGCAGATGTCTATGTGGCTAAGTTAATAGAAGCCTGTAAAGGCGATACCTCCCCGACCTCACCTTTGTGCATCATAATTTCTGCTGATGATGCACTGCTGATGTTTTGTTGTTTTTGAGTGCAAGTATGGTGTATATCAATTTCAAAAAAAATTGTCACCGATCTACACAAAATACCCCATCATGACAAAGTGAAAACTTCTTTTTTAGAAATTTGTTTGTTTTCTTTTCACAAAATCTTTTTGGCATTTACCTTGAATATGAACACCGATATACCATTCTTCTTGCTTCAGGAAACTGTGAGACATCAATATAGTGCGCTTGGGCTCCGACAAAAACATCAACACGAAGGTTCACAGTTCAGTGTGAAGTCATTGGCGGACCGCATAAGTGCGTGAAGTGTTTATTATCATTATTTATTTATACTATTAATTAATATACAAGCAGGTGTTTGAATTGCCACACTCAAGTGATTGTGAATAGCCTAATTGTGCTCATAAATGATCCTCCATCAATTACCTCTTTCGTGATGCCATAAATACAACGTTGATATTAAATAACGATGAAAATAAATCACAATCTCACAATATCTTACTTGAGAGATGACAGATGTGACATCATGTTATATATTTACCTTGTTTTTTTTTGTTGTTTTTTTAAACGTTATCACACTATAATTAAGACAGAATTGATAGGATGTGAGAGGATGGATTTCTGTGATTTTCTGACTCAGAGAACTAATGCACTTATTTGAAATTATCATGACTGATTGTATTTACATAAGGAGCCATCCACATACACGTCTGCAAAATGGTCGTGCATTTTAACCCCATGTCCCTCCCCCCTCCACATCCCAAACTGTATGAAGTACACATTTGTACCACGATTCACCTGATACTGTTCTGAGGAATCCATTTAGTTTCTCCTTTCAAAACGTTCTGTCATCCAAATTTTAGAAAGGGGTAAAGTGACATGAAAATCAATAATTGTGATACAACAACCACCATGACCAACATCCAACAATCATTCCCTCCCTGACCCCTTGCCTTTGTGCATATTTTCATGTCTTTGGCCTCAATCACGTAGGTGGTGTATTACATGCATTTTTCACCATGATCCCTCAAAGAAGCATTTTCATTTGTATCGACCCTCGTATAAAACCATGCCCACAGAAATCGTTTTTTTTTTATATGAAACGAAAGATTCAACTGTTTTTTTAACCTTTTAATATCATTCAAGAATTTTTTTTCTGTCTTTTAATAAAATGAATATTGTACTGCATTTCAAAAAACAACGATTGACATATTCTGGTTGCCAGAGTTCCGTTTAACGTATCGTATTGTTGCGGAATTCACGCCGCCGGCGTGCGATCGGCCGCGTACCTCTAATCGCAACCGCGTCGCCCACGGACGGACAATCAGTCGTGACCCTCCTGGAACTACCGCCAGGAAACCAGTCACGGATGGGGGTTTAACCTCACCACAGCCAGTCCGCATTCTACCGCGCGAAATAGGGTGAATCGCCGAATGTCGATATACCTAAAGTACCTGCGCGGGTAACCTACCGAGGCTGCACAGCGCCGCAGGTCGGCCTGGGACACGAACCGCTTAAGCGGGTCCGTTCCGTACTACAGTGATAACCGAGCGGTGTTATCGCCGACCTCGACGGATCCGATTCTCTTTACCGGCGTTCAAATCCACTACTCATTCAACGATGCAAGATGGCTTTTCAAAAGGAAATAGGGACACGACGAACGTGGTACATTGCACACAAGGACATTTATTCACGTTCACTATAAAATAATAAAGTACTAATATAAACTTAAAAAAT
>CM068953.1:171146484-171176467 GCA_035128595.1 Eptatretus atami | reverse complement strand
CTGGTCGCCTCTTACGACACACAGGGATATGGCACACCTATTCTAACCGGGGCATACACTGGGACCAGTACACTGGTACTCATTTCGCCAACCTCAGAAGGATGACAGGCTGAGTCAATCCCCAGGTGTTAATTCAGTAGCAAACAGGGCTCGAACTCAGGACCCTAGGACCCCAAGGCAGCCACCCTAACCACTAGGCCAACACCAGGCTGCGAAATATGTGTACATCATACGATATTAAATAATTTGTGAGCAAAAATTTGGGAATGTACAAAAAGGGCAGAGAAAGCTTCAATGAAGTGCTGAGTTACAACACAGAGGTTTGATCATCAGTGCAAATGATTCACCCTCTAGTTTTTTTGTTGTGCCACCAATTGCATGCGCTGCTGTCAATAGCACCGTGTTAAGAGGGATGCAGACCAGTGGCCTTCTGGAGCTCATACGACTGGCATTAAAGCATATTTGCAAAATGTCGAGGTTGAAATTTGATGGTCGATTGCTTTCTGTAGGTTTTTCTGGAGAGGTTGTGCTGTTAAAAAAAAAAAAGTTCCTTTTGACAAGGGTAAACAAAATGATTCTTATCCATATTTTGTAACCTTTGGGCAACTAAATGAGGTGTTTCCATGAACTGTGGAGTCTGACAAGCAACAGCAGTCTGATAAGTAACTCCCCCCCCCCCACCAACCACCTTCGGCCCTAACAAACCATACCGCAAAGTGAACAAACACATGTATTAAATTATGCTTCACTGAGATCTGAGGTGTACTATCATCTATACAGGGTATTGGTGCTGCTGAAGCAGCTTCTTGGCATGGGTTATGTTGGGTGGTTTGCCATTGCCTTCCCAACAGTCAGGGAAAGAATCTGTAATTTGCTCATGGTACCAATGAAAGCTCACCTAATCTTCACGAAGGACACCGTGAGAACTTTAAAGTACCCAAACTAATGCTTGCAGATGTAACGCCGAGTTTAACGTCTATCCGAGGGACAGCACACACTGGTACCTTACCTTACCTGCGAAACACCGGGGCAACAGTTTATAAGTGGGCCGAGATTCAAATCCAAGCCAGACAGCTCAGAGGCAAGTGTGCATTCCTCAAGGCTGTCCTGCCAGCCCAAGTTATGCTTTGCCATTCCGAAACCGACTCAGACCACATGGGTGACCAACTTATAAATGTTAATGACATGGATAGCGTGCAGATTCTGTGGGAGGTGTGATTTGCATGTTAATTTCCAGGATTGCTTCGTTCAGGTGATGATAATTGCAATAACATCCATACCCTGACTGCATTTCTTTCCTCCATAACCATGGTTTGCATAACACGTGACGACGAAATTTCTAAACAGATGATGAAATTTTTTCTAAATTTCCATAATTTATTTCACAGTTCAAAAGTTGTTGCTCAATTATTGTGAGGAGGACCAAATTACACATGGTTCAAACATGGGAAAAGTCCCAAGTTTGACAAGTCTATGTTAGGTCAGGTCCATTTTTGGCAAACGGCCAAGCCCGCACAATGTGGTGAATGTTTGTCCCACTTGAACATTTTCATGAAGTGAATTTATACATTTAAATAGGTGGCATGGCAGCATTCTTTTCCGTACCTTCAACTTTCCCACAAAAAAGCTTCTGCGAATAATGGTAGCTGTTAAGCTTCATCTCCAAGTAATGGCCATTACGCTCTTGCTTGGCCAAATCCCGTACCACCTTTACAAAATGAAAAACAAAACAATAAGTATTCCTAATTTTAATACAGGAAAAAGTATCATTGAACCAACTTGTGTAATAATTTAGAACAACTTCCTGTTAATGTAATTACTCCATGTTTATCAATATACAAGCAAAAGTACCCATCACTCTACTGACGGAGTTAATCAAAAGACAGCAAGTTGTACTTCACAAACATTCTGCTCTATTCACCCTATGATTTGCCCTCAATCATCTTCCATCTACTGGGAAGTCAGCTCACATCACCGTCATCAACCACCCTCACTGCTTATACCTGGTGTGAGCAAAAATCACTTCCGTTTCACCGCGGTTTGAACCTCCACTTAAAATGAGTGGAATGAAACATTTTGAAAATTTCTAATTATTTTCACGCAGTTTTCAACGTCACGATAATGCATATCGAGTTGTTTCAACTTTCTTTATACAAGAAGATGATGATTTGTAACACTGAATGTCACTGGGTGGTGCCATACAATACGCATTTACATAGAGAGAAACGGGGACTTGCCCACACTCTCAACCCCATCCCCCATATATGCTACACAGACAGAAACAATACTTTGGGTACCCTTAGGCAACATGCAAAATTCATTTGGATTTGGCTCAGTAGTTACCCCACGCACACAAAGTGAAAAACAGGGTTAAGCAATTGGTTCATGGTTGTCCATCCGTCCGTTATATCAGTTTATGATCGAGGAACAACTTATTTAAATCGAATGTTATATTTTGAACATGAATCGAAACATGACTAGGAAGACAAGTTTGACGTTTTACTAAACCTTGGCTCCGAATTCATCCAGATCACAAATGCAGAGGAGTGAGATAATATTTTCACTCTGTCTGCCTGCCTGGCAGTTAAACAAAATTGAAAACCAGAAATACTCTAGTAGCTCATGGTGGTTTTGTATGCACTTGTATGTCCAGAGCTAAACTCTTCAAAAATCATCTAATTGAAGGTCATTGAACATTTTTGGTTGTTAACACATTTGCCACTGATGGCAAATGGCCACGCCTCTTTTTAAGCGAGTACTACCACCCGCCATTATTGCATCTCCAGACCGTTGGACCTAGAAGGTTGTGTGACCACTCAAAATGTTCGGAATGGCCACATTATGGGGGTCAGTAATACCTTTCCATGTCCAAAAGTCATGGTTTTTAAGATATTTGCCAAAAACTGATTTCAACATGTTACGGACTTCAATTATTCATAATTGTTCCTTCTTTCTTGTTCAATTACTTGATTCCTGAAGAGTTCAATTACTTGACTCCTGAAGATTCTAGGTGGGCAATAATCTGATTAAAAAGATTACAATTAACCATATTATTTCTTTGTTGTGAGGCGCTAGGTGTTCAAGTGTTAAAGAGTTCTCTGATGGCAAGTAATTCTACCTTGATCCTGCTTGCTGTTACTATAACATGGTATGATTTCATTATAGTTAATTATGCCAATAAAATCATCTGAACAAAGTTTTTGAATAATAACTGCGTCATCTACAATTATTACGCAAAAAATATTTTTTTTACAGGAAACTTTAGTGTTTCAAGGTCAGCAGCCGAAGGGGTTTTTGATGGGACTTCATGCGTTATATGCAACACTGCTTCAGGAAAAAGTTAACAGGTAAATTTCAGATGTATAGCATCAGAACCATATTTGGCCAACTGATGAACAATACTTCCCTTACCTCACAATGTCTATGGATGAAAAAGTGTGTACTTTATGTGTGTATACAACGCCATGCTTGTAAAAATTAAATCTTTGGTACCTTTGAAACACGTAGTGGACCCTATTATTTTGGTGATATTTCAACATATATTTTTCAGACTGATGATGGGCGTGCCAAAATCCGGATGGCAGCAGAACAATTGGATGATTCTTTAGTCATCTCAAGAATAAACGCATACAGCAACACTTTCAAGTACCATCTGAAGCCGAAAGCCTGTTATTCCACTTACATTCTGAAGTCGAAAAGATCAGCCAAAACGAAAAGTGAGCCAAACTTGTTGAAGAGGTTGAAGAGGGAGAAAGCAGTGACAGTTATAAGGCCCCAAAAGACGAAAGAAGTACTGTAGTTCCAGTTGCAAAGACATTGAAAGGAAGTGTGTTATATGTGACAGAGCAAGAGAGAGTTGTGGTGATAGGAATCGGGTGTTGTATCTTTTTAAGAGTCTGACAGAGCAGCATTGTTTCAGATGCTTTGAACTTTTATAAGGATGAAGTTAAGACAAGATGTGCTTTTCTGGATACAGCGGTGATGTGTTTGCTGCAGATGTCTTCTATCATGGGAATTGTTTTCACAATACTTGCTAAAGTATACTTGCACCACTGAATGTAAAGATGGCATCAGATTGAAGAAGCCTGATAAAGCCTCCTTATCGAGAGAACTAGTCAATCAACTTCCAGAGGAGAAAAGAATGTCAAATGTATGTCAGATGACAATAGTGGACTTCATGACACTTGTGCAAAACTACCAATGTAAAAGATGGGCCTTGACAATTTGGGCAATTGGCTGAGAGTCTTTCCAACAGCATTCTTGCTAAAGGTTCTGAGTCCACAAGAATAGACATTATTTTGATGTTTATCAAAAATCATCAATCAAGCAAATGGAACGTGCACAGAGAAGTTCTTCTGAAGAAATCGCTATCACATTAGGTCTGACAATCAGAAACTCCCTGTCGATCTTGATATGTTCTGGAGCTCAATGTTGAACAAAGTAAGGTTGCAGGAGTATGTCTTCAAGTGGATGCTGCAGAATGTTGTGTCAGAAAAGGAATTATCTTTGGAGGAGTATATGGGGTGAATGTAGGAAACTGTTAGCTGGCACTGAAACAACGATCGCAGAGCTCTCAAGCAACCAAGAAGAAGCCGATGACAGAATCATGTTCCATATTAATGATGGTGTTGTGAAACACGGGGTCAATCAGTCTTGGTTGACTCACCTGACACAGATGTCTTTGTCAACTTCATCTTCCACTTCAGAAACCCTGGCAACTACAAAAGCCGTTTGTAAGCAGCTGGTAACGAAAAACAAGAAAACTGTACCAGTCCACCTGTTAGTTGATCAACTGGACAACAATTTGGTGTCGTGTCTCCCAGCCATTCATGCACTTAGGGGTGTGCCAGTACCAGCAAGGTGGGTCCAAAACTGTCTGGCATGAAGCATCCATGGATCTCTCCCTACTGGAAGGGTTTGGTGTAGAGGAACTGTCACACAGATGATAAGTAATGCTGAAAAATTCCTTGTGTCTGGATTAAAGAAGACCGACTGTTCCACATTCGATGAGTATCATTGGGAGCAGTACCACAACTCCAAGAAAGAGCTCCTTCAACCAGCTTGTGTGCTGTTCTTCAACGCTGAGAACACATAAAGCGAGCATATCTGCAGTGTAAGATGTGGTTACAAGCTCCAAATCCTGCAGTCACCAAACCAGATCCAGCCAGTATGGTTATAAAGCAACAGATGTTGGAATTACACCTGTGATACTGCCAGTACCGTGCAGGCCGATGACCTGCCCCCTCCATGCAAATGTCCAACATCATGTATGAGTACCAAGACGTGCACTTGCAGAGGAATGAACATAAACTGTGTGGTGTTTTGTGGCTGTAGTAAAGGCAAAAAGTGTAGAAATCCACATAATTAAACTCAAAAATATGGACAATGTGCAAAATTACAACAGGTATATAAATAAAGGGTCAGAATGTAGTGCGTACCATGCTGAAATCAGTTTTTGGCAAATATCTTAAAAACCATTGACTTTTGGACATGGAAATGTATTACTGCCCCCCCATAATGTGGCCATTCCGAACATTTTGAGTGGTCACACAACCTTCTAGGTCCAACGGTTCTGGAGATACAGTAATGGCGGGTGGTAGTACTTCGCTTAAAAAGGGCGTGGCCATTTCACCTATTCGCCGTCAGTGGCAAATGTGTTACCAACCAAAAATTGTTCAATGACCTTCAATTAGATGATTTTTGAAGAGTTTGCTCTGGACATACAAGTGCATACAACCACCATGAGCTACTCTAGTAAAGCATCGAAGATGTAAAGCCTGTCCATGTCCGCTTTGCAGTCTGACTTCTTCTGTATGCTAAACATGACAAAAACAGTCAATAATAATAATAATAATAATAATAATGATAGACTATTTAAGGCGACCTTGACCTTTTGATCTAACAAAACCCCCAAAAAACCAGAATCGGCTTCTAGCTTTTCGTGAACAAATTAAGTGACCCACATGCAAATTCTTAAAATTTCAGGTCAATCGGATGAAAATTGATGATTTTATGCAACCTTGACCTCTGACCAAAAAAAAACAATCAGCTTCTAGCTTTTGATTGATGAAGCACTCAGTGATCCAATATGCAATTTTTTTTTTTTTTATTTAAGGTCAATTGGATGAAAATTGATTTTATGTGATATTGACTTTTGATTATTAATTTGACTTCTCCATATTCTAATAATAAAGTTTTGTTGAAAATTTGATGACAAGCTCAATGGGAAAAACGATATGGCCAGAAGACACGCAGACACGGACACACACAACACACTGCATGGGGTACAGGCTAAAAATAATTCCAAACAAGAAAGTTAGTTTTTCAGGAAGTTACAAGGGATACAAACAACGGCATGAATAACTAATGTGACGTGTTAGATTGGGTGATGTAATAGGCTGGGTAAAACAGCGGTAAAATGGGAATTAATATATCGATATGCCTTAAAACCTCATTAAACATTTATTTCAATTTAATTTGAAATAAATGTGACATGTGAGAGGGACAGTATCGGAATGAAGAAGACTGCCAATACGGCAATGTAAGTAAACTTCCGGATTTTTTTTTTTTAACAATCTTTAAAAATCATTTTTTTGTAAAAATTGAAGTACTGTGTATTGTTAATTAAATACTGCACGGGGTAATGGTGTTCTATGAACTCTAGTAAAAAAATGTTTTGTTTGTTTTTTTAGTTTTTGAAACACTTTTTTTATTTTTTTTTTTACTTAGTTTTTTTAGTTTTAGTTAGTTTTTTAGTATAAACGGACAAACAGACATGACTCTCTCTAAATGTACAGTGCCTATAGAAAAAAATCTACCTAATTTTCACCTTTTGTTGCCTGAAAGCCTGGAATTAAATTGCATTAATGGCAACTTTGGAAGAGTTACAGCCTTTATGGAAAAGAATGGTCACTGTGTGCAAGTGACAACAGTATCCAAAGCACTCCACGAGTCTGGCCTGTCAGGAAGGAAATAGTCAGGTTCCTTGTGTAATTTCGTTGGAATTTTTTGGAGAGTAGCAAACCTATAGATTTTTGAGAAGTTTAAAATCTATTTAAATAAAAAAAATGATGTTTCACATTTTTTTCAACTTTTGGAAAGGTCGTTTTGGGGTGAAAAACGCTTTTTTTGAATTCCAATTTTAAAAACTGAAACAATACAAAATAACCAACTGATGATGGATTACTGTTAATGGCTAACAATGGATTTTATAAGTAATAAAATGTTGCATTTTGACTGTCGGTTGCCATGGAACAGCATTTTGGAGTGGAATTGCCATTTTTTATATATATTTTTTAAAATTATATTTTCCATCGAGATGGCCTAATAATTGTTAAATATAGTGACCATGACTAACTTACACATAAGTATTATGATTTTCAAGTATTGGAACAGTTGGTTGCCATGGAAACGGCCATCTGTGCAATGAAACATTGGTGTGTCTGTTGTTCAATATCAGAAGGTTTCGGCACCTTCAGTAGTAAAACGTTTGATTTTAAGTTTTTGTAGTTTGACGTATTGCAAGTGTGATCTTGTAGGGAACATAGGTGACGCCACGTCGCACGCCATGCCATCGCCTCAGGTTACGGTTGCTGGGCGTGGCATGACGTCGTGAAGTGGCGCGGTAAGCGTCCAGCACGTGCAGCACTAGACGTCATTTTCAGTTCGCTTCGTTTATTCTCGATTTATTCATGACAGTTTACTTCGGAGCTTCGTTTCATCATATTCGGTTTCAACACCTTCTTCTTTTTTTCGGTAAGTTGTGATAGCCTTTGAGGCGTATGACCTTTTTGTCATTTTATGTTCTTCTGTATGGGGTAGGATTATGGTTTGAATGGCCACGGGGTTGGAGGTTTTATTGCTTTCCTGTTCGGCTAGGAGTTGGAAGTCGGGCAGTCGTCATGTTATAGCTATGTGTTATCCTTTTTCTATTATTTCGGGTTGATCTTTAAATATGTGCTTATGTGCTGGTTCGTGCTTTCATTTATCCGGAAAGAAAGTCACCATCAATGTAATCAGTCACTGACGTATTTTGTTCCATTAGATTAACTGCTGTATAATAGGATAGGATTAGGTTAGCTTTGTGCCCAGGGGTTGGAATGACAGAGAGGAGTCTATTTGGAGTTTCTATTTAGTTTACTGGCATGTAGTTGGAGCTCGAAGCAGGCAATATTTCGGTCACAAGAATACTATCCCATTTGTATCGATCGGAGCATACCACGCTGTTGAACATCTGAACAGGTTGCTGAAGGTTCACTCTGGTCTGATTGGCATATCAAATAATGCAAATGCCAGACAGCGATTCTTCTTGGCTGCACCTGAACTGTCACGCCTGTCTTGCGAGTTTAAGGGACAGTTTGGTCTGAAGGAAGTGAGATCACTGAGCACCATGGCCTGTCTCCAAGTGTCTCAAGCGTGAACACAATGCAATTGACCGAATCAAGGCTGCCATACTTAGTCATGAAATACATTTGAAGTTAGGGTAACCAGCTCTTCAATGTGGTCACCCACGCTTATGTGCCAGAAGAATTTGTACCACAGATACTGAACATTGATGAAACGGGACAGAATCTCTATGAAGATTTTGTTGCTAAATGGATCAATGGTGATGTCAGCCTATGGGCGCAGTGAAGAAGGAGGAACAGATGTACATGTCTGGCAATACAACACTAACAATCAAGATCAGGGACAAGACAGTAGATCTAAAAGAAACCAAGGATTTGTATGGTAGACTGATGGTACTCCAGATCCAGCAGGGACGTCGACCAGAAGGATGCAATTGGCAACTTTGAATTCACTGTGACACCGAGGGCCCTGTTTGCACCAAACGGTAGTTTACTGTCATGCACCGACAAGTCGAAGCTAATCCACAACTTGGAGAAGTTTGCCAACAAGGACAGTCTTTACCAGAAGATGAGCTTGATGCCACACACATGGAACCAGCACCCACTGATCTGTAATTGATGGCAGTACTAGCACGAAGGTCGCAGTCGTGGATGGAATGATAGTTGTCCAGAAAATGACCAAGAAACCAGCAATGGTCGTGACAGTGAAGGACCTCAGTGAATGTTTCAATGATAGGGTGATGAGTCTGACCAGAGGCTTCGACCATGTAATTCTTGTTTTTGATACATACAAGCAAGATTCCCTCAAGAGCACAACCAGAGACAAACGACATCAAGAAAGGCACCAGTCCAATATCAGGTCAAGGATGATACAGAGATCAAACACATCATGATGAGTCGATTTCTGTCCCATGATCAACCAAGGCTGATCTGACAGAGTACTTGGCAAGAAAACTCTAGAATACAACCGCGATTCAACAAAGGTGGTAGTCGTTTCGGCATCTGGCGGACGTGAGCAACAGGGGTCTCCAATTTGAGGCGAATAACATGAGGAGGCCGATACGTTGATGATCCAGCAAGCAATAGCTGCATCACAGCAACACACGGGAGATATTGAGCTGACAATATTCTCACCTGATACGGATGTTCTGGTTCTTGCCATAGCAAACTATCATCTCCTGCCAAGACACACATCTATCTCAATGGCATCTAGCATTGTCAAAATCGAGCCAATCTGGAAGGCCCTAGGTGAGGAGAGAGCCCAGGCATTGCCAGCCTTCACCATTCACAGGTGCCGATAATACTGGGCGATTCGCTCGACATGGTAAGGCAAAGTGGTTCCAGTGCTACTTGAAGGCCGATGACGACATGGTAGATGCCTTTGCTATGCTCTGTAAGGATGCTGAACTGTCAGAGGACCTATACACAACTTTAGCAAGATTTGTCTGTTCAGGTTATTGTCCAAGTGGTGTCAATTATTTCCAGCATCCCTGAACTTCGTGGCATCTCTTCTGTAAGAACATGGCTGAGAATGACAAGTTACCACCAACTGTCGGTGCTCTAAGGCAGCATATCATGCGGGTACATATCCAGGCATACGTTTGGGGTCAAGCAGCAATTTCTCAGCAAAACATTTCTTGATCCATTAAAGAATGGCTTCCACAAGGACACGAGTGGTCAACTCAAACCGACAACAACAGACATTCTCCCTGCACCAAAGGCAATTATCGAGATGATAAGGTGCCAGTGCAAGACAGAATGTTCATCACAGAGATGTTCCTGCAGGCCAAGAACTTAACATGCACTGATCTTTGCATGTGCAGCACTTCGTGTGAGAATGACGAGGACTCAAACATTGAACGGCATGACCACGATAGTGATGACGACGATGGCAATGATGAGTGACATTACAGAGCAGTGATGCCAATTGGCTACAAACTCATATTTGACATTAAGTACATTTCACTGATCACCATATTCATGCGTTACTTGTTTCAAGATTTGAAAGCAATACATTAAATAAACCAATGTCACCCTTAGGGTGACCCGTATCTTGCCAAAAGGTGACCACGTGTGACTTCTTTAAGGTCACACTGAGGTGAACAGACTGCTATCCACCAGGAGCGACTCCTTGAGGAATATCTGCCTACGAGAGATTCCGATGAGAATTGTTCTACAGAGTAACCATGAAAAATATGCGTTTGCCTCATAACGTCACAAATGACGTGATAATGTCTCAAGCTTGACATATCTAGAAAGCACTCATTGAGGTGTTCAATTTGAGGTACTACACGATATGGTTCCTAAAACTTGAAAATTTGACCTTGGGGTCAAATATGTTTTGACCTTAGGCGCTAACCATGAAGGTCAAGGCCAATAGCCACCAAAAATTAATCAGCTGAGCGCCAGACCATGAACTATATTCCATGAAGTTTGAAGACGATCCGATCAAAATTACTCAAAAAATAAGGGTTTCGTCGACTCCCCTGATTTGCGACAAAGTGACCTTAGACCTTCAAAATTTTATGCGCTGAAAGGGACTCTATAGGCCTCTGATATGCGAAGTTACAAAAATTTCCAATGATAACTGTGCTCTGCAGAATTTTTTATACGTGATTACAGACAAACAAACAAAAAAAAAAACATAACAAGCTGACTAACATATCTTGCAAAAAAAAAAAACATACAAGCTGACTAACATATCTTGCAAAAACTTCGTTTTGGCAAGATAAAAAAAAACATACAAGCTGACTAACATATCTTGCAAAACTTCGTTTTGGCAAGATAATGAACGGTAATTTGACAAAATGATAGCCGTTTCCATGGCAACCATTGTTCAAAATACAGATATATGTTTCTTATTAAGAACTGTCCTCTAGTTAAGAATTATGCATCATCAGTTGCTTGCTTGCGATTAATTTTGAATTTTCAGAGCTGAAATAAAAAAAATGGGTTTTTACCCAAAACGACCTATTTGACCACATTATATGCATTGAAAAAATGTGAAACATGGATTTTCTGTTTTGGTATTGTTTAAGCTTTCCAAAAATGCTGGGTTAGGTACTCTCCAAAAAATTCCAACGAACGTCAAATTATGGACACAAGGAACCTGATTAAAACTATTACTCAACTAGAGGGGGAGCACTCGGTAGAGTGCAAAACCTCCGCCGTCAATACTGCTGGGTCACTTAAGTGAACCTGATATCCTATTCATTGTAGGTCAAAACGGATCAGACTCTACTGAACACGATTGAATAAACTAAACAAGATCGACGCGCATGTAGATGCCAAAAAAATAAAATCAATTTTTTTGAAAAAAAAAGTTGCAAAATTTCTAAAAAAAATTTTCTCTAAGAAATTTTTTGGGGGGGGTTGGAAATCACTTAAAACATGTAGAAATGCAAAAAAAAATTCAAATATTTTTCAATAAAATCGAAAATTTTTTGAAAAAAGTTGCAAAATTTTCTAATTTTTTTTTTCTCTAACAATTTTTTTTTTTTGGTTGGAAATCACTTAAAACATGTAGAAATGCAAAAACAAAAATTCAATATTTTTTAAAATGGCCGCCATAGCGGCCATATTGGACTTTGGACCAAGTCCAAAATCTAATGGCATGATCCTTGGACATACCTAACCCCCACCAAGTTTCGTCGAAATCCGTCCAGGAGTTTTTCCGTAATACTGTTCACAAACAACAAACAAACAAACAAAAAACAAGAACGGGGTGAAAACAGTAACTCCCGTCCATCTTCGATGGCGAGGTTAAAAAGCCCACCTTGAGTCCCATTTGAGGGATACAAAAAACACTCCGGAGATTCTGAAGCCATGTGGCAAAAAGTTTTGTGGTCTGACGAAACAAAGATGGAACCTTTTGGCCTAAATGCAAAACGTTATGTTTGGCACAAACCCAACACAGCACATCGCCCAAAGAACATCCCTACTGTGAAGCATGGTGGTGGCAGCATCATGTTATGGGGATGTTTCTCATCAGCAGGGACTGGGCACTTGCAGGATAGAAGGGAAAATGGACGGGGAAAAAAAAGAAAAACCCAAGAGAAAACCTGCTGCCCTCTACAAGAAAGCTGAAATCAGGATGGAAGTTCACCTTTCAACATGACAACGACATGAAACACACAGCCAAAGCTACACTGAAGTGGCAAAGGAACAAAAAGATAAATGTCTTTGAGTAGCCCTGTCAGAGCCCCGACCTAAATCCAATCGAAAATCTGTGGCATGACTTGAAGATTGCTGTCCATCAACACTCCCCACGCAACTTCATTGAGCTTGAACAGTTTTGTGCAGAAAGATGGGCAAATATGAAACACTTATCATCTATACTAATAAAAGGCAACGTGTGTGTCAGTGTGTGTGTGTGTCTCCTCCATAACCTCAAAACTATAAAACCTAGCAGCTTGAAACTTTGCATGCATATTAAGAAAACTCCAAGGAAGTGCAGGAGTGAAAATTGGGTGTTTGGGTTCATTAAAACACCCCTTTTGAAGATGATTAATGGCCTCGTTTAGTTTATATCCTTCTTCAGGCACATCCTTGGACACCCTCAGAGTCCTAGCTCACCCTCGATGGGGGTCCTAATTCGCCATTTGGCTCAGCCTTTTCAAACACGCCTTGATTTGGAAACACGATCTACTCTCACGGACGAATTAAAGTATATAATCGAAATATCATGTCGGATTTGAGAATCGGATCTGGTGAACACAATAAGTGTCAAAATCTGGAGTGAAATCCAAAAATTTAAACAAATTAGCGATATTTATAACTTAGCGTATTTATTGAAGCATTAAAGTTAACTTTTTCTACTCTTCGGACGATTAAATTGAGTGCAACCTGCTTTTGCAATCCATGACGGCACAGTCCACAGGGGTCCTTATTTTTGGCAATTACATACGCAGTTTGCCGTTTCCATTTTGGGCGATTTACTAACACTAGTGCGTGCCCGTACGTGCGTGGCCGTACGTGCAAAAAAAAAAAAACTTTCAAACCGCGTGCCAGAAACAACAACCACACAGGTGTGATCACAGTCATTTGTGATGATCACAGATCACAGATCACAGTCAACAACAACCACACAGGTGTGACCACAGGTTCGCAAGCTTATTTGAGGTGGGAGCACCCACCTCAAATAAGCTTGCGTGGCAAGTTTCCCTCATATGTCGTGTGCAAGAGGACGGCACTGCCCAAAGACAAGTTTCCAGCTGGCATCCGTTATTGGACTCGAGCTATTGTGAATAATTATTCGATTGATGTGAGACCAGTGTTCTTCTTACTTTGTGTTTAATGGCATTTTCAGAGCCGTGCGGCTCTAAAAAAAACACCATGCACCTAAACTCCGTGTGTCTCCAGATGTTTCTGAGCGTGACTTGTTTAAATTTCCACACATGGTTAATAAAATGCTGTACAAACTCTTAACTTGAACCGATTTTCAAAATTTGAATGGCGGAATTGAGCTTAACAGCAGTTCTGACCGCTACAAAAGTGTTCATTTGTAATATAATTGAAATTAATCATTGATCATTTTTAAGACCTATTTTTTATATACCCGTGTATTCACCACACCCCCAACTTTTACCTTTTTTGCCGATAAAAAAGTGCGGTTTATACACAGGAAAATACGGTAGTCGCACCTATGGTGAAAATTTTGTGTCAATCGGATAAGCAGTTGCAGAGAAAACAGAGAAAATTAGCATGGACGGACAACCCAAAAACATAATACCACCGGCGACTTCGTCAGCGGAGCCATAAATATCTAAAAGTACATGGAAGGAGCACTCAAACACAAACAGTCACGTGTTAGAAAAGATCAAATTTTTGCATGTTTCACTTCTTATTATATCCTCAGAGATTCACGGATAGAAAGGCAATGTGTGTGTGAAGTACAACATGCTGTCCTTTGATTAAACTGGTCAGCGTAACGACTGGAGGCAGGTCTATTATTATACGGTGTTCCAAAAAGACATGGACAACTTTGATTGTTAATATATTTTGGACCACAAATGATACAATGATACCCTTTGGTTGATATGATACAGAAACTCATAAAGTTTTCTGTATTTTCAGGTCTGGTGGTTTAATGTAAAAGAGAATGGCGACTCCACAGGAGAAAGCTCAGTGCGTTGAATGGTTCAGAGACGAGGTCCGACACGCAAGTTCAGCATAATTTTCGTACAAGGTATGGAAGGAATCCGCCATCGCAGTCTAGTAACAGAGAGTGGTACAAGAGGTTTAAGGAGACTGGAAGTTGTCAGAAACAGAAAAGTAACGGTCGACCAAGCACAAGTGCAGCAGACATTGAATGAGTGTGGGAATCATTTTAACAAAGTCCCAAAAAATCAATTTGACACGCATCCAGAGAACTGGGACTCCCAACTACCACTGTGCAAAGGATTTTGCGTAAAAGACTGAAGCTTAATGACTGCCTAGAAGGTGCAGATTCTGCAGGAACTCAAACCAAATGACTGTCCCAAACGCAAGGCGTTTGGAATATAATTGAAAACCACTGCCTTTGAAATGCTCAGTCACATCGAGGATGATGAAGATTCCATGAAAAAGGTCATGTTCACAGACGAAGCATGCTTCCATATATCGGGGAAGGTCAACTGGCACAATGTGAGGAACTGGGGCTCTGAAAACTCCCATGTGGTCATTGAACACATATGCGACAGTCCAAAGGTCAATGTGTGGTGTGGCCTTCTCCATGACCGCTTGGTGGGTCCGTTTTTCTTTGCGGAGGATACAGTCCTCTGATTAAAATGGTCAGCAAGATAAATTGTTAGGTCATGCCAGATTAGATCTGTGACTTGCTACAGGTATCATGTAAACCTGTACGAACCTGTATCATGGTTGGGTTGTCAGCGACTAAACGGTCTCCCCCAACAGGTTTTCTGGAGTGGAGGGTGTATGATATGGACACCCAGCAAGAATAAAAACAAAACCTGTCAAAGGGCAGAGGAGTTCCTTGTGAGCCAACGGTCATCCATATTTAGTGTCCAACTGTGTCTGTGGATGTCCTGCAGTTGGGTTACTTATTTTTAGGTTGGTGGCAGGATTTGCACTCCGGCCTCCGTAAAGCCCTCCACTCTGCAAAACACAAGAAAACTGTTGAGAAAATTGAAAACCCACTCCGTGGGGGTACCTCCTGTGCAGCTGCCCTCCACAGGGCAGCTCACCGGATGACGGGATTGGGGCAAATCCTTCAGCACCCACACTCTTTGATGATAGGAGGAAAACCACGGGGTAACATTCCCGGGTAAGATTGTAGGAGAGTGTGTCAGGGTGGTGTTGAGGTGTCGCCCACCAGACGGCAGTCCCCTTGGGTTAACCTGAGGCGGTGCCTTTGGGTGGGTGTCTGGAATGTCCTTTCCTTAAGAGAGAATGATCACCTGTCTTTGTTAGCATCTGAGGTCAAGCGTTGGAACATTAGTATTGCAGCACTCTGAGGTTCGGAGACCGGATAGTGGTGAGATTATGACAGATGGTTACACCGACTATTGGTCTGGTCGCTCTGATGGTTACCATGCCCAAGGAGTTGCTGTAGCTGTGTCCAATAAGCTGATTCTAATGGTAATTGAGGTAACACTAGTCAACAGGCGTATTCTGAGACCAAGGATTCGTCACTCCTTGGGTGTCGTTTCTCTGTTCTCTGCATATGCTCCGACTGAGGCGAGTGATCTCACCGTGAAGGACGCATTCTACGGCACGCTTGAATCTGTGGTTGATCAGTGCCCCAGGCGAGATACTCTTCTAAGTCTTACGGAATTTCAACGCATCAACTGGAACTGATAGGGATAGTCATGAGACATGTGTTGGTCCCCATGGGTCTGGAACTGTGAACCAGAATAGCACCAAGTTCCTTGACTTTGCAAGAAATCATGGACTTAGGGTGGTTGGTTCATGGTTTCAGCACCCACAGGCTCATCGCTGGACTTGTTGATCTGGCTGGTGGTGGCGTGATCTGGCTGGAGGCTGGTGGTGTGGCAAAGGAGATTGACGATGTGCTTGTTGATGGTTTCTGGAGTATGATCCAGAACTGCAGGGTCTACCGGAGTGCTCAGTTCCTCAATACCGACCACAGGCTTGTGGTAGCATCTCTGAAGTTGCAGCTTAAATCTGGGTGAATGGTACCATCCCAGCCTAGGCTGGATGTTGGCAAGCTCAAGGATGAGAGGGTAGCTGAGGAGTTTGTGAACAGGCTGAGTGGAGACTTGGGGTGGGGGGGGGGGAGTTTGAATGCTTTGGGGAATCCTGAAGAGTTGTGGAGTGCCTTCATTTTTGATTTTTTCTGTGAGGGTTTGTCAAAGGTGTTATCTACAACACCAAGGCGGCAAACCTGCAGGATCTCCGTTCTCGGATCACAGCTGCATGCGCACTGGTGGACGCAAACATGCCAAGCTGAAAATGGCAAGAACTCGTGTCCCGCCTTGATGTCCTGCACGTGACAAAGGGAGCTCACATTAAAGTATATTGATGGTGTGCACAAAGCTTTATGAGTTTCTGTATCATGTAAACTAAAGGGTATTGTTGTATCATTTGTGGTTCCAAATATATTAACAACCAAAGTTGTCCAGTTCTTTTTTTGGAACACCCTGAATATTTAGATTGAAAGTTTTATCAGCTGCACAATACAACCTGCAACTTCCTAAAAATTTGAAATGCAGCTCAGTTGAATTTCCATCGACAAGAGAAACAAGAGTGACTTGGCAGTAAGAATGAATGGCATTTTCGAAGCAAGAAGAGCAAGAGGAAAGGAGGTAAGCAGATTTCCAAGAGATAATGAGAACGATGTGGGGAGGGGTTAGGAATTCTGCCATAATGCATTTTATCTTCCTACAGATCAGTGAATCGCATAATAAAACTGAAAACGATGCAACAATATTGTAGCCAAAAAATAGATGACTTAGTTACCAAAGACGAGGGTACGGCGATAACTCACATGGGCCAAGTCAAAAGACGGTCTGGCCAGAATAACTCACCCTCTCCCAGGTCTCAATCATCAGAAGAGGTTTCATTGTAGTGAAGAAGTGGTCAAAGCTGTCATACTTCAATGGTAGTTTCTTTATCTCTGCATCATATTGCTTGTCATAGTAACTTTTACCAGAAAGCAAGCTGTGAACGTCCCAGCGCAAAACCTGCACAATACAGAACTGTACATAAAACTCACCGTAACCAAATCTTACAATTCACGAATAATTAAACTTCCATTCATGAAATACAGACGAGCATATATATTAAAACATTTATATGAGATGGTGCAGTGTCGGCTACTCGAGATTAGGAAAGGAATGCCTCTAAAAATAAATAAAATCAATTCAACAGGAAAATTATGACATTTGCAATAATGCTCAACGCACAAGTAATACTTCCATGGTAATAAGTCTGCCCATTCTAGAGGAGAAGAAAATCATCCTCGACTGCAAAGCGTACTCTGCGCATGAAGCATGGGGGACTAGTGGTAAGGCCAGTCACACCTTGACGTTTTAGCCAACGTATGCCGATTTTTGAAAAATTTGTCTAAAACGCTGGCACACGTTGAATACGTTATGGGTAAGTTTTGATAACATTGAGAGCACGCTGGAAAACACTGCCATACGTCGTTGCACGCTGGCTTTAAACGTTGTACTTTTCGGTTGTCCTCAAATTTTTGCATGCTTGAAATTTCACGACGTATGCCGGCGTATGACTCACACGTTCCACTACGCTGGCCATAAGTTGTAGGCACGTTATGCGATCGTTGACAGACGTCAACACATGTTACTTGTAAGGTAATCATAAGTTGAGAACACGCCGAGGTAATGTTTAGCGTACCGAAACTTATTCCTAGCCTATGAGTAATGTGTTGTAGGCACGTTACGCGATGTTGACACACGTCGACACACGTTACTTTTAAGTTACTCATAGGCTGAAAGACGTCGGTATAATGCTTAGCGTGCCTGAAACTTATTTATAACCTATCAGTGACATGTTGCTAACACGCTACGCGATCGTATGAACACTTCGACACTCCTTGCTTGAAAGTTACTTATACGTCGATCAATGCCGAGTTATTGTTTAGGGCAAAAGAGGCTTTTATCTAACCTATGAGTGACGTGCTTTGCACCTGTGTGTAACGCACCTCCGCCGATACTGGCGTATGTATATGTATTTGACGTTTACCGGACGACTACAGAACTTAACGAACGAGTTCCCAACCTACAGAATACCAGATAATGATGTAATGGCAGCGATTAGGGGAATGGTAAATAAAAAGGGGTTTCACAGGAGGAACCCGTCAGTGTTGCAGACTACATAGCGAGTACAATGTCCATGACATTACGAGAGATGGGATCCGGCAACGATGACATACAATATCTATTGTCCTCCAACATCAGCATACCTCAATCGATTTGGCACTGCACAGTTGCGTGCCAATAGAACGAGAGAAGAAGACGTGAACGGAGGAGAAGGTACTGGTGACACATGGATCGGGATTTGATTTCACCGATAAGATTTGCACCGATAAGAACACGTTAAGTGTAAACAATTGCGATTGTTTATTTTAACAGCGTCTATTTAAATAGTGGAGTTTGAGCGTTTTTAGCACGTTCAATAGAAACGCTTCAAATTTCGGAGCGCCAGCATCAAAAACAAAGGCGAGTGACAGCAATTTAAATCGCTCATTGTAAACAATTAAAATAGTTGAGTGCACCGTTTAAAAGTCGTTGAGTGTAAAAAAATCCAATTGTTGAGCGCAAGCGACTACTTTCAATAGTGGAGTTGCAGCCATTTATCTTTGAGTGGCGCCTATGAATAGCAAACCCCACGTCACCGGCAAAGATAAACTGCCGCACGATATGGATAAGTTAGGTATCGTTGGGCATAGGTTGTGAACGCCGGCTACACGATAATTATTCGTTGGTATACCGTATCTATAAGGTATCGAAGCGCTCTATGTACATTATTATGTACCTTGAGCATTTGTCCAACTCGTTATGAATACACCTAAAACTTAAAAACAAGCCATAGCTCATTGTTGAAAAACCCCAAAAAAAATTCGCCGCGAAGAACTTCGAACAATGGTGCAAAGATGTCTCCTACCCGTGGAACGCGGACGCAAGGAGGATCCATCACACCACACTCCCCATCACACTCACCTACTACTGCCAACTGAAAAACTACTACTAATACTGATACTGATACTGATACTGTTACTGCTGTGACATGGACATCGACTCAAAAAGGAGTCGAAAACACTGATGGGTTCCCCTTGTGAAGACCATTTTTATATACCAATTCCACAAACGCTGGGAACACGTCATTATATGGCAGTTGTAAGTTAGAAACACGTTCATTTCGTTTTTTTGTCGACCGGAAGACGTCAATGGAATACGTCTACATACGTCAATGTGCGTTGGGACTACGTAAAGAATTGGTTCAAAGCACGTCAAACATAAGTTAGAAATAAGTTTCACGTAAAAAGACATTACCGCGACGTGTTTCGACTTATGAGTAGCTTACAAGTAGCCTTTTGTCGACGTGTGTAAGCGTCCGCATATCGTGTGTACAACTTATTCCCATCGCATGCGGAACGTGTGTCATACGCCAAGTACGTCGTAAAATTTTGAACATGTTTAAAATTACTTGACGTACTCCACTTACTACGACGTTGATAGCGTACTTTAGCGTTCTATTCACGTATACCAAACTACCATACCGTATTCGACGTGCGCCAGCGTTTTAGACACATTTTTCTTAGGTCAGCATACGCTGGCAAGATCGCCAATACAAGGTGTGACTGCGATGTTGACACTCTCATTTCTGCGGCGGTTATGATTTGAATCGTTGTGCGTCAGCCTTTTAATAGGCTACGTCACGTCATCGTCGGCGATACGTGCAGCGCGCTATGCATAAGTTAGACTATCGTTGGGCATAGGTTGTGTAGGCCGACAACAGGTTCAGCATTCGTTGGTATAGTTAGCTATAACACAACGAAACGTTCTGTGTCCGTTACTAATACGTTATACATAAGACCAAGTCGTTATGAATACGTCCGAATCTTTTAAAAAAAAACATCAAAAGTTCAACGTAAGCCAGCGTTTTACATACATTTTAATACGTTGCATCGCTGGCTAAAACGTCAAGGTGTGACTGGGCCTTAAAGAGAAAGATTAATGAACCAATTGAAATGAACAAAGTCGGCAGCCAAGCCCGAAAGACTTCCACAATTTTTTTTTTTTTAATTATCGTTATTATTATTATTAGAAGAAGAAGAAGAAGAAGAATCACTGCAGCACTTTCAATGACCAAAGATAATTGACCCAGGAAAGAATAAAGGAACAAGTGAAATCCTTCAATACAAGCGCATGTGGTGAAGCAAAGAGTACACTAATGTTAAAATATGCAATTTATGATTTTTTCAGTTGAAAACAATTAAAAAGCGTACTTAATATTTGAAACGTAAAAATCTTTTATTATTGTAATAAGCACCTTATATATATATATATATATATATTATATATATATATTATATAACAGAAGGAATTAAATCGTTCGATACAGCGTGGCAGGGGCCGCAAAAGAATGATGTAAAAAAAATAATAATCAAAAGTTAATGTACAGACAAACAAATGATGAGTAAAATGTAAGCTTTGCTGATGAAAGGATGAAAGCAAAGCTAAACTAGAGGGGGAGCACTCGGTAGAGTGCAAAACCTCCGCCGCCAATACTGCTAGGTCACTCAAGTGAACCTGATATCCTATTCATTCAATTGAGTCAACATGCTCACAGAGTTATAGTTTGCAACTTTCCTTTTTTTTTAACTTTTACATACTCAATTCATTCGTCATAACTAGATTCCTTGAGACAGAAATTGATTTAACGTGGGTATATCCACCTGAAGTTCCAAAATCAGCCGCAATATAATTTTGGCATGTTTTTTTGTTGGAAATCACTTATAACATGTAGAAATGCAAAAAAAAAATCGAAATTTTGTTGAAAAAAATTTGCAAATTTTTTTTTTTTCTAACAATTTTTTTTTTGGGGGGGGGGGGGGTTGGAAATCATTAAACATGTAGAAATGCAAAAAAAAGAAATCGAAATTTGTTTGAAAAAAAAGTTGCAAAAATTTTTTTTTTTCTACACTTTCTTTTGGGGGGGGGGGGTTTGAAATCACTTAAAACATGTAGAATGCAAAAAAAAAAATTCAAATATTTTTTCAAATTGGCCGCCATAGCGGCCATATTGGATTTTGGACCAAGTCCAAAATCTACTGGCATGATCCTTGGACCAGACCTAACCCCCCACCAAGTTTCGTCGAAATCCGTCGAGGAGTTTTTCCGTAATACTGTTCACAACAAACAAACAACAAACAAAAGGGTGAAAACAGTAACCTCCATCCATCTTCGATGGCGGAGGTTAAATATTTGTTGAGCTAAACATTGAAACATAGTGGTTACAACAATTACTAATATTAGTTATATTGTTATTATATAAATATAGACGAACACATTTTGAATTTAAGCATATTTCATTTTTGCATATTTTGAATGTACAGTAACAAAGATATGAAAATAATTCAAGATTCCCTGGTTGAAAGAACCACTTATCACTTTGCCACCATATCTGCCATAATTGTAAGTAAATTTCAACTACTAATGCATGACGAAACACTTGTTTATGGCAAATATAAAGAGAATGGTGGATAAGAAGAACTTAGCTTTCAGCGTTCGCGCGAAATGCCATGGTGGGCGGAAATGACGTCTTTCGTCCGTTCGTACATGAGAGGGGAGCGTTTCTTGGTTATTTTTCCGTCAAGCAATAAATTCAATGGTTTTCACATATATAAACAAATTAGTTTCACAAATTTCCATTGAATACTCGGTATTTCCGTCAATTGTCGCATTTTCGTCTGGGTACGCAATGCCATCTACCGGACGCACTGTCATTGGCTGTCCTTGAGGCGCGTGGGGGGGGGACACGGAGACATGGTAAGACACCGGGGACATTTCAAACTCGTGCAATTGTATAAGCCAGCGCAGGCTGTAATAACTGACAAAGCAAGACAGTAAGCAATTGAAGACATAAATCGGATGACCCAAAAAGAGTGAATCAGTTATCAAAAATAAAATCTGAACAAGTAGGAAAATGGACGTTACCATGGGCAATGGAATATGCAGACAAAAAGGCAAGAAAAGGCAAGAAAAAGTACAAACCCCTGGGAACAGAAATCTGAAGATTATGCTCTGATAAAGGTAATTTTAACAGGGCAACACAAAACTCAAAGAAAAACAATATCCTCAAACAGAAAATATTCACAGAGGAGGAACGAAGAATAAGAGATGAACAAACTGAAGAGGCAATACGAAATGATTGGTCACCAACAAATGGCGACCGACCACCAATGCCACAATGGAATGATGGAACAAACGTTTCGGCTGAGATTCCCAGAGTACAAACTCCCAAAGAAAAGGCACAACCAACAGAACTTACTGATGTTACACAGAAAATAGAACAAGAGAGGAAAACAAACAGATGAGACTTCAAATTTAATCACAATAACAGAAACATAAATTGGGCAACACATTGGAGAATTGAATCAAGAAACAAAACTGAAAACCCCACAACATGACCAGAGAATGAGAAAAAGAAATGCTGCAGCAGCACCCATAGTGAAAAATCAACTCAAAGTTACTAACTCAGATAAAATAGCACATTTGCAAACGAAACAAATAAGAGCAACAAGGATAGATCACAATTAGGAGGAGATTAATGGTCAACAGAATGAATAATAGGAAGAGGAGGTGGACAATGAACAGCATAGGCTAGAAGCTGAACTGGCTCATCAAATCGAGGAAATTAAATTGATATCACTCAAGCAAAGACCGCATCTTCACCGAATAAACAATAAACAGTTGAAGATACAAGTAAGGAGAATAAACCAAGCAGTCACTAAAATGCTCCCAAAAATCTCCTAATATGAGAGAAATTAACGATGCGAGTTATGCAGCAGCACTGTATGTCGAAGAGAAAATACCAGGCAAACAATGACACAAAAACATAGATCTGATTAATCTGACGAGAAACAAAACACCACCATGGAAACAGAGACTTGAGAAGCAGAGAGACCAACCTGGTAGAAATGGGACAAATAGAACAATTCAAGAGGGGAAACAGAAGTCTAAAGCTCATTTAAGGAATCAGACAGACAAAAAAGAAATACAACAGACTACACCCATTAGCTGACCATAATAAACTCCAAATACAACAGAGAGCCGGGAAAATAAAAAAAAACTATTATGAGGCCAACAACAGAAGAAATGAAAATCAAGTTAGAAAACAACCCAAAAAAGTTATACTGAGAGCTCGGGAAACAAACAAAATGTGACAATTCCCCCTAACAAAAAAAAAATATATATATATTTTTAAAACAGGACCTAGAAAAATCCTGGAAAGTTATATTTGAAGATGAAAAAGAACGCAACAACGAAGCAGAGTAGATATGACACTTGGAAAAAAAGAAAAAGAAGCAACATCTACAGGAAATGCACCCAATGACAATTGATGAAGAGAAAATTAGAAAACATCTTGTATAAGCGCCAAACTTCAAATGCCCAGGCCCGGATGGGATTCCAAACTTCTGGCTAAAGCAATTACATGCTCTCCCCCCTCGCTACGATCGAGCATTTAACGAACTCATCCAAGAAGAGCAGTCAATGGATGAATGGTTCACAGAAGGCAACACTCTTTGAATCCCAAAATCTGAAGAAACCCATCTATCCAACAAATATAGACCAATAACATGCCGACCAACACCATACAAACTTTTAACAGGTATAATCACCGATGCAATTTATGACCATTTCACTCAACAAGGAGCTTTAGAGGCAGAGCAAAAAGGATGTACGTGAGGATGGCATGGACCGATAGACCATTTATTGTTAAATAAAACCATCCTTTAAAACTGCAAACTCTGACAAACCAACTTATCCACAGCCTGGATAGATTACAAAAAGCCTTCGACAGTGTCCACATTCATGGATTATAAATGCATGCAAGTGTGCGCAAAAATGACCCCAAGATAGTCACACTGATTTGAAAGCAATTAAGCTTGAACACACTCTATATCTCACATGGAAGAGAAGATTGTAGAATCGAAGTAAAGATATTGGTATCTTACAAGGTGACAGTCTTTCCCCCCTCCTGTTTTGTCTGGCTCTGGACCCACTGAGTAACCTCATCAATGAACAAGGACACGGATATAGTCTGACGTGCAACCGAAAAATGACCAAAGAAACAAGAAAGTTGACATCTATTGTTCATGGACGATCTAAAACTCTTCACAATGAATGATAAGAAATTGGCAGATCAACTGAAACTAGTAAAGCAGTACTTGGAGGACATCTGAATGGAGTTTGGCCTTGACAAATGTGCCAAATTCACATTTGTACACAAAAAAACAAAAAGAACAGACAACATCTCAATATATCAAAGTACAACAATACAGAAACAAGAAAACGAAGCATCCTTACAAACACCTCAGAATCGAGGAAGGCCCCCAGGTACAACACAAAAAAATGCGAAAAATAATTAGCAAAGAGTACCTACACAGAATAAGACCAATTATGAAGTCATCCCTCTATTCAAAAAACAAAACCAAAGCTATAAACCAACTTGCAGTGCCGGTATTCCAATATAGCTGTGTAATTATAAACTAGCCACAATTGGAGATCAAAAATTTGGACACCAAAACAAGGAAACTTCTAAATAGTCACAAAATATTCTACAAAAACCAATGCATACCGAGGTTGTACTTAGACGAGGAGGAGCAGGTGGTTTGATGGAGCTTAATCAAGTGCACAGAACATTGTGTGTCGGACTAGCAGAGTATGTGAAAAGCTCAACAGACTATTGAATGAGATTTGTACATGAGCACGAAAACAACAAACCAGAAAAGGGATCCTTAATCCATTTAGCAACAAACTTCCAAAAGCAGGTGCAAATGATGGAGACTACACAGGAAAACAAAACAGAGACAAGCACAGCCCCAATGAATGCAAAAGAAAAAAAGGAAAACTACAAAAAGAAATATCAGCAGATATACTCTGACAAATGGGAGAATGACAAAAGAGCAGGAAGATTTAAAAAAGAGCTTTATAGCATAGGGATCGACAAAGAAGGCTCATTGGAATGGCTAAGAAGAGGTCAAATTAATTGGGATGGAGAACAAGTCATCATAAATGCTCAAAACCAAGGACACTACACGAATGCCTTTAATAAAATGGCGGGATTAAGCAGGGCCGGATTTATGTTTAATAGGCCCCAGAACATTAGGGTAGCAGAGTGTTAGGGTAGTAGAACAGAACATTAGGGTAGTATGGGAGCATGCGCCAGAGCAGCGCGTCGCTGCGTACACTTTCCACTGGTACTCCAGGGGCCTCCGTCTGCCCATCCCCAGGCAGATGCCTGGCTCATCCCATCTCCTTGAGATGCCGATCAACCTGCTGCAACCACGGGCACGTGGTCGGCCCATTGGCCTCCTCCCTCACGAGATTCCTCGCGGAGAGATCTGGTGAGCAGGATCAGTGTCAGGAAAACGAGCCACAGAGTCCATACAGCCGCAGCTGATGCTCACGGACTATGTAGTAACAAATCTCATTTGAGTCTCTCTCAGCACTGCTCGTTGGACACAAATCCGACCAGCGACAGCAGGATTCTCCGAAGAGACTGGTACCAAAGGATTAAATCTCCGTCTCAGATCCTTGGTCAGAGTCCAAGTCTCGCATCTATAGAGCAAGACTGGAAGCACCAAGGACCTGAAACTCGGACTTTCGTCCTCCGCACAGTGTTACCGGCAGCGCCACACCCCATTATCCAGTGAATCCATGACTCCCAGGCCCGACCCAGACGTCGATTGACTCTGCTCACAGCCGGCAGAGACATGAATATCACTGCCAAGGTAAGTGAATCTCTCCGTGACCTCAACATCCTCACCACAAACAGGCACCGACAGGACAGCGGCATCAAAGATGTCATTGAAAGCCTGGGTCTTAGTTTTGACCCAGGAAACCCGGAATCCCAGCGGCTCCGACTCCTCATTCAGCACCTCGAGGGCCCCTACAACTTTCAGTCGATGAAACAAAATCGGCAACGATCGGGGGGAGATAGTCTATGCGAATCATCCCTCCTGCGGCATAATGAGCAATCGTCGCCACAGTATTCAGTCCTCAAGATTGTTCGCGTGATTAAATCACCGATTCAAGTTCCCTCAAATTTTGACCACGACAACTCTTAACACACTTCGCCCCCCCCCCCCCAAAACCACAGTCAATCTAACCACGCTCCACTGCTCAGACGCCATGACCAAAGACGACAGACCTGCGCAGTTTGTAAAGTGACTCGGCCATTTTCTCGCGCACGAAATTAATTTAAAATAAAATCCGATGTTTACATTCGGGTGTTTTAACTTTGCAACCCCGCAAATGATAAATAAAAGCTAAAATGTTTTTTATATTTATATTTCATTTGGCAAATATCCTTCGATCCGAAACCAAAGTTATAAAAATAACTAGGCCTTACTGCCATAAAAACCCCAAATACACAGAGAGCCAGGAAAATAAAAAAAAACAGTATGAGGCCAACTAACAGCAAAGAAATCATGAAAATCAAGTTAGAAAACAACCCAAAAAAGAATCACTGAGATGCTCGAAAACCAAATGACAATTCCCCCTAACAAAAAAAAAAAATAGTATTATTTGTAAACAGGCCTAGAAAAATTCTGAAAGTATATTTGAAATGAAAAAGAATGCAACAACAAACAGAGGGATACACTTGGGAAAAGAAAATACAACATCTACAGTAATGCACCCAATGAAAATGATAAGAGAAAATTAGGAAAACATCTTTTGTAAAAGCGCCAACTTCAAATGCCCAGCCCGAGGGTTTCCAAACTTTGCTAAAGCAATTACATGGCTCTCCCCCTCGCTACGAACGAGCATTTAACAACTCATCCAAAGAACAGTCAACTATGAATGGTTCACAGAAGCAACACTCTTTAGAATCCCAAAATCTGAAGAAACCCATCTATCCAACAAATATAGGACCAAAACATGCCACCAACACCATACAAACTTTTAAACAGTATAATCACCGATGCAATTATATGACCATTTCACTCAACAAGGAGCTTATAGCAGAAGCAAAAAGGAACAGTTGAGGATGCCATGACCGTAGACCATTTATGTAAATAAAACCATTCTTTAAAACTGCAAACCGACAAACCAACTTATCCACAGCCGGATAGATTACAAAAAGCCTTTCGACCAGTGTCCACATTCATGGATTAACACATTCATCAAGGTGCAAAAATGACCCCAACATATCACAGATGAAAGTTCGTCAAAGCAATGACGCTCTGAACACAAACTCTAATATACCCGTCAATGAAGAAGATTAAATCCAGAAGTAAAGATATGCCGTGTATCTTACAATGTGACAGTCTTTCCCCCCTCCTGTTTGTCTGGCTCTGACCCACTGATAACCTCATTCAATGAACAAGGACACGGACTATAGTCTGACTGCAACGAAAAAAAATACCAAAAAACAAGGAAATATCACTATGTTCATGAACGATCTAAAACCTCTTCACAGGATGAATGACTAGAAATTGGCAATCAACTGAAACAGTTAAAGCAGTATGGAGACATTGCTGAATGAGTTTGCCTTGACAAATGTGCCAAAATTCACATTTTACACAAAAAAACAAAAGAACAGACAACATTCTCAAATAACAAAGTACAACATACAGAAACAAGAAAACGAAGCATCCTTACAAAACACCTCAGAATCGAGGAAGCCCCCAGTACAACAAAAAAAAATGCGGAAAATATATTACAAAATTACCCACAGAATAAGACCAATATGATTCATCCCTCTATTCAAAAAACAAAACAAGCTATAAAACCAACTTCAGTGCGTATTCCATAGCGTGCAATATAAACTGCCACAATTGGGAGATCAAAAATGGACACCAAAACAAGGAAACTTCAATAGTCACAAAATCACAAAACCAGCATACCGAGTTTTACTTAGACGAGGAACATGGTTATGGAGCTTAATCAAGCCACAGAACATTGTGTCGACTAGCAGAGTAGTGAAAAAGCTCAACAGAACTATGAATGAATTTTACAATTGAGCACGAAAACAACTAAACCCAGAAAAAGATCCAATCCATTTAGCAACAAACTTCCAAAAGCAGGTTGCAATGTGAGACTACACAGGAAAACAAACAGAGACAAGCACACCCCAATGAATGCAAAAAAAAAAAGAAAACTACCAAAAGAAATCACAATGATATCTGACACAATGAGAATGACAAAAAGCAGGAAATTTATAAAGAGCTTTATAGCATAGGGATCGACAAAGAAGCTCATTGGAATGCTAGAAGAGGTCAAATAATTGGATGGAGAACAGATCATAAATGCTCAAAAACCAGCCACTACACGAATGCCTTTAATAATAATGGCTGAATTAAAGCAGGCCGATTTATGTTAATAGGCCAGAACATAGGGTACAGATTTAGGTAGTAGAACAGAAATTAGTAGTATGGACATGCCCAGACAGCGCGTCGCTGCGTACACTTCCACTTACTCCAGGCCTCGTCTGCCCATCCCCCAGGCAATGACCTGCTCAATCCCCATCTCCTTGAGATGACCGGATCAACCTGCATGCAACCCACGAGCACTGTGGCGCCAATTGGCCTCCTCCTACTCACTGAACTTCCTCGCCGATGAAGAATCTGTGAGCAGGATCAGTCAGGGAAAGACCACAGCCTTACACGCAGCTGACATGTCTCGACGTTCCGAGCGATCAGCTTATATCCCCGGATAAAATCTCATTAGCTCCTCTACAGCAAAGCTTGCTCGTGACACAAAGTCCGCACCCACGACAGCAACATTCTCCGCAACAGACCTGACCCAAAGAGTTAATCTCCTCTCAATCCTTGTCCAGAGTCAAGTCTCCCTATATGGAGCAAGACTGGACAGCACCCGAAGGACCTGAAGACTCGGACTTTCGTCCTCAACGCCACAGGTTACCGTTCAGCGGTCACACCCAATCGCATTCTAGACCCCTAGGCCCGCCCAACGAACATTTGACCTGACTCACAGCCGGCAGAACATGAATATACTGCCAAGGAATGAATCCCGTACCTCAACATCCTTCACCACAAACAGGCACCACAGGACAGCGCCATCAAAGAGTCATTGAAACCTGTGTCTTAGTTTGACCCAGGAACCGAATCCAGCGGGCTCGACTCCTCATTCAGCACCCGATGCCCCCCAAAAGGATATCCTAAAGTTCTCCGCAAAGATGGACTGCATCATCTCGAAATCAAGATCCGAGGATCTGACATTCCCAATTATGCAGCCGCAGCTTGATCTCTCAGGACATCCTCCTAGAATCCGAGTCCATACAAGTGCATTGAAAGTGGGGCCAGTCAGCGACTCTCCTGACAAATCCAGTAACAACTGGAATATAAGTCAGAGATGTACCACCACAATCTCACAGCACTCTCCAGTACCAGATAGATTCAGACATCAGATAGATCGATAGTTTTGTGCCACCCCACGAAGACCAAGAATCCTCCAGAGGCA
>CM068953.1:171086491-171097460 GCA_035128595.1 Eptatretus atami | reverse complement strand
CGTAAACCCCAGACAAAAATCGTTCTTAAATGATGAATTTAGTTGGTGGATGGGTAAAGCAATCTTATGACATCAGAACAGGTGTTGGGCGCCAATTTGAGATTGAACTCTTAATGAACCTTTAATTAGCCCTTTCTTATCCGTTAACCCCAGGGATTAAAACTTTCTTAACATGTAATTAAAACACATCTCACACTATGTGTCCAAATACCGAGGGCAGTTTGGGCCGCATGTTTAGATTGAGGGCTTTAAAGGGTCTACTTGAAAGGATCAAATAATCCTTAAACCCAAAAAAGCCGACTTAAGAAAATCACTTTTTTAGAAATCGGATGGTCTTGCACTGCAATGAGATCAACAAACCTTTTGGGTGCAAATTTGAGAATGAAGCTCAGCCAGCTCCCCTACTATTACCTTTTACATCCCACCAATAGGCCGGATCTGCATCCAGACCTGGAATAAAATATAATCCTCTTGTTCTTGTCACCTAACCAACTCATCTGCAAAGTTTTTTCACAATCTGTCCACAACTTTTTGAGACGTCATGCTAAATATCATTTTTGGTTCTATCTCTCAATGGTGAAGAATCACTTTAAAAATTCTCGTATCCAAATTCAGATCTTAACCAATTTGTCCTCGTCACACACCCAACCTGTCCACCGAGTTTTGTCCGAATCCATCCATAACATTTTGAGATATCCTGCTCACAGAAAGACAGACAGACAGACAGACAGAGACAGACAAAAACAACCTCATTTGTGAGTGGTTATCATTTACAACTTTATTACCTCCACCAACAGTAATAAAGTTGCAAACTTATTTTGTTTCGATATATCTGACAATATTGTGAACACCCTCATAATATGTTGGAAATGCTGGAAGAGAAATTTTAATGGACCTTTGGTAGTCATTTCCATTGCAGACAGAATGGCCTCCAAAATGTTGGTCTGAGGTGCTTGATCAAGCAGGAGCGTTTCCATCGCCTGCTGGTCAAGCAGTGTGAGGAGCATGCACACACCTACACAGTGAAAGAAAACAACGACAAAAAAAAACAACAACAGTGTGGGGACAAGAGGATGTTCAATTGATGCAGTGACGATATAAAGCAATGAAAATTAACAGATGTTTGGGGTAAATGTGGAGAATAGATATGCTGGAGAACAATGAAAAAAGGCAAAAAAAAAAACAACAAAAAACAAGAACAACAGTCATTGGTGAATAGATTTTTGCTTGGGAAGTTGAAAAGAACAAATGTCTACAAAAGACGCTCATGCCGCTTGGATGAGGTTCATGGATTGTAGTCATCGGAGACAGTGACTGGGGGTGGTGTTGGGTTTGGAGAAGAGAGAGCAGAGAGACAGATGAAAGGGGGGAGGAGGAAGAGAGAGGGAGATAGGGATGGAGGGGAAGGTGTGAGATGGAGAGAGACGAGGGTGGAGGGGTGCAGAAAGGAAGGAGAGAGACAGACAGAGACAGAGACAGAGACAAACAGAGAGATACAGAGAGAGACACAGACAGAGACAGAGACAGAGAGACTTTGACTTTTCTATACAAGCTTAGAAAAAACAGTTACACATAACATACAAAACAAGACATAATAAAAAGGTCAAGGACACAGCGAAAATGAAATAATAACATTATGGTCTACTTTACACAATGCATTCCTGTAACACCATTTCTGCTTAAACAGTTCTAGGATTATTTATATTTTGGTGAAAATAAAATTCTGCACGTAATCTGGCCACGACAAGGGCCTTCAAAACAGTTAAAACATTGTAATCAGCATCAGAGTTTGCAAGAAGTTTAGCTTTCCTTGTTTTATAAATTGCTAGTTTCCCTTCGGCTATTGCAAAATGGACAAGAGCGGATTCAACCTGGTTTTTGGAATTTAGCGGCAATCCAAAAATAAAAGCACGTAAAGAAAATACAATTTTCATGTGACAGCACAACTGTGATAAAAAGAGGTAAAAAGTGGGGTCAGTCTGACAGTCAACGTAGGCATGATATAAATCTTCAAGAGGCCATAACAAAAGGCACGAAACGGAATTAAAGCTTTAAAAATGATGTAATAAAACATTAGTAAGGTAAAAATCAATATGTAACAATTCTCTAAAGAGATATCAACAGTCCGTTTTAATTGATCGTGGGAACATAACATGGCAGCCCCATTGTGGGGGGGGGGGGGGGGGGGGGGGGCTGGGGGGGGGGGGGGGGGAGGGACCCCGGGGGCAAAACATCCCTTCCATCGGGATCCAAAACTAATCTTTGCACACACAAGGATCCGTATGGTAAACACAAGGTGGTAACGGGCACTTTTTAGCGAACACTAAGGAAGTGGAGAGGAAGACAGGAATCATAGTTTCTGTAATGCCACTGATGTAATACATAACTGCGGAAAGAAGGGAACAATGGATTGCAGGGACAACCGTTGGTGGTAATCAAATTGGAGTCCCAGACTTCTGAGGTACGCAGAAACCTCCCGGACGAGCTGGCGAGACAGTTCCTTAAAGAGCCATACCATGGATAGTCGCAATAATGCCCGACTGAGTGCCATTTTTTCTCGTTCCGCAGATCTCGTATGACACTTACCAGAGCTTATGGAAGCAATTGCATCGTAAGCAAGTGATCGAGGTAATGTTTAGGAAAAAGTGGATTGTAGAAAGATAGGCCGTTGAAGAAAGTTGTTGATGTTGTAGTGAGAGTATAACTCTATGCACCACAGAAGGCTGCCAGGCTTGCAACAGGTCTTGGTAAAACAAAGGCAATGAGAAGATGTCCACAAATGTTCCAAGTCCATGAGAAAAAATCCTGATTGAAGTCGAGCATGCCCAGCCATTCATTTTCAAGCAATGCTTGCAGTGGGGCACCATGGCAGTGATGTGGAAAAAAACAAAGGGATGGACAGTGGTGACTCGAAAGGCCATCAGTCGGTTGAGAATGGCTAATTTAAGACCATGGCCACCATCTGCCAATGAAAGGTAAATTTGACTTCAGCTTGACCCAATGTTTGCCCTTCCAGAAAAAAAAAAAACAAGGCAGATGTTTCTGGTTTGTCAGCAGCAGTGCTTTTAAGGAGTGTGCAAGACAATCATTTTGTGCCGCAAGGAAAGTCAAATGTTAATTGATCACTAGGGCACGACCTCTGTACAACAAGGGTAAGTAATATTCCTCTTCCACTTCTCTCGTTTTTTTTCGTCCAATTTTGTTAACGTGTTATTTTACCAATTCTTAGCCATAAAAAGCTGGGTGCCAAATGTACACACCTAGAATAGCGATGCCTTCCTTCTCCACTGCAAGTTTCTGGGGAGATGAGCAACACAGCCGGGGTATGGCCAATCCATAGAGCTTGACATTTGTTCCAAATTTATTGGAGTGTGGCAAGCCCGAAGATAATTTTTTCCAAGTCATTTAATAAACCATGTTTGAATCAATCACTAATTACGCACCACGACACACACATCATCAGCATATTCCCTGAGATAAACAATTGCCTTTCCTTGCAATCACAAGGAAAACCTGGTAGACTAAGCATGACGGCGAATTAGGAGGGGTTCAATACAGAGGCGAGTAGAGAATGCCCGATAACGGACACCCTTGGCGAACTTTCTTCAACCATCAATGGTGCACATAAGTTTATCGTTAACTTTAATAAGCCAAAAACATGATTATACAACTAATGAGGATCCAGGGATATAAAAGTTTGTCCAATACCAAATATTTTAAGGTATAAATACATATTCATTGGCCTCATAGAATTGAAAGATTTTTCTCTGGTCCAAGTAAAACAAGCCAGCAATTCTGCTTTTGAAGAGCACAGACATCCCACAAGTCCCGAATTTAAAAAATATTATCATGAATAGACCGGTTTGTAATACAAAAAGATTGATCAAAATGAATTAAAAAGCGAAGAAAAGGACTTATACAATTTACAGGGCCTTGGTAAAAGATTTTTTGTAATCCGCACCAAAAGCAGAGAAGATAGGTCTCCAATTCTGCAAGTCCTGGAGACTCCTTTCTTTAGGGATACAGGCACACCGACTGCCAACGGCGACCACTTGGATGGTAACAAACCCATCTTGTAAACTAACTTAAAAAACATCTAAAAAGTGTTGGTCCCAAGCAAATGCAGAAGTTCTATAAATTCAACAGGTAACCATCAGGCCAGGTGTTATGATCATGAAGGTCATGAGGAGCATTAAAGTCAATCTAACAGTAAAATCTTGTTCTAAGAGTTGGTTTGTTGCGATTTCTTCCAATTGTGGTAGATTTTGGTAAATATCAGACATTGCTCAATTCATTACTTTTCTTTGTGGTGAACATCTTGTAAAATCCCGAAATAAACACTTTCAACTGAGCATTGTCTCAATAACTTGTCCATCACTTGAACGTAAAGCCTAACCAGTGACCGGATTAAAAAGACTTGTAGTTTTTTTCAAAGTTAAAAAAGTCTTGCAGGCAAGTTTCTGAGTCGACAGATCTTCACTCTTCGTCGGGTAGCACTCCGAGAGCATCTTCTCTAATTAAACAAATTCAGTCGGGCTTGTTTATTCTCAATAAAGAGCCGCCGCAATCGTACATCCTTATCAATTATAATCGTGCCTATCTTGTAAATAAGGATTCTTTTCTTTAAAATTACTTATCCTGCTTTGCTTTACATTCGTGAAGTTATTCCTATAAGTGGCTGACAGAAGACTCGGTTTGTGCTTTATATAATCCCAACCAATTGAACAAAGATTTGTGAATCGTTCCGTGATTCTAAGAATTCGAAGCCAATTTTTTTTTTAAAAAGATGATTAAAAAAGGAAATAATTTAAAAAAGAGAGGTGTTAAAAGAGCATGAGAAGTATTCCTCCTGAAGGAATAGGAAAAGAAAGACGCATTTTAATTAAAAAAATGATCAGAAAAGCCAGGGAGTGATGTCAGTAAAACGTACAACGGGTTTAAAAAAAAGGAGAGACCAAATGTAAATTTATCAAGCCTTGCAAGCGACATGTTATTTAACAAGCAACGACACAAGTAAATTTGTTGAATTTTCCAATGCTGGTAGCCGCCACATCACCAAAGATACATGGTTGTAAACAAAAGTGGGGGACAAAGGCTTAGCAAACTAGCTGGTGAGGTCAAGGCTGTTCCGATCTCTGACTGGATCTAATTAACAACTAAAATCACCAACTAAGCACAATGGGTATCGGGGTGAGATGATCTAAGAAAAAGTGAAGGCATTCAGTGAAGAAGCTGTCCCTGACTGTAACTGTTCATTGGGGCAATAACACATTGACCAACTAGAGGGGGGAGCACTCGTAGAGGAGCAAAAACCTCCGCCGACAATACTGCTAGGTCACTCAATGAACCTGATATCCTATTCATATCAATTTGAAACGTCACAGTGCTCAAACAGAGTTATGTTTGCAAACTTTCCTTTTACTTTTAACTTTTACATACTCAATTAATTCATCATAGAAACTAGATATCCTTGAGACAGGAATTGATTTTACAGTGGGTATATCCACCTGAAGTTCCAAAAATCAGCCAAAAATTATAATTTTGCTGTTTTTTGTTGGAAATCACTTATAACATGTAGAAAAATGCAAAAGAAAAAAAAAAAATCGAAATTTTATGTTGAAAAAAATTTATGTTTTTTTTTCTCTAACAATTTTTTGGGGGGGAGGGGGGGTTGGAAAATCACTTCCAAACATGTAGAAAATGCAAAAAAAAAAATTCAAAAATATTTTTTTCAAAATGGCGCGACATAGCGGCATATTGGACTTTGGACCAAGTCCAAAATCTAATGGCATGAATCCTTGACCATACCTAATCCCCGCACCAAGTTTTCGTCGAAATCCGTCAAGGAAGTTTTTCCCGTAAATACTGTTCACAAACAAACAAACAAACAAACCCAATAACCAATGTTCACCCACAGGGTGAACCGTATCTTTGCCAAAAGGTGACACGTGTGACTTCTTTAAGGTCACCACTGAGGTGAACAGAGCTGCTATCCACCGGAGCGCCTCCTGAGGAATATCTGCCTAACGAGGATTCGATAGAATCGTTCTAACAGAGTAACCATGAAAAATATGTTTGCCTCATAACGTCACCGAATGACGTCATATGTCCTCAAGCTTGACATATCTAGAAAGCACTCATCGAGGTGTTCAATTGAGGTACTACACGATATGGTTCCTAAAAACTTGAAAATTTGACCTTGGGTCAATGTATGTTTTGCCTCAGGCGCTAACCCCATGAAGGTCAAGGCCAATCGCCAACCAAATTAATCAAGCTGAGCGCCAGACCATGAACTATAATTCCCATGAGTTTTGAAGACGTCGATCAAAAATTACTCAAAAAATAAAGGTTTCGTCGACGTCCCCTGATTTGCGACGAAAGTGACCTTGACCTTTGACTTCAAAAAATTTTATGCCACTGAAGGGACCTCTATAGGCCTCTGATATGCGAAGTTACAAAAATTTCCAATGAAAAACTGTGCTCTGCAGAATTTTTTTCTACGTCATTACAGACAAAAATAAAAAACAAAAAAAAACATACAAGCTGACTAACATATCTTGCAAAATTCGTTTTGGCAAGATAACAAAACAGACAGACAGGGTGTGAAAAACAGTACCTCCGATCTTCGATTGGCGAGGTTAATTAAAAATCCGTGGCGGTTTATATATAAAATCAATCACAGCTAAATATCCAGGAACAATTTTCTTTCAAAAACAAGAGAGGAGATGTGAAGACGTGCAGAGATATAAAAAGCAACACGGCACTCACGGAGGCCGTGTTACTAAAAAACCAAGTGCTTTTCAACTCAGCCTCCAGTTGATGCCAACTCGCAGTCGGCAGAGTTTTCTTGTAAAAGCAAAATATCTACCTTTACATTATTAATTAGCTGCAATCGTTTGACTTTACGTAAATGATTACGTCCTCCATTTAATATTTAAACTTGCTATAATCATAACAAGAAAGTTTTATGATTCAGTGTTCCTTGCTTTAAGAATATATATTTTTTAGCCTCTTTACAAGAAGCGCTGGAAAATGGCAGGCAGCTTAACGGGTTTTAACAATCATTTGTGCTTTCTGGACAAAAGCACGCAAGTTGGAGAAAAAATAATTAGATCTACTCGCGTTCTTACGAGTAGTTTTTTGTAAAAAAAAAAAAGTCTGACATATCCAGAAAAAGAAATTTTCAGAAATCATCAAGACTACACTGGGGGAGATACGCTCAACCAATAAAGAACTCAACGACAGAGAAGACCAACGGTCCCTGATTATAGTCCTCGTTTTCCTCAGGAACCTTCACCCATTTGCTCAATCTCCATGGTTGTTCAGGAAGGAGGGACCAAAGATAAAGGAACACTTTCAGAAGGGTTACATCCTTGGATGTGTTAATTAACCGATAGTGATGCAATGTTGCCTTATCTTTAACAGGAGCATACAAGGCTGAGAATGACTCAGAGAATGGAGGGGGTAAGTCCAGTCCTGGGGGGAATAGTTGGAGTGTTGCAAAGCCAGGGAGGGGGGGAGGAGAAGGAGGAGGGGAGGAGCAGGGAATGGAAGAAGAAGAGAGGCAGTAGGGGCAAGGGGAGGGGAGGAGAGAGAAGCAAACGGGTAAGGAGGGGGGGAAGGGAGAAACAGGTGGAGGGTTGGAGGTAACATTAAGCGCGTTACATAAACATTTTAAGGTACCAGGTGGTTCAGAAGAGGAACCAACTGGTGAAATCGAAGCTACACTATGGGCCTGTTTTGTGGGGTAAGTCCCCACAACCACCATGTGCGAAGGAAAAGCCGCCGAGGAGCCGCTGAGCAGCGAGGAATTTTAGATCCGGGCTCAGCGGTGCTTTAAGAAGGGGAAAAGAGATCTTTTTGTTACCTTTTAGTAAATCAGAGTAGAGCAGTGCTTCATGGGAAGCGTCTGTTCTGTAATGGAGCATTATCTAGGACGGGGAGTTGTTTGGGATGAGGAGCCTTCATTACTTGTTTAAATTCGGCATGTCTTTGGGGAAGCGATCGTTTAACATGGCCGAATTCACCACAACTATAAACACAAGGGTTTCTGTGTTTGCATATCCCATATAAGTAAGTCCCTCAATTTAAAGGGAAGGATTGCCCTGGAACCCTGAAACACGCTGGTGGTAAGATCATGTAAAAAAATCTGACGAAACGACAATGTGTTTAAAATTATCATTCAGACTACAAACGGAAATATTGATTAATGGTGATACAACGTATCGTATCGTATTGACTGGTACAATCTGATCACATTTAAAGAAAGGTGGTAAATTGGAAAATCGAACAACTTTTTTGCGGGAGTAATCCAAAAGGGGAAAAAGGAACATAAATATCGGATCAAAGAAAACTCCAACGTCCGACGACTTGAGCAACCATCGCAACTGAGAAACGAAAAAAAACAATCTTTTTGTTCATACGGGGAAACCCTTAACATTCTCAATCCGCGATAATCCTCACCTACGACCAACAATTAGCTTCTCCATGTCGATCTCCGACGTGAAGAATACAAACAAACCATGTTACGGGGTTTAGCGCTTCAAAGGAAGCATACAGGAACTTTCACTCGCCATGCACTCTCAAATGGCCGGATGTATAAAAAAAAATCGCGAACAACAATCAAATTCGACGGGGTTGGCGAGAAAAACAAAACAATTTAAACAAAAGGAAAAAAGTTTAATGAACAAGCGGGTAGGCGACGAGGGATTCGCTAGATCGAAGGCGCTGGATTACGATGCTTTTCATATCTGACCGATCCACCGCGAAGAATTCATTGCCAAAGAAACGTTTGGTTCAGCATACAATTGTTTCCTCGGACCTGGCAAGATTTTTCCTATTGCGTATTCTTGCCAACTGGCCACATCCTCATAAAATGATGGTAAATAGACACCCATTTTTGAAAGGACTACCATTTGGAAAAAATAATCGGTTTGCCTGGTTTGTGCTGTGGAGCCTCGGGGTTGCAGACACACAACACCACAACACACATACACCACACACAGTCCTTCCGGAAAACCCGATAAACTTCTCGTCAATGCTCTTTGTTTGACCACACCTCCTAGCCAACACAAATTTTTCCATAAGCCACAACCACTTTCCTACAACCACTCCCACTATAAATAATAAATAATTGGGAGGCGGAGTGTGGGTCGTGGAATCGTTTACGGTAAATAATATAATTGAAGGTGGTTGTGTGGATCGTGGAATTTTACGGTAAAATAAATAAACATATTAATATTATTAGAAATCCAAAAAAAGACAGAAATGCCGGTGATTCCATTTATTTTTTGGATACTTTTCACTTTGGTCAATAACGTTTTGGATCGAGGAAGAGATTGAAGGTGAAGCGAACGGTGTAGTTCTTACAAACACTGTATACACACCTTAAATGGACGTAAATAGACACCCGATTTTTGAAGGGCTAACATTTGAAAATAAAACCTCAAAATCAAAAATCGGCTCGAGTAAAATTTTCTAAAATATCTCGAAGTGTTTAATTCCGAAGTCTCGTTTCTCGACATTCAAAAACTGAAAGACAAGTATTGAAAAACTGTACGCCGGTTTTCGGAACGCTGCACAGCATACGGGTGGTTGCCGGAACGAAATTCAAAACGCGCACATTCGCAGACCATATAGCAACTTGTTGGCAAAGTTTCATCGAAAATCGTTTCTGGTTCATGCTGTGGAGCCTCGCGTTGCAGACACACATATACACACACACACACACACACACACACACACACAGCACACCCCATAGGGATATCTAGCATATATGCGAATCCAAATACAAAATAGGTAAATAAATAAATAAACGCGATAAAACTAAATAATACACAAAAGTAGAATCGGCACGGGCACCGCCCAAAGCATCAATGAACGTAACCGAATACCGCCGTAAATGCTCTTCTCTCCTGCTCTCCAACTTGGGAAATGGGTTGGAGCAAGAGGGGGGTGGGGGGGAGGAAGAAAAAACTGTGCAAGGTGGGTAAGGTAGACAAGAAGAGCCAAGGGACAACACAGAGTTTTAAAACACGCACTCAAAATGCCGCATGACACTTACACACAGAGAGAGAGAACAGAGAACAGAGAGAAGAGAGACAGAGAACAGAAGAGACAGAGAGACAGAGAGACAGAGAGACAGAGAGACAGAGAGACCAGAGAGGACAAGAGAGACAGAGAAGACAGAGACAGAGAACAGAGAGACAGAGAGAGAGACAGAGAGACAGAGACAGGACAGAGAGAAGCCGCATAACGGGAATTACAAAAAGCTATGCTTACAGTATGAATTTTACAGTTATGCTCAAATGCGCATAACGGGAATACGAAGTCATATTTAGGAAGGGAGAGGGGTTGAATTGCTCTCGTAACAGTAATTAAATACGAACGCTGAGACAGGTTTTCCAAAGGAAAACACAGCTACAGTGAAGAAAAAAAACGATCAGTTGAAAGGCCGCAATGGCCGCAACTAAAAGCTATCCAACAAAGAAGCTGTGGGCTCTCTCTCTCTCTATCTCAGGGAAAAAGTATGCGAGGAGAAAAGGGGATGGGAGGGATGGGGAGGGAAGGGAAGAGATGAATCAAAGGGCAACACGAAATAACAGGACAGGATGGGCGGGGTGGGGTGACGACGGCGTGAGGGAAGGCCGAAGCGCGAGGTCTAACGAAGAGGGGAGGGTGGGGGCACAAAAATAACGATGTGTAGAAGGAAACAAAAGGAAAGGAGGTGAAAAGAACGAGGCGAAAGGGATAGAAAGGTGAAAAAAACAGGGCAGCTCACAGTTCAACACAAAGACCAGCACAGCTGCCATGACACCCCAATTCGACTACACCACTGCACGAGAAAAGAGAAAGAGAAAGAGAAAGAAGAGAAAGAAAGGAGAAAGAGAAAGAGGAGTAAAGAGAGAGAAAGAGAGAGAAAAGAGAGAAAAAGAGAGAGAAAGAGAAAGAGAATAGACTGAGAAGTAAA
>CM068953.1:171053520-171068275 GCA_035128595.1 Eptatretus atami | reverse complement strand
AAAGCAGAGCAACTCACAAACCAACACAAGCAGCTGCCATGATACCACACCCGAAAAAACGAACTACCATCAGGGGGCGAGAGACAGAGAGAGACAGAGAGCGACAGAGAGCGACAGAGAAAGAGATGGACAGGGTTTGAGGGGGGGTGGGAAGAGAGAGATGGCAGTTGGGGAAGAGAAGAGAAACATGGGTGAGGGGTGAGGGGAGGAGGAGACAGTTGGAGGGGGAGGCACTCAAAGGACACGTGTACTCTTGAATGCACATACCAAGCCAGAAGTTCTTTTTATTCGCAGAGGTGAAGAGGTGTGGAGGAAGTGCTGTGACACAACCGCCACCTGAGCCCACATTTCTCTGGGACACAATCGAGTGTATCAAATTGAGAACAGTGAGGAACACATCTCTCAAGCCATAATAATCATCTCGGCTCAAATGCCCGAGCTGCTGTGCTGAACGCAATGCCCAGCGTCGTACCTGCCAAATAAATTATTGGTTTCACCACATTTTTCACATCCAGTATGTATGTGTCGGCACAATGACAATGCAAGCTTATTGGCACTTCACATTGGTACAGACCTCTTCCTGAGGATGCAAAATTAAGAGGTAGACACCAGGTGGGTGAGTATAGTAGTCCACCTGGAATGGCTGCTTTAAGGTCTCCAGGTAACAAAGGGCCTCGACCAGGTGAGTTGCTGTAACAAGGAAATTCAGTCCATTTATTTTTAAACTTAAATACACTCAACATTTTTTCACAAATGTCTTACAAATAAAACCATCCCCACGATACGAGAATAGCAACGTTGCTACCAGTTGAATGCAAGGGACCACCAAAAACCTTTTTGTGGAAAACATTTGACTGGAGCTCGTTTGGTATATCACTTGCCAAGCCAGCCTTTCCTTATCAACGGTTTTGAGTGGAGTGCTTGCTTGCGTACTTAAGCCTCGTGACAAGCACTGAACAAGAAACTTGGTAACTGAACACACCCCTGGTATTGGCTTAATAGTTAAAGGGGAACCCAAACACTCAGACCACCTCGACGCTAATCTATCCCTTGATACCATACAAAATAGATGCATTTTTTTTTCCGATTTGTGATTTATGAAGGAAATCATTTTGTGATTAAAAGTCAAAATCTTATTTTTCGTGCTTCGATGTGACATCACACCTGAAAGTCGACTGTCACATCCATACTGCCTACGGGTTACATCGCGGTACGATTTAATTCAAACTGCGAATAATTCCCAATTTTCCACAAATATGCCGCGTCGATGAGTCCTTGGTGGTTGTAGTAATACAACCTGAGATGGTCTCATGCGACACCAATGGCCGAAAGACCCTAAATTTGCCAGAAATTGGACATGGTTTGTCTGAAATATCTGAATGTGGATCCGAAATATCCAAGTTTCTGGTGAGGAGGGTGTATGGATATGTACACCCAGCAGGATTAGAAGTAAAACCTGTCAAAGGGTGGATGAGCTCCTTGTGAGCCAATGGCCATCCACTTCTAGTGCCCAACTGTGTCTACGGACGTCCTCCTGCAGTTGGGTTACTTTTTCTAGGAGGTTGGTGGCAGGATTTGCACTCCGGCCACCGCAACACCCTTCACTCCACAAAACACACGAAAAACGCAAAGAAAACTGAAAACCCACTCTATGGGAGTACCTCCTGTGCACCTGCCCTTCGCAGGGCAGCTCACCGGATGACGGGATCAGGCCAAAGCCTTCTGGACCCCCGTTCCTTTACGATAGGAGGAAAAGCACGGGGTAAACTTCCTGGGTCAGATAGCGGTGGTGTGGGTCAGGGTGGTACTGATGTGTCATCCACCAGACGGCAGTCTCCTTGGGTTAACCTGAGGCGGTCCCTTCAGGTGGGTGCATGGAATGTCCCATCTCTGAGGATGATCACCTGTCTCTGTTAGCATCTGAGCTCAAGCGTTTGAACATCGGTATTGCAGCACTCTTTGAGGTTTGGAGACCGGATAGTGGCGAGATCATGGCGGGTGGTTACACCTACTATTGGTCTGGTCGCTTTGATGGTTACCATGCCCAAGGAGTTGCTGTAGCTGTGTCCAATGAGCTGACTCCAATGATAATTGAGGTAACACCGGTCAACGAGCATATTATGAGACGAAGGATTCATCACTCATTGGGGGTCGTTTCCCTGATCTCTGTATATGCTCCGACTGAGGCGAGTGATCTTACCGTGAAGGCTGCATTCTGTGCCACGCTCGAGTCTGTGGTTGATCAGTGCCCCAGGTGAGATGCTCTTCTAATCTTGGGGGATTTCAATGCATCGACTGGAACTGATAGGGATTGTTATGAGACGTGTGTTGGTACCCATGGGTCAGGAACTGTGAACCACAATAGCACCAAGTTCCTTGACTTTGCAAGAAGTCAAGGACTTGGGGTGGCTGGTTCATGGTTTCAGCGCCCACAGGCTCATCGCTGGACTTGGTATTTCCATGCTGGTGGTGTGTGAAAGGAGATTGACCATGTGCCTATTGATGGTCGCTGGAGGATGATCCAGAACTGCAAGGTCGACCGGAGTGCTCAGTTCCTCAATACCGACAACAGGCTTGTTGTAGCAACTCTGAAGTTGCAGCTGCAATCTGGGAGAATGGTACCATCCCAGCCTAGGCTGGATGTTGACAAGCTCAATAATGAGAGGGTAGCTGAGGAGTTTGCAAACAGGCTGAGTGGGGATTTGGGGGGTTTGGGTACTTTGGGGAATCCTGAAGAGTTGTGGAGTGCCTTCAAGACCACTATCCTTGATGTTGCCAGTGGATATCTTGGAACTCACCAAAGGGTGAAGAATAATTTTCTCTCAAGGGACACTGAATACCATTGACCAGTCGCAGGGCCCTAACCCTAACGGCTTAATGACAGAGCTGAGCTGTTCAGGGAGTTGAGGGGTAAAACTGGATGTGCACTGAAGGAGGACAAGCAGGCCTGTGTGTGAGGAATCTGTGAGGGGTAGAACTTATCTGTGGTCAAGTGATTCTCATCCTGCTTACAGGGGAATTTGTGCATTGCATTCCTCCAATCTAGGCTTTCAACGACATCTTGGATGCTGCTTTCTTGTCTGTACCCATTGGTGGCGAGGATGTTGAGGTCACTGAGAGTGTCACTTACCTTGGCAGTGATATTAATGTCTCCGGCTGTTGTTAGCCAGAGGTCAATAGACGTCTGGATCGGGCCTGGGGAGTCATGGTTTCACTGGATCATGGGGTGTGGTGCTGTCAGTATCTCTGCAGGAGGACAAAGGTACGAGTCCAAGTCCTTGGTGCTTCCAGTCTTGCTCTACGGATGTGAGACTTGGATTCTGACCAAGGATCTGAAATGGAGACTTAATTCCTTTGGTTCCGGGTCTCTTCGGAGAATCCTTGGCTATCACTGGTCAGACTATCCAACGAGTGGTTGCTGAGAGAGAATCTAATGAGATTTGGTACCTGCATTGTCCTTGAATGTCAGCTGGGGCTGTATGGACAAGTGGTTCGTTTTGCTGACGCTGATCCTGCTCACCAGATTCTCTCAGCGAAAGAGCCTCGTGAGTGGAGGAGGCCAACGGGCCGACCAAATGCCTCATGGTTGCAGCAGGTTGATCGGCATCTCAAGGAGACGGGGATGGGTCAAGCATCTGCTTTGGGGATGGCCAGACGCAGGTTCCTGGAGTACCGGCGGAAAGTGGATGCAGTGATGTGATGCTCCGGTCGGTGCATGCTCCCATACCTGACCTTCTATTTCAAATTTCTTAATTCTGTTGAAATGTTTCATCTGTGGATGCAACTCATTCACTTTCATCAAGTAATGCATGCTACCTACCTTTAAGCAATTCACAAGTCCTGCATATGTACACGTTTTAATTGCCTTCATTTTTGAGATCATTATATTATGATTATTTGTTGCTGTCGTTGATTGTAAGCTTGGGTGGGGTGGCAGAAGGTTGAATGGAGCCTTTCTCTGGCCCAAAGTAGTTTTTTGTGAAGGATTTTGATTTGAGGGTGAAGTTCCAATTTTCTTTCATGGGCACCAATCAATAGGAAGTTGCGCTTGGATTATGTCATGTCAGCGTAGCCAATGATGGGCTAGCACAGCCTGAAGCTCAGATCGTACCTAATATTTGCAGTCAATCAGGGCTTGATACATGTTTTTTTGCCCCGCCCCTGAAAAGCGAAACAATGGCATCGCTTTGTGGGCCACGGAATTGAACAGAACGTTGATGTCCTCACCTCGTACCCCAACGCGTCCGGGCGGCGCTTGTCTCTGGGCGTTATTTATAGTTAACGCTCCACCGCACGTCTGCCTTCATTTCCTCCCACCCCTCCTCACTCTTTCTTTCCCCAACTCCTCCCCCCCCCCCCCACCTTAGGTATTCTCATCAGCGAAGTGACAGATGGTATTTGCTCGTATTAAATAATTCTGGCTGCCAGACCATACGTCTGATCAAGTCGAAATTTAAAAGGTATATTCCCCATGACTACTAGATCATAATTGTGGTATTTCACGTCAATTGATGAAGCGGTTCAAGAGAAAGAATTTTAATATTTTCGTTCAATTCAATATGGCTGCCAGACCATGTGACCTATTAATTATTTTTGAACACCCTGGTATCCCCAAGGCTTGGGGAACATGCGGGTGAAGTTTCCCCTCGATCTGTTCAGCCGTTGTGGGGGAGATTTTTAAAGGTTTTCGGGTAAATCCAAGATGGCTACCAAAGCATGTGACCTATGACGTCATTGGTGAAGAACTTTTGTTCCCCATGGATCTGCGATCATAACTGTAAAGTTTCCCCTTGACCTGTTCAGCCATTTGAGAAGATTTTTGAAGGTTTTTACATTTTAAAAAAACATATGGCTGCTGAACCAATGTGACTGATGACATAAAAAAAAATTCTGCCATACAATTTAGCCCTAGATGACCCTCAAAAGTTTTCATACTGATCGGATAAAGCGTTCAAGGTATGCAATTATGATGTCATAATGACGCCACCTATGACATCATGAAAAAAAAATCACACTTGTTTCCCATGGGGAGTATGTCACATGTGTCAAGTTTCAATTTTTTTTCCAAGGAGCGGTTTCGGAGATAGAGGTCCAAAGTTTTTCTTTTTTTCCAACATGGCTGTCACACCAGATGACCTATGACATCATAATCATCATTTAAACATTCTACATAAGTCGTCACACCGATGGTGAAAATTTTGTGTCAATCGGATAAGCGGTTGCAGAGAAAACGGAGAAGATTAGCATGGACGGACATACGTACAAACCAAAAACATCATGGCTCCAGCGACTTCGTCAGCGGAGGCAAAAAAAAAGTTTGCTTCATGCTCTCACCAACATCCAGATGGTTAAGTAAGAAAGGGTTTTCCAGAATTTCCATAATGGGTGTTCTCAACGCCAGCTCCAAATCAACACCCTCACCACCCACTCTCTGCTCCTCGCCTTGGTCCAACAGGAAAACCTCCTGAGCAGCATTTTGAAAATCTTTTAAAGTCCGAGTAAACAAAGTGGAAAGGCGATAACACTCTCGCTGGCTCAGCACCTGCAAAAGCACATGTGGGCAGAGGAACACTACAGTTTTCATCCCTCCACACCTACACGTGACATTGTTCCATTTTCTTTCCTTTACAAGATCGAGGCTCATTGGAAAGCAAGGTGTTTATCTGACAGTTGGGTCGGAATGAATGAACAGGAAAAGAAGAGACAGAGGAAGGAAGGAAACAATAACACACAAGCAAGAGGATTTGTTGAGGTATGGTTAATAGGGGGCACAAATTATCAGATGCAGCGATGGAGATGGTGGTGCACCGCTTTTTAAAAATCAATTACAAGCTTTGAATCAAAAGACGGATAGCATTTCAAATCTCATGACAGACATATCTACCCTCATCTCTTTCCCAACCCTACCTGCAATTTCTTTCTCCCACCACTGACCCAACACCACCCTCTTATTTGAAGGTTACCATTTCCTCCACTTATCTCTCTCCTCTTTTTTCCGGTTTGTTCCTTCCCGTGTTTATTGTATCCGACTGTTACGTTACTGCCACACTCCAAGTTCATTGTTCTATTTTAACTTCTGTCACATCATTTTTCCATGAGCCTCGATGAGTATAGAAAAACCAAAAAAACATGCCCGACCCAAGCAATTGTTTATACCTCATTCAAGAAATTGGACTGGGCGACGACAACTCTCCGAGCATGGTGATATGCTGTTACACAGTCGAAGCAGTAAGAAAGGTCATCGTCTGCTGCTTCAATCTTCTCATCATCCAGATGCCCATTTGCGTAGGCCATCAGGAATGTCTCACAAGGCACACAATCAGAGGTCTGCAGCTTCGTACCCTCTGCCGTGCACCACTGGCACGTCACCATTGCTGTAAACAACAAGCACAATTGAAAGATAGCACAAAGATCACCATGTGATAAAAGCAAAGCTGTGAAGGCGGACACCTTTACAGATGACAAAAGCAACAAAAAGTCATTTAAAGCAGCCAACAGGTATTCCTCCAGCTTTAATTTTGGTGGTACACAAAATGTATGCCCATTGAAGAGTGAACAAACAGAAGTTAAACGAGCAACAAAGAAAGTGGGCCAGTGGGACCAAAGTTAGACACAACAAGCAAGGGAAACTCGAATGGTTCATTCTTCCCAGGAAGCTGGTACTCATTTTGCTGACTTCAGAAGGATGACAGGCTGAGTCAACCCTCCTAGAGTTATTTTAAGTGTCGTGGAAAAACTCCGAGACCTCCTTTGGTTGAATCATTTTATTGGTCACGTGCATGGTGAAAGGTAAAGCCTCAAGCCAGCCTTGGAGCCCTTTCTGAGCTTTCAGTGTCAGGTCAGTTTACATACAAAATTCCTTGCAGGGGATGGGTCATGCTGAGGACATCTGGCACTGACTAATCAACATCTGACCAGGGCAATTTGGAAAGAAAGAAAGAAACTACTCTTGACTAAAGAAAAGAAAGAAAGAGGCATGTGAGGAAGGGAGAAGGGGAAAAGGGGACGGAGCACTGTCAGCAGATCAAGGGTCGAATAAGTTCACCCTATAAGCATAATGCATCCTTTACACAGGTAAGTATAGTTCATGATAAACCAACAGCTACAGGCATAAGCCTTGGGTGTCAGCACAAGAAACAAAGTAACAACACATGAGGTTTTAGTCAACGTGGAAGAGGAAGTACAGCAATCAAACCACAAGACTACAAAGTCTTGCTTTAACAGTTTCAGCAATTCACCCATGATCCTTCTTGGTCAGGTCATGAATGGGAGCATGCGCCGGAGCAGCATGTCGCCGAGTCCACTTTCTGTGGTTACTCCAAAGGACTCCGTCTGGCCATCCCCATCTCCTTGAGATGGTGATCAACCTGCGGCAACTACAAGGCACGTCGTCAGCCAATTGGCCTCCTCCATTCTCGAGGCTCCCTTGCTGAGAGCATCTGGTGAGCAGGATCAGCATCAGGAAAACGAGCCACATGTCTATCCAGCCGCAGCTGACGCTCATGGACTAAACAGGTAACAAGTCTCATTTGAGTCTCTCTCAGCAACCGCTCGTTGGACACAAAGCCCGACCAGTGATAGCCAAGAATTCTCCGAAGAAACCTGGTACCAAAGGAATTAAGTATCCATCTCAGATCCCTGGTCAGAGTCCAAATCTCACATCTGCAGAGCAAGACTGGAAGCACCATGGACCTGAAGACTTGGACTTTTGTCTTCCTGCACAGGTACCGACAGCACCACACCCCATGATCCAGTGAATCCAAGACTTCCAAGGCCTGAACCAGATGTCTATTTACCTCTGGTTCACAGACAGCAGAGACTTGAATGTCATTGCCAGAGTAAGTGAATCTCCCCATGACCTCAACATCCTCACTACAAACAGGTACAGACAAGATAGCAGCATCCAAGATGTCATTGAAAGCCTGGATCTAAGTTTTGACCCAGGAAACCCGTAATCGCAGCGGCTCAGACTCCTCATTTAGCACCTCGAGGGCCGGGCCCCCAAAAGGATATCCAGTCTCCGCAATGATGACTGCATCATCAGCGAAATGAACGTCAGCGATCTTGACATTCCCAAACGATGTATCACAGCGTGATCTCTCTGACATCTTCCCGAGAATCTATTCCATACAAGCGCTGAAAAGTATGGGGGCCAGTGCACACCACTGACAAACTCCAGGAACAACTAGAAAAAAGTCGGACATGGTATCACCACATCTAACAACAATGTCAGTCCCAGAGTATAGTTCAGACATCAGATTGATCAGTTTTGGTGGCACCCTACGAAGACCAAGAATCCTCCGAAGCATCCCGATAACTGAATTGAATCTTTGCAAAGATCAATGTAGGCTGAAAGCAGCCCCTGCCAAAACTCTCATCTCCGTTCGGCGAGGCCCGAAGGGCAAGGATACGGTCAATCGTTGACCTCTTTGGTGTAAAGCCTGACTGCTCTGGGCGCTGGTGCTCAAGCGGATGGTGGCAACCCCATCAATAATTATCTGTGCAAAGACCTTGCCCGGCACTGAGAGAGAGCGTCACCCTCAGTAGGTTGCAGTCCTGGCGATCACCTCCCTTTCCAGAGAGGGACAATAAGGCCCTCTTCCAGTCAGTGGGATGATGCCTGTGTTCCAGGCAGAGCACAGAACAACAAGCAATGTCATGAGTACAGCATTTCAGCAGCCTTTGAGAAGTTCAGCATGGATGTCACAGATCCCAGGAGCTTTACCCCATTTCAACTGGTTCACCACAGTCTGTGTTTCCACAAACTAAGGTGGATCACAGTTTATTGGAGGGTCAGCAATAGGGATAGCAACACCCCTGACATTCAACTCAACAGCTGGTGGATCCGGCACGGCCCAGAGGGCCTTCACTTTGGACTCCTCTGTCAAGAGACCACCACCCTCCGCTTTAGCTGCAATACACCGAAGGACGGGCTTGGAGGAATGCAATGCACGAATTCCCCCGTAAGCAGGACGAGAATCACAACTACAGGTGATGCTCTACCCCCTCACAGATTACTGCGCGCATAGCTCCTTGTCCACCCTCAGCACACATGCAGTTTTATGCCTCAACTCCATAAACAGCTCAGCTGTGCCATTAAGCCTGGCCCTGCGACTCTGGTCAATGGCATCCAGTATCCCTTGAGAGAAAATCTTCTTCGCCCTCCGGTGAGTTCCAAGATATCCACCGCAAACATCAAGGATGGTGGTCTTGAAAGCACTCCACAACTCTTCAGGATTCCCCAATGCACCCTGAACCCCCAAATCCCCACTCAGCCTGTTCGTAAACTCCTCAGCTACCCTCTCATCCTTAAGTTGCTAACATCCAGCCGAGGCTGGGATGGTACTATCTCCCGGATTTAAGCTGCAACTTCAGAGTTGCTACCACAAGCCTGTGATCGGTATTGAGGAACTGAGCACTTCGGTTGACCCTGCAGTTCTGGATCATCCTCCAGCGACAATCAATGAGCATGTGGTCAATATCCTTTGCCACACCACAGTGTTGGAATACTAAGTCAGTGATGAGCCTGTGGGCGCTGAAATCATGAACCAGCCACCATAAGTCCACAGACTTCTTGCAAAGTCAAGAACTTGGTGCTATTCTGGTTCACAGTTCCAGACGCGTGGGGACCACACATGTCTCATAACCATCCCTATCAGTTCCAGTCGATGCATTGAATCCCCAAGACGAGAAGAGTATCTCGTCTGGGGCACTGATCAACCACAGACTCGAGCGTGCATAGAATGCGTCCTTCACGGTGAGATCACTCGCCTCGGTCGGAACATTTTCAGAGACCAGGGAATCGACACCGAAGGCGTGACGAAACCTTAGTCTCATAATACGCTCGTTGACCGGTGTTACCTCAATTATCATTGGAGTCAGCTTATTGGACACAGCTACAGCAACTCCTTGGCAGGGTAACCATCAGAGCGACCAGACCAATAGTTGGTGTAACCACCTCCATGATCTTGCCACTATCCGGTCTCCAAATGTCAGAGAGTATTGCAATACCAATGTTCATCAGGCAACCACCCGAGAGAGACCGCCTCAGGTTAATCCAACGAGACCGCTGTCTGGTGGACAACACCTCAGCACACCCACACAACACACACTACCGCAGTCTGACCTGGGAAGGTCATCAAAGACTGGGGTCCCGAAGGCTTTGCCCCAATCCCGTCATCCGGTGACTACGCCTGCCAGGGGAGCTTCACAGGAGGTCCTCCCACGGAGTGGGTCTTCAATTTTCTTTGCATTTTGATGACCAACTCCATTTACAAAAAACAACTTTTGTTAATTACAATGCTTTACAACAGATTCTATACTTCAAGCATTTTAAAGCATTTGAAAGCACGATTAATGCAGAAAATCAAAGCCTGGCGACAGTCCTCTGATTCACAGAGCTTTATCATCACCTTGTATGGCCATAAATTGTTAGTACAGACTATTATGCACATTTTACAAGATGGGATATATTTTTCACTTCCACAACAGCATGACAAGGGCTCAAACTCAACAATAAGATCTTAAGCTAGCCATCTTAATGGTGAAGCGAACACCAGGCTTAGAATAAAATAGCCGGGTGAAATCGTTTACAAGGGTGATTTTTAGATTGAGGGGGGACAGTGCAGACTCACTCACTCACTCACTGTCGAACACATAGCAACATTACAATCGTTTTTTGTGTTCCTTCAGAACGTGTGAGGCATACAAGTTACCTAATAAAAATCCATATAAATCATAGGCTGGTAGGATTGCCGAAACATATGCAAACTTGTCGCCGAGTGGTCTCACCTGCGTTTGAATCTTGACCCAGGGAGATGCATCAATGTGTGTGCCGTCCATCGCATGGATGTTAATTAACCGGGTGTCCCATCTGCTGGCATTGGCTAATGGACATTAAATATCCCACTGTATTCTTTGCGAAGAGAAGTTGAGCCATCGCCGGCAAGATGGCCAAATTCCAAATTCCTGCCCAAACTATTTAGTCAAAGGACACAAAAGTATCAAATAAAATTAAATTAACAGCATCATTAAACTTCTGCTTATCAAAACAATGAAAACTTGAGTATTTATTTTTTTAGAAAAGAATGCTCTATCAAACCTGACACACAAAAACTTATTAAAAGAGTTTAAAAACCTTGTCATTTACATTGAATAGTGAATCCCTCACGAGTACTAAATCCAAATTTGTACATAAAGTTGAAAATTCAAAACCTTCAACCGACTTGATATTGAGGCATCTAATCCTATCTAAGAACTCTAAAGAAGAATTAATGCTCCAGAAAGTGTTAATACCAGAATTGTTCTCAATTGCTAAACAATATTTCCTGAACTGTTCCCCAATAACTTGTAAGCCTGAGTTAACTATAACCGATAACTGTTGTATTGGGTGGAACACTGCCTGGCACCCTCTATAAAAACTTATACTTGTACGGGTTATTATGAAGCTTCGAGATCCAGAAAAGTCGAGGAATACAAAGATTTACCTCTTTACATTTAATACTGAAATTATTCACTAAAACTTCCTGATGCTCAGAGATAATATCTTGGAGCGACTTATGACAAGGAACATTTGTGCTTCCTATACAAGTGAAAGTAACAGTATCAATGTCTAACTCTCTTAATAAAACCTCTATATAAAACGTTTTACAAACCACAACAAAATTATTAGCAGCCTTATCTGCTGGAGCTATTATGTAGCAAGCATGGATGGTATGTGCTGCTTCCTTAATTGACATTCAACTTTTCAAAGGACAAGAGCACAGACAATCCCCATAGGTTGGCTTCAACGGGGAGGAAGAAAGTCCTTCTGAGGAAACTACGCTGAGTGCAGTGAGAAAGGCGCTGTTGTTGTAGCGTCCATGGTACCTAGAGTATGCCTGGTGTTGGCTTAATGGTTGGGGTGGGAGGCTTGAAATCCGAGGGTCCTGAGTTCAAATCCCGCCTGGCTGTTGAATTAATACCAGGTGGGGTTGACTCAGCCTGTCATCCTTCCGAGTTTCGGCAAAATGAGTGCCAGCATGCTGTATCCTGTCGGAGTGGCGACCGTCCAGGATTGTGCCCGATAGCCAAGAAACTCTTAGTGCTCGGTTCCCACTGTCGTGCGATCCTTACGAACGCCACGATTCTCCATTGCGTAGCTGATCATGGAATTTCTCTGAAAGCTGTCCACTATCACGATGCGCGGCACGATTAATCATGTCTCACAGAGCGTGATGTTTGTCTGTCTAGGATCGATCCCGCGATCACCATGATTGGAAGCACGATTAGATGCGATCTGTCACGCTTTGTTATGATGCGAATACGATCTGATACGATGATCCCGATTGACAAATGATCGTGTTGATCGTAGAAAAATTGAACGTTCAAAAATTTCTACGATAACACGATTGCCACGACTGACCTCAAGATCTGATAGGATCACCGACGATTAGTCCACGATTAAGACCACGATTTCAAAATCGTTGCCGCACATCGTGATATGGGAAGCTAGCATTAGGCAGCAACAACACTCTGCACAGAGTATGGTCCAATGGATGGACAACATGGCAAATTATGCAAAAGGGTGATTGGGGTGGCAATATTAAAGTACACACACACAAAAATTGTGTGTGAATTGTTAAAACAGAAAATATAAAATTGTGGTGTGTGTGTGTGTGTGTGTGTTTTGTGTGTGCACCGCGAGTTACTGTTGCCGCTATCTCCACATGTGGTGGGTGGGTTTCAGGAGGTGAAACGGAGACTAACCAGGTCTCAAAGTATCCACCTTCATGTGTTGTATGTCGTTGATTGGTACTTCATATGCGGTTCAGAGTGTGGAATGGAGTCCTCCCAGGGTGGGCTCAAGTATCCACTTCATTTCGGTAAGGGGTCACGATCACGGACCAAGCTGTGAAGTTTTCTGTTCTCAAAGTTTGTGCGAGGTCTCTCTTCAAGGAATTGTCGCTGAGCCTTGGACAGCTTCCAACTGTAGTTTGTTTGTAATAATATTCCCAGGGATGGTTTTTAATATCTCTGTGAGGCTCTTCGTCATCATTCCTGTAACTCCAATTATCACTGGTACAACTTTGGCATTCTTCAGCTTCCAGGATCTTCTCACTTCATTCTTGAGGTCTTAGTATTTGGTCATTTTCTTGATTTCTGCATTTAGTCCAGAATCACTGGTATTAACACCTCACTTAGCAATGCCTTCTTCTCTTTTTTGTACCTAAGCATGTCATCTGGTCACAATGCTTTGTTTTCGATGTTCACACGTAAGTGGTACTCCTCGCTTCCCCTCCCTTCCGTCCTCTCTGCCTTCCCTCCACCCTCTCTCTCCCTTTCTCTTTCTCCACCCCCCTCCTCCCATTCACACCACTGTCAGTGAAGCGACGGATTGTATACAATATAATTTCAAGGATTTCTGTAAATGAAGTTAACCTCAAAACATAGCTCCCTTTCCTAAAGCAAGAACCTTAATCTGTAAGCAAATGAATGGTTTTCTGACTGCACGGATCATCAGCTGGACACCGTTCTTCATCGAGGTTTTGATCCTTTCAGCCCAGGACATCTCCAAACAGCAGATCCACATCAGAAGATTACCGATATCAGTAGATCCACAACTTCAGTAGCGTCCATACAGTCGGTCAACCAATCAATGCAACATCACTAATCAGACTTTATCCCCGAGATGAATTTTAATTGCTATTATCACATAGTTACAACTCCCATCACCATTGTATTATATGATAATACATGTAAATCATGACATCTTACCTTGAATGTAACATATCCACCATCCTGCACGACAACCCCCTCACCTCTAAACAAACTGTGTTCAAATATTCAACGATATTTTATAAAACGTTTTTTCCTGCTTCTTGTCTCCTAGCAATCACTGAAATGTTTGGTAGGTTTGTTATTTTATATTATTTTTAATTTATTTATTATTTATATATATATTATAGTTATTATTAATATTTGATATATATAATTAATAATATCTTCTACGATTAGCTTATGGTATTCACTAATTATATTTTGTGTCGTATGACCTGAATGAAAACTTGTTTTAATCTGCTAACTGAAGCTCCCTGTGTTAGTAAACGTCTGACTCGTTGTTTTAATCTATTGACGAGTTCAGTGGTGTGAGTGGTTGCTCTCACAGTTCTAATTATTTCACCTGTAACTGTACCAGGGAATAACTTCTTCGGAATGTTGCTGTCGAAGAAAGGCATTCGTACAATGTGGAATTAAAAAGCATCTCGTTTATCAAATAATTTGGTGTGAAATTTATTATTATTGATATTGATTTCTAATTCCCCCAAAAAACCTCGTGTTTGGTTTTCCTTTTTTAATTCGTGTTATTTTGGATGTATTGTTACGGATTTGGAAACCTCGTGCACACAAGCAGCCAGAGTCCCCCTAGTTCAGTTATTTTGATAAGTATGTGTTTATAGTTAGAATCCCTCCTTCTGTCTAATGGGAATCTCGTGTGTGCGCTACGAGTTTGTTTTTTTTGTTAGGTTTTTATACAACAGCTACAACTACAACAACAGCGCGCCGTTCTGCACTGGACCCGGTTGCCATTACGCACGTGTTTTTGGCTGAGGACGTGGGCGGAGCCTTCGTCGCCTCGAAGCTCCGCTCCGAGGAGGAGCAGAGAACATTTCCTCCAGCCAATGAGCGGAGGACGAGCACCACACGTGCGCCCCAGCCAATCGGGAGGCCGCCACGAGTCGCCTGACAACCCACTGTCCAATCAGCAGGCGAGTGA
>CM068953.1:171038829-171052534 GCA_035128595.1 Eptatretus atami | reverse complement strand
CCTAAATTCCAGGTGTTCGGTGGGAGACGACTCCACTGCTCCACTTAGTGGTCGTTTATCGCCACCGACCCCCCGGCCCACAACAATATATCATCATTAACCTGATCAAATACAAACCTATCATTAATTGCTGGTAAATCATCAATGAATCTAAAGATGTTTCCAAACCTTCGTGCTGTTGTTTGTTCATTCCTGCACATGTTCTGGAATAAATCAGACTTGTACATGTGCAGGAAGGAATTTACAATGAAAGGGGCTGGATCTGAACCCATGGGTATCCTCACTCTCCGCTGGAGTATCTCGCTTCTAAATGTAAAGCAACTGTTGTTTTGGAGAAATCGAATTCTTTCTTTAAGTTTATTCTTTGAAAAACGACATGAATATTGATTTTCCTTTATAGTCCAATTTGCTCGTTTTTGATAGACCTTTATGTGTACTTTATTACCTTCTGCAAATGCTTTATGTATCGCTCTGTCCAATGTGGTAACGAGCTTATCATGTGGAATGTTTGTGTATAATGTAGAAAAATCACAAGTTGATAAACATTCAGCCTTGTCCTTGTAATTAATGTTGTGGATACTGTCAATTACAGGTTATACACACACACACACACACACACGATTCCTAAAATATAATATAATAAGCATTGCTGTAAATTCCACAACATCGGATATTCAACTTCATTCACATTGTGAACCTCAAAATATAGTTCCCTTATCTAAAATAAGAACAATAACCTGTAAGCAATTGAATGGTTCCCTGACAACAAGGATCATCAGCTGGGCACCGTTCCTCAAGGTTTTGACCCTTTCAGCCCAGAACCTCTCCAAACAGTGCATCCACAAACCTCGGTTATGGATCCACATCAGCATATTACCTACATCAGTAAATCCACAATCTCAGTTGGGTCCAAGCAATCAGTCAACCCATCAATGTAACATCACCATTAAAACAAAAGCCTGTTGTTGGCTTAGTGGTTAGGGTGGTGGCTTGGGGTCCGAGGGTCCTGAGTTCGAGTCCCGTTGCCACTGAATTAACACCAGGGGGTTGACTCATCCTGTCATCCTTCTAAAGTCGACAAAATGAGCACCAGTATACTGGTAATAAAGGCACCGCATCAGCGGCATAGCTGCGCCCCTAACCAATGATGTAACTAGCAGCCAAAAAGGCAGCACACGATGGGAACAATTGAAACGACACACACACACACAATCACATTTTTAACTCTCCATATTCATATTGCAACCAATCTTCCCCTCTAAATACAACATGACCCACTACCCAGCCGTACATGCACTTACCTCTGAATAAACTGTTATTCAAATTAATTTTCGACGTTGCACTGTCTTCGAGCACCTAAGAAAATGGTGTCATGTCATATATATTATATATATATATATATATATATATATATATATATATTAATATATTATATATATATATATATATTATATTGTTACGGCTGTGGAAATTCGCAGAGCACAATATAGGTCCTTATATCAGTTATGCCGATAAGTTGTGTTCAGATAGATTTTCCCACCGTTGTCTAAAGGGAAATCGTTTGTAACAGGGCTGTGAATCTTCAAGTTAGCCGTTTTTCTTTCGCTATCGTTATTTTGGACCAACCACTTCACAACAACCACGCACCACCAACCACTTCTCCACCAATGCCAACCACCAACCACCTTCTCCGCAACGCCAAACACCTTCTCCGCAACGCCAACCACCAACCACCCTCTCCACAACGCCACCACCAACCACCTTCTCCACCACGCCAAACACCAACCACCTTCTCCACCACGCCAACCACCAACCACCCTCTCCAAAACCGCCATCTCCTCACCATAATCTCCCCGATGAATCAACACGAACAACGTCGCCTCACCTTCATCTCCGAAGCGACGCCATCTTTGCGCCAGCCACGGCGAGCCCGCATCGAACGGCATCGCTGCAGCAGACGCGGGGGTACGCTCGCCGCGCGGGTCAGATCATGTATCTCGCGCACGTCCCGCTCACCGCGCAGGTCGGTGATCTCGCGCACGTCCGCTCTGTGCAAGCTTCGTCCGAGAGGGGCGGAGCCAGGGGGGGGGGGGTCAGAGATCAGAGGTGAGGATCGAAGGTCAGAATCTCGTCTCTCGGGCCCTATAAAAGGCGAGCGGAACGCCAAGCGGGTCAGTCTGGAGAGGTCGAGGAGCGCGTATAAGTCTGGAGCCTGAAGCCTGCAGTCGGTGGAGAAGCTGAGGAGAGCGGAGGAGGCGCGAACTGGGAGCGGCTAAGCCCTGCTGTGCCGCGCGGAGCTGCGCGTTCGTGTACGGAACGTGGAGGGAGCCGGAGAGAGCTCCAGCCAGCGCCAGACGGTCCGAGGTGATCGGGCTTCGGGACAGTCCAAGCAGCGCGAGGGACGGACGGTTCTTACAGGCATCAACTCTAAGGAGAAGCAACGAGACCCGTTCGTTCCTCTCAGGCGTTGCCGGCTGGGGCCCGAATCACCCGGCCGCTTGGCGAGGCCTGGGCCTAACCGAGGCTACGCTAGCTGCCGTGGGGACGGGACATCGCGGAACGCCCCAGCGAATCACCACCAGGGGAAGGTAACCTGCGCGGTCTCGTGGAGCTCCTTCCGTCCTCCAAGTTCCACGTTATAAAGACCCTGAGAGGTCCAGTCTACCCCCCTTGTCTTTGAGGGGGTTTTTCCTTGCTTTTCTTTGTATGGAAGTTGTGGCGCCGAGTCCGTCAAGTAAAACTGTATAAGTGACTGTACATAATAGATAGACGGTATTAGCTCCTTTGAATTGCATGTGTGTTTTGTATTGATTGCATACCTGCATACGTGCATCCCTGTTTACGTGTGCATTGTGAATAAATGTACTTGTTTAAATGTAACCTGTTCGTCGCGTCATTTTCCCTTAATTGAGCTGCCGTATTGCATTTCGGAATAATAGCGGGCTTTTTGATAGCCGATAATAGAATCGGGTCCAGCGAGGTCTCACGATAATACCCCGCTCGGTTATCCCAAAACGGAGCGAGCTGCTTAAGCGGCTCGTGTCCAAGCAGGCCTCGCTGAGGTACAATCTCTCGGTAATCTACCCACGTGAATAATTAGGTAAATCGATTATTTGGCGATCGGACCCTGTAGTGCGGGTAGAGTGCGGACAAGGTTGTGGTGTGCTTGGAGCACACCCGTGACTGGTTTTCGGCATTGTTCCGGAAAGTCGTGACTGAATTGTCCGTCCGGTGGGCGTACGGCCGTGATTCGGCTAAAAGCAGCTGTCCGCACGCCGGCGGGCGCGAATTCGTAACAATATATATATATATATATATATATATATATATATATATATATATATATATATATATATATATATATTATATCCTTCAGAACAGAAAGAACACACACCCCTTGTTTTTTCCACATTTTGTGGAAAAGCCTGAATTTAAGATGGATTAAATATAAAAATTTAAAAAGATGGATCTACACAAAATGCCCAATAATGACAATGTGAAAACATGTTTTTAGAAATAAAAAAAAATTAATCATAAATGAAAAGTTGCAAATGTCTTGCATCAATAAATCTTGGGTGTTGGATGGGTGATGAGCTGTGTTCAGTTTCTGCCAGACGTAGCTCTTTGCATTCAGACCAAAGAGTTCAATTTTTGTCTCATCAGACCACAGAATCTTTTGCCTAATGCTCTCAGAGTCTTTCACGTGCATTTTTGCAAACTCCAGATGTGCTGTCATGTGCCTCTTTCTCAGGAGTGGCTTCTGTTTGGCCACTCTCCCTTAAAGCCTAGATTTGTGAAGTGTTGCAGAGATTGTTGTCCTTCCGGCAGGTTCTCCCATCACAGCCCAGGAACTCTGCAGTTCTGTCAGAGTGGTCATTGGGTACTTGGTCACCTCCCTGACCAAGGTCCTTCTTGCCCCGTTGCTTAGTTTGGTCAGACAGCCAGCTCTAGGAAGAGTCTCGGTAGTTCCATATCCTAATGATGGAGCTCTTGGGAACTTTCAACACACTAGAAATTGTTTTATACCCTTCCCCAGATCTATGCCTCTTCAATTCTATTGGAGTGTTCTACAGACAGTTCCTTGGACTTCATGGAAGCATTAGTGCTCTGACATGCACTGTCAACTGTGGGACCTTATATATAGAAAGGTGTGTTTCTTTCGAAATCATATCCAATCAATTGAATTGACCACAGGTGGTCTCCAATCAACTTGTAGAGACATCTCAATGATGATCAAAGGAAATTGGATGCACCTGAGCTCAATTTGGAGTGTCATAGCAAAGGGGTTAAATATTTATTGACGCAAGACATTTCAGATTTTCACCAATTAATTACTTTGTGAAAATATATAAAAACACTTTCTCACTTTGTCATTATGGGGTGTTATGTTTAGATCGGTGCTGAAAATGGAATGCCATTATAAATTCAGGCTGCAACACAACAAAATGTAACAAATGTCCATGGGTGTGAATATTTTCTGAAAGCAATGCAGAATTAAAATAATGTATTTATATAAATATCTCGTTAATAATATTTTTACTATTCATCGTGTATTTCACCAATTCGATTTGGTGTGGTTTTATTATCTTAAAGAAAACTTGCTTTAATCTGCCAACTGTAGCTCCCTGTGATAGCATACGCCTGACGAGCGGTTTTAATCTATTGATAAGCTTAGTGCTGTAAGTGGTTGCGCTATCAGTCCTAATTTGTGGCTCTCAAAGGAATCCTCTCATTTCCTCTCTTGTCAAGGCTGGAGTGCCCCAAGGCAGGGTTCTGGGCCCAGTCCTATTCCTGATCTTCATAAATGATCTCTCTGACTCTCAGGACAATCCTCATCTGTCTGCTGTGACATTCCTCATACATCAGATCGGCAGGCAGCAGCCTCTACCCTCTCTTCAGACCTTGATATAATCACAAGCTGGTCAAACACTTGGAATATGTTTTTCAATCCTGACAAACCTCACGCTCCCTTTTGTCCTTACAAAAGGAACATCTGGCAAACCTTTACATCTACTTTCTTTACAACCCTCTTGAAGAAGTTCAGTCACTCAAACTTTTGGGTCTCACCCTCAGGCATGATCTTTCTTGGGCAAACCACATTTGTAAGTTCGCCTCCAAAGCTCGTCGTCAAATGGGCATCCTCCATCATGCAAAGTCCTTGATTAGCACAACTGAACTATTATGCACATAAACCTTTGTGCACAGTTTGATAGAGTACTGGTCTCCCATCTGGGCTAGCACCCCTGCCTTACACCTTTGTTCAGCTTGACGCTGTGGAAACCAAGGTTTACAAAAATCATTAGACTCGGCTTCATCGCAGGAGATTCCATGGGCCTATCACTTTCACATCACAGGCAGGTCAGTGGTCTCCATCTTCTTCCACCTCCTTTCTGGCGTTGAACAGTCTCCTCTTTCCGTGCTTTACCCCCTTCTGAAGAAACTCCAAAAATCCAGAATCACTGCTCACCTCCACCCGTTTGTTGCTCTTTTATCCAACTTAAACACTAATCTCACTCTTCTCTTCAGGTCTTCAAGACAACTGTTCACCACCACCTCAGATCACCACCATCCGAAACCATGATCTTTCCTACACCCATCAACACCTCCCACCACCCCATTACAGCGAACCTTTCCAAATTTCCAGTTCTTCCTTGCTGCAAGTTTACCTCTGTATCAATCTTGTCCACCCCATGCATCCTCCCCTAACTCTCATTATTCTCCTTCTATTTTGTCCCTCAGCCTTGCTGTTGGTGCCCCCACCCCCATTTCTGCTGTTCCTTTTTTTTCGGTTACGTCCTGATCCGTTATGTGCACTGGCTCTTCCAAGAGCCTTGACTTTGTATACAAAATAAAAGAACCCAATTTTCTGAAAAGCATGCTTAGTACCTCTCGCCCTGCAGGGAAAGGTCGATGCAGAATTAGTCAGACTGAAAAATCTCAGTATAAAGTCAGTTCAATACTCATATTGGGCTGCTCTGGAAGCTCCTGTCGTGAAGGCGGACAAATCAATATGCCTTTGTGAGGATTACAAAATGTCGATCAAAAAACGTTACACTTTGGACAAATATCCCATTCCAAGGATTGATGACTTGTATGCAAAACTGAGCAGGGAACAGCCCTTCACCAAGCTTGAGATGAGATCAGCCTAGTTACAAGTCCTTCTGGTTGAAAATTCCAAAGAATATCTTCCTTCAACACACATCAGGGGGTCTAATATATATAAATATATACATATCTGTATGAGTTTTGGTGTCAAATCAGCACCAGGAATCGACCAACGTTGTATGGATAGCCTGTTCGCTGCTGAATCTCACGTTGTCATTTACCAAGAAGACATCCTCGTCACTGGCCGCTCAAAGCATCAACATCACCTTGACAACCTCAAATGTGTACGACGCATTATTTCCGACTCTGGACTTCACCTGCGGAGAGACAAGTGCAAGTTCAGGATCCTATCTGTAACCTATTTGGGCCACTGTATTGACGCCGAAGGCTTACATCCCACTGAAGAGAAGATCAGAGCAATCGAAGATGCCCCTGCTCCTACCAACATATCTGAACTCGAGGCTTACAATGACCTGCTGCAGTACTGCAGCAGATATATTCCAAACATTGATACCATTCTTGGCCCACTGCATTGCCCATTGAAAAAATGGCGTCAACTTGAAATGTGACATTCCTGAATCATTATTAGACTTCCAAAAGTCAAAAGATATACTGCAGTCTTCAAATGTGCTCGTTCTCCACAACCGAGACAAATAAATGGTCCTGTTGTGTGATGAGAGCCAGTATGGGGTTGGTGCCATTTTGGCACACATCATATGCCAGACCGCCTTGAGAGACCAACCACATTCACATCTCAAACACTATCTCCTGCTGAGAACTAATCCGCTGGACAAAGAAGGACTTGGCATTATATATCGAGTGAAGAAATTTCACTAGTACATCTTCGGTTGGCATTTTATGACTTACACGGACCACACACCAATGATTAGATTGTTTGTTCCAACAAAAGCTACCTCGGAAGTCTTGCGGTTTTGGAAAGACCCTGAGGAGTTGCATTCAACAGATAAAGTAACCCCGGCGTTTAGAAATTTCCTGAGTGATTCTGTTGAGTTAGGTCACCCATCCCTCATATCAGTGGACAGGGAAATGCGTTGTGATCGTCACTAGAACCTTCCCCATTGTTCTCTTCCTCATTACCAAACACTAATTTTCCAACTCGGTATTCAAACCTTATTCCCAAACACTCATTTTCTGACACCCGTGCTCGAACCTCCATTATCATGCTTAATTTCCAAACCATATTCTCAAACCAATTCACTTCACCAATGCTTCGACCAAATAATCGGCATTCCTGCACTGCGATTGTTGTACCACTCGCCATTCCAGCATCCCAGTCGTCGTAGCATTAGAGGGCAACACCCCGCACACGCGCTGCGGGGACTAATCCCAGCGTCTGGATTGCAGCGCATCACAGCCAGCGTTGAATGCCGAAAGCGGACGTGATTGGAGACAGTTCAGGGACAATAAAACCCCCAATGGAGTAGATTGCGGAGAATTCATGTGCAGTTTGAGTGAAGTACAGCTCAAGAGAAGAGAGCAGTTTCAGTATGATGCAGAGAAGGACGGCACTAAGGGCTGAATTCCAAGTCCAGATCCTGAGGGAGTTTGCATCTCGAGGGATGGATTGGGCTTCCGGGGCGCCAGGCGGAAAGAGAAGACACCAAGTGAAGCGTTCCCAAATCGCTGAGCAGGACAGGCGCCGACCAAGTCACGGTAGAACTGACTCTCTTGCACGCCTTTACACACACACACACCTGATACCCTCGCATCTCCCAGTGCATACACTTGATTGACTGGGGAGGAGGTCAATTCACTGAGGAGTCAACACGGGATTTGGACGCAGGGACCCCAGCAGAATTAACCTTCTCAGACAGAGTTTCTGGTTGCTTAGCAACCTGTGGTGGCTCATAGGCTTCAGGGTCAAAGGTCGGGAAGCAGGTCTGAGAGGCCACTCGTGATTCACAAGTTTGCTATCACACACCATCAAGCTTCAAATTGACTCTGAAAGCTCCGTGGGTTTTGTCAAGTCTGGTCTGAACAAGATAAACGGTGGAAGCCTTCAGACAAGAGTATGGCATTTGCTTTTCGCTCACCGCATCACTCCCCACACTACAACGTGGATGACACCAGCCGAGAAGCTGCTGGAAAAGCAATTGCGTTAATGACTGGACTGTCCAAGTCCAAGACCTGATGTGGTATCAGTCGTATACCAAAATCAATGGAACCAGAGACTTCATCATGACAAAAATAATTCCAGCAATCTCTGTGTGTCTGTTTGTCTGCGACCGCAGTTTCTCGACGACCGCCGGTCCGATCTCATTGAAACTTGCCAGGAATATTGCGGGGACCCCCAGATGTGCCTTTTCGAGGTTTGATATCGATCGGACGAGCGGTTCCCAAGTTACGGCCATTTTATTGCTTTTCAGTGTTGAAAAGTGTATATATGCAGCTGAAGGTGTCGTTCCACCTTATCACCTTATCATGCCATTTTTTTCCAAATTATTAATAACCAGACGACACCGGTCCGATCGGATTGAAACTTGCCAGGAATATTGCCGGGGCCCCGTGGATGTGCCTTTTCGAGGTTTGATATCAATCGGACGAGCGGTCCAAGTTACGGCCATTTATCTGTCGACCAATGACAAGACACGGGCTATGACATCACGAATGACGTCACAATTAATGTTATTTTATTTTATTTTTTGCACGATTGACGGTCCGATCTGATTGAACTTGCCAGGAATATTGCTGGGACCCGCGGATGTGCCTTTTCAAAGTTTGATATTAATCGGATAGCAGTTCCCAAGTTACGGCCATTTATCTGTCGACCAATGACAAGACACGGTCTATGACATCACGAATGACGTCACAATTATTTGTATTTATTTATTTTTTTGCACGATTGACGTCCGATCTGATTGAATCTTGCAGGAATATTGCTGGGGACCCGCGGATGTGCCTTTTCGAGGTTTGATATTAATCGGACGAGCGGTTCCAGTTACGGCATTTATCTGTCGACATATCTGCGAGAGAGGGGACGGGAGAGGGGAGGATGAGAGTGGGGGAGAGAGAGAGGGCGAGAGAGGGGGAGAAGAAGGCGAGACTAGGGGGGAGCGAGGGGGCGAGAGGAGGGGCAACACAATTCTTCTTCGTTGATATGACGTCACAATGACGCTGGGACCTGAGTATGTTTCCCAAGTTATGGCCATTTATGATACGGTTGGTCCAATCTATTGAAATAATGCCCCAATCCAGTCGTCGTTACGCACCTAGCCGCCCCTACCGGCCCACCCTACGGCCCTATAGTGACAAAAATTCTGCACAGCGGTCTATGAACACTGGGTACCCGGTGTTTGTGAGAAATTTGGTCATGGAAAGGCTTGGTTACCAGGGAGGGTTCACAAACATGACACCGCTGTCCGTCACGATCAAACTTGAGGGTAATCGAGTTGTCCAGAGACATCTTGATCATGTTCGGCGGTATCGGTCTTGTGATCCCATCATCTTCAGAAATGATGTCTCGCCACTACATCAACCTGTTAATAGCGACATTCTTGCAGCAGATTGGATTGCACCACTCCCTAAGGCAGTCTCCAATCATGACTCGGAAGTTGCAGTGCAAACAGTGGGGCCAACTGTTGGCAATGTACCCAAAAATCATCCAGAGTTTGAAAGAGTTGATCCAACTGGATTTGAAGCCGGCACTCAAATTGTCATGACCCAATGTCTTCTTCACCTTAACACGTCAATGGATGCTCTCGTTCCAGGATCAGGAGCTGGCAGGATAGCTTCAACATAGAGGTGCGCATGAGCACCGACAAGCAAACTTGGGTTTGAATCCCGACCCAGCTATAAACTGTCATCCTAGTGTTTCACAGACAAAGTGATTCACCAATGTATGTGTCATCCCTCAGATGGACGTTAAACTGGCAGCTTCATTACTCTTATATTCATCACTAGTAATACCACCCGCTCGCTTTGCTGATGGGATACGAAAGGGGAGAGGGGGGGGGAGAAAAAGAGGTGGGAGAGAGAGAGAAGAGGGAGGATCGAGGAGCGGTTGGGGGAACGACACACGTGAGAGGTGAGAGATAGGAAGCAGATGTGCGGTGGATGCGTTAATTATACTGCCACGGCGTTCGGACGCGTCCGGAGAGACAAACGCCGCCCCGACGCGGCCAGAGAACAGAGGCCAGAGAAGGACCCCTTTAACTTTAAAGCAAGCTTCACCGTGCATGCAGCAGTTAATGAAATAAAATGAATTTGTTCAAATATTGACATTATCCACTAAGGAGTTGCAGTTTAATGCAGAACAACCGCGGAGATATCGCAAAGTTCAATCGCCCGTGAAATAAACATTGCAGAAAATCAGCCATCTTGCCTGCTTGTCGGTGCATGTGTCACATGGTACATCATTTCGGGGTCTGCACAAACGTTATAACCTATTTTTAAAACGTCCGTTTTTCACCAGATTTGCATTAATTCCCTGTCGAGCACCTCACGAAACCTCCGAAAATATACACAGACCTGGCAGACGCTATAGATAGGCAGTCCCTCTGGGGGACAGAACGCGAGGTGCAGCAGTGAATGCATTCAATCATATAGCTCAATGAAGCTGGTTAATTTTGGCACGTTCCTAAATTTTTTGTTCACTCAATATAATTCTCCAAACAGAAGAAAAAGGTAAGTTTAATGCTTTGGAAATTTCACATTTTATTGTGTATCTATGAAGGAGGGAACAGAGCCTTGCTTAGGGCCCTGTCACACCTTGACGTTTTAGCCAGCAATGGAAACGTATAAAAATTTATGTAAACGTTGGCGTACGCTGAAATTTTGACTGTTTTAAAAAAGTTTTTGGCGTATTCATAACGTGGTGGTCGTTTGCATAACATATTAGTAACGGGCACAGAAAGTTTCGTTGTGTTATACATAACTTTACCAACGAATGCTCCTTGTGGTCGGCGTTCAAAACATATGACAAACGATAGTTTAACTTACCTTTTGCCGCGCTATAACGTATCGCCGGCAACTCGTGGCGTAGCCAGTTAAGAACTTGCCGGACGCCGATTGAATAAAACATGCCTGAGAATTTTGAAATGTGTCAAGGCATCGGCATCGTCACACGCTCGACGATTTTGCCAGCGTTTATGCCATTCGTATGAAAATGTGTTTACAACGTCTAGGCACACGTCCAATATACGCTCTAGGTAGTTGTGTATAGTCGTTTAAGAGTATGCTGAAATTCATTGAGTGACGCTGGCATGATTAGACATATCTCGTTTGATACGTCGTGAAAATTTCAAGCATGCTGAAAATTTTAAGACGTACTCGACGTAAAGGCTCACACGTTTCGCATCGTTGGCATCTGTTCCTAGCACGTTCCGCGATCGTTTAAACACAGGCGAACACACGTTACTTGTAGGTTACTCACTAAGTCAAAGCACGTCAAGGTAATCGCCAACATACTTGAAACCAAATTTCTAACCGATGAGTAACGTGCTTTGAACAAATTAGTAGCGTCAGCTTAGCCTATGTTTAACGTGCTTGGAAACTATGAGTAACGTGCATTGAAACTATGTATAACTGGCCTTGAACAATGACTGGCGTGCTATGAACGTAAGAGTAACGTGCGTTTAACCTATGAGTAGCATGTTTTGATCCTAAGTAAAAGCGTGCTTCTAACCTTGAATTAACATGCTATAGAAACCTATTGTGTTGAAAACTGCACATTGGTCGCTATGTAGACAAATTAAATTTGACGTTCTATCCGGACAACCATATGACTTACTGAAAGTTGGTTTCCTAACTTACATCTACCGTTGTACATGGCCGTATTGGCAGCGATTTTGGGGAACTTGAGTATATATACAAATGGACTTTCACAATAAAAACCCAGTCATTAGTTCCAGACTCCATTATGAGTAGATGTTTGGCTGAACCAAGCTAGTATCAATAGTAAGCAGTACTATACTAGTAGTAGGTGTGGCGTGAAGTAATAATAGTAGTAGTAATGGTACGTAGCTGCTATGTCTTATGTTCAGTAGTAGTCTGTGAGCGTGATGTGGAGCTGTGGGGATGATGGATCCTCGTTGCGTTCAACGAATAGAATACCTTTGCACCATTGTCGATGTTCTTTAAGGAGATATTTTTTTTCCTCATTCCGAAGATGAAAATTTTTTTGTATATTTACTATTAAATTATAAAAAGAAAAGACTTTGACAAATGTAACATAATGTATAGTAATGGAACACAAACGCTTCGATAACTTCATAGATTAGTTATACCAACATTGCTTATCGTGTTTTTAGGCGTCCACACCTATGGCCCAAACGATAGTCAGGCGTTGCATAACGTGGAGCGCATCGTTTAGCGATTACGTACGTGTTGCTATCCATTTGACTGCCACTAAACTATTTTAATAACGGCTGTCACTCGGCTATTTGTTTTTTGACGCTGGTGCTTGGCACTTGAAATCGTTTCCATTGAACGAGTTAAATCGCTTCCACTGGACTATATTGAATGCATTTAATAATAATGCTTGGTTTCCTTGACCCACTCTGGCTAGCAGCTCACGAACATCGCTGGGGGATTCGCATGGAAGTTGATGAAGGATGCATGGCCTCGTTCCGGAGTTCCACCATGAGCTGGTCATATATGCCGTAAGGCGTCGTCTCCCGATCATGGTCTCACCCAGTTCCTTCTCCTCCGTTACGTTTTCTTCTCCGGCTCTTATTGCACGCAACTGGTGCAGTGTCACTCGATGAGGTCATGTTGATGTCGACGACAGGTAGGTATTCGTCGTCTCAGCGTTGCTGTATCCTCCAATCTCTCGGGAAGACATCGACATGTTACTCACCACCGAAAGTCTAAAAAACAGACGGGGTGCTTCCTGCGAAGGCCTTTTTTAATCATACCAATTTTCCTAATCGCTGCGAATAACGTCATCCTACGTTCACGCTGTTTGTTAGCAATGCGTTCAGTAAGTTCTGTGGTCGTCTTGAAGACGTCAAATTACGTCTACAAGCCTTATTTGTTTGTAGGACATCCTCTTACAACTAATTCCCTAACACGTACTCATAGATTATAAATAAGTCAAGGGTTCCCCTAAAATTACTTTGATGTGTGTTCGATGTATGAGAAACTTTCTCGTAGCGCGTTGCGAGCTGTGAACAACGTTTGTGTAGCGTGCTTATTACAAACGTTACCTATAGTTTTATGAATCAGTTTCGGGTCGCAAATGTTACTACTCAACGTGTTTCGCCACATACGAGTAAGCATAAAATACCGTGTTGTCCCAACGGATCGCATAACGTGTCCTAAACCTTATGGCCAGCGTAGCGAACGTGTGAGCCAAACGCCGAGTAAGTCGTAAAATTTTAAGCATACGAAAATTTTGAAGAAAAAACCACAAAGTTCAACGATTAAAGCAAACGTTGACAAGCGACTTAATGGCAGTGTTTTTTCAAGCGTGCTCTTTAACGTATACAAAACCTACCTATAACGTATTAGACATTGGCCAGCTATTAGCAAATTTTCATAAATCGGCATAGGTTGGCTAAATTGTCCAAGGTGTGACAGCCCCTTTACTTAAGCAAATAGATGTATAACGTCTTTGCTCTCAGACTCTTATTTCATGAAA
>CM068953.1:171021945-171034318 GCA_035128595.1 Eptatretus atami | reverse complement strand
AATTTGACAACCTAATAACTACTGTGAAATATGTGGGATCTTCAACACTCATGATACGGGAGCTTTTGTCGTGCACCTTTGGAGCAGCCACTTGCAATGACCCTTGAAGGACTGAGCTCTTGTAAATGCCAGTCCAGATGGCCGAGCAGATACCTGTTCTCTTAACCTTCCAAATGGCTTATATTAACTCAGAGCCTAATTGCGTCATACAAGTCAACTAGGAACACAATCTTGATTCATCTAGTTCATCTAGTTCTGTCAAGTCATATCTGACTTCTGCTGACATTCATGATCAGATTTCTCCAAACATCCCGATCCTGCACTGCTTCCCAAAGATATAGGAGAGACAACTTGGCTGCATCCTTTACCTCGTCCATCCAGTGCAGACAAGCTCTGCCTCTTCCTCTTCTTCCCTCAACCATACCTAGCATGGTTCATTTCTCCAGATTTTCGTTTTATGCATGCATCTTGTGTCCAAGGTATGACAGTTTCTGTTTGAGCATCAGCTCTTCTAATGTACATGGTGGTTTAATTTCTTCAAGCACCGATTTGTTTGTTACCCCACGCGTGCAAAACAAAAAGCGGGCTTTAGCAATTGGCTCGCTTTGTCTGGACGTCTGTCTGTCTATCTGTCTTTCTGGCCACAAACGTCAGTTTATGATCGAGGAACAACTTCATTTCAATTGAATGTTTTATTTTGAACACAAATCGGACCATGAATCGGAAAACGTACCTCTAGTTTCACAGCACCTTAGCTCTGAATTTGTCCCGATCACACATTCACAGAGAGTAGCGAGATAATTTTTTTTAGTCTGGCAGTCAAACTAAATTGAAAACAAGAAAAAAAGAGCAATCAGAGATTGCAGACCCTCGCCAGGACTGTTTTTTGAGTGATGTATTTTGTGTACTGGTGTGTTACATGATTAATAATAGACATAACTAGAACTGTCAATTTATAACTGCTGGCAGTGATGACCACGTACGAAGACGTCCCGCTTTGACGCAACCCCGCTTTGATCGGACACTTGACCCTGACCCATGACGTTTATTATTATTCACTTGAATTCAGAATGAGATTAAAATACATTTAATTCAAATGAAATGGAACACCAAATAGGTACAAAAGTAACCCCACGAGGAGGAACCTGGATAGGATTTGGGTTTCAGATGCTACTCCTGCAGGAGACTGCTTAAGCAGCACCAACGCTCTGCACAGAGAATGGTCCCAATCTCCTCCTCCTCCTCCTCCTCCTCCTCCTGTACCCTCAAACCCATCCAGGCACAGCCAAGTGGAACTTGTTTAAAAAAGAACCCAGATCAAAAAAATAATTATTTCGGGGTGCCAGACCATGCGTCGATTATGTTGAAATTAAAAATATATATATATATATATATATTATATATAATATATATATATATATATATATAATATACTAGCGATACCGTGCACATGCACGGATAGCAGTACAACATAGCTGGTAGCAGACGACAGACCGTACACGGGGAATGACAAAAATACGCATTGTGCAAAATGCAAGTGGTACTATGGAACGCCAAGACTTCCCAAACATTGTCGGCATGTCCGCTAAGTGCCACAGCAGTTTCATAGGATGCGTGTGACGGCGAGCCGAGTTTTTAGTGTGCAAGCTTGGTATTATTATATATATATATATATTCCCTATCACGACTAGATCATAATTGTGAAGTTTCACATCGATCGATGAAGCGGTTCAAGAGGAAGAAGTTTTTAAAGATTTTCACTCAATCCAATATGGCTGCCAGACCATGCGACATCAATTATTCGTGAATGCCCTGGTATCCCCAAGGCTTGGAGAACATTTGTGTGAAGTTTACCCTCGATCTGTCCAGCTGTTCTGGAGAAGAAGATTTTTTTATAGGTGTTGCGGTAAATCCAATATGGCTGCCAAACCATGTGACCGATGACGTCATATGTGTGAACGTTTTGTTCCTCATGGATAGGCGGTCGTACGTGTAAAGTTTTGTCCCGATCTGTTCAGCCATTTCAGAGAAGATTTTTGAAGAAAATACAATATGGCTGCTGAACCACATGACCGATGCGTCATCAATTTTTTTTTTTATCTGTGGACCAATTTATCCCTAGATGACCCTCAAACATTTTTCACACTGATCGGATGTAGTGTTCTACATCTGTAATTATGACGTCATAACGAAGGCACCTATGACATCATTTTTAAAAAAATCAAACTTATTCCCCATGAGGAGTACTTGCTATTTGCCAAGTTTCAATTTTTTCCAAGGAGCGGTTTCAGAGATACAGAGGTCCAAAGTTTTTTCCAATTATGGCTACCACACCACGTGACCTATGATATCATAATTATAATTAAAACATTCTACATGAGGAGTTGCTCCTAATGGTGAAAATTTTTGTGTCAATCCGACAAGCGGTTGCGGAGAAAAACACTGAAGTTCTGTGCGGACAAACAAACAAACAGACAAACAAACAAACAAACAAACAAACAAACAAACAAACAGACAAACAAACGGACCCAAATGCAGTACCCTCTTCTCTGGCAAGGTTAATCCTTTCAAACAGGAAACTTACTGTTTTTAGCACGTCATAAAAGACACGAAGAACTGATGCAACGTGTTAAATAACGTGGTGTAAAAGAAGCCGCATTAATGGCGGTAAACCAAAATTATTTTGTTTTTTTTTAACCTTTAAAATATTTATTTTATCTGAATTATATACTTGAACACTGTCGAACACAAATCGCCATATTCACTTTCAAAAACTTTTCATTTAGCAGTACTTGGACAAAATATTATGGCATTTTACATCTTCTTGACCAATCAAATTTGCTGCTCGCAGACCTCGACCATGTGCTTTGTATCATCACCACCATCACCATCATCATCATCATCATTATCATTCTTCAGTCCACTGCTGAACGAAAGCCTGAGTATGTTGACACCATGTTGTTCTGTCTCTTGCTTTGTTGTTCCGCATACAAATAATTTATTAAAGACAGTCCCAAACTAAATGATTAATAAATAACCAATGATAATCACCAATTATAATCTATGTTCCAGTTGGGGAAACTGATGGACAAGGGAAAGGAATATCAAGATAAATGGGGGTGGAAGGATTAAACGATAACGGCACTCGGTGGAGCGCATACCTCCGCCAGGCTGAACAGTGAACAGTTTACATTTTGTATCCCACTGATGGGCTGGATCTGCATCCTGACCTTAACCAAAATATAACCAGCTTGTTCTTGGTACCTACCCAACTCGTCCATCAAGTTTTATCACAACCCACCCACAACTTTTTGAGATATCGTGCTTTTGTTTTTTGTTTTGTTTTTGGCCCCATCTCTTATGCTTCAGTCACATTTGGCTCGGCGGCCGTAGGGTCTAAAAAATCTACGGCCACTAGCATTTATAGGGCGCCGCAGTATTTCGACGGTCACACAATGTAGAAGTCACATATGTTTTTATTTTTTGGGTAGCCGCACGGGGTATTTAGAAATTGTGAGACCGAAAACGTGGGGGTGCCGTACGGTCTTTGATTTGATGTCGCACGGTGACCTTAGGGTCCTGCGGCGGCCATAGAATTTTCAAGCAGACGCAAGGTAGCCTCAAGGTGCCCGCAAGGCGACCGCAGGGGGGCCCTAAGGCGAACGTGGAAATAGTGCAGCCGCCGTAATTTTTTGGGGTTGGCAAAATTCATTTTTCATTGATAAGAGCCGACGGAAAACGCACGAATAACGCAAGCCCACCGTACGCCCTACGTACGGTCGACGTGGAACATATCTACGTCATGGCTATGGCTTGTCGAATTGGCTTCTCCTTTGCCATTGCTTTCTGCCTCCTTGCTCGATTTGCTGCACTTTCCTTTTTATTTGCTTACTTGGCTAGCCTCGCGCTTTTCTCCTTATCTCTTTTGCTGGCTCTTTGCTACGAGTGTGGCTGCTCTTCTGGCTGGCCCTGGGCTTCTTCTATTTACCCTTTTTGCCCTTTTTTATACTTTTTTATTCTTGCTATATTTTTCCGCTCTGGCTTTCTAGCTCTCTTGCTCCTTGCTCGATTGCCTTCTTATGCTTGGCTTTCTTTCTTTTCTCCGCTTTTTTTCGCTTCCATCTCTCCTCCCTTCTACGGGGGGAGCCCAACCATAGAATGAAAAAAATTATAACTCCGCGCTTAATTCCACGGAGACACCCTACGGCCCCTGTAAAAGATAGCCAATACGGCGTAGCGGCCACCCTGAGGCCACCTAGAAACTCTGCGAGCCCGCCGCACGTATTCTGTCAATCAGGGGGGGTACGGCCGCCGTATCCTAGCCGTAGAGCAAATGTGACTCATGCTTTAATAGTGAAGAAGCACTTGAAAAATTCTCGTATCCAGATCCGGATCCTCATCATACCCAACCTGTCCACAAAGTTTTGTCCAAATCCGTTCATAACTTTGAGATATCCTGCTCACAGACAAACAGACACATAAACAAACAGGGGTGAATATATAACCTTCGCCCACCTCTGGTGGCAGAGGTAATTAAAATGGAAACCTGCTGGGATCCATAGATAGGTGTTGGAATAGTATTGTGCGTGTGCTCGAGTAGTTTAGATTTACTCCTGTTTGAGGGATCTGTCAGGGGTAAGTTGTATCGTAAAACGTGCACTGATGAGGTGGTGATTGTAAACCTGTGAGCAGGTTAGGGTAAGGATGTGTCATGTAAAACCTCCTGTCCAGGCAAGGCTAGGTGGAGGACTTGTGGGCAGAAAGGCACGAAGAAAGGCGTGCTTTAAGTGGACATCATCACAGGCTGTTTGGCCAGAGTCCTGCAGGCTAGGGCAGTGTAGTGAGCCATCGAGACCTGGAAAGGGGCAGGGCGGCCTGGAAGACTATGCCGCCCATTATCAGTGGAATGAGGAAAACCAAAGCAAACAAGTTTATAAATGAAAGGCAAAAGAAGGAGAAGGAGGTCAAAATATAAATTGAAATTGCTAACAACAGCATATATGGTTAGAAAGATTTTGAGTTCAAGAATGTGAAAAGATGTTCCAGTTTGAATCAATTGACTCACCACTACCTCCCTTTTGTTCATTTTGGACTTCTCATTGACTCACTCGTGCTGTGGTTGTTGTCCAGGGAGCTGAGTGTTGCCTTCGTCTGCGACTGACACAACCGCAAGGCCGGAAGCGCGTGGACTGGAGAAGCGATGTTGTCGACAATGAGAATCTGGGCCGGAAGTCCTCAAAGTGTGAGCCACACCCTGGAGCAACATCTTAGATTTGTTCCCAACAGGATTGTGTTCTGTGGGGATGTGGCATCTCTTCTTGCAAAGGAAGAAGCTTTGGCAGCCACAGTTACGTACCGTCACCAACAAGCTGCTGTTGCTGTTATTTATAATGTCACTGTTTCTGCTTCTATCTTGTAGTTTTGTGATGCTGTTCATTCACTATTTTGTGCATATTAAGTGCCAGTTGTTCTCTCGCCCTGACGGAGAACTAGGTTGCTGCCTGTATGAGAAGACTCGCGAGCTTGGCGAGAGTTCGTCTGAGAGTGAGGAAGAAGATGATGGCTGTGAAAATGCCTACTGTGGAGGATACAAGCACCACAATGGCCAGGCCAGGCGATTGCCTCCAGATCAACAACCAGGGCCAGAGCTTTGAGCACATTTGTGAACACCTTCATATAACTCAAGGGTGTTTCATTAAGGAAGTTATAGTTTACATACCCCCTCTCCCCTCAGAAAGTTAACAGTTCAGGTTCAGCCTCTCCCAGTCTTCCCCCACCCTCAAACCCACAACCCACACGATCCAGTTTAATTGTCTTCCTCTTGCCCCCAAACTGCATCAGGTTATAACTCTCATCTATCCCACAATCAATATTATCTATTGATGGCGGGATGGATGCGAGTTGTAACCTGATGTGAGACAGGTATTTCCTCTGCTTAACTTGTTGAAATATCCAAGTCATTACAGGCCATTCAAGTTCTCCTGAGCCCCAGGTCCATCCAGCTGTAGTATCTTCAGTGTCATTCCTCATCTCCATTTGCGTCTGAAGCATTAGTTTCTTGAAATCTTAAGCTTCATTCCAAATCATCCTCAATCCATCCATTGTCCCACCTCAACGTTTATCCACATATTATCGTCTGACCATTCTATCAGATTAATTACCATAATTTGGCGTGATATGTCGTGGAACTCGAAGGCAGGATGTTAAGATGTGTGAAGATGCTAAACCTATCGTTGGGAAAAAAAAAGGGGGGGGGGGCAATGGAGATTTAAAAAAGCTGTTTAAATTAGTTTCGTGAAAACCAAAGTTAAAAACAGACTAATACATCGATTTGCTTGCAATTTGATCTTGTTTCTTTAAACATGACTTGATTTAAGTGGTGTAAATCTCTTCTGATGTTGAGAAGGTGATGGAAACTTTGTTTATTCATGTAAAGGGCAAATGGCTGTTAAATTCAACAAGGGGTGTTCAGCTTGTGTTATTGTGAATAAATTGATGTTACCCAATATTCAACTTTTTGCACATAATTACAGAGATGCAATTAAAAGTGTATAACAAAATTAACAATGTGATTTACTACCAAGGCGGTGTTTGTCAGGAGAGCAGCCTGATATTGTTCCCCCTCTATCTGCCCTGGAAGTCAGCAAACATCACTTCTGTGCAAAGAAGGGTCCAAAACTAAAAACGAAAAAAAACACTCGGTGGTGTAATGGTTAGAGCGTCTGCTCTGAGTCTGGGAGGTCGGTGGTTCAAACCCCAGCCGAGTCATACCAAACACTTTAAAAATGGTACGTGCTGCTTCCTTGCTTAACGTTCAGCATTTCAAAGGATAGAGCACGGACAATCCTCATTGGTTGGCATCCATGTGGAGGAGGAAATTCCTTCTGAGGAAATGCCCCACTTTGTGCAGTGAGAAAGGCAACGCCATTGTTATGACGTCGCTGGTACCCAGAGTATCCCGGGAAGTGACGGCACTTCCCCCAAGCTCAGTGGCTGTTTAAAGTGTTTGTCTCGTGTGTATGTGTCAGCTCTTTACGAGATTTAGACCTTGTATAAAAAAAACAAAACGTGTCATATCATCCAAAGACAAGTGAGCTTACTTCCAATTACAAGCAAAGTTATGGAATCCATCATTGCTGCTGATGTCAAGTCTTTCCTGTTTGGATTCTGTCCTGGTCAATCAACTCTGGACATGCTACTGATCCTCTCTCAGTGAAGTTTGGAGGCCCTAAATTGAGGAGGTCAGGACCGTCTTCTTGGACATATCTCAGGCATTCGACATAGTCTGGCATCTTGCTTTGCTTGCCAAGCTCTCTGCCTGTGGCATAGAAGGCCACCTTCATTCATGGTTATCTGACTTCCTCCACTCATGCAGTCAATGTAGCCCTCTCCTCCCCCATCTCATTGGAAACTGAAGTTATACAAGGCAGTTTTTGGTTCCAGTGTTGTCGCTCCTTCATATAAATGACCTAACTGATGCTCCAGAAAACCCTCTCTTCCTTTTTGCAAATGACTCTTCATTGTGTCACTCAGTACCCCACCCCTGCTAGGCAGACTGCAGCTGCATCATTATCCGATTCCTAATCTTCATCAATGATCTCTCTGACTCTGGAAAATCCTCTTTTTCTCTTTGCTGATGACTACACTGCCATAACATCCCCCATCCTTCAGAGAGGCAGGTAGCAGCCACTTCCCTCTCTTCAGACCTTGACAAAATCACAAGCTGGTCCAACACTTGGTATATGTCTTTCAAACTTGACAAATCTCTTTCAAACCCCACACAGTGTTAAAGTATACTATGTACTTCAATTTAAATACAATCCACCGAGTTTCCTCCGAATCCGTCCACAACTTTTTGAGATATCTTGCGCGCGCGTGCACACACACACACACACACATACATGTGGAGACACTGTATGTGTCCCCGATAAGTCATCAGTGTTTTTGTTAACATCTTTGGAAAGATGGAAAGGATAAATCTTGTTGTTTTCTCTGTTCAGCTAAAAAGATTGCTTGTGAAATATTACAGCTGGGCCTCCCAGTCCATAGGGCACAACAATATATGAGTGGTGACCTTGATGGTGGAAGATAGGATAGGGAAAAGAGCTGATCTTGTACTTTCTGTACTTTCTTATCAACCGCATGAACTTGAAAAAGTGAATGAGTGTACACAAGAGAAATCTTGCTTGACAAGCAGTCACGCAAGGGTCGGAGTAAAAATATATATAAACAGAGCTGAAGCTGATCTTGCCAGAGTTGGTCTATCCGAACTACTGTACGTTCCTAGCCACTCTCCATATGCGCATATGTTTGATGTGTAATAATCCCTTCTTTACCTAAGATCGGTGTGGACAGAACTCGATCACACATACACACACACACGAAAACACGAAAACTCATTCATCGAGCGACAAATGGCAAAACCAAACAGCACTCAGTAGAGTGCACACCTTCTCCAGGCTGAACAGTTTAGGTTTTGTATCCCATTGATGAGCCGGATCTGGATATGGACCTGAACAAAATCGAGACTCTTCATCCCTGTCACACACCCAACCTGTCCACCAAGTTTCATCCGAATCCATCCTCAACCCAACTTTTTATGTCATGCGATATGGTATATATCGTTTTTAGCCCCATCCCTCAATGATGAAGAATCACTTAAACATGTCAGGTCAGGTATGGGAGCATGCTCCAGAGCAGCGTGTCGCTGCATCCACTTCCGCCAGTACTCCAGGGCCTCCGTCTGGCCATCCCCCATGCAGATGCCTGGCCCTTCTCCATTGCCTTGAGATGCTGACCAACCTGCTGCAACCATGAGGCATGTGGTCGGCCCATTGGCTTCCTCCACTCATGAGGCTCCCATGCTGAGAGAATTTGGTGAGCAGGATCAGCATGAGGAAAACGAGCCACATGTCCATACAGCTGCAGCTGATGCCCATGGACTATACAGGTTACAAATCTCATTTGAGTCTCTCTCAGTAACCGCTCGTTAGACACAAAGTCCGACCAGCGAAAGGCAAGGATTCTCCGAAGAGACCTGGTACCAAAGGAATTAAGTCTCCATCTCAGATCCCTGTTCAGAGTCCAAGTCTCACATCCGTAGAACAAGACATGAAGGACCTGAAGACTCTGACTTTCTTCCTCCTGCACAGGTATCGACAGTGCCACACCCTATGACCCAATGAATCCATGACTCCCGAGGCCCGAACCAGATGCCTATTGACCTCTGGCTCGCAGCCAGCAGGAACAAGAATATCACTCCCAAGGTAAGTGAATCTCTCTGTGACCTCAACATCCTCACCACAAACAGGTACAGACAAGATAGCAGCATCCAAGATGTCATTGAAAGCCGAGATCTTAGTTTTGACCCAGGAAACCAGTAATCCCAATGGCTCAGACTCCTCATTCAGCACCTCGAGGGCCCCAAAAAGGATATCCACAGTCTCCGCAAAGACGACTGTGAAATCAAGGTCCGAGATCTTGACATTCCAAAACGATGCACCGCAGCTTCATCTCTCCGACATCCTCCCTAGAATCCAGTTCAGACAAGTGCTGAAAAGTGTGGGGGCCAATACACACCCCTGACAAACTCCAGTCACAACTGGAAATAAGTCAGAGATGGTACCACCACATCTCACAGCACTCTCAGTACCAGAGTGTAGTTCAGACATCAGATTGATCAGTTTTGGTGGCACCCCACGAAGACCAAGAATCCTCCAGAGGCATCTCAATTCACTGACTCAAATGCTTTGCAGAGATCAACATAGGCTGCAAGCAGCCCTTGCCGAAACTCTCGTCTGCGTTCGGTGAGGACCCGAAGGGCAAGGATACAGTCAATCGTTGACCTCTTTGGTGTAAAGCCTAACTGCTCTGGGCACTGGTGCTCAAGCAGATGGTTGTGAACCCCATCAAGAATTATCGGAGCAATGACCTTGCCCGGCACCGAGAGCAGCGTCACCCATCGGTAGTTGTTGTCCTGGCGATCACCCTTCCCTTTCCAGAGAGGGACAACAAGGCCCTCTTTCAGTCAGGTGGGATGATGCCTGTGTTCCAGGCAGAACACAGAACTGCATACAATGACACGAGTACAGCATTTCCACCAGCCTTGAGAAGTTCAACACGGATGCCACAGATCCCAGGAGCTTTACCCCATTTCAACCAGTTCACCACAGCCTATGTTTCCACAAATGAAGGTGGATCACAGTTGATTGGGGGGTTAGCAATAGGGATAGTAACACCCCTAACATCCAACTCAACAGCTGGTGCATCAGCCTGGTTCAGCTGCCGAAAGTAACCAGCCCAGCGGGCCTTCACTTCAGATTCCTCTGTCAAGAGCCTACTACCCTCTGCTCGAACTGCAGTACACCGATGGACGGGCTTGGAGGAACGCAATGCGTGAATTCCCCTATAAGCAGGATGAGAATCACTTGACCACAGGTGATGCTCGACCCCCTCATGGATTTCTCGCACATTGGCCTCCTTGTCCACCCTCAGCACACGTACAAGTTTACGCCTCAGCTCCCTGAACAGCTCAGCTCTGCCATTAAGCCTGGTCCTGCGACTCTGGTCAATGGTACTCTGGTCAGTGTCCATTGAGAGACAAAATTCTTCTTCACCCTCCGGTGAGTTCCAAGACATCCACCAGCAACATCAAGGACGGTGGTCTTGAAGGCACTCCACAACTCTTCAGGATTCCAAAAAGCACCATACCTCTCAAATCCTCACTCAGCCTGTTTGCAAACGCCTCATCTACCCTCTCATCCTTGAGCTTGCCCACATCCAGCCTAGGCTGGGATGTTACCATTCTCCTGCATTTAAGGTGCAACTTAAGAGTTGCTACAACAAGCCTGTGGTCAGTATTGAGGAACTGAGCACTCCAGGGGACCCTGCAGCTCTGGATCATCCTCCAGCGACCATCAACAAGCACATGGTCAATATCCTTTGCCACACCGCCAGCGTTGGAATACCAAGTCCAGTGATGAGTCTGTGGGTCTGAAACCATGAACCAGCCACCCTAAGTCCTTGACTTCTTGCTAAGTCAAGGAATTTATTGCTCTTCTGGTTCACAGTTCCAGACCCATGGGGACCAACACACGTCTCATAACCATCCCTATCAGTTCAGTCGATGTATTGAAATCCCCCAAGACTAGAAGTGTATCTCGCCTGGGGCACTGATCAACCACAGACTCGAGCGTGGCATAGAATGCGTCCTTCACGGTGAGGTCACTCGCCTCAGTGGGAGCATAAACAGAGACCAGGGAAATGACACCCAAGGAGTGATGGATCCTTAGTCTCATGAAACACTCGTTGACCAGTGTTACCTCAATAATTATCATTGGGGTCAGCTTATTGGACACAGCTACAGCAACTCCTTGGGCATGGTAACCATCAGAGCGACCACACCAATAGTAGGTGTAAACACCCACCATGATCTCGCCTCAATCCGGTCTCCGGACGTCAGAGAGTGCTGCAATTGACCACAGGTTAAGCTCTACATCCTCACAGATTCCATGCTTGAGCTCAGATGATAACAGAGACAGGTGATCATCCTCTCTTAGGGATAGGACATTCCATGCCCTCACCCAAAGGGATTGCCTCCGTTTAACCCAAGGAGACCTCCGTCTGGTGGACGACACCTCAGCACCACCCCGACACACACTACCACCCGGGAACGTTATTCCGTGGTTTTCCTCCTATCATCAAAGAGTGGGGGTCCGGACGGCTTCGCCCTCATCCCGTGTACGTTGCCCTGCGAAGGGCACCTGCGCATGATGTACTCCCACGGAGTGGGTTTTCAATTTTCTTTGCGTTTTTGTTGTGATTTGCGGAGTGAAGTGCAAATCCTGCCACCAACGTCCTAACAAAAAAAAAGTAACCCAACTGCAGGAGGACGTCTGCAGACACAGTTGGGTACTCAATATGGATGGCCGTTGGCTCACAAGGAGCTCCGCCACCCTTTGACAGGTTTTGTTTTTAATCCTGCTGGGTGTCCATATCCATACTCTCTCCTCACCAGAAATCCTGGTGGGGGAGACCGTTTTGTCGCCGACAACCCGACCATGGAGCAGGTTAGTACAGGTTTACACGGTACCTGGAGCAAGTCACAGATCTAATCTGGCCTGACCTGACAATATCATATGACAAACATGTGACAAACAGCAAACTGACAAACGGCTACAGATCAACATACTGCGGTATTGGGAGTTATATGAATATTAATGAATGCATGATGAACCGTAACTGATGAGGTGGAACCGTTTGTGACGTCATAGAGCTGTGGAGTCATGGCAGCAGGAGACGCCATTGAAAACGGTTGATTTGAAGAACCTCCATGTGGGCTGATTTTGCTACACAACACATACTTAGAATTTTT
>CM068953.1:170986243-171000641 GCA_035128595.1 Eptatretus atami | reverse complement strand
TGGCTAGCTCTCACTGTGTACCAAGCAGACTTGTCTTTCTTTAGATTTATGTGAACTTTAAAGGGATTCTGTTTGTTCCTGCACACCCACAGTATAAAACTTCTGTACGTGGAGAGAGACTGTTAGGCCCTGAAAATGGATCTCTTGTCACCACTAGGGTAAGATTAACCGAATTAGTTGGATTAAGATAGATCTGTACTATAGGAGGTTTTTGAATGTAAATACTCAGTGTGTTTTGGGAGCCCTCCACTGTTGGTTGAGCTGCCAAGCACCAACTCCGGCTGGCGTGGACTTGGTCCTTCAAATAAAGCTGATTTGCGTGAATCCGTTTCTTGCTCGACATCTCTTCATACGGGGGATAACGGACGAAGGTAGGTCCTTCACAGTTGGCACCCCGATGGGACCTACCAGAGACTCTGAGCTGTCGGCCGGGGCTCGCTTGGGTGTCCCAGGGCACTATCAAGTGGATTTCAGCATCGGTGCTGGTGCGCAACATAGTTCGAGGATCGCTAAAGGATAGGCCCTGTTTCAAGTACAGAACTTGCCACACCTAGCGGAGAGAGTCTTCTATCTTTGACGCAGCTCAGGCTTGTAGAGGGCGATACTAATAACGGATAAACATATGGTGAGGTTTCAAAATGTGGGTTTATTGAAGGACCAAGGGCTGTAGTTGATGTTGTTTGACCGGAAGGTGTGGATAAGGTATCCAGTTTGAATAAGAGAGATCAAGTTAAGTTCTTGTGCTCTGTACGGTAGGGGAGTACGCCACTGAAATCTGTGAAAAAGTTGTTGTATAGCGGTGATAACAAATATCCACGTGAAATAGGAGAAATAGGTTCCGAGTTCCGTTTACTGAGTGGGGGTGTGGAGAATAGATAGGTTAAGTCTTGGCAAGAAGGCTTTAGTGTGATAAGAACGGGACCCCCTGGTTCCGTGAATAATGGAGAAACTATTTAAAGCTCATCAGGCATTGATAAGAAGCAATAAGATGGGGGGGAATAACTCCCAAAGAAACACATTAAAGTATCGGTGCACTGCGAGAGCATTTAGCCAGCGTGGCTTAATGGTAAGTACAAGGTTAACGAGCCGATCAAGGAAGTGAATTGGGAGCTGGGAAATAGTATAGGTGCTGATGAATGTTTATATTTCATCGGTTAATACTCGCTCGGATGCGAAATAGGTTAGGGTTGTGTGTTTCACGCAGTTGGATGTTTCCACTGGAACTGTGTGGTGTTGGTTGATCGGATACACTTGAATGTCTAGTTTTTATATTTAGAACTGGATCGCAGCTGCCGTGCATGCACGTTGCTGCCCATTATAGTGGGGTGAATACTACACCAAGGACTCTTGGTGAATGTCATTGAGAGTAGTTGTGTCTTTTAGACCGTCACTTGTTTTCTCGCTGTCTGTGATGTTCGTGTGGAGTATTGAAGTTCTTGTGTTGCTGTGTCGTGTGTTCTTGTGCATGTGTGCAGTGAACTGTGTCGGTGTCTGTGGTGTGTGTAGATGTCTAGATGATCTGTGTGATCAGTTCGTGTGTTATGTGTGTGATCTGAATGTTGTTGTGTGTCTCTTGTGGTCTGCTGTGTCTGTGTGTTCTAGTGTTTGGGTGTCTGTTGTTTGTTTTGTGTGTGTCTGTGTTCTGTGTCTGTGTCTGCTCGTGTTTGGTGTTGGAGTTATAGAAAAAATATATTTTTGAGGTTTGTGGTTTCAAGCAAGACAGCGGATTTACATTGAAATACTGACACGACAGGCTGATTTGGAAGACAGGGCTACGCACAGAAGGTCGCTGTGTATGAAAAGCAAAGTACTAGCCGATCTGAAACCGGGGACTCTATACTCGAGGAAAATACTCTCAGCCGCGGCACGCGCGTTACGTGTTGCGGGGACTCCGTGACGGCACCGCGTGTTTTTGCCAGCCCGCAGAAAGTAGAGAATTGTTCTCGCCGCAAGACGAGCTTTTTGTTTAGGATCGGGAGTTGATTTTTAGGCTGTACAAGGTTTGGGGTGTCCTTTGCGGGTTTCCGTTAACACATTACAGATTAAAAAACGAAAGTTTTAAACCAATCATTGTCGGGTATTTGTTCACGTGATCGTTTCTCGCGCGCGTCAAGCAGGCGAGTATTGAGTGGCTTAAAGCTTCGGTACGGTGCGTGCGCCGTCAGTGCCGTTGCAACGCGCATCTCGGTGCTCGGCGCTAGTGCTACCATTCTTTTCGAGTTAGCGGATCAGAGAAGACTCACTAATTCACTCTGACTTTCTGTGATTGTTCACGGTTTTTTTCGCGCTAGATCTTATGGTTTTACGTCAATTGCTGGACGAACGGCTTTTCCTTCCCCTTCGTGGCTTAGTTACAAAATTTCTCATGCGAAATGTAAAATTTGAAAGCGCTCAAAAATCGAGAAGAAGAAACCCCACACTCGGTTAATAGTCCAAGGAGAATCACTGCGTTAAAGTATATTAGTTTTTTTTGAGTTATTGTATGTCGTTGTTGTTGTCGTCCTTACGCGGACGCGTTTTTTTTGGCTAAGACACGAGCTCGCTTTTCACGCCCATAAACGTTTCGCTCCGGTCGATGGAGGTCTTTTTCATTACATTCAGGATCGTAATATATGTGGATTTCCGGTTGTTTTGGTGGGTGTGGACTCACTTCGGCCACCTAAAATAACATGAACGTTCTTGAGTATGCTGCCTCAAGCAGGGCAAAGAGGAAAGAATGGCAACGTAAAGGAACATTTCGTTTTGTTGGGCAAACGAGTCGAGGCTCAGTGGCCTTTGGTTTTTCGTCTCCATTAATTTACAGTCGCACTGTAAACTGGAATTATTTTTGAAAACCTCATTAATTTTTTTGCCCACGCCTAAATAGAAAACTAGCCCAGCCCTAGTCACAGTGAATGAACCCAGCTTTATTAGTTTCTCAGAAGTGGAATGTGGGTTGTGCATTCGGGTGCAGCCCTGTGCCAATGATGGACTGCCTGACAGCATTTACATGCTATGACCATTTGAACCTAAACAAAGGCCCAAGAGTGGAATGCTTTAACACAGCCTGCGTCTTTAGAGGGCATCGGGTGGATTGACTTGCTGGGACATCGTGCCACTAAAAGACAGAGAGTTAAACCAAAGCATTTACAGAGCATTGTAAAAGTGGGTTCGAATCCCTACATCTAACTAATATATGTATTAATTTTATGGATCGGATGTGACCATAACATAGCACTCCTCACACTTTATACATGTACTCGCATTCTAATTGTACATTATGGAGGTATTCCGTTTAATAACGATAACGTGTAATACCGGTTACCACCAGGTGGCATTTGTGGCCTATGTTAGCACATTATGGATGGTCTTGAGATACGTCTACTCGCCTCCAAGCTGTCTCGCCTGGATTTGAATCTTGGCGCAGCTATAAATTGTCATTCTGGCGTTTCACAGGCAAGGTGAATCGTCACTGTATGTGCCATCCCTCGGATGGACATTTGACCGAGCGTCCCATCTACCAGCATTCGTTGGTGGGCGTTAATGAACTCACGGTGTTCCTCGGGAAGAGTAGGCGAGCTGATGCCGGCACCCTGAACAAATTCCAAATTCCTGCTCGAACCTACAGAGGGCATTTCTTAAACCTCACAACCCTTCCCTCAGCCAATGATGCTACCTCGCAACGTTGTGCTGCAAACGAGGAAAAGAAGAAGAAGAATCACATGTGCAGACAGACAAACAAACGGACCCGAATGTAGTACCGTCTCCTCGAGTGAGGGTAATAACAGTTGCAGGCTGAATGTAATACAAAATCCCGATGCCAAATGTGGAAAAGTTAGTATTTCTGAGAGCAGTGGTATTTAAGTGCGTATCTTGTAAATTGTACAAGTGTTACATGCAGGGTAAGGACTTTGGAGAATATTTGTGTGTTTTAACATGAATATCGAGGGGTTTAAGAGACTGACAAATCGATACAACATGTGGGATTTGAACCTGACATCACAGCATCTTGAAGTCACCGCTTGACACCAGAAACAGCACTGAATAGGACGCTTGTTAACCTCCCCATCGAAGATGGACGGAGGTTACTGTTTTCCACCCTGTCTGTTTGTTTGTTTGTTCTGTGTTGTGAACAGTATTACTGAAAAGTCTCGACGGAATTTCGACGAAACTTGGTGGGGGTTAGGTTAGTGTCCAAGGAACATTCCATTAGATTTTGGACTTGGTCCAAAGCCAATATGCGCCATTTTGAAAAATATTTGAATTTTTTTTGCAATTCTACATTTTTAAGTGATTTCCAACCCCCCTCCCCCCAAAAAAAATTGTTTAGAGAAAAATAACAAAAAATTTTTCAACTTTTTTTTCAACAAAATTTCGAATTTTTTTTTTTGCATTTCTACATTTTATAAGTGATTTTCAACAAAAAAAGCATGCAAAATTATAATTGCGGTTGATTTGGAACCTTCAGGTGGATATACCACGTAAAATCAATTTCTGTCTCAAGGAATGTAGTTTATGACGAATGAATTGAGTATGTTTAAAGTTAAATAAAAGGGAAAGTTGCAAACTATAACTCTGTGAGACTGTTGACGTCAAATTTGAATGAATAGGATATCAGGTTCATCTTAGTGACCTAGCAGTATTGGCGGCGGAGGTTTTGCACTCTACCGAGTGCTCCCCCTCTAGTTTTTGTTCTAATTTACCTCTGGAGGTTTGTGAATGTTTTGTTCCTTCTTCAGCTGATTTTGTCGTGCTCTTTTTGTTTAGTAACCCGGTGAATAAGGCAGTGATGGATGAAGATGACGGGAGAAGTGCATCCAAGCGACCACGGATCCATTACGGGAGCCTGGAGGAGTCTGAGAGAGAGAGGCTCACAAAGGGTACTTCCAGCAAGAGCACCATTAAAGAGGCCGTGAAGGCAGGACACATCAACATTTCCGGTGGTAAGTTGTGAGCTGACAAGTCATCAGAAACTCTGCTCTTTCAAAGTGTTGGTAATAAACCTGTGGCTATTCTTTTTCGGGGGCGTACACAAAAAAAATTCCGGATGCTTTGGGCAGTGCAGGTTATCCCCTGAGTATCCACAAGGCGAAGAGAATGTTGGGACCGCAGTCACGTGACTCATCTTTGGTGCAGCCATATTGGATTTCCCTTCGCCATGACGGGACGTGTCAATTTTCTAATGATCTTGCTTTAGGTTGACTTCCCCCCCAAAAATGGAAGAGGTGCTTTGAAAATAATTATGAGAAGCTAAGAGAGGGCATTAACAAAAACGATAAAGCAGGAAATTCAACTCTAAGTTGTAAAATTAGAGGGAGCTGAAGGGCAACGACGTTATCTCATTGACAGCTATCGGGCGCCACCAATTTTTTTTTTTTTTTTAATAATAATAATTCCTTGCAAATGAAAGCAATTGAAATTATAAAAGGTTACATGGCTCTCATTCACAAAGTCGTGTATTTTTTTAAGGTGGGGTTAAGTGAAGCGTCACGGGGGGGGGGGGGGGGGAGGAGAAGGAGGAGATTGGGACCAACTCTGTGCAGAGCGTTGGTGCTGCTTAAGCAGTCCCTTGGCTATTGGCACAATCCTGGACGGTCGTCACTCCGACACAGTATACCAGCATGCTGGCACTCATTTTGCTGACCTCGAAGGATAACAGGCAGAGTCAACCCCACCTGGTATTAATTCAACAGCTGAGTGGGATTTAAAACTCAGGACCTAGGATCCAAAGCCCGCCACCCTAACCATTATGCCAACACCAGGACGGGGGGAGGGAGGGTGTGAAAAACTGCCCAAAAAGCATGTGTTGTGGTTTTTAGCTCGCCTGTCGAAGAAACAGAGGCTATAGCGATACCCCGGCGGATGCGTGAGCGTCAGCATGAGCGGAAAATGTTAAATTTTTGTATTACGGAAAAACTCCTCGACGGATTTCGACGAACTTGGTGGGGGTTAGGTATGGTCAAGGATCATGCCATTAGATTTGGACTGGTCCCCCCCACCCCAAAAAAAATATTAGAGAAAAAAAATTTTCTTTTTTGCATTATCTAACATGTTTTAAGTGATTTCCAACCCCCCCCCCCTAAAAAAAAATTGTTGAGAGAAAAAAAAATTTTTGCACACTTTTTTCATTTCGAGATTTCTTGTTTTTCTACATGTTTAAGTGATTAGGATTTCGACGAAACTGGTGGGGGGGTTAGTATGGTCCAAGGATCATGCCATTAGATTCTGGACTGGGTCCCCCCCCAAAAAGAATTGTTAGAGAAACCTTTTTTTTTTTTTTTTGCATTTGTACATGTTTAAGTGATTTCCAACCCCCCAATAATTAGACAAGTCACTTGGTCCCCCCCCAAAAAAATTTAGAGAAAAATTTTTTTTTGCATTTCTATATGTTTATAGTGATTTCCAACCCCCCCAAAAAAAATTGTTAGAGAAAAAAAAATTTTTGCAACTTTTTTTCAAACAAATTCGATGTTTTTTTTTTTTTGCATTTCTACATGTTTAAGTGATTAGGATTTCGACGAAACTTGGTGGAGGGTTAGGTATGGTCCAAGGATCATGCCATTAGATTTGGGCTTGGTCCCCCCCCCCAAAAATTTTTTTTTTTTTTTTTGCATTTCTTCATGTTTTAAGTGATTTCCAACCCCCCAAATATTATTAGACTAGTCACTTGGTCCCCCCCCCCCCAAAAAAATTGTTAGAGAATTTTTTTTTTTTTGCATTTCTACATGTTTTAAGTGATTTCCAACCCCCCCCCATATTATTACACTAGTCTTTTAAAAACGCGATAAATGTATAACAGGCGAGCATTAGTGGCTTTGACACCAACTCTGGTTAGTTTTTTAGCATTCCTAGAGTCAATTTGAATGCATCAGTTAGTCACTCCTTTTGGCTGAGGCTTCATTTGGGCTGAGGATGCAATGGCTGATGTCACTTGGAATTGATTGACTAGAAGTGGATAGGTGTTCATTCCATAATAGAGGAGACTTTCTTTTGTGTCTTTTCAATCCGCCATCAACAATTTTTGTCAGTCTTCATCAATGTAGATATAAATAAAAAACAAATGCATACGATACTTGGAGCTGCTCAATAAAACGTACTCCTCAGATACAGAGCGTGGAAGTTTAGACTGAAATTTTGCCTGCAGTGTACCCAGATCCCTTTAACTTTACGTAACTTCCTTATTTCGTGCTTTCCATATATAGTCCCAATGTTATTTTAAAGCTGTTATTGTTGAGATCGAATGATGTCCACACTGATTGAGATCAAGTTCTGTCCACACTGATCTTAGGTAGAGAAGAGTTTAATTCACATCAAAACATATGCGCATATGGAGAGTGGCTTGGAACACACAGTAGTCCGCATAGACCAACTCTGGCAAGCTCAGTTTTAGCTCTGCCTTGTATTCAATTTTACTTGACCCTTGTGTGACTGCCTGTCAGCAAGATTTATCTTGTGTATAATCATTGACTCCCTTCAAACTTGTGTTGATAAGAGAGTACAGAAAGTACAAGAGCAGCTCTTTTCCTTTCATTATCTTGCATCAGCAAGGTCACCTCCTACATGTTGTTGTGCCCCAGTAATACTGGGAAGCCCAGCTGTGTTATTTCACAGGCTGCCAATAACAGGCTTGATAGGACAGGAGGGCCACAGAACAGCAATTTGAAAGAGCGATCAAGGATTGCATATCCTCACCAGGATTTGTTTTGTGTGGTGCGGTGTTTGTGCTTGTGTGATTGTATAGATGATCCATTGACTATGTAGGTATATGTTCATACAGCGGACAAACATCTTTTTGGTTTTATTGTATAGATTCATGTTCCAATCGTGTTTATTTTATAGACGTACTCACTTGGGCTGGGTGATGTCTCAATATTGTTGCCGATTCGGGGTTCGATGCTCGCCACGAGGGGAAGTGCTGGGGTCCCTCTTGAATGACTGGTCCTGAGGACGCTGAGCACAGATAACTCCGCTCACCGGCAGGTTGCTAGGCAACCACGAATGCCGATTGGCACGGCCAATCCGGGCAGGGTTACACGACTTCACGTGACACCTTACCTGGAGCCAGCTGGCCAATTTGGGTCACGTGCCCTCGATGTGTACTTGCGTTAAACTTACCGTATCAGGTGCAGCCGAGCGGAGCTGCCACGTTTTCACCGGCCAATAAACAGATTGTTGGGGTAGAACTTCACGACGAAGCTAATGTACGGACCATGATGGACCAATGAAGGAAAAGAGGAAAATGAGTTGGGTACATTTATAGCAAAGCAATTTATTACAGCAAGGGCGAGGAAAATGATGTGGCACAGAAATTAGTTTCTTCATAAAATGTACAGCAGGGGAAAGCAAGGAGTGTGTGTGTGTGTGTGTGTGTGTGTGTGTGTGTGTGTCAAAAATGCAAATATTTACATAGACAGTGCAGCATGAACCCCTGAGAAGCTTCTACAATCTTATTTATGTTGCACAGGTTACAGGTACACACACACACACACCCGAGAAAATTAGATTTAGCCCAGACAGAAGAGGAGCAGTTGAGGTGACAGGCAACCTCGTTGTACCTGGCGGGGTCGACGGACCTACGCAACTCATTTGCTTAGAAAGGGGGAGGAGGGAAAAAAAACTGGGGTGTCTACAATGTATAAGTGGGAGGTGCAAAAATGTGGTGTAGCTTGATGTAAGAAGAAGGTGTGAAAGGTGAGGATCGGAAATGCTCTTTCAGTGAATGAGGCACAGATTACTCACATTGTAATCGTATATCCTATATAGACGTGCTCGCATTCTAATAGTATGTACTTTGTAGACGGACTCGGCCAAAAAAAGATAACGTGTAATACTGACTACCACCAGGTTGCGTTTGTGGCCTACGTTAGCACATTGGGTTTGTTTGTCTGTCTGTCTGTCTACAAATGCAATATCCTCTGGCGAGGGTAAAAATATTGAGAAACGGAATAAATGAAGATGGCAACAATAACAACAATCCCTTCATGGTTCAGCTTGCAGCACCACCCACCAGAATGCCGCGACGTCACGCAACGTGGCAAATCCTTTTACAAGTCGAACTTTCGACTGAACAGTACGGAATAAAAGTTGGAAGTCAATTTGGATGCCATGAACACAATTGTAAGGGATTGTTAATTGTTTCTCCGAAGTTTGGTGATTACCTGCTAATGAGAGACAGACGGAGACGGGAAATGGCAATCGACAATGGCAAAGGGACAGACACGGTGGTATTATTTTTGTGGATGTAAATTGTGTGTGATTATCCAGCAGATGGTCTTTGTCTTCTCTATTATTTTTCAAAATAACCTTTACCAAAGCGGAATGTATTTTTTTTTATGACGTGTGCCTTGATGCATATTGTACGATGTCGAAAGACTTCACATTGATCAAAGTGACCGTTGGAGGGTCAAAAGTAACTTCAAAAGCCATCTTGTTTGACATCATACTAAATTTCATTTTCTAAATAAGAATCGTCACCTCCTTCCAAATTTCCAGTTTTCCCTCCATGGAGTTTCCTTATGCATCCATCTTGTCTATCCTATGCATCCCCCCCCCCCCATGCTCCCCACACCCATCTTTTGTCCAAGTCTCTTTCTATCTTGGCCTTCAACTCTGCTGTTGGTGTTTCCACCTCTCTCCTGCTCCTTTTGGCCTGTTGTGTCCTGATTCGTTCAGTGCACTAGCTATTCCACAAGCCTGGACAATGTACATAAAAAAAACCTGTTCCGTTTGAGTGGCTTTTTAGCTGAGTGTTGATAGACTTGGGTATGTTGAATAACATTTCAATTCTCCTTGAAGCTTCTGTATCGATTGTTTCTCTGTTTGAAATTTACTCGTTTATGCTAAAGCCTGAATAAAACTGTTTTCAAAGAACATTTGCAGTGTTGTTGTTTTTTTGCCACAACAATGTTGAATGGCAATGCAGTTTGGTGTCCTGTGTTCTTGTAGGCACCGTGTTTGATCTGGAGGAGCATGTCAACGAGCGTCGTGCTGAGGTTCTGGCTGAGTTTGAGCGCAGAAAGCGAGCACGTCAGATCACTGTGCCCACGGATGATGCCGAGGTTAAGGCTGGTCTTCGTAACTTGTCTGAGCCAATAACATTATTTGGTGAGGGACCGGCGGAACGCAGGGAGAGGTAATTGATCCTCGCTGAGAACCTTGATCGCTCGTCATACCCTTGTTTTTTTGTGAGCATTCATAATTGCTTGTGCTTGTGTGTTTTAGGTTGCGCAACATCCTGTCGGTGCTGGGGCAGGATGCCTTGCAAAAGAACAAGGAGGAGGAGGAAGAAAGGGCCAAAAAGGCAAAGCAGGAGGTTTGTTTGTGTCGGAGCTGCATATGCAGTATGTCGTGAGGATCTTGTTTTTTTTTGTCTATTTTGTCACAGTTACACTCTCGTGGCCAAATATTAGTTTTCTTGCATTTTATCCCATTTCGCTCTATTACTGCTGTCACGAGAACCTCAAAACTGAGAATTTTGTTTTCTTACAATGTTGTGTGTTGTCACGTCAGAGGGACCGCTAACGTGGGCACTTTGAGCCAGAGGTCGAAGACTTCCACGGATGACTGAAAAATTTTTTTTTTGTATTTGCTGTGTTTTTAATTGTAATACTTCCCGCAACAATCATTCAAATGAAACCGAAACTGGCGGTTGCTCGTGCACAGCAAGGCAAAAGGCGGTTGCTCGTGCCTCAGCAAAAAATAGGACTGCGCATCCTGAAACTCACCTGGATCAAGAGCAACAGTCACTCAAACCCCCTTCCCCACCCACCCCCCACGCAGATCCCCCAAGACCCTGATGTTTATTCTGTCATGAGCACACTTTGGTACAGTACATCATGGGTGATGAAGGATGCGGTCAAGTTTCATCAAAATTGTGTGTGTAGTTTCGGAGAAGTGAGAAAATAACTATTTTGAGGTCAACTCCCCACCCCCCTCGCTGTAGACCCCTGTAGTGGGCACAGATTTTGATGCGGTCAATACACTTTGCTACATCACGCAGATTTTGATGCGGTCAATACACTTTGCTACATCATGCAGATTTTGATGCGGTGATGAAGGTTGTTGGTTCAGGTGATAATGACTGAAGTGTTTACTGACTGACTGACTCACTCACTCGCTCACCTACGGACACTGCTCGATCACATAAGCTTCCCGGACGAAAGTCCAGGTCAGGTCAGGTATGGGAGCATGCGCCAGAGCAGCGCCGTCCTGAGTCCACTTTCTGCGGTAGCTCCAGGGGCCTCCGTCTGGCCATCCCCAGGCAGATGCGGCCCATCCCATCTCCTTGAGATGCCGGTCAACCTGCTGCAACCACGACGCACGTGGTCGGCCCATTGGCCTCCTCCACTCACGAGACTCCCTCGTGGAGAGAAGTCTGTGAACATGGAATCAGCACAGGAAACGAGCCAATGTCCATACAGCCCGCAGCTGATGCTCACGGACTATGCAGGTAACAAATCTCATTTGAGTCTCCTCTCAGCAACCGCTCGTTGGAACAAAAGTCCGACCAGCAGTAGCCAAGGATTCTCCGAAGAGACCTGGTACCAAAGGAATTAAGTCTCCGTCTCAGATCCTTGTCAGAGTCCAAGTCTCGCATCCATAGAGCAAGACTGGAAGCACAGGACCTGAAGACTCGACTTTCGTCCTCCGCCACAGGTACCGGCAGCGCCACACCCCATGATCCAGTGATTCCATGACTCCCCAGGCCCAACCCAGACGTCTATTGACCTCTGACTCACAGCCAGCAGAGAAATGAATATCACTGCCAAGGTAAGTGAATCTCTCCACGACCTCAACATCCTCACCACAAAAAGGCACAAGACAGGACAGCAGCATCCAAGATGTCATTGAAAGCCTGGATCTTAGTTTTGACCCAGGAAACCCGTAATCCCAGCGGCTCCGACTCCTCATTCAGCACCTCTAGGGCCCCCAAAAGGATATCTAAAGTCTCCGCAAAGATGACTGCATCATCTGCGAATCAAGGTCTGAGATCTTGAACATTCCCAAACGATGCACCGCAGCTTGATCTCTCCGACATCCTCCCTAGAATCCAGTCCATACAAGTGCTGAAAAGTGTGGGGCCAGTACACACCCCTGACAAACTCCAGTAACAACTGGAGATAAGTCAGAGATGGTACCACCACACTTCATAGCACTCTCAGTACCAGAGTAGAGTTCAGACATCAAGATCGATCAGTTTTGGTGCACCCCACGAAGACCTAGAATCCTCCATAGGGTATCCCGATTCACTGAATCGAACGCTTTACAGAGATCAACATAAGCTGCAAGCAGCCTCTACCGGAACTCTCGTCTGCGTTTGGTAAGGACCCGAAGAGGCAAGGATACGTCAATCGTTGACCTCTTTGGTGTAACAGTCTGACTGCTCTGGACGCTGGTGCTCAAGCAGATGGTGGCGAAGCCTATCAATAATTATCCGAGCCAAAGACCTTGCCGCGCACTGAAAGCAGCGTCACCCCTTCGGTAGTTGTTGCAGTCTTGGCGATCACCCTTCCCTTTCCAGAGAGGGCAACAAGGCCCTCTTCCAATCAGTTGGGATGATGCCTGTGTTCCAGGCAGAGCACAGAACTGATGCATCGGCAACGAGTGCAGCATTTCCACAGCCTTGACAAGTTCAGCATGGATGCCACAATCCCTGGAGCTTTACCCCATTTCAACCGGTTCACCGCAGCCTGTGTTTTCCACAGCGAAGGTGGACCACAGTTGATTGGAGGGTCAGCAACAGGGACTGTAACACCCCTGACGTCCAACTCGAAGCTGGTGGATCAGCCTGGTACAACCGCTCAAAGTAAAGCGCACAGCGGCCTTCACTTCAGACTCCCTCTGTCAAGAGCCTACCACCCTCTGCTCTAACTGCAGTACACCGAGGGATGGGCTTAGATGAACGCAATGCACGAATTCCCATGTAAGCAGGACGAGAATCGCTTGGCCACAGGTGATGCTCTACCCCCTCACAGATTCTCGCACATAGGCCTCCTTGTCCACCCTCAGCACACGTACATTTTTACGCCTCAGCTCCCTGAACAGCTCAGCTTGCCATTCAGCCTGGCCCTGCGACTCTGGTCAATGTATCCAGTGTCCCTTGAAATACAAAATTCTTTGCCCTGCGGTGAGTTCCAAGACATCCACCGGCAACATCAAGGACGGTGGTCTTGAAGGCACTCCACAACTCTTCAGGACTCCCAAAGCACCCAGAACCCAAATCTCTACTCAGCTTGTTCACAAACTCCTCAGCTACCCTCTCATCTTTGAGCTTGCCAAAATCCAAACCTTGTGGGATCGTACCATTCTCCGCGATTTAAGGTGCAACTTCAGAGTAGCTACAAGAAGCCGTGGTCAGTATTGAGAACTGAACACTCCGGTAGACCCTGCAGATCTGGATCATCCTCCAGCGAGCATCAACGAGGACATGTCAATCTCCTTTGCCACACCGCCAGCGTTGGAATACCAAGTCCAGCGATGAGCTTGTGGGTGCTGAAACCATGAACAGCCCACCCTAAGTCAATGACTTCTTGCAAAGTCAAGGAACTTAGTACTATTCTGATTCATAGTTCCTGACCCATGGGGACCAACACATGTCTCATACCATCCCTATCCAGTTCCAGTCGATGCATTGAAATCCCCCAAGACTAGAATGTATCTTGTTTGGGGCACTGATCAACCACAGACTCGAGCGTGGTGTCGAATGCATCCTCACAGTGAGCTCACTCGCCTCAGTCGGAGCATAAACAGGACCAGGAATTGACACCTAAGGAGTGACGAATCCTTAGTCTCATAATACGCTCGTTGACTGGTGTTAACTCAATTATCATTGGAGTCAGCTTATTGGACACAGCTTCAGGCAACTCCTTGGAATGGTAACCATCAGAGTGACCAGACCAATAGTAGGTGTCACCACCTGCCATGATCGCCACAATCCCGGTCTCGACCTCAGAGAGTGCTGCAATACCGATATCCAAACGCTTGAGCTCAGATGATGACAGAGACAGGTGATCATCGTCTCTTAAGGCCTGTCACACCTTGACGATTTAGGCCAACGTATGCCTGACGTATGCAAAATTGGGCTAAAACGCCGGCACAGCGTCGAATACGTTTATGGGTAAGTTTGTATAGCGCTAAGAGCACGCTGAAAAAACACTGCCATACGTCGTAGTACGCTGGCTTTCATCGTTGTACTTTGCCGTTGTCCTCAAATTTTAGCATGCTTGAAATTTACGACGTATGCCAGCGTATGACTCACACGTTCCGCTACGCTGGCCATAAGTTGTAGGCACGTTATGCGATCGTAACACACATCGACACACGTTACTTGTAAGTACTCATAAGTTTGATGTGGCACGTTATGCGATCGGTTGACACACACAGTCGACACACGTTACTTGTAATTTACTCTAAGTTGAAC
>CM068953.1:170954032-170977486 GCA_035128595.1 Eptatretus atami | reverse complement strand
TCCACAACTCTTCAGGACCTCCCAAAGCACCCAGATACCCAAATCTCTACTCAGCTTGTTCACAAACTCCTCAGCTACCCTCTCATCTTTGAGCTTGCCAAAATCCAACCTAGGTTGGGATCGTACCATTCTCCCGGATTTAAGGTGCAACTTCAGAGTAGCTACAAGAAGCCGGTGGTCAGTATTGAGGAACTGAACACTCCGGTAGACCCTGCAGATCTGGATCATCCTCCAGCGACCATCAACGAGGACATGGTCAATCTCCTTTGCCACACCGCCAGCGTTGGAATACCAAGTCCAGCGATGAGCTTGTGGGTGCTGAAACCATGAACCAGCCACCCTAAGTCAATGACTTCTTGCAAAGTCAAGGAACTTAGTACTATTCTGATTCATAGTTCCTGACCCATGGGGACCAACACATGTCTCATAACCATCCCTATCAGTTCCAGTCGATGCATTGAAATCCCCCAAGACTAGAAGTGTATCTTGTTTGGGGCACTGATCAACCACAGACTCGAGCGTGGTGTCGAATGCATCCTTCACAGTGAGCTCACTCGCCTCAGTCGGAGCATAAACAGAGACCAGGGAATTGACACCTAAGGAGTGACGAATCCTTAGTCTCATAATACGCTCGTTGACTGGTGTTAACTCAATTATCATTGGAGTCAGCTTATTGGACACAGCTTCAGCAACTCCTTGGGAATGGTAACCATCAGAGTGACCAGACCAATAGTAGGTGTCACCACCTGCCATGATCTCGCCACAATCCGGTCTCCGAACCTCAGAGAGTGCTGCAATACCGATATCCAAACGCTTGAGCTCAGATGATGACAGAGACAGGTGATCATCGTCTCTTAAGGCCCTGTCACACCTTGACGATTTAGCCAACGTATGCCTGACGTATGCAAAAAACTGGGCTTAAACGCCGGCACACGTCGAATACGTTTATTGGGTAAGTTGTATACGCTTAGAGCAACGCTGAAAAAAAACACTGCCATACGTCGTAGTTACGCTGGCTTTCATCGATTGTACTTTGCGTTGTCTTCAAATTTAGCATGCTTAAATTTTACGACGTATGCCAGCGTATGACTCACACGTTCCGCTACGCTGGCCATAAGTTGTAGGCACGTTATGCGATCGTTAACACACATCGACACACGTTACTTGTAAGTTACTCATAAGTTTGTAGGCACGTTATGCGATCGTTGACACACATCGACACACGTTACTTGTAAGTTACTCATAAGTTGAAACACGTCGATGTGTAATGTTTAGCGTACCTGAAACTTATTTATAACCTATGAGTAACGTGTTGTAGGCACGTTACACATCATTTGACACACGTCGAGGCACGTTATACGATCGTTGACACACGTCGAGGCACGTTACTTGTAAGTTACTCACAAGTTGAAACACGTCGAGGTAATACTTAGCATACCCAAACTTATTTCTAACCTATGAGTAACGTGCTTTGAACCTATGTGTAACGTACCTCCAACGCATATTGACGTATGTAGACGTATCTGATTGACGTCTTCGGAACGACCACAGAAACTTACTGAAACGTGTTTCTAATTTACAGCTACCGTATAATGGTGTATTGGCAGCGTTTAAAAAAAAAAAAACAACAACATACTTCCGATATCTCACGGGCCGTTAGGTCACGTCCGATTGCCTCTTCAATTTGCTCATGTCTTATTCTTAGTTCCTCCTCTGTGAATATTTTCTGTTTGAGGATATTGTCACGTCGACGTCGAAACTTAAAAGCAAATGTCCGAATATATTTTAAAATTCGTGATAGACTAAAATAAAAAAAAAACAACAACAACTTCAGATATTTCGTCACGTGCCTTCACGGAGCCAAGGGAGAAAAAAAGAAAATGTGCCTTGACGGAGAAAAATAAGTTTCGGGTTATGCTAAACATTACCTCGACGTGTTTCGACTTATGAGTAACTTACAAGAACTTGTGTCGACGTGTGTCAACGATCGTCATATCGTCCTACAACTTATTCCCAGCGTAGCGGAACGTGTGAGCCATACGGCGAGTACGTCGTAAAATTTTCAGCATGCTTGAAATTTCACGACGTACTGAGACATACCACGAAATATGACAGCGACTTCATCGTTTTCAGCGTGCTCTTAACGTATACACAACTTACTCATACCGTATTCGACGTGTGCCAGCGTTTAGACACATTTTTCATAGGCCAGCATACGCTGGCTAAATCGTCAAGGTGTGACTGCGTGGTTGACACTTCCAATTCTCAGGCGGTTATGATTTAAATCGCGTGCGGCAGGTTCTTAACAGGCTACGCCACGAGTTCATCGGCGATACGTGCAGCGCGCTATGCGAAGTTAAAGTATCGTTGGGCATAGGTTGTGAACGCGCGACAAACGCTAATCATTCATTGGTATTAAGTTATCTATAAGACAACGAACGTTCTGTGCCCGTACTAATATGTTATGCATACGACCAACACGTTATGAATACGACCAAAACTTAAAAAAAGAAAACATCAAAATTTCAGTGTACACCAACGTTTTACATACATTTTTATACGTTGCCATTGCTGGCTAAATCGTCAAGGTGTGAACAGCGCCTTTAGGGATACGACATTCCAGGCACCCACCGAAGGGACCGCCTTAGGTTAACCGCAAGGAGACCGCCGTCTGGTGGACGACACCTCAGCCACCACTCCGACACACTCTCCGCCAATCTGACCGGGAATGTTACCCCTTGGTTTCCCCTTCATCAAAGATTTGGGGTCCCGAAGGCTTTGCCCAATCCCGTTTCATCTGAGTGAGCGCCCTGCGAAGGAGCTGCACAGGAGGTACTCCACGGAGTGGGTTTTCATGATTTCATTGCGTTTTTGTTGTTTTTGCGGAATGAAGGGTTTTACGGTGGCCGGGTGCAAATCCTGCCACAACCTTCTAATAAAAGTACCAACTGTGGGAGGGACGTCCACAGACACAGTTGGGCACAGGAGCTCCTCCGCCCTTTGACAGGTTTTGTTTTTAGTCCTGCTGGATGTCCATATCCAAACGCCCTCCTCACCAAAAACCTGGTGGGGGAGATGGTCCAGTCACCGACAACCCGACCATGGAACAGGTTAGTACAGGTTTACATGATACCTGTAGCAAGTCACAGATCTAATCTGCTTGACCTGACAAAGTCCAGGTAAACTAAGAATGGTTTATTATGATATGATGCTGATGCGGGGATGAACAAGATGACAAAACCTGGACGAATCTGGTGCATAAAGACAGACAAATAGGGAGGAAAGACAAACTTATCGAACAAAGAAATAAATTGCAGTGCCTTTGAAAGTCCACACCTCCTTTCAAAAATTTCACCTTTTGTTGCATTGTAGCCTGGAATTAAATTGCATTAAACAGACTTTTTCCACTTTATTTACAACATCGTACCACAACTTCCAAGTGAATAACAAATTCTACAAATTTCAGAAAATTAATTAATATACAATACTAGGATATCTTGGATGGATAAGTGTTCACACAAACCCCCCCTCCCCCCGCCCAGAGTTAATACTTGGTGGAAGCATCTTTGACAGCAGTTGCAGCTGTGAGCTGTTGGGATAGGTCTCTACCAACTTTGCACTCCTTGATTGGGCAATATTTGCCCATTCTTCTGTACAAAACTGTTCAAGCTCAGTCAAGTTGCGTGGGGAGCATTGATGGACAGCAATCTTCAAGTCATGCCACAGATTTTCAGTTGGATTTATGTCAGGGCTCTGACTGGGCCACTCAAGGACATTTATCTTTTTGTTCCTTAGCCATTCCAGTGTAGCTTTGGCTGTGTGCTTCGGGTCGTTGTCGTGCTGAAAGGTGAATTTCCGTCCAAATTTCAAGTTTTCTTGAAGAGGGCAGCAGGTTTTCCTCTAGAATTTTTCTGTATTTTGCTCCATCCATTTTCCCTTCTATCCTGACAAGTGTCCCAGTTCTTTGGGCGATGTGCTGTGCTGGGTTTGCGCCAAACGTAATGTTTTGCATTTAGGCCAAAAAGTTCCATCTTTGTTTCATCAGACCACAAACCTTTTTGCCACATGGCTTCAGAATCTCCGGTGTTTTTTTGCGTGCTTCAAAGGGGACTGAAGGTCGGCTTTTTTGAGTAATGGCTTCCTTCTTGCCACCAAGCCATACAGGCCAGACCTGTGGAGTGCTTGGGATATTGTTGTCACATGCACACAGTGACCAGTCTTTGCCATAAAGACATGTAGCTCTTTCAAAGTTTCCATTGGCCTCTTGGTGACCTATATGAGCAGTCTCCTTGCTTGGTCATCCAGTTTGGAGGGACGCCCTGATCTAGGCAGAGTCTTGGTAGTACCATGCACCTTCCACTTCTTAATGAATGACTTGCCTGTGCTCCAAGGGATATTCAATTTCTTTTAAATGTTTTTATACCCATCCCCTGATCTGTGCCTTTCCACAACTTTATCCCTGAGATCTTTTGAAAGCTCCTTGGAGCTCATGGTTGAGTCTTTGCTGTGAAATTCACTCCCTGTGTGTTTATAATTATTACATCTGTCGTACACCTGCAACAAACCCAATGTGCTTTGTTTTTGTTTGTAGAGCCAGGAGACATGGTACCATGAGGGTCCTGAGCCTTTGAAACAGGCTCGCCTATGGATTGCTAGCTACTCTTTGCCCAGGTGAGAGCGTCGAAGTAAATTCAGTAAAATGTACTTTGATGAACTCTCAGACTGATCCAATTGAACATTTACATTCATGTCAGGCTAACAGTGTGCATTCATTGAGAAAGATAATGCATCAACATCATTTTCCCATTTCGAAGCACTGGTTGTGCTTCAGTAATGGTTGTGATATGTTGGGCATATATTGTGGAGAATTGTGTAGTCACCATTCTGTGTCAAAAAGTGCAGCGTCATGATGGGTGTTGCCTGCAGGGCGATGTTGCGCCTGGAGGAGGCCCGGAATACCAAGGGCCTGCCTGAAGCGGCTAAGAATGCACGGCGTCAGGAACTCCATCGGCAGATCAGGGTATATTAGGCATTGTCTGTGCTATTATTTGGTGATCTTCCACATGGCCAGAGCCAGATGTCCCATGTTTTTTTCTTCCATGATGCTGTGTCGGGGTTCGGACCCTGTACCCTGAATTACAATGTTTCGATTTGGAGAGACACAATCATTAGCATATGGTCTAATCACAGCAAAGAAAATGGACCTACACACACACGCACACACGCACACACGCACACAAGATGTCAAGAACAGATCTCTTTCTGTTTTATTCATCAATCGATCAACCCAACATAAGAATCACTTAAACAAATACCAAACAAAAGAATAAACCATGACAAACAAAATAATCACTTAAACAAATGCATTAAGAGGACTTAATATTAAACTAACAATTAATTAGACAATTAATAAATTTGCCAACCAGCCCACTAAGCAATCTAACCAAACCCCTGTGCACAGGTCTAACAAATTGCCTACAGCGAGTGTAACAATCTGCTCTGTCTTATTGCCAGTCACACGTGCTTATATACTTTTGGTCTTGCGCATTACAGTTTGGGCAAGACCCTTTTTGCGGTGAGTGGCTTGACCTGCTCTTGCAAGAGCATGTTTCATGGTTTAGCCGGTAAAAGATTGTGGACCTACAAAGTTCCTGTTCGTGGAACTTTCACAAGACATCTTATCTCAACGGAGAGAGACAGAGAGACAGACAAAAAAAAATAAAAATTAAATACATGGGGCAAGAGAAAGAGAGAGATGATTTTCCCTCCCACCACCCCTTTCCTGGGTGTCAGCTCTTTCCACATCACAGCCGTGCTATGCAGTGTTTACACTCGGCCCGTTTCTCCAAATACAATTCATGGTTATGTTTTAAATCGTACCAAATAAAAAGGAAAACCTCATATCTGAACATTAACAAAAATTTAACTGTATGCAAGCAACAAGCAAAGCTTAATATAAGAAAATATTATAAGCAAGTTAGATAAAAACAATAAAAGAAAGCTGAAATCCCTATTTCAGCCCCCACAGCTGTGCCTGCATCTGAGGTTAATTTTTCCTTTTGAAAAGGTGTATCATTGAGTTCCATTCCAAAAACAAGCAAAAAAATCCACAAACTCATGGTCACAACTCCAAAAACGGGGCATCCTTTCAAGTTATTGGTCCTGTCGAAGAAATTCTCAATTCCTCCTGAACATTTGAGTCATTTTATTTAAAAAAGTTTGAATTGTGAACATACCCCGTGGGAGTTCATTCTTACAACTCTCAAGTGAGCGATAGCACGGACGACAAATGCTTCTGAAATTTGGTAAGATTTTCATCACATCAGAAAAAGAAACCAGAACACCTCACAAGAGTGAGGCTAGTTTCATATCATCATTTGCGACTTAATTTTGCAGTTGGGCATCGCCCGCACATTAAAGTTAAAAAAAATTTTTTTAAGAAAATGGGCCGAAAGGGCCGTTTCTCAGCCCAAAGGGCGGAATCGCACTTTGGGCTCAGTTACTGCCTGGGGAATGATCTCTAGAATTACCTGTCAAGTTTGGTTCAGTTCCGTTCACTAATAACTGAGAAATAATTTGAAGAAAATGGCCCAAAATGGGCTGTTCCTCGGCCCGAAGGGCCGCAATCGCACTTTGGGCTCAGTTACTGCCTGGGGAATGGTCTCTAGAATATACCTGTCAAGTTTGGTTCAGTTCCGTTCACTAATAACAGAAATAATTTTAAGAAAATGGGCCAAAATGGGCTGTTCCTCGGCCCGAAGGGCCGCAATCGCACTTTGGGCTCAATCCCTGTGCATATGTGTCTCGTATATGTCTGTCAATTTTCATCGAATTCTGTTCACGAATAATGGAGAAATAGACGTTCAAATGAACTGTACACAAGAAAAGAGAGAGTGCGAGCGGCGCTTAGACCCACGGTGTGGAAGATCCCACGGGGGTAAAAGAACAAACAAAACTTATGCACATTTGGAGAATTCAGAGGAAGACAAGCAACACAGTCTTCCTCCAATTCTGTAATACATGGAAACTTTTAATTCATATATGGTATTCAGTGAGACGAGGTCTGTTCATCCTCCAAACATGCTGATGCCACAGCTGACATATTGAGGGTTCAAGGGAGAGATCATTCACAGCTTTGTTGCAGCAGCCATCTGGTGGTCAGCTTAATTTTGAAGGGATAAGGAATATTTATGACCTCAAGGTTAATAGGAGTTTTTATATAATATTCATGGATTAGAGGAGGTGAGATCGTTCAACGACGTTTTGATCATCCTCGAGACAGAATGTCAAGACTGCAGCCCTTTGGGTGCTAGAATGGATCACACATGGCTCTCCTTGGTCTGGAGGTCAGAAGGTCAGCCCACATTGAAAAGGCTGGGGAAAGATTTATTATCTGAAACTGACAAGAGTGTAAAAAGACATCTGGATATCACCTTAAGCAAACATTCCATTGAAGCTAGAATGGTGCCTCCAACCAGACTTTCAGATGCCAATATAATTGTTTATATATATATGAGAATCCCTTAATAAGTAGAATAACATCAAATAATAGGTGATTCTATTCTACTGAATAATGATTAAAGATTATTTGGAAGGCCAATCTGTTTTGGGGAACAAGGGGCACTTTTTACTTGGCAGATTGATCATCTTCCAATACAGAAAAGAGATACAAGGTCTTTTAAAAATGCAAATATATATTATTAAAATAGATACATGGTCGAGCACATATATGTAATAATCATGTTGTTTATGAGTACATTTCTCATTAAAGGGTTATTACAATACATTGTGCGAAATACCAAAAACATTTACTTTTTTCAAGTTGATGATCAATCAAGTTTAATAGGCAACATTAATTTATTTATTCTATCACCCTCAAACTCACGATGCTAATTTTTGGAGAAATTTGCATCGATACACCCAAGTGTGACTCACCCCCCATTCCACGACTCATCAAATAAATAATTGTGTGCGTGCATGCTTTTCACTCCAAATTATGGGACTGTTCAGAAGAGACTTTATGGTAATGGTCTTCTCTTCCACCTCTCTCTTACTTTAGTCCCTCAGTAACTACTGCAGTCAGATTGGTGACAGCCGGCCCATCTCATTCTGTCAGTTCAGTCCAGACTCGCAACTTCTAGCCACGGCCTCGTGGTAAGTGTCTCCACTGGGTGGAGGGGTGGGTTACTCAAAAAAAAAAAAATCATGATCCCTTTGTTTTGCTTTTTGTTTTGTTACTTGCACATGCTGTGGGCGGAGATTGGGAATTTGTTGTGCACATTATGTGAAAAGAATGATTGTTGGAGTTTCATGACTTTGTCAAAAGAACGAAACTTAGCTGAACGAGCCATTTTCACTCGGCAGTTGAGCAGGGTGATGTTGCATAGTTCTGCATCTGGCCTGCCAGTTAACCGGTTGTGCGGATGTTTGGGTTTGAAGTGCACCGTTGGTTTTTCTTTCACTTGCGCTGATCTCTTCACCAGGAGCGGCCTGTGTAAGCTGTGGTCTGTTCCCGACTGCACGCTGATAAGGACGTTACGGGGTGAGCTCTGACTTTCTACCGAAGCCTGTTCATGACCCCGGGCACGCGAAGCTAAAAGCGGGGTTAAGCGATTGGTTCACTTTGTCTGTCTGTCTGCAGATGTCGGTTTATGACTGAGGAACTACAGTACTTGATTTCAATTGAATGTTATATTTTGAACATGTATCGGAAAACAGACCTGTAGTTTCGGAGTACTTTGGCTTCGAATTTGTCCCAATCGCTCATGTTACTCCTGGCTCTGGGGGGGGTGTTTGTGTACATGACTCTTTTAGAGCGTTTCCCTAATTTTTTTTTGTTCTATATGCCAAGACCTTCAAAAAAAAGTTTGGGTAACACCTCCAGATCAAGTACGTTTTCCTGTAGGGTCCATCTTGGATTCGCAGTTGGCTACCAGCAACCATAATTGAACCAAAATGCCCGTATTCGGTTTAGATGGAATAAATCATTATTAAGCATCCATAAATTATTTAATTTGATTTACTTCAATTACTTATGCATTGCTTAACAGTTTAGATGATTTATTCTCTTAAAACTTGGTTCACAGTAGAAAATGACCATATTTTACGTAATTTTAGTCAAAAATAGCTTTCAACTTGAAAGTAGCTCAAAGTTTGATGGTCTCTGAATGACTTAATATTGTAAGTAGAAGCTATAAATTTGGCCAAAGGTTTCATTATTAAGTTCTCTGAGCAATTCAATTTTCATATTCTCACAATGGGGCAATGTGTGATGACCACAGAGCTCATTGTAAACCAAAGTCACCCACCCCCAAAATGCCACTTTTGCGGTATTTCATCAAATGATGATATCTCTTAATTAAATGCCATGGAAAGTTGATTTTTTTTCTAACTAATATAGGTTTTGACCCCAAGGAATTCATTGTAACATTTTTGTATTTTTTAGCTGATCTAATTAGCATAATCCCAGATTTTCCTCAAAATGACTGCCAAAATAATGAAAGTAGACATGATTTAACATTGAAGCTTTAATTAATGGTCTAAAACAGTGATGTGCATATGCTTCAATCCTACAGAGACTATATTGAGACACTCATCTAATTGGATGTAGGGTAACTTGGGCACAACCACATACGGGGCAAGGTCAAGTACCAAAAGATTTCCATATTTTATTTCTAACCATCACACCATGTTTAGAATGATATGGGTTTTCCTCGATAAAGGTAATACTGTGATGACAATCTGTTAGGGTCCATTTGACCTTGACCCCATTGTTCGAGGCCAAACCACATATACCAAAAGATTCATATGTTATTTCCCATTTATTCATAACACATATATGTAACTGAGCCATCAGACCATTTTTTTTTAGAAAGATAAGGACATTTTTTTTTACAAAGGGAACACTGTTGAGGTTTATTTACCTTGAATCCTTCACTCAAGGTCAAATAGGTGACCAAATGATTCCCCAATGTGATTTCCTATTGTGTATAATACATACCAAGCCCTCAGACCATTTTAAAGTAAATTACAGGATATGAAAGTCTATGATGTCATTTTTGGGGATACCTAAGTGAGGTAAACTATGATGTCACAGTGAGGTTAACTATGATGTCACTTCCTCTTGGCAACTGGATTTTCAAGAAAAAGAGAGAGAAAACAATGCTGCAAACAAAAGGTAAGATTTTAATGGATCACCTTGATTTTAAGTAAATATATGGTCAAAAGTTGTAAATGAAATATCAAAGATAATTGAATCTCTTAAAATGAAATATTTTAATGAATAATTGTGAAATTTGATCAAAATATTTAATTTAAGCAAAATGGGGGATCCCCATATGGGGAATCCCCAATTCTATCTGATCCCAAAATGAGGGATCCCCAATTCTATCTATAAATAGACAAATTGTCTAATGTCATAAATTTGATCTAGAACACATAGAAATATAAATTAAATGTCAAATCATACATTTTTAAGGGTAAGGAATTGAATGGATTTGGTTTCAAAGACCTTGACTTATGCTTTCAGGGTCAACTATTCGTATTCAGATATAACTCGGAAATTTGTAAAATATAATAAAACCTGATCTAGAAAACACATAGAAATCGAATTAAATGTCAAATCATCACATTTTTAAGGGTAAGGAATTGAATGGATTTGGTTTCAAATACCTTGACCTTGGCCTATGTTTTCAAGGTCAACTGTTATTATGCACATATTAAATGTATCAGCTTGTCAAATCATATCTAGGATACATATGAATATGAAGAAAATGATAAATTTTACATTATCAGAAGTTGGGGAGGAATGGAATGGAAACTATCATCACATGTTTTCTGCCTAAACAATAAAACAAAAACAGACCCCATTAACATGAACCACATGTAACATGGGGCACAACCATACATGTAAATGGATGGGGCACAACCACAGAGGAGTGGGAGTGGGAGGGAGCTAGAGGAGTGGGAAGGATATTAAGTTAGAGTTTCATCTTGAATATTGTTCTGCATTCCGAATTTTCAATATTTTGGCAGCAATTTTGGAATTATTAATAAGTAGATCAACTCCAATTACTCCAAAATGTGACCAATGAATTTCTTGTGGTCAAAAACCTATATATACATGTAGTAATAAATCGACTTCCCATGCCATTTAGTCGAGTAGATATCATCATTTGATGAATACCGTAAAAGTGGCCATTTGGGGGCAGGGGTGACTTTGGTTTACATGAGCTTTTTTCAATATTTTGGCAGCAATTTTGGAATTATGCTAAGTAGATAAACTACAAAAAACTACAAAAATTTTATCAATGAATTCTTGTGGTCAATAACCTATATTTAGTACAAAAAAAATCAACTTCCCATGCCATTTAGTTGAGGAGATATCATCATTTGATGAAATGCCGTAAAAGTGGCCATTAGGGTAGGGGTGACTTTGGTTTACAATGAGCTCTGTGGTCATCACACATAGCCCCATTGTGATAATGTGAAAATTGAATTGTCAGAGAACTTGATAATGAAACTTTTGGCCAAATTTTATAAGCTCTCTTACAATATTAAGTCATTCAGAGACCATCAAACTTTGAGCTACTTTCAAGTTGAAAGCTATTTTTGACTATTTTTGACTAAAATTACGTAAAATATGGTCATTTTCTACTGTGAACAAGTTTTAAGAGAATAAATATGCTAAATGTGTTAAGCAATGCATAAGTAATTGAAGTAAATCAAAATTATATATTTATGGATTTTTATAATGATTATTCCATCTAAACCAATATGGGCATTTGTTCAATTATAGTTTGCTGGTAGCCAACTGCGAATCCAAGATGGACCCGACAGAGAAAATGTACTTGATCTGGAGGTGTTACCAAACTTTTTTTGCAGGTCTTGGCATATAGAACAAAAAAAAATAGGGTGACGCTCTAAAAGAGCCATGTACACAACACCCCCCCCCCCGAGCCTATACTATGTGCGGAGAGGAGTGAGATAATTCAATTGGTCTCGTCTTAGCTGAAGAAATCTCGGTCTTCACTGAAGGTTCTTTCTCAACAAGTTTAATATACAGAGTTCAATCTTTATTCTCCATGCGTGAAGAGAGATACAGACCAAAAACTGCATGAATCTCTTTACCTGGGAGCTCAGTTAGAGCCTTTTATACACTCAAGCAGCGAGGGTGCTGTATAAACTCAGCAAGCGAGGTGCTGTATAACCAGATAAGAAGGTGAAAAAAACACAAAATACATCCGACGGTAAAAAACATTAATTACCTCGCCACCGAAGGTGGAAGGAGGTTATTGTTTCACCCCTTTCTGTCTGTTGTTTGTTTTGGTGCAGGATATCTCAAAAAGTAATGGACAAATTCGGGTGAAATTTGGTGGGTAGGTTCAGTGTGTGTGTGTGTGTGTGTGTGTGTGTGTGTGTGTGTGTGTGTGTGTCGTGTCAAGGACGAACTGATTAGATTTTGGTGAAGATCGGGTCCGGCTATACAAATTTTTAGTGATTCTTCACCATTGAGAGTTGGGGCCAAAAACGATATATCGCATGATATCTCAAAAAGTTGTGTACGGATTCGGATGAAATTTGGTGGACGGGTTGGGTGTGTGACGAGGAAGAATTGATTCAGTTTTGGTGAAGATCCGGATCCGAATCCGGATCCGATCATTTTTTTTTTTTTTTAAGTGATTCTTCACCTTTGAGAAAGAGGGCCTAAACCAATTATATAGCACGATATCTCAAAAAGTTGTGGATGGATTCGGATGAAACTTGGTGGACATGTTGAGTGTGTGATGGTTGCTTTCGTGACCGATGACCAGTCCGAGCCGCCGTCTGGTGTTTGTGTTTACATTCCTCGATCCAGTGTAGAGGTCTGTGGCTATGAATCTTTTCAAGGTCTTGCATAACTTCCATGTGCCTGTACAAGTCCAACAGTTCACCTAAACAACTTTGCCAAGCCTGTTCTTTGAGCCCCATTTGACAAGAGCCCCCACTCACTTCATCCTTATCAGTACATTCCCATATACAACACATTTAGGCTGAAGGCTGCCAGGCAATAAACTGGCTTTTATTTAATCCCCGTCACTTTGTATCACAGTAGAGTTAACTGAATGTGTAACATCTGCAGGGATACAAGTTGAGTCAAGCAATGTAAGAACAAAGGAAAAGTACAAATAGTAAGATACTGTGGGTGTTAAAATAAGATATATTTGACAGTCAAGACCAAAACCCAGCCTTCGGGGGAAGCCCAGAGAACCAGATAGACCAATTGGGTCCAGAGGTCCAGCAGGTCCGGTAAAACCAGCAGCGCGAGGAGCTCCGCTTAGCTTAGCAGTGCTCGTGCTTGTACAAAATATTACGGCATTACCATACGGCAAAAAAAAATGTCCTTGCTTCTCAAGACCTTACGGGTTATGGTGTTCCATGAACTTTCTAGTTTTCTGATGTCATTGCCGTGGTCGGGTGACCGCTGCAGGATGAATCTTTAAGATAATTTCTCCACTCGTAAAACACTTTACCTACTGTATAACCGTGCTCATATCAACAGTTGGGTGACCAGATACTTTTTTTCTTTTTTTTTCGCTCACCTGGAACTCTTCTTCAGGGGAGCTTATGGGATGGCGCGTCGTCCATCCGTAAATACCTCTTCTACGAAACTATTGATGGGATTGTGACCGACCTTGGCTGAAATATTTGTTATGTTGCAACTCAGGTTTGTTCATGGCATTAAAAAGTCGGGGCCTTTGGGGGTCTACCAGGGGTCAAAGTGGGTCCAGGTTTGGCCCCCATCCCAAAATATGTATTTGCTCTCTTCTTTGAAACTGCACACACAATTTCGATGAAGCTTGACCACAACCTTCATCACCCGTGATGCACCAAAATGTCCAATCGGGATATGAGGTTGGGAAATTTCCTTTCGGGAGGAACTTTGTTACCTTCTTACGGAGCATACCTGAAAATGAATAGATTTTACTCTGCTCTGTACGAACTCTTACACATTGATGAGAATTTCTGGAAAGACCCTGAAAAAGTTCAAGTTGAAGAAGTTGTGTCTGATAAGATTTGTACCGATGATTGGACACGTGCATGAGAACTCTTCTTTAGCCAGTCAATCTAACTCATTATTGTCCTCAAATTTAAGGCAGGTGCCTACGTGCTTTTGTCTGAGCCAAAACTCCCACTGTTTGTAGGCCACAATCAGAACGTGGGTGCAATTGTATTCCATCCGAAGGCCACAGTCGGCCTTGACCCAGCTGCCTGTAATCTGGCCTCATGTGCTGGAGACGGCTCGGTAAAGCTGTGGAACCTCAAGAGGTGAGTCTCGGCGTACTTGTACTTGTACTGCATGCCCTTGCCCTTTTCCTCTCCGAAATGTATATAGCCAGGCCCATGTCCACGGCAAAGAAAGGCACCGTCGAATGATTCAGTTTTACTCGATCGATCTTTCATTAACGTCATCACATCCGCCAGAAAAATCAGTACTTTCTTCCCTCGAGGAAGTACGTGCTTCCGACTATTTTAAAACCGCAATTATTTGGCTGCTTTCAACAGTGCCCCCATAAGGTGGCATCATCCTGCCGCTTTGGGGTGCGAGAATTTGCAAATGTATTCCCTTGTACGTTAACTGCCATCCCGATGTTTCACAAGCAGGGCAATTCATCAATGTGTGGTGCCGCCCCTCGGACGGACGTTAAACTGGGCGTCCCGTCTGCCGACATTAGTTTTTGGACGTTAAATATCCCATGATGTCCTGCGCGAAGAGTCGGCGAGCTATCGCCGGCACCCTGAACAAATTACAAATTCTTGCTCTAACCTCCAGAGGCACTGCATCAGCAGAGAAGAAGAAGCAGCAGAAAGTTTTGCGTGCGCACACACACACGCACACACACACGCACACACACACACCCCGCTTGGAGTCCATGTGGCACTATTTTGTTCTCCAGGAATGATGTTTCCGTATAAACTGGTGCAGTTGATGCAACACACTGTGGTCGCGCAGTCCATGTGCATTCATATGTGCAAGTCACCTTTGTCTGGTTTTAACAACCCACCTGCTGTGTGTTCGCAGTTATATGTGAAGCGTGAACAGTGTTTAAAATCAGAACTGTTTAAGTTTTGAGCAGAGTGTTTCTGCAGCGATGAACCTGTGGCTGACATCGAGGGGCACACGGCACGTGTGGCACGTCTAGCGTATCACCCATCTGGACGCTTCTTGGGAACCACGTGGTGAGTGGTGCACGTTGCAATAATACGCAGCACTTCGGAGATATTTTTGAAAGATTATCAAGGGATTAAACATTACAGTTGGTGTGTTTGTTTCTCTCTGAACGGCTTCCTCGTTGATGGTGGTTAAGATCCCACATTTAGTCTGTTTGTCCATCTTCTCGGAACGTCCTTTCGTTAAAAGTACACCGACGTTTCGTAATCTTTTTTTTTTTTTTTGCCCACACGATGAAACTAGAAAGAGCGACCGGAGATTGCAGGATCTCACGAGGACTCGTCTTGTGTTGTGTGCAAATTACGCATCGACGGTGTCGGTTTACGTAAACACAGCGGACAAACGGACCTTTTTGGTTTCGTTGTATGGATTCATGTTCCAATCGTGTTTGTCCCGTTACACCCCAGTTTAGATCGGGGGATGCGTTCCTGAAGAGTCTGACGAAAATCGAAGCAGTTTTTCTCATGAGAATTAATGGAATAGGCAGAGGATGCGTTCCTCACATTGACATTTCATTTATTATATTTCGCCTCGAACCGATGATATTACCCTTTTTTGAATGACTAGTGCGTGCCTGTACGTGGGGGAAAAAAAAAACTTTCAAACCGCATGCCAGAAACAACCGCACAGGCCGTTCCTTCACTCTCGCGTGCCCGTACGTGCGTGGCCATACGTGCAAAAAAAAAAATACAGTAATAAATAAATAAGAGGAATTGTGACGGCAATCGTGGCGTCATAGCACCGTGTCCTGTCATTGGTTTGGTAAATAAATGGCCATAACTTGGGAACCACTTGTCCGATTAATAACAAACCTTGAAAAGGCGCATCCACAGGTCCCCAGCAATATACCTGGCAAGTTTCAATTAGATCGGATCAGCGGTTGTCGAGAAACAGCGGTCACGCACACGCACACACACACACACACACGGAATTATAGATAGATAGATGACAGTTATAATCGAGTACGTATATGCATACAAATAAATAATAAAACAATTACCAGACATCTTCAAATAAAAATGAACCTCTTCCGGAAGCGGTACCTCTTCTTCTGCCTCCCCCTTCTTCAATGAACAGTGTCGTTTTTTATGTTTCCTGGAAGGAGGCATTTAGCGTTCAGTCTTGGCGTCTGTGATGTCCCTCCTTTTTGAAAAAATAAATAATGTTTGTTTTCATTAATGGGACATAATTTCAAATGCTATCAATTGGCGATTATTACGAGTTGAATATACCAGGAAACCATCCATCAGCGATCCCCGATCACAGCCCTCTAGTTACAGATGGTACGCATCGTAGTCGGAGGAAAACTTAATAACCAGGCAACTTCGACGGCGCGTTCAACAGTATCCATTTGATGAATAACATCTAATTTCAATTCCAAGGTAACACTTTTACAATGCCTCTTCGCCAATCTACAGCACAGTTCATTTCTTCATGTGCGAAGCAATGTGCAGTCGTCCTTGCAGCGATTTTGCGATCTCCAGATTTGGAACTTTAGGGACGCATTCTGGCGTCTTTATCAGTCTTGTGAGTTCTGAAAACGTTTGAGAATTTAAGGTCTGGCTTTTAAAGCAATGTCAGTGCGAGTTGAAGCGAGGGAAGTCGCATCGTGGTATTAATAAAAAGGGCAGACGTAAATCGGGGTCTTACTGTGTACGTACTTTTATAGACGTGCTCGCATTGTAATCGTATATACTTCAAAGAGGTACTTGGGTGAAAAAGATAACGTGTAATACTGGCTACCGCCAGGTGGCGTTTGTGGCCTATGTTGGCACATTGTGTGCAGACAGACAAACAAATGGTACTCAAGTTCAATACCCTCTCCTCTGGTGAGGGTAATAACACAATTTAACTCCGTGTGTGTGTGTGTCAGCTATGACGCCTCGTGGCGGCTGTGGGACCTGGAGGCACAGGAGGAAATATTGCACCAAGAGGGGCATAGTAAGGCTGTCTACGACATCGCCTTTCATGGAGATGGCTCCCTCGCCGCTACCAGGTAAATGATACTTCTCGTGACGAGAACACGAATCTTGCTTGCAGAGTAAAAAAGGAAAGAAATGTTCATTGAATTTATCAATGAGTACTCCAATTGTTCTTTCTTGTCCTGTGTAATCTCGAGCTGATTTACTTTGGTGGTAATGGGATTTCTGATGACTCACTTCAATGTAAGGTTATATTTTGAGGAATATGTTGATTATTACCTCCGCCACCAAAGGTGAAGGAGGTTATGTTTTCACCCCTTTTCTGTCTTGTCTGTTTGTCTTCTTTCGCTGTGTACAGGATATCTCAAAAAGTTGTCGATGGATCTGGATGAAATTTTGTGGACAGGTTGGGTGTGCGACAAGGACAAACTGATTAGATTTTGGTGAAGATCCAAATCCAGATCTGGATGCGAGAGTTATTTAATTTCTCAAAGTGATTCTTCAACATTGAGAGATCGGGCCAAATACGATCTAGTACTGTATAGCATGATATTTTCAAAAATGTATTGGGCCCGATATGTTCTCGTGGATCAGGCATTTCGTGGCGGAGGTATGTGCTCCACCGAGTGCCCTTCGAGTTTTCATGTCATGATTTTTTTTCCTTCTCAACAAACTGATGAACTTTACAGGGAGCCCAAACACTCAGACCACCTCTGCGCTAATCTATCCCTTGATACCCTCCAAAATAGACTTGATGTCTTTTTCCGATTTCCAAATTATAAAGTAGGTAAATTTGCGATTGATGGTTGACACGTCCTCCTTCTTTTGATTGGCCATGACATTACACACAGAAACAGACCACCAGATCCGTACTGTGTACAGGTGACATCGCAGTACAAGTCGGTTCAAACGGCGAATAATTTTCGATTTTCCACAAGTATGCTGAATCGACGCGTCCTTGGTGGTTGTATAGTAATGCAAACCAAGATCGTTTCTTGCTACGCCAATGACTGAAAGACCCGAAGCTGCCAGCAATTGGACGAGGTTTGTCCACAGATCAGTTTCAACATACTGAGAACCTTCAGTGTTGCTAATGACGGTGGCAATCGGAATCGGGTGTCTGCATCGAATCGGAATCGTGTGCGGGCATCGAATCGGAATCGGTGTCTGCATCGAATCGGAATCGGTATCGGTATCGGAATCGGAATCGGAGCTCGACATTCACTGTTTCTCTATATATGCAAGCCGCCGTCCGGATCTAGGTGGGTTCAATGCATGACGTCACTGGCAAAATTGAAAATCGACACTCCGGGGCTTTTTTTTTTTTTTCTCGACACTTTGTGATTAAATTTTTTTTCCCTTCAAATTAGACCGTGATTAACGATTCTCAATGGTTTTCAGCAAAAAAAAAAAAAGAAAAATGCGTTTGGATTCCCCTGGATTGGACTGGACTGGACTGGAGGGAAGTGTTTAGATAAAAACACAGAGCCAGAACATCTATATCTCCACAAGATTGTCAACGACATGTCATTTTTCTTGGATCTATCCATAGCAAGATGCTTTATGTAAGACGGATGACCATCACAATGTGCCAATACTCTTCAAACTGATTGTACGGCTTAAGTTTGAAGTTTGCACTGCCCTGTTAAAGGTGACTGCAGTTATTTTCACTAGCAAATACCACCCGTCGCTTCGCTGATGGGAATATTAAGGGGGGGGGAGAAAATTAGGAGGGGGACCCCAAGGTAGCTGGTGGCTTGGGAGTGAGGAGGGGAGGGAAAGGGAAGGCAGCGTGAGGGGAGGGGAGGGTTTGTCCAGAGATGACCACTGTCTGGACACGTTTGGAGATAACCATCATCCGGATCCATCCGGACATGACACATTTTAGAGGATTACATTTAAAAAGTTGCAAATGCGAATCACCTTCTTTACAGACCAATCAGCTTATTTCCAATCATCAGTAAGGTCATGGAATCCATCATCGCAGTCGACGTAAAACCATTCCTTTTCTCCAACAGCCTCGTCTCAGATCATCAATTTGGATTCAGGCCGATGGGCAAGTGGCAGCGCAAGGTCATCGGGTTATAAAAGATTGAGGTGGGGGTGGACAGTTCATTTGGCAGTTTTGTTCAGAGTGTGTGGAAGTTCGGAGCCAAGACAGTCGAGTTGAGAAAGTTTAGTTGAGAGCTCCCAATGCACGAGCTAAATGACGGAGATATTTAATGACACTCGGAGCGCCGGGAAAGGAGAAGCCTGTGCTGCGTTGGCTGGTCGCCCAAGCTTGGGCCGCACCTATGACCTCTCTGCTTCTCTTCTCTCTCTCTCTCTCTCTCTCTCTCTCTTCTCTCTCTCTCTCTCTCGTCTCTTCTCTCTCTCTCTCTCTCTCTCTCCATCATGTCACACTTCACTACCCCGCATGATGATTGCGTAGGCACAAGGTTTTTTTCAGTCTCAGGACCTCTCTCCTTGTCTTGCTCTTCATGGTGTGAGTGTTTGAGGTACAGCTGAGTTGCACTTAGCCGTCACGGTCTCGTGGGCTCGTGGCGATTTATTTTGTACAGAGACTCATCGATGTGTTTCCTTTGTAATAAACCCTGTTTTCCCACGACTGGTGTGTCAGCCTGGCGCACGGTTCAAATTTGGGAGATTATAACTGCGGAGTACGTCAAAACTCACAGCCACTGGGAATTGGCACCAAACCTCACGAGGAGGGTTAAATTTGTGGTGCATTCCCACGGGGTTCAGGCTCTCTCCAAATCGTTTTCAAATAGGAGAACTATCGTCGATGACGGATGTCATTGGAGTTTTTGTACGTAAGAAACCAAACAAAAGATCTGTTTCCCTTTCTTGGCAGACGGTGCACGGTCTCCGAGGACCATCCGTCGCTAAATTGGTGACTGTCCAGGTGAAAGATTTGACCACGTATCTCACAGTCCACCGTAATATCTCTCTCTATCTCTCTCTCTCTCTCTCTCTCTCTCTCTCGTATAACACCTCTAAGTTGGCTGTTGCATCCTCGTGCTCTGACTCGCGGTCGCCTATTCTCATACTCCTCATCCTCTCGCAATACTATCTCACTCCCTCACCATCGTGGTCCTGCTCTTTCACCTCGTCCGGTCTCCCGTCTATCTCCAACACCTTCCAATTCATCACCCCTCATACGTCGGTCCTCCATGTCTCCACGTTGACGCGTCCTATTCAAACCTCGCATATACCCTAAGTGGCCTGTTCAGCGGTCCCGTATTCAAGAACTCATATACATAAGCGGCCTGTTCCCACCGGTCCCTTATTCAAACCTCCAATATACGCCAGTAGCCTTTCACGGTCCACTATTCAAACCTCCATATACCGCAAGTGGCCTGTTCAGCGGTCCCTATTCAAACCTCATATACCTAAGCGCGCCTGCTTTCACCGTCCTATTCAAACCTCCATATACGCCAAGTGGCCTGTTCACCCGGTCCCTAACTTCAAACGCTCCATATGACCCAGTGGCCTGTTCACGCGGTCACTATTGAAAATTACAACCTAAACTCCATATACCCAAGTCAGAACAATGCTCTACAACAAACTATAAGGAAAAAAAAAAATGAATTGCAATACAACAATGTGGTTTGCTGCAATTGGAAAGAACATTTCTCAAAATAGGGTCTCTTCTGTTTATTGGTGCGGAGCCTATTATTTCGATAGACCCTCGATACTTACCCAACGAATCTGAGTCGTGAGTCTGTTGTGAGGACACGAGCGGTACGTAGTTCAAAAGTGGTTCCAAATCCATATTAAATCAGGTCGTGCGGTCCGGGCTCTGAGTATGGTGGGAGATCGAAGAGGTGACGGAGGTAACCTTTCCAAGTGTGTCACCACTCCATAGTACCTGAGCAGCCAGATTTTTTCCAGGGGAGCCTCAGGTGGAGGAGCCGAAAGTCGCAAGGAGGCCAGGCTTCAAAATATACCGTAAATTGCTCCTAATCGAGTGTATAACTTATGATCCTTCTAAGTTTTACGCTAACTTATTAAATTGTACTTGTCAATCACCTGTTTGGTACTTTGGGTGAAAAGCCAAGTGCGACAACCCCAGGAACAATTAATCTTCATTCACTGATTGTCTGCTAGAAAACATAAAATTATGATTAATATATATTCTCATGGTATGAAACTTTATATTTTTCCTTATTGTGCGATTATGGAAATAGATGCGGGCGGTATATAACAATCACGTAGCCACGTAACCAGGCTTTACTACACCACACACTTCATGCAATTTTCAGCTGGAGGCAAACAGGTAAATGGGCAGACTTTATTTGTTTGACTGTTTTTCTTCTTTGAGTGAGAGTGATATTATAGCTACATGGTATGTTGGATCATGAGATAAGACTTTGTTCAAGATTATTGGTCTTTCAAATCGAAGTATGTTGGATGTGTGGCTCGAGTGATGGCCAGATCATCGATATATTATTTCTCCTCAGCAATGGATAATGCACTCACAACTAAGTACATTTCAGGTACAAGGTGTGGCGAGGCACTCCGAAGTGCTCTCTATCATGTCCTGCAGTCTATCAGGCGAAGACGCCTTACGATACTGCGAGAGAGGTCGATTACACACCAAACACACCTATCCTCAGTATCATGGTAAAGTGGCATACCTAACCGAGAGATATCACTCACAGCATCGACTTCTCCCACCATTTCACACCATGGTATAAAATCCCATGAAACACCACACAATAACCTAATTTAGCATATAACCACGACATCTTTGCACTATATAGTTATCTATAACTATGCACAAATACTACCTCATACAGCGCGGGAGAATTGAGTATTCCAGAATCACGTCAAGCCAAAGACATATATAAGAAGGTTACCGCTAAAACACCTGACAGAAACTAGCGCATACAACGCGAAAATAGGTTATCAAGGAACACCAAAAGAACACGACACAGCAAATATGAATACGAGAGAACACACCCAAATCAAGCATAAGAGATGTATTTCGAAACACGGCACATAAACGACGGAGAGGGACTAACCGAATTAATACAATCAACAATCGAGAGAAACCAATACCACAACGGTAAAATTATTCGGAGAGCCGCATGCACAACGGACGGTAAGAACCTAAAATTAGTCAAGCACCACAACAAGCCAAAGCTTTTCAGAGGAAGGCAAAACTAGAGATCTAATCTGAGAAATGTAATAGACCCATAAAGACGCCGAAGACATCATTCAAAGGTGTATAGCAAGACGTGTAGAAGAACTTATAGAATGGTGGTGAACAGTTGTCTTGAAGACCTAGGAGGGCAGAAGATATCGAAACTATCCGAAAGACCATTGATGCGAAAGCTCAATATGTGAGTTTACACGGGTTGGGAGACAAAACACAAGGATTACGCATGTATTATCAACACCAACACACACCGGAAAAAAAAAAATTTAAATCAAACCAAAACCAGTTCCCCACACCAACACAAATTATCACACAACACCACACCAAATATCCACACCCAACACCACACCAAAATTATCAAACAACAACACCACACAAATTATCCAACACTAAGACCAACACCCAAAATTATCAAACCACAACACGGCGAAGCCAAATTATCAACCACCAAAGCCACACCAAATTACCAACACCAACACCAACCAAATTATCAACACCTAACACCAGCCGAAATTATCAACACCAACACCACACAATTATCAACACACACACAATACCAAAATTAATCACACTAAAGACCACAACCAAAATTATCAACACCAACACCACATACACTAAATTATCAACACAAACACGCACACAAAGTTATCACACCGAAACACACTAACCAAATTATGCAAAGCACCACACCACACCAAATTATCAAAACCACCAACACCACCCAATTATCAACACCGAACACCACACCAAATTATCAAGCACCAACACACACATAAATTATCAACACCAACACCACAACCAATTATCAACCAAACACCAGCCAAATTATCAACACCGAACACCCACCAAATTATCAAGCACACACGCACACCAAATTATCAACACCACACCACACCAAATTAATCAACACCAACACCACACCAAATTATCAACACCAACACGCCACGCAATTATCAACACACACAACACAATTAATCAAAACGCACACCACCCAAGTTAATCAAACACCAACACCACACCAAATTACAACACCAACCAGCAACCAATTATCACACAACACCACACCGAGATTAATCAACACCAACCACACCAAAATTATCAACACCGAACACCAAACGCAAATTATACAACCAACACCCACACAAGATTATCAACAA
>CM068953.1:170935467-170954007 GCA_035128595.1 Eptatretus atami | reverse complement strand
CAGGAGAGATCAAACTCACAGCCACTGGGAATTGGCACCAAACCTCACGAGGAGGGTTAAATTGTGGTGCATTCCCACGGGGTTCAGGCTCTCTCCAAATCGTTTTCAAATAGGAGAACTATCGTCGATGACGGATGTCATTGGAGTTTTTGTACGTAAGAAACCAAACAAAAGATCTGTTTCCCTTTCTTGGCAGACGGTGCACGGTCTCCGAGGACCATCCGTCGCTAAATTGGTGACTGTCCAGGTGAAAGATTTGACCACGTATCTCACAGTCCACCGTAATATCTCTCTATCTCTCTCATCTCTCTCTCTCTCTCTCTCTCTGTCTCTCTGTCTTCTCGTATCTCTCTACTCCTCTCTCTCTGTATCTCTCTTCTCTCTCTCTCTCTCTCTCTATCTCTCTCTCTCTCTCTCTCTCTCTCTCTCTCTCTCTCTCTCTCTCTCTCTCTCTCTCTCTCTCCCACCATTACCACTCCAAATTCAAACTATAAGGAAAAAAAAAAATGAAAATGCAATACAACAATGTGGTTTGCTGCATGTGAAAGAACATTTCTCAAAAGTTTTATTGTTGGGATTTGTCAAGATCGTCATCCGAATCTGATTTGAGTAATGGGGACAACACGGGAAGGGTTAAAGTGGTTAAAAATTAATTGTCGTCTCGGGGTTATAGGGGGTGAAGGGTAGGGAGGACCTCAGTTGTCACCACGAAAATGTGCATCGTGTATATATATACATATAGCGCCACCTGGTGAAAGCCAGTGCGACAAGTCAGAATAAAATATGACAATTCTCTGCTTGAAATCCAGATGTCATAGAAATGGGCGAATTCTGTAAGTACCGGTTCTTTGCTTGTGTCGTGTCATCAAATTTTCAAGATTATCGTTAAACAGAGTGTGGTTGTGATGGAGATTTGTTTTTCTCTGTTTATGCATTAAATACTTTATCCGTGCAGTGGCCTCGATGCTTTTGCTCGTGTTTGGGACCTTCGTACTGGCCGTTGCATCATGTTCATGGAGGGTCACCTGAAGGAGATTTTCAGCATCGACTTCTCACCAAATGGGTATGCATGACACCTCAATTGCATTTACAAGACCTTTGCTTGTTTTCAAATGGAATGTGCTTATTTTGGGGTTGGACTTCCTGATGTTCAATGCCAAGGCTCATGGAGGAGCTAGACCATACGATGGATCAGGATGTAACAGAACAAAAGGAACGGCAGAAAGAAAGCAGGGAGAAACACCAACAGCAGAGTTGAAGGACAATATAGAGGGAGAGGAGGAGAAATAAGGGATATGGAGAAGAATCAGAGCTATGGGAGGATGCACGGGGTGAACTAAATGGACACAGAAGCAAGCTTTCAGGAAGGAAAAACTGGAGACTTGGCAATGTTGAGCATGGGGAGAGTTAATGGGGGTAGAGAAGGAGATTATCTGGGATGGTGGTGAACAGTTGTCTTGAAGACCTGGAGGGGAGAGTGGGATTGAAGAGATTGTGGAAGTTGGTTCCACGGGTGGGGAAAAAAAAGAGGAACAAATGAGTCGGTATAAGACAGAGACCACCGACCTGTCTGCAATGGGAAAGTGATAGGCCCATGTACTCGGCTTCAACGCGGGCGATTCCAGTGATCTTGAAAGCCTTGGTTTCCATGGCGTCAAGCTGAACAAGTTGAGGCAGAGGTGCCACCCCAGAAGGGAGGGCAGTCCTCCATCGTACTGTGGATAAAAGCCTTGAAGGTGGATAGGAGTTCAGGTTTTCAAAGGAAGGACTTTGTATGATGGAGGATGCCTAGTTGGCAGCTGGCTTTGGAGACTATCTTTGAAATGTGCTTTGCACAAGAAAGGTTGCGGCTGATAGCTAGTCGGACCCAAGAGTTTGAGTGACTGAACCTCTTAAAGAATTTTGTTAAGAAAGTAGATTGGGGGAAGGGGGGTTGCCAGACGGTCCTTTCGGAGAGAGAGATAGTGAGTGTGAGATTTGTCAGGATTTATTTTTTTTTGGTATACATAGTCGAGGCCTGTGTTAGAGCGAGTGCACTAAACGGATCAGGACGTAACGGACAAAAACAGGACGCAAAACACGCATCACGCTTGCATGCGATGGACAAGATGGATACAGAAGGAAACTCCAAGAAGGGAAAACTAGAAAATTGAGAGGAGGGATTTGTGTGGGGTTAACGAAGGTAGAAAAGATCATGGTTTTGGATTGGGGATGATCTGAGATGGTGGTGAACACGTTGAAAGACATATTCCAAGTGTTTGACCAGCTTGTGATATTATTTTTTTTTAATCAAGCTCTAAAGAGAAGGGAAGAGGCTGCCAGCTCAGCAGTAGGTGGAGTCAATCGGCAAATAGATAAAAGAGGATTTTCCAGAGCGTCAGAGAGATCGTTGATGAAGATTAGGAACAGGACTGGGCCCAGAACACAACCTTGGGGGCACTCCAGCCTTGACAGTTTGAAAGCACGTTGCCAAATTTTCCCAAAGCATGACCCACCTGAGTAGCCAGGTAATTTTCTGCACAGCCAATCTTCAATGAGACTGTGAAAATAAACATTTCACAACATCAACCCAAAATGTGCAAGATTATATTAGGTTCCGGATCCTCTCCGATTGTGAGGCTCTTATTTTTTTTTTATTTTTTGTTTGTTTACCTCGCCAGAGGAGAGGGCATTGCATTTGGGTCCATTTGTCTGTCTGTCTGTTACTTGCGAAAATTGGAAGATTTTTAAAGTATTTGGTCGGTCGATTTTGTTATTCTGTCTGTCTGTCTGTCAATCGCCTGGTGGTCACAAATTAAAACTGATCTTCATGAAACTTCACCAAGTCGTAGAGGTAGAAGCCAATTGATTTTGAGGTCAAAGGTCATCTTGAGGTCAAATTTCTGAAATCATCATTTTTCATCCGATCGACTTGAAATTTGAACAAGATTTCCACATTGCATCGCTGGATTGGGAAACCAGCTATTTTTGAGGCTAAAAGGTCAAAGGTCAACTCAAGGTCAAACTTCTAAAATCATCAGTTTTTATCTGAAAAATCATCAATTTTCATCCGATTGACTTGAGAATTAAACAGCATTTGCATCGTGTGTTACTGAAATGGGAAACCAACTATTTTTGAGATCAAGAGGTCAAACGTCTCAAATCATCAATTTAAATCTGAAAAATAATAATCAATTTTCATCTGATTGACCTTAGCCTTGATTAAGATTGTCAATTTTAATCTTAATGAAAGGTGCAATTTCATGTACCATGGCAACCTTTGGAGAGGGGGGTGGATTTTGCAAATATCGTGCTCTGCATGATGTCTTTTAGTGGGGCAGATAAAAGCAATTTTTGAGAGGAATCGTGCAATGATGATACAAGCATCAAATTTGGCACATTTGTTCTCCAGGGGATTCTAATCAAATCTGCCTGATTGGCCATTTGAAAATCCAAATTCAGTAACGATCCTCAAAAGAGCCCTCAGAACAAAACTTTGAGAACAAAACTTCACACCTTGGTCCACGATTCGTGACCGCCCTTACCGAAATGCAGGTGGATACTTCGAGACCTGTGAGTACCTGTGAGTACTGTGAGTCTCTGTTGCACCTTTTGAAACCTGCATATGGAGATAACGAATAACACACACACACACACACACAAACACACACACACACACACACACACACACATACTTTAGAGATCTGGGGTGGGAGTATTTAAAACCATGCTATCTACCTGGCAAAGATCTGCCTGCATTCATGCATGTTCGTGCATGCAGCGACTTTTGCACCCCTCGCGCGGCTCACTCGACTGTAATGATTCGTACATGCTACAGTCCCCTCGATAGAGGGGGAGTGGTGGGAGAGAGAGAGAGAGAGAGAGAGAGAGAGAGAGAGAGAGAGAGGATAAAGGTGAGAGACGAGAAGGGGAAGGGATTCCAGCAGATGATACGCCCATTTTAATGTCCATCCAAGAGACGGCAGAACACATTCATGAATCACCTTGTCTGTGAAACACCCGGATGATAGTTTATAGCTGGTCGGGATTCAAACCCAGGCTAGACAGCTTCGGATGAGCATGCATATCGCTCAGCAACTCCTGCGTGATGTGGCGATTCATTACTTCATAACGACTGAAAACATTTTTTTTTTACTCATCGTGATCATATAATTTATTTTGCTCCTACTTCCGGTATCGAACCACAGTATCACCAATTGATTGAAGCTTGAAGAACACGTGCCAAGTGGCTTCCCCAAGCAATCCACAAACGGTTGAAGAAACTTTAAAAAAACGAAACGTTTAATTTTTATTTGTATTTATCGGTGCCGAAGTGACGGGTCGTATAATGGAAGAACGTGCAAAAAGGGGAAACGTCGTATAAAATAAAATTTCACATTTTCAGCGAGCCAGCCACCGCCCGTTGTACTGCAGAACAAAACGTGGCCAACGGAGGCGAGTGGCCCTTGAACTTTGTTCAAGTTGATCGATTATAGTATTCAGTGACGGTGTGAATATTGTAGCGTGCTGCCAAGTGGCTTAAGCACTACAACAAAACTGTTGATAAGAAATGGCTCCATTGGCACGCGATTAACAATCACTGAATCGTCACATTCAACATACACCACCCGGAGATGCCTGACATGTCAAATATGTCCGAATTGGACAAATGAACACTTTTGTAGGAGTCAGAACCGCTGCTAAGTTCGATTCTGGAGCTTACGTTTTGTAATTCAGATTGTTTAAGAGATTCTTGAGGTTATCACACGTGTGGAAATGAAATCGACCCACGAACGCTGGCGTCTCCGGGCGTTTATAAGCATTGCAATGTACCCAGCGATTCGTAGCTATGATGAACAGGCATTTGATAATATTAGTGAGGAAATGACAAATAAAAAAAAAAAACTTTGTCATTTAGAAATCATTGCAACCTGTTCCAAGTCAAGGCATTCCTTGGATCTTGTGTCGATGGTTGGTGTGGTGCTCGGCCAGGCACGATGGGCTGAAGGGCCTCCACCTGTGCTGGATTTCCTTGTTATTGTTGAGCAGGCCAAAAAACATGTTGGCTTCAGACCGCAGTTAGGTAACACAGGATACGCCTCAAGACCTCAGAGAGTGAGGTTGCCAAGGATCACCTGATGAAGGATATAATTAATTAAAGCCGTTCATTATCCGCAAAAGGGATGTTTTAATTAACCTAAACCCCCAATTTTCTCTCGTGCACTTCCTTGGAGTTACCTTGTATGCATGCAAAGTTCCAGGCTGCTAGGTTTCCTAGCTTTGGCGTTGTGGAGGACGGACACACACACACACACAACACACACGCACACACTATTATTATAGATTGTGCATCAATGCAAAACATGATGCTTTCACAGCTTTCGGAGCACCTGTGAAAGAACCTGTTCTTTCATCCTTATTTTCGAAGAAACATATTTAAAAGCCGTTTTGATTTTGAAATCTTCGTGCTTTCCTTTGCAAGAATTTCTTGACACATAAACCACTTTTGGTGCTGAATCGTTTTTGGGCACACAAGCCATAAAGCCCAACTTCCAGTGATTATCATCATGTATTTTATTTCATTTTTATGTTGTTTTTTTTTTCCATGTCCTTGGATAGCTAGTTCCTCCTTGTTTTCAAAAGTTGCTCATTTCAACAAATCTGTTGCATCTTTCAAAACAAACGCGAGCAGCATAACGGAGCCACGCTCTGGTGAGGCGGCATTCAGTCGATGCACGTTGGGCTTTCTGCAGTATTATGATTGATTTCCATTTTACGTCGAGTAATGCTCTCGTCTCGATATCAAATGCGTTTCGGATTGTAACATTAAAAAATAATAATAATAATAAAATGAAACATTTTGCTGGGTTGTGCAACAGGTGGGGTAGGAGCTAGTTTTTGACGTTTCTCATCCCATATTAAGGGAAATGAGGAGGAAGACGAAGAAGAACCTGTCTTCTGCGATCGACCTCTTGCAACTCACCAGTTTTAGAACCCACTGTTTGAAAGCAAATTTATTCCCGTTTTCCTGCAGGTATCATGTGGCCACAGGCAGTGCAGACAACAGCTGTAAGATTTGGGATCTGCGCAGCCGTACCTGCTCGTACACCATTCCTGCCCATCATAACCTGCTCTCCAAAGTGAAGTTTCAGCGTAAGTGTGATGTCTGGCAAAGGCTTTCCAACTGCTTCATTTCCCATCACATCCACAATTGGCATGCGCTAAGACTCCGGTTGGTAATTGTGCTGTACAGTATTAGCTTCAGCATGGTGTGTTCATTACATTGTGCAGAAAACGATGCTCAGGAAAGAGTAATCAATGAAGATTAAAAATAATAACAATAAATGGACTGCGGAGCGGCTATCGTGTGCAGCCTATGGATGCTGGTTGCATCATTTCCTGGGACTTTCAGGAAGGGAATTTGAAGGAGGTGGGTTTGGGGTGGATTAGCGGGGGTAGAAAAGGTCGTGGTTTTGGATGGGGGAAGATAAGAGATGGTGGTGAACAGGTGTTTTGAAGACCTGGAGGGAAGAGTGGGATTGAAGAGAGTGTGGGAGTTTGTTCCAAAGGTGAGAAAAAAAAGAGGAATGAAAGAGTGAAGGGTTCAACCACAATGCATCTTTACTTGCAGTGAAAGGACAAGTGCATTGCAGGAGGTATGGAAGAATACATCAGAAATTTGATATTCTGTATACTGTAACTGAGATAATAGACAACAATTTGAAGCATCTTAACTCTTAATGACTTATTTTTGAGCCGTGAAGATTCTTGTCAAGTGAGCACCAATAGTAGTGGCGGAATCGGTCTGTCTCACCAAGTTGATTGGCCACTGCATCAACTTGTGCACATTTGGTTATGCTGGTTGTAATGGGGAAACACTTTTCAGCTGGTGCAGGGCACTTCCTGGTGACAGGTGCTTACGACAACACAGTCAAGGTGTGGTCTCATCCGGGGTGGTCACCACTGAAGACCCTTGCTGGACATGAAGGAAAGGTGATGGGGCTGGATGTGTCTGCAGATGGGCAATTAATTGCCACCTCTTCGTACGACCGCACCTTTAAACTCTGGCTCTCAGACTGAGACCAGGACTTTCCCCCAAGCAGAACTTGGTCTTCCGAGTTCAATGACCGGAAACTGGAAACTCGAGTCGTGTACCTTGTGCTGAAAAGTCTGTTTTCAAAACAAATTACTAAATACATTTTTCATAAAATTTTTAAACATTTGTTATTGCTGTCTTATTGGCCTCCTCGTGGTTACCTTTTTCTTGTGGGCCGGCGACACCACTGCCTGACCCCACATCCCAATGTACACTTCATACCAGCCTCTAAACGGACGTCAAGGCCAATGTGCAGTAGCTTAAACCCTTGCTCAGATTCTGAGATATCGACACCCAAAAGTTGGGGCCTCTATGTACTACGGTTCCGCCATGAAAGAGTAACAAACTTGAAAACACTAGAACACACACATTGATGCCTCGCCTGCACGTGAAACACTGAGATGGCAGTTTATAACTGAGCTAAGATTCAAACTCACGCCAGACAGCTTGGAGGTGAGTGTGTGTACCTCTGCGTCTAGGCCGTCGTGCGACCCATCTTCATCAGCCAACCTTGCTGCATATTTATGGCGGAATAAATTATAAAATCACTTCCGCTTCACTGCGAAGTTCAGGGGTGTGTTAAGTTACAAAGTTGCATGCGGAGCGCTCGCCCAAGTGGCTTAAACACTCAAGCAAGCACTTCATTTGAAACCGTTGATGAGGAACGACTGGCTTAGCAAGCTCTAGCTAGCTGCTTGGTATCTGAACACACCTCTGTTATTTTCTTTGGTTTTAATCTCTGTTTCGTTTAAAGAGCAGGTTTTGGGGTCGCTGATGACTTCGCGTGATTCGAAGGTTGTAATCACATTAATAAATCGTTGGGCAATTATTTTCTTACATTTGAAACTCAAAAATATGATAAAATTAACTTTTAAGTCAAACTTTTGTCAGTGATCAAAAAACAGGCGGAATTTACAAAGATGCTATGACGTCACGTTCTCCGAAAACTTCGTGAACATTTGGAAACTGCTGTGAAAATGGCGAGATGCGAATCGGAGAGTGATTTCAGCGGCGATGAAATTGAGTGTTTTCATTCCGATATTGCGAGGACGAGTCGGAGGACGATGGGAATTTATACTATGATGGAGCACTGAGTGCTCACAGCACAGTGGCCAGTGTTGGGTGTGTGAGGAGCGTTCTCCTCTGTGTCCTCAACAAGGCTCTCTTCACCCACACCACTCACTGGTCCACATTGATCTCTCACCAACTGCTCAAGAAACATGTACAAACTATTACACATCAAATATCAGTGCCATCGGAATTGAATTGAAATATAATTTGCAACATATCAGACTGTCCATTTGTCAGCACTCACCCTGGCACATGTGAGCTTATCCACAGCACGTCGTCGCTTCTTCCCAGCCACCTTGTCAGTATGCTGAGGAGAGTTTCCTCATTTGAGAGGTGACACAGTGTGAGAAGATGAAGCAGGAGCCAGCTGAGGAGGAGAAGGCTGAATGGTGGGCACAGCGTCACGCTTCAGTCTCACTTGAGCAGTTGTTTTGAAACCGAGCTCACGCCTTGCGTTGCCTTCGTAATCCTCTGCTGTGAAATGGTCACCACAAATGACAAGTCTATCCAAAGGGTCCTCTTGCCCGTTTTTCTGGGGAAAATTCGCCCGTTTTGTTTGTACAAATCTTATCCACTGCCGTGAATGTTTGATTCCTTCGGAATCGGTGGGAGCGATTACCCGTTTTCCAGCCATTTTCGCAAACATGACGACACACGTAAGAGGCATGATGTACAAATATCCAAATAACTTTATTCTACAATAATTCAAAATAAAAAAGGATAATATAGACAGTTGCAAGCTCAAAAAAAGTGAAAGAACGGCCCGCTGAACTGGACACTTCTTCAATGAGCGAGTGAGCGTCCGCTTTGTTTTGAGAACGTGACGTTACCATCCATATATGGGCACGCGGCTGTTTTTTTCAACAGCCTCGAGAAATAACAACTTCGGAGTTAAATTTCATCAATTTTCCCAATAGTTAGGCAACCACAATAGTTTGCATCGAACTACTTAATTCACATTTAATCGTATTGATAAATTTCAGAACATGTATGGTGACCCGCAACCTTCTCTTTAAATTGAGTGAAATGAAACATTTTGAAAATTTCGATTTCATCTTAGATTTCAACATGTAATGCATATTGTTCAGTTGTTTAAACTTTCTTGATTGGTTTTTTTTTCATCATTTAGAATGATTCATTAAATTACTTGTCTGCATATGCGCTGTTTGAATTAATAACATCATTGTCGGCATATCTCTCAATGGTGAATAAACACTTTAAAAATTCTCGTATCTGGACCCGGATTCAGATCTTCACCAACATCGAATCAATTCGTCCTTGTCATGCACCCAACCTGTCCACCAAGTTTCGTCCGACTCCACTTATAACTTTTCGAGATATCGTGCTATATATCGTTTTTAGCCCCGTCTTTCAATGGTGAAGAATCACTTTTTAAAAATTCTTAGATTCGGATCCAGATCTTCACCAAAATCAAATCATTTTGTCCTTGACGCACATCCAACACTTCCACCAAATTTCGTCCGAATCCGTCCGCAACTTTTTGAGATATGCTGTGCACAGACAGACAGGGGTGAATACAACCTCCGCCCACCTTCGGTGGCGGAGGTAATAATATAAGCAAACAAATAAATATACAAATTCACTTGTATAGTATTGATAAACATACTACTTATTGTTTATAATTAGTTTTCAAATTGGTCATCCTTCAATGGTGTACATTAAGTTGCATATTTTGGAACAAAAGGGATGAAGTCAAAGTTCTGATAGTGATGAGATCAAGTTATTCTCAGTTGTTGAAATTAGAGTTTGTTTTGTCACAATGGCCTATATAAGTTTGTCCAGACTCGGTCGTTTCATGGTTCGAGCGTCCGTTCCGAATCTGGGTGCTCAGCAATTCAAACCCCGGCCGAGTCGCTCCAAATACTTTAAAAATGGTCCCTTCTGCTTCCTGGCTTGGCGATCAGCATTTAAAAAGGATAAGAGGATGGACAATCCCTATCGGTTGGTATCCAAGGGGAGGAGGAAATTCCTCCTTAAGAAATGCCCTGATTTTTGTGCAGAAGAACGACTGCACCCTCAGGGTGGCGAAGAAAGAACTGCGCTCTGTCATTGGCAAGTGTAAACAGTTGTACAGGGATAAGATTGAAGAACAACTACACAGTGGTGATGCTCGTAATGCTTGGAGGGGACTCAGAAATAGGATGGGCTCAAACGAGAAGGTGAAGGATGGTAGATTGCCCATTCATGTTCTTGATTCCAGATTTGTGGATGAATTGAATGACTTTTTCGGTCGATTTCATGTTCCAGGGAACCGAGTAAAATGTTATAACTTTCTGTGATGATCTGGATACTCGAGCGTGTCCCATGCCGGTAATTTGTGAATCCGATGCCGTGAAGTGCTTTCGGGGGTTGAGTCAAAGGAAGACTCGTGGTCCAGATGGCATCAAGTCTTGTATTTTGAAAGAGCGATGTTTAGAACTTAGTTATGTTTTTTTTTACTCCATTGTTTCAGTTCTTTTTAACTACTCGTACTGTTCCTATTTGCTGGAAAAAAAGTCCATCATTATTCCCATGCCAAAAAAGGTTCACCTAAGGCAGCTCAGTGAGTATACACCTGTTGCCCTTACCTCCATCCTGTGTAAATGTACGGAGAAATTGATCGTGAAGTTTATAACATCAGATGTAGCTCTCAAATTGGATCCTTTACAATTTGCATGCAAAGCAAGACGCAGTGTCGAAGATGCACGGCTCGGTTTGCTTCATCCAATCACAAGTCGTCACCCTGACCAGAATGGAACCTATGTTCATATATTATTTATTGATTTTTCATCAGCCTTTAACACTATACAGCCAATTACCCATCTGAAAGTGTTGAGTGACTTGTGCCTGAACCCCCATACCCTACTCTGGGTGGAAAGTTTTTTTACTAGACCGTCTTCAGCAGGTGAAGGTGAATAGTAGTTTATCAAAGTTATCGATGGTAAATACTTCTTTCTTTCTTTTTTTAATACTTCCACTTGTTGTGGTGGCATGATTTCATGCTTTCAACTGGCTATGATCGACGGTGCATCGCCACTTCTACGGAGTATGGGGGCACCACTTATGCAATGCCCCAATTACCAGTTCACTGGTACTCGTTTCACCGACTTCGGAAGGATGACATGCTGAGTCGACCCCCATCTGGTGTTAATTCAGCAGCTGACGGGGCTTAAACTCAGGTCCCCAAGATCCCAAGCCCACCACCCGAACCACGAAGCCAACACCAGGCTTCTTAAATACTGGTACTTCATAAGGCAGTGTATTATCACCTCGACTGTTCAATCTGTGCACCAATGGATGTGTGGTCCTCAAAGACGTGTGTAACTTCATCAAGTGTGCGGACGATACCGGCGTTGTTGCCTGTCTTATCAATCGTCCTTTGTGTCGTACCTCTGAGATTGACACATTCAATAAGTGGTGTGGGTACTTTTGTCTCACTCTGAATGTGTGCAAAACTAGAGATGATTTTGGATTTTGGGAAAGGTCACAATCATGAGCCTGGAACCATGAATGGCGATAAGGTGGAAATTGTTAACAAATTCAAAGACCTGGGCACTATTATTGATAACAAACTATGTTTTGATGAGGCTATCACTGCTATCGACAAGAAATCGATGCAAAGACTGTATATTCTCAGGAAGTTGAATTCATTTGGTGTTTGGTCACACGTGATGCGGATGTTGACTAATTCCTTGCTGATCAGTGTTTTGTCATTGAATTTGATTTCCTGGTATAGTTACCTAAATGTGCGGAATAAGTCATGACTGAGAAAGGTCATTACACTGAGGTTTAAATTGGGCAGGCCTTCAACCAGCATGGAGTCTCTATGTTTGTGAACATTGAAAAGGAAGACTATACATGAATGTATCGATGAAAGCCACTTCTTGCACGGACTTTTTGAAAAACTGACATCAGGGAGACCCTTTCGTGCTCGGCCGACGAAGAACATTTTCAAAAAGTCATTTGTACAACGTGCAATCGAAGTGTTAAATTCAAATTCTTAGCCATTTTGCTGTTTCGTCCATCTTCCAACTTTTTACCATGTTTTGTTATTCTTTTTTTTTTAAATTATTATTACTAGTACGTGCCCGTACGTGCGTGGCCGTACGTGTAAAATAAAAAAAAACTTTCAAACCACCTGCCAGAAACAAACACACAAGCCGTTCCTTCGCTCTCGTGTGCCCGTACGTGCGTGGCCGTACGTGCAAACCAAAATAATAATAATAATAACTTTCAAACAACCACACAGGCCGTTCATTCGCTCTCGTAAACGACGACTGGATTGGGGCATTGTGTTTTATCTATAAATGCGCATAGAAATCGAGAAATTATTAGAATACAGTAAGTCATCACTATCCGGAAGTGGTGCGTGCCCGTACGGAATGTTCACATGCAGTCCATGAATTATCGCTTGCATTTAAGTAACAACTGCTGTGATACTTACACACACACAGTTAATGAAAATCAAGTTTACCTCCCTGTCTTTGCTTGCCATGACATTCGCTGCCATTGACCATTGCCACTCCTACTCCACGGTAACTAAATGGCGCCCTTTCCCCATCGGCCACGCCTACGCAGCAACGTGTCTTGTCATTGGTTGGTAAATAAATGGCCATAACTCGGGAAGCACTTGTCCGATTAATATCAAACCTTGAAAAGGCACATACTCAGGTTCCCAGCAATATAGCTGGCAAGTTTCAATTAGATCGGACCAGTGGTTGTCGAGAAACAGCGGTCACACACCCACACACACACACACACATGCTGAATAGTTTTTTTTTTCATGATGTTTGAACTTAGTGTCACCAAAAAGGAATTTCCCTAGATATGGGACAATAAAGATTTTTACCTCCGCCACCGAAGGTGAAGGAGGTAATGTTTTCACCCCTGTCTGTGTCTGTTTGTTAATTGCCGGAATCCTTCAGATTTCGGCAATTATGTTGGTCGGTTGTGTGTGTCATTCTTTCACTGTTGTTGTGTTCTGTCTGTCACGCTCGTCATGTTAGATGTGTTTGTTTTACCCTGTATGACAGCCACATTGCTATGTCATTTCGTGTTTCGCGATCATGACCAAACTGGGTACAGACGTCGGCCATGGTCCAACTTAGACACTTGTCGTTTTTGGTGAATCTGGGTCAAAAGTCAAGGTCACCAAAAAACCGAATGCTTATTTTCGCAATAACGTTCGCTAAAATGGTCGTATCGACTTCAAACAAATCAAAAAATGTGCAACTTCAAAATACTGCATCCAACCATATGTCTCATTGGGGTGTCACACCACACCTTCTTTGCGGTCGAGGGTCGAATGTCAGGGGGGGTCGGGTCAAAACTTTCAAATTGCGATAAAAACGAAATTTCAAAATCCGATTGAATTCCAAGTTATGATCATGACCAACTAAGTGCTATAATTCATTAAACAGTATCACTATCGACTTATAAGAACCAAATTGATTTCCAGGTTTTTGTGTTTTTCAGAGATCATGGAGATACGACAAAGTTATTCCAGCAATTCCTTTCTCAACGAGCAATTTCATTTGTTTGTTTGTGTGCAGGATATCTCAAAAAGTTGTCGACGGATCCGGATGAAATTTTGTGGACAGGTTCGGCGTGTGACAAGGACGAACTGATTAGATTTTGGTGCCGGATCCGATCTGACTACTTGAAATTTTTAGTGATTCTTTACCATTGAGATAGGGCCAAAAACGATACATAGCACGATATCTCAAAAAGTTGTGGACGGATTCAGATGAAACTTGGTGGACATGTTGGGTGTGTCACAAGGAAGAATTGATTCAATTTTGGTGAAGATCCAGATCCGGATCCGACAATTAGAATCTTTTAAGTGATTCTTCACCATTGATAAGGCCAAAAACGATATAGTACTGTATAGCATGATATTTCAAAAATGTATTGGGCCCGATATGTTCTCGTGGATCAGGCATGACGTGGCGGAGGTATGCGCTCTACCGAGTGGCCTTATCGTTTTATTATTTTTATTATATACTTAACCACTGTATTGATATGCACAAATTGGCCAGCATTTTTCCCATTTATATGGTCTTAATAGATCAGAATTGTACAATATAACTGCGACACTATTTTTATCCAAGGATTAAATCACCCAGCTCGTTCCAATATATTGATGTTTGAAAATTATTTTCACATTTGACTTTGATAACATATCATATACAAATACATCCATGCATATTAATAATTACAGCATGTCACTCACTGGGGTCTATATGACTGCATATGTTTCAGCAAATTTCCATATCCGCTTCACACTGACAAAGTTCTGTAAAAATGAAATCCCTTGCTCGGCATGATCTTGTTGCTGATGACACTGTTCAATGCACTTGAGTTACTGGCACTGCACCTCACTAGCTCAACTTCTGACTTCTGACAACTTTGCCAGCAGGTGGTTGTCTATTTTATCCAGCCAAGCTTTAATGGGTTGGGAACAATAGGATTCAGACCAATCTTGCTCCATATAATACAGCAGATTGGCAATGAGCTCCAGATATGTTGTATCCCAGCTCCAAAAGTTGGTGGCAGTTACTCTACTCCTCTGTCAATGCCCCCATTGCTTGAACAAGGTCCACCTGAGGTTGTGTGGGTTTGTGATATTGATGCCCTTCTTACAGAAGGGGCTCCACAAAAATGACATCCAGCCTTTGATGGTATCTTCAGATGGTTCACTTCCAATTCCCAAAGCAGATATGGAATCTACAATATGAGGATCTGCTTTCAGGAATGCTTCCAAGAATACATTCTTTGATTTTTTTTTTCCGATGATGTGGCCTGATGTATCACAACCAGTCAATGCATGCCACTTGCACAAAGCCCTTGCTTTAATCTTGTCCAAGTGCGTTGCAAATGGACTGCAACATGACAAGTCGACGTCGATCACTTGTGCCCATCAGCGTAGCTGCCTTTTCACCCAGAAGCGGAACACAACTTAATGCAAGAAGCAACACATCGTGTCTCGAGGGTATATATGAATGGTAGACCCAGTCCGCTGCTTCGACAGCAATGTAAGATCATCAGTGTCCACCTCTTCCTGTAAATTAGCAGCAGGAAAGAAATCAATAGCTCTGTTTGACTGATACCTTTATGTGTTGCAGTAATGATAATTCTGTTCCAAGTGAAGGATGAGGGAATCTTTAGTTGTCGTGTTTGTTCTTTGTGGGAAACGATTTGGTGTCTGATTTTCGTCGTATTGTGAACTTGATATCCTTCTACGGGTGCCTTGCTACCCTCTGCTTCATTCTCGCGTCGCCAACGTTAGTGATCCTTCAATGGAGTAATTGTCAAAAATAACACTGTTAATATGATAGTTATGAGCTTTGGCATTTATGAATGTAACATATACATTGCCGAGGGCTTTGCAGTTCTCAAACTATTTCACTGCCATCAGCTCTTGTACGACAGCCATGCCATCAACGATGAGACTCACGTTTGAAATTTTCTGCGTGCCGATCAGGTTTTGGTGCAGAGATTCAGCTGCACCCATTTCTGGAGTTTTGTGTGGCAGGTTTCTCTCGAGCTGTGATCACTTTACACTTATCTAAGGTTGGATGAACACAGCCATCTGATTTCATCAGGGCACGGTTGGAAGTCGAAAACTCGGACTTAGCAATTACCTCTTCCATGTCGACTTCACGGGATGAACGTGCAACAACAAGCAATCTGGACATGAGACCTGAAGTTGCTCGACACTTCAGATTTTGCTTGCAGTTTGATTTTCTTTAGTTGAGTTCCATAGCAGAGGCTTACACTTTGTCATTTTATTCACAAGGAACAAGTGGGAGTGGAGTGAGAATGTAAGGGATGCGTCGGTGAAGGTTTGAAAAATTTGGGAGAATTCTAGGACGTCAGAGTTGTCGTCGGGAATTTGAAGAGCAAGTGAGGGGAGAGGAGTGTTCAGCTTTCGGAGTTTCATCTGATATTCTTTCTGAGGGGTTCAGTACCCATGATGCAGTACGTGTGCGTTGAGGGTGGCTAGTTGCGGAATGTGGTTCATTATTTACTTTCACATCCACTTTGTTTTTCAGCAATCGTCACCATCTTATGCACAGTCATCTTCCAAATTGAATCATGGTTTGGTTTCATTGACAAAACGATTTGTTCGTCTATCTCAATTATCACCACATTGATTTTGAAGACGTGCATTAAATCAAGAAACACATCATGGGTATTAATTGACAACAGTACAAAAAAAGATTCCCACCCCCATTCCCCCCCAAAAAAGTAGAATTCATGTTCTTCGAAGCAATCAGTCAACATGAACCACCCTTGTTGCTATGCCACAAGGTTTTTGGTTCTGTTAAGATGAGCAGGTAGGGGCAGACAGAACAGAGGGTAAGGTTCCCATTGGGTGTTGCCTTTTTGGCTGCTGGTTGCAATCATTGGTTGGGAGCTGCTATGCCGCTGATGCAGTGCTCATATTCCAGTATACTGGTACCTTTTTCGCCGACCTCGGAATGACAGGCTGAGTCAACCCCCTGGTGTTAATTCAGTGGAACGGGACTCGAACTCAGGACCCAAGGATCCCAAGCACCGCCCCGAACCGTGAAGCCGACACCAGGCTAGAGGGTAAGGTAATTACCAAAAGATCAACGTCAAAACATTTTAAGGAAAAGGAAATCTCATTCAAACTAAAGAGTTCCTGTAACACCTTACCCGATGCAGTCTTGAGGAAAAGGAAGTGGGAAGGGTCTTTCAAACTCTTGGTTTGCATTTCCCAGCATGTTCGTATTCGCTTTGTTCGTGAACTTTAAATAACAGGTGCGATGGCATCCACGAACCATACAAAGCCGATGGGTCAATCGGAACAGGTCAGAGCTGACGATGCTCCGCTGAGATGCGTTGTCACTATCGAGGTTTGTCCATGCATTTGTCCAACCACAAGCCGACTGCCAACTCTTCTTGGAACGATCTTTGAGATACGCTCGACATTTTTGGATGAAGTTAGCTCGATTGTTGCATTGCTGGGTGCTACCATTTAGTCTGAATCCCGATGTTCCCCCCCACCCTGAGGGTGCAAGGTAAATTTGATTGTTCGAGACGGCATACAATTCTTGCCAACACACTGCTAAAAAACTGAAGGCTTTTGGAATTGTAAACAAGATGATTGTTTCTCGTGTTCAAACATACAATTCATTTTAAATAAATAAATTTCAGACATTTACCACCATTGATACACCCTCTTTTACACCACCTTATTAAACATTTTTTTTTATTTATTATTATTATTTAAGTTAATTCATGCTGTTCATTTGTGTCATTTATGACATCCTAAAAAGTTTCCTGTTTGGAATGATTTGTAAATTTTGTTTGACTGCCACACACACACACACACACTGAAGCAATTGCTTTAACCCCAATGGGCGCGTGCATGTGCGGGACAAGACACCGTACAATTTACCAAATGCAGACCAAAGTGTTCAAAATATAAAATTCAGCAGTTCCTCGATCATTCTCAGAGTGAACCAATTGCTTTCCCCTGCTTTGCGCTTCAGAGCGTGGGGTAACAACAGGATACTTAATCATTTAAATAAAGCAGTCCCTCCTTATCGATGCAAATGTAAAATGTCTTCGAAACATTACTACCGACTATTACCCCCCCACCCCGTACCACAACACCCAGAGAGACGAACAAGGCCAGCATTGAACACAAACAAAGCTTTATTGCAGTAAAAGTGTTGATCTTTGCTGGTCTTTAGCGGTTGGACTTGGCCACTCGTTCCAGTTCGTCTTTTTTCTTGATGGCGTATGAGTTGGATGAACCCTGTGAGAGCAGAAGCAAATCTTAAATTACAATGACATCACCTAATCCTCTTCCTGCATCCAGAATATGGTAATTATTTGACATCTACAAGATCCTTTTAATTCACAAGGAACAATATACAGTGAAAGTCCACATCATTCAGTGCATTGACCGTCTTATGTTGATTTGGTTTAATGCTACCGATGATGGCCGAGAAGTATGCACTCGCTTCCAAACTGTCTCGCCTGGGTTTGGAATCCCGACTCGGCTATAAACTGTCGTCCCAATGTTTCACAGTGTCGAAAATCCCATCTGTGTAACTGTGTCTGTACCTCCAAACCCTGGGGAACCTCGAAGGGGCTGTTGTGCTCTTTTCTGATTGGCTGTAATTGGGCCTTGCCTACATTGTTTAGATTGTTTCGCTCCTTTCTCAGTAGCATAAAGCGGTTATTTTGATTTCGAACTGTGGGAATAGTTACTCTTTCATCCTGCTTGTTCAATCATTTCCCCACACTCGGCCCCGTTTCATATAAAGGCTTGCATTAGTGTTGTTTTGTTGTTGTTGTTGTTGAGAATTTCATCGTTATATTTTCTCCCGTATGGGCACGTACGTAGTTTATTTGAA
>CM068953.1:170905677-170916235 GCA_035128595.1 Eptatretus atami | reverse complement strand
AATGACCAAATATGGAACTCCTCTTCAAATTTCAAAATCAGATGAAAATTGAGATTTTTAGGAATTTGGTCTCTGTTGACCTTTTGGCCGATGTGGACCTCAAAAATAATTGGTGGTTGAATTCAGTGACTTGAAATATAACTTATTTTCAAATTTCAAGTCAATCAAATGAAAATTGAGGATTTTAGAAATCTGTGGTCAGGTCAGGTCAGGTAGGTATGGAGCAGAGCGCCAGAGCAGCACGTCGCTGCGTCCACTTTCCGCCGGTACTCCAGGGGCCTCTGTCTGGCCATCCCCCAAGACAGATGCCTGGCCCATCCCCATCTCCTTGAGATGCTGATCAACCTGCTGCAACCACGAGCCACGTGGTCGGCCCATTGGCCTCCTCCACTCACGAGGCTCCCTCGCTGAGAGAATCTGGTGAGCAGGATCAGCGTCAGGAAATCGAGCCACATGTCCATACAGCCGCAGCTGACGCTCACGGACTATGCAGGTAACAAATCTCATTTGAGTCTGTCAGCAACCGCTCGTTGGCACAAAGTCCGATCAGTAATAGCCAAGGATTCTCCGAAGAGACCTGGTACCAAAGGAATTAAGTCTCCATCTTAGATCCTTGGTCAGAGTCCAGGTCTCACATCCATAGAGCAAGACTGGAAGACAGAGAAAAAAGACCGAAGACCGAAAAACATATCGCTCCGAAGAGCAAAAAGAAACGCAAAAAAAAAAAAAAAAAAAAAAAAAAAGAAAAAGAAAGGAAAAAAAAAAAAAAGAAAAGAAAAAAAAAAGAAAAAAAGCCGAAAGGAAAAAAAAAGAAAAAGAAAAGGAAAAAAAAAAAAAAAAGAAGAAAAAGAATAAAAAAAAAAGAAAAAAAAAAAAAAGAAAAAAGAAAAGAGAAGAAACAAGAAAAAAGGAGAAAAAAAAAAAGAAAAGAAAAGAAAAAAGAAGCGAAAAAAAAAAAGAAAAAAAAAAAAAAGAAAAAAAAGAAAAAAGAAAAAAAAAAAAAAAAAAAGTGATCAAAAAAGAACAAAAATAAAAGAAACTAAGAAAACAAAAAAAGAAAAGAAAGATAGAAGAAAAGAAAGTAAAAAAAGATGAGATATAGTAACGGGAAGGATGAGAGAATATAGGTATAGAATTAGTGATAGTCGTGATTTATGAGTGCAGAGAAATGTATAGAGAAAAAGTAAGGTAAGAGAAGTATATACTTAAAAAAGTTAGAAAAGACATAAATAAATGTATCATAAAAAAAAAGATCTGCTTGACTAGATATGAGTCAGAGGTCATAGACGTTGTGGTAACGACAGGACACTGAGAGGAGATACAAATAAGATTCACTGAGATAAGATAAGATGAAGTGTAAGACGCATAAGCCAGAAGAGAGTAGACAAAGCAGTGTACGGAAGAGAAAAGACGTAAGTACCAAGAGATTCAACTAAATATGCAAGAAGGGTGCCATTAGGCATAGACTAGTCCCGAGAAGCCCCTCGTGCGCCACCACTAAACGGGACTCGTGCAGAGGAACTCGTAGGTATGTCTGCTCTCCGTCAGCCAAGTGATCTAAGATGCCGCACAGGTACGCTTAATTTCCTTTGGTTCTAGCGCACAGCTAACATTACTCGCGACACAGTGACTCCATCGACTGTTCCCGCTAGGAGCTCTCAGACTACAGAACGACTATCTGACCGTCTGACTCTACAGGCCCTATTGATGGAGATGCATGTAACCTCACATCAACCGCGACAAGGGTACCAGGTGTGTAATCTCTGCCTACGAGCCATCAAGACACCTCCAGACAATCACAATGTGGCTAGCGATACGACGGACAGCAGGCCAGAGTCCAGATGTCCACTAAAGAGCCGGGTCTAGTGTTTGGACCGCAGGGAAACCCAGTATCCCAGCGGACTCAGACTCTCTCATTCAGCACCTCGGAGGCCCTCCAAAGGATATTATATATAAGTCTCCCGCAAAGATTAACGTAGCTGCACTCATCTGGCGAAATCAAGGAGCAGAGGGATCGTGGATGACACGCTACCCGGAGAATGGATGCACCGCAGCGGTGATCTCTCCGACATCCTCCACCAGAATTCCCAGTCCATGTCAAGTGCTGAAAAGTGTAGTGGGGCTCAGTCACCACCCACTTTGACAAACTCCAGTTAAACCAACTGGAAAAAGTCAGGAATGGTACCGACCATCATCCACGCACTGCTCAGTACAGAGTAGAGTTGCAGACATGCAGGAATTCGATCAGTTGGGTGGTCACCCATATCCCACGAAGCGTACCAAGAATCCTCCAGAGGGCATCCCGAATCACCAATGAACGCTTTACAGAGATCAACATAAGCTGCAAGCAGCCCCTGCCGAAACTCTCGTCTGCGTTCGGTGAGGACCCGAAAGAGCAAGGATACGGTCAATCGTTGACCTCTTGGTGTAAAGCTGTGGGGAGGTAAGTGAATCCACGACGCGTCACCTTAGCAAAAATCTGTGGTGAAGTGGTGAAATTTCGGTGAAGATTGGTTTAAAATTGTGACCTGTGGGCGATTGACAGACACAAACAAACAAACAAAGACAGACAGACAGAATAACAAAAATGAATGACCAATATACTTGAAAAATCTTCGATTTTGCAAGTAACTAACGGACAGACAAAGACAAGCAGACAAAGGGGTGAAAATATTACCTCCTTCGCATTCGGTGGCGGAGGTAAAAATGTCCAATTTTTTTGTTGTTGTTTTTAACTCGTTTACGTCAAGTTTTGTTCGAGTACGAAGCGCACACGGAATGGGCTTTCATTTTGAGATGCTTTCTTGTTACCTCCGCCACTGAATGTGAACGGAGGTTATGTTTTCACCACTGTCTGTTTATTACTTGCGAAAATCGAAGATCTTTCAAGTGTATTGGTTCGCCTTGTGCGTTATTCTGTCTGTCCGTTTGTTTGGATGTCAATCGCCTACAGGTCACAATTTTAAACCGATCTTCATGAAACTTCACCACCTGCTAGAGTTCGTCATAAGCAAGAACCCTGTTGTTTAAGGTCAAAAGGTCAACACAGGCTAAAGTTCAAAATTTTAGAAACGGTCAAATTTATAAAATCCTCAATTTTCATTCAATTGATGAGAAATTTGAACAGGATTTGCATATCAGGTTACTGAATCCAACCAACCAAGTATTTTGACATCAACATCGGCCAAAGGTAAACAACTTAGGTGGTGTTGATGCAATTTCTACGAAATTAGCATAATGGGTTTGAGGGTGATAAAAACGATAATAAAACGTTGTTAATTAAACCTTGATATTAAAATAAATGTATTCAATCTGAAATGGAAAATGTACTCAAATATGGTATGATTCTATGTGATTGAACCTGTATCTATTTTAATTTTATATAACATAATCATATCTTTCCTTTGTATTGAAAGATGATCGACCTGACGAGTAAAGATATGATCAGCAGGCCGACCTTTCAAATAAGCTGAATTCAGTACAAAATAATTGCCTATTATTTAAATATATTTAACTTAAAGGGATTTTATGAAATGATAGATATAAGGTACCAGCAAGCTTGATAAATGAATGTGACTGCAACTCAACAAGAATGGTGGTCCAAGGAAATGTCCAGATGTATTCACAAAACTCTGATTGCTTCATATTATATATAATTCCCAAGTCTGCAAAGGAGGGGATTGAACTTTTTCCCTTCCATACCATAAACTGTATGTGATCCATCAATGTACACAAAGGATTACAGTTTTGATGCCATTCTGTGCTGGGAAGAGATTTTACACCTGGTCTCGAAATATATGCTACAACCCTTCAAAATTAGGCTGATTGCTGCACAAAAGCTGAAAATGATTTCCACCTGGAAATACATCGACTAGCGTTTAAAATGACAAATAGCTGTGTTTCACTGAACACTACATAAAGAACTAAAATTCACCATGTATTTCAGAGATGTGGAGCAACACTGTTCTTTTTCCAGATCCTCCATGTGCATTTGTATGTGTTTGTTTGTTGAATAAATGTTTTAAATGTACAGGACTTAAAGAATTTCTTCAACAGTGGCATTTCTAAAATCCTCAATTTTCATCCCATCGATTTGAAATTTGAAGGAGGATTTGCATATCAGGTCAATGAATTCAACCACCAATTATTTTAAGGTCAAATTTGTTTTATAGATTTTGCAAGCATCGTGATATGCACGACATATTTCTTGCTTTGATGTCTGTCTGTCTGCAGACGTGATATCCCAAAGTTGTAGATGGATTTTTACAAGTAAATCTTCACCATTGAGAAATTGGGCCAAAAATAATATACAGCATGATATCTCAAAAACGTTGTGGATGGATGATGACAAAACTTGGTGAGTGAGTTGGTTAGATGACAAGAACAAGCCAAATAGATTTTGGTTCAGGTCAACAGATCCGGCCCATTAGTGGGATACAAAATGTAAACTGTGCAGTGTGATGGAGGTGTGCGCTCTACGGAGTGCCGTTCCAGTTTCTGTAATCAGTTGGCACTCTCCATGAGCAGCTAGGCTCCATGGGAGTGGTAAACAATGTCATGTTGCGATGCACTCGAGGCGCTCCCACAACTACGTCTCTACTTAAATATTAAATATATAAACTATTAAAAGTTCGCAGCATTCGTTTGATCGTAGGATTTAAACAACCATGTCGGTTGATCTGCATCCGGTGGGGCGAGCGATTCTGGCGAGGAAAGTGAGACGGAAGACGACTGCGCTGATCAAGACTCGTCTTACGATGATCTGGAGGATCTCGCCACCGAAGCCTTCCTCGGAATTTTTGATGAGGAAGACGATGACTTCTTTACCGTTTTTACATCAGAGGTTTGTAAACTGAAGTACTAGGCATGATCGTAATCACAGGTGGCACGGCCCAATAATGGACATTCTTCCAATAACACAATCGTAATCACGGGGAAAAAGTGGCCAACATTTCAAAAAAAAAAAACATTTCAAAAGGAAGTCTTTTTCTTTCGTATGCAGCACAAAACTGTGGCATAGCATCATTAGCTGAGAGCATCGCTGTGCCGCTGATGCAGTGCCCTCTGCAGGTTAGGGCAAGAATTTGGAATTTGGCACTGGTGCTGGCGATAGCTCGCCTACTCTTCGCGGCGAAGGACACCACGGGATCTTGAACGTCCGCCAGCTAATGCCAGCAGACGGGAACACCCGGTTTATCGTCCATCCAAGGGACGGCACACATTGACGAATCACCCTGCCGATGAAACACCGGGATGACAGTCTATAGCTGGGTCGGGATTTGAACCCAGGCAAGATAGCTTAGAAGTGTGTGAATACCTCCAGGCCAGCCTTCAAAAGGAAGTGTTTAACTGCCTCAAACCGGTTTCTACTTATTCGATAATAGATTTCAAAAGCAAACTAAAGTATTATAACCAAACAATTTTACTTCTTCTCTTGAAATAATTGTTATTCAGAACAACAACAACAAAAAAGTTTCATTGTTGCATCATATATCCCACAATGCACTGCATTTTTAAGATGGTGGCACCCAGTAAAGAAGCTCGATCTTGTGTCGGTGCGAGAAATCGAGAGAACTCGAGCTTTCAGAGTTCTCGTGGATAAAACACACCCCTAACTTTCATGAGATATTTCTGGGGGGAAAGGTGCGGCTTATACACGAGTCACAAGCGATTGCGGTACTTACCTGGTTGACGCGACGTAAGGGTGAAACGTCCACTGCTTGGCGACGCACCGTCCCAGCACGCCCGATTCGAGTGGAGTCCTCTCTTGGTCCACTGTTTATGATGGCATTCACAAGCACCTGTAGTGGGTTCTGCAGACATGATGGAATACTTGAAATGAGTACCCAAAGGAAAACAACGCATTAAAAACACATGGAGAATACATTCTGCACAAGTGGTGAAAGAATGAAAAAAAAAAGTGATCACGAAATGAAGGCTACCTAGCACTCCAACCCCCCAAAAGCTTCCAATAAAACCTGGGTTGGGATTCGAACAAGCGCAAACTATTCTAATAACTAGAGCGAAGTCAATGGCACGCCATCGTAAATCCCCACCAAAAGCAAAGTTGAAAGATTGCAAAAAGTTTCACCAGGAATGACCCAACATCAAATTTAGACATTTTTCTCCCCATTTTGACCCATGTGACTAATTCTCCACTTCCGGGAGCTGGGCCAAAAATGATACTGTTCTGACACCTTCTTGCCACGTGGTGATCATAATGACCATGTTTGGTGAATTTATGCACAACAATTTAGGAGGACATCGTGTGACGGAGGGACAGACAGACAGATGGAGCTTATGACAATATTCCCCCAATTATTTTCAAAAAGCGGAGGGAAAATTAATTAATGAAGGAAGAGACTAAAATAATAATAAATTTAATTTTTTTTTAAATAAGTGGGGAGATGGTGTGGGGGGGCTAAATTGTACAGCAATTATACGGCATTAAAGATACGTGTGTGTGTGTGTGTGTGACCACACGATTCCCTCCACAGCCCCACCTCGCCGGTGAGCAGATGGATAATCTCAAACGCGTGCTTCACGATGCGCACGGTCATCAGCTTCTTGCCGTTGTTACGGCCATGCATCATCATGGAGTTGCACAGACGCTCAACGATGGGGCACTGCGCCTTGCGGAAGCGCTTTGCGGCATATCGCCCTGCACTGTGTGGCAGGTACTTGGCGTACTTCTCCTTCACAGCAATGTAGTCCTGAAGGGAAACGGGGGAACGACCGATAAATCAGGAAGGTGTGAAGCAGAGAAATGCTTCAAAATAAACTCGATAAAGGATTTTGCTGTTTCTTCGCTGATCAACTAAGCATCGGGAGATTGAACAGTTTCGAAAATGAATAGAAAGGTTTCAACTCTAATGGAACAGCGCGCTTCACCTGCAGAGAGATATCACTGATCTGCACATCTTCAGTACTCCAACGTCCAAACAGCTTGATTTCAGGGGCTTCGGCCAACACGGGAGCCACTTCAGGCTCGATCTCTGTAAAGGAGCAAGGAGTCAGCTGAGAGAGAAACCAAAAATCACGCAATGTCATACAGCGGCGATAAAACATCACCTTCTGATCACTTCCATACACGACGGCTGGTCTTACATGGAGCCAAGCAACCTGGAGCAAAAAGATAAACTTGTGCATTCCCCCAATCTTCCAGCTGGACTTACTTATCCAACTTCTGGAAGAAGCAACGGTTGCCTTGTTGCGGATCCTAAATAGACCTGCCATTGACAATAATCAGTTGTTGGTCACGATTGCTCATCGTTGTTGAACACAGTCGTCCACACATGACATGCGGACAACCTGGGAATACGAATTTGCTTATAATGTACGAGCTGCTGCCCAGACAGCAACGAGTGCAACCTGGTTTAAAGGGATATCCAAGAAGACCAGACTACTTGTTAACTGTAACTTCAGGCAGGAATTTGTAACTTATTCAAGGAGCCAGTGATAACTCGCTCTTCACAGTGGACATGGTAAAAATCTTTAGCGACGAGTAATGACCGGCGTATGCAGACGGGTCCTCCGGCTGAACATCCTTCCGACGGACGACGCGCTCATCGATGCCTCAACTCCGCGTGAGAAGCGCCAGGGTGACAGTTTATAGGTTGTGTGGGATTCACACCCGGAGCAGACGGCTGAGAGGCGAGCACGTACCTCAAACCTATTGTGCCAGGCTACAATGTGGAATAATAACACTTAATGATTTCTCTGAAACGTCGGATATGAAAAAAAGGAGTTAACGGTTCATCATCACAAATCATCGATGTACAAGATTAAGAGGACAGACACCTTGTTGAGAATCCCACTCCACACTTCTGTGTTGGTTTGACGTGCATCGGTTGGTACCCAGTGGTTTTAAACGAGATGCACGCTCGCAGTCAGTGCCGGTTCAGGATTTCATCCGACCAGTCCTCGTCTCGACGATTATTTCAAGGTTGCTGCAGATGTCGACTCCACCAGAGTCGTCGGGAGGTTGTTCGACAATTACCAATCACTCATTGCCCGAAGAAACCACTTCTGAGATCGAGAACTGAACACCTTTCATGGGATGAGCTCTTGTCGAGTTGCCTGCTGCTGGAGTGAAGAAGTGGTGGAGACGATGCAGTCCAATCCTTATACGATCCGGAGAACCTCGATTTGGAGTTGATCAACCCCCCCCCCCCCCCCCCCCCCCCCCCATCGTGATAATCTTATTTCACCCCCATTCTACAGCCCTCTTGAGGACAACTTGCACCGTTCAATACTGTAAGATGTCCTCAATTCACATTCATACGTTCTCAGTTACCAGGTAACGGGGCTTCTTCCATCTCCAACACCGGATAGCTCTCGCTCTGCAGTTGAGCTGCAAAACACCATCAACAAGGCCAAACAATTAACGTAACCATCCACTGCAGTAAAATCAGAATGACCAAATAAACCTGTTAAGGTTGTGGAGCAACTGGTGCTCTGGAGGTGAACTCAACCAACATGGCGGCGCGCACGGAATTATGGGATAGCTCTGAAAGCCCTGGGTATATGAAACGCACGAAACAACATCGCAGAGTTCACTTAAACTCAGGTGTTTCTCAACTGGCTTCCAATTCGAATCAAACAAGAAAAGGGAAAGGGGACGACAAAGTCATCAAGGCAAAAACGAATCGAATGGCTCGTGGCCTTGTTCAGGCCTAAGCACATGTTGAGCGAACGAAGGGATGGGGGGATCGCGTGGCAGAGTCTGAGACACGAAAAGGATGTCGGACGGGCGAACACGTTCAGGGACGGCGTGTCGCCCTCACGTCGGGACATCCGTGAGAAAACCCGAGCGTTTCGTGCGTCTCATCTAGCTTACCGAGCCGCCGTATGGACAACACCCGAAGTAGGCCGCAAGAAGGAAAAAAAAAAAAGAACGAACGGAAAAGGGGAAGGACTGACGTCATTGCGTTTTGCGTGCTTCCGGTTTGACGCAAATCGAACAGGAAAAATTTAACTCTATCTTACTATACACCGCCCAAAATGATATATATCTTATATGTTTTTTTTTTAAGCAAAATAATGACAAAAGAACGACATAGAATAGAAGTCGTGACGAAATAGAAATGTAAAATAAAAACATGAGGAAGGAAAAAAAAATTTTTTTTTTTCTCTCAACAACCGACATTTAAACATTAAATCAAATTATCGTTCCTATTACCGAACTCACATGTTATTATTATTTTATATTATTATTATTATTTATTATGTACAACGAAACAAAGAATTTTTCAATTTTTTTTTTTTTTAATCGTTACAGAATGATTCACGAAGGAAAGCGAAGGTTTAACGTGACATTAACACCCGGCCTGTCGGCTCACGTGACCGCACGTCATTTCCGGTTTCTTTTCGCGTTCTGCCATTATGGTGAGCGGTCGTGCATGTCGTTCGTGTTCTGAATGGAATCCGGTTTCATCGCCTTCCCCTTCATCCCAATCCACCGCGTACTTACCTCCGCGCTCGTTGGAGAGCCAGTTCGGTTCATTTTTCAGTGCATTTTGATCGAGATGTTTTTTTATATTCCAGTGTGTGTTTTACATCGACGCTTTGACGTCATCGTTCTGCTCGTGCTGCTTGTGCTGCTGCTGTTTATTAGCTGCTTGTGGTCCCCCTCCTCCCTCTCTCTCTCTCCCTCTCTCCGGCGCAGGCGCTGGTCATTCCGGACAAGTTCCAGCACATCCTTCGTGTGTTGAACACGAACATCGACGGTCGACAGAAAGTGGCTTTTGCCATCACGGCCATTAAGGTCTGCTCATCCCGAGATGTCCGTCCGACGCACACCCTGCTCCTCTCGGCCATTGTGGACCCTCCTCCCGAGACCCCTCGCTCTCTCCATAACGATTTTAAACACTTGGGTTTAGTCATGTGGCGTGTGATTCCCATCTAAAACGCTGACACATTTCGTTTGTGAATATACCACGTGAGCATGATGGACGTATCTTCATGCTACAAGGGTTCTCGGTGGAGCGCTCACCTCCGCCCCGTAACCCCTGATCCATGACAACATATCGGGCTCGATACGTTTTTGAAATGTCATGCTATTAGGCCAGCGGTAAACCTCGATAAAGGGCTGTATTTTAGGAGTTTAATCAACCGGCTTGACACAAAGCTACAACAGGTCTCGTATGAAAGATGGAGATCTCAGTAACACATTTAGCCCTGTTGTCCTCGTATTTTGGTGTGCGGTCCATGAAATATTCACGTTTGAAGGATAAACCCGTCTGAATATTTGGACCATTTCAGAAAATCACATAATTTCCCATAAACTACAAGACAAAGAGTTTCCCATAAAACTTCCTAAAATCCACCTTGACACACTTCATCTGTAGTCACGTCACGCAACATGCACCAGCAGCAAAAGAGCTTTCAGATCACCAAGAAAAGCGGATCTATTTGGCTGGTGGCTTCTCTGATGGTTCGCTTACAGCAGACGCCTTTCATCTGCAGGAATGTATCATGACGGTCAACTCGCATCAATGCACGAAGAGGCAGATTCTCGGATATTTCTTCATGTGAAGCATGTCGATGATGAGTTCAG
>CM068953.1:170869179-170893640 GCA_035128595.1 Eptatretus atami | reverse complement strand
TTCAAGGAGAGGAATTATTCTTTTACGGAAGATCACCTTGCATGGATGGCGAAGGGAGGAGGTTTGGATGGCTAGGGTCTAGCCAGAAGGAGTTCGCTGTGGTGACAAAGAGTAGGAGGGGGGGAGGTGCGGCGTGTAGGAGACGCTGATAGAAAGATAGTGGGGGATTGCACGTAGAGTGTTGGGAGGCTGAGCAAGGATGAGGAAGGGGAAAAAGGCTGCTGTGTATGCTGGGTTGCCACGGTATACTGTGGGCGAGTAATAAGAGATGGGGGTCAGAAGGCAGTTGTGGATTTGAGGAGGTGGACGGAATGAGAATGGAGGAGAGAGGGCAGGGGAAGGAGGCAGGCTTTGAGACTATTTGAGGGGCGCTTGCGCGCGGACCATCTCTTCTGAAGGGAGAGTTTAGGTGAGCTCGCAGGGCGAATGGTCGCTGAAGACAGGGCAAGTGGGGAGAGTCTTTGAGGGAGACACAGCTTGGAGGTGGGATGAGTTTCTTCTGCAGAAGAGGTAAGTGATTGGGAAACGCTAATTGGTAGGGGGTACGATATTGTTCTGCGCCTGCTTCCTGATGAAGGAGAGGTTATGAAAAGCTGTGTTTGTGTGTATATATATACTTAGTCAGCACGGGACTAGGGATGAAATTATAATTATATACGTAATATTGCTATAATTTTTGATATACTGTAATGAGGTCGGATCAATCAATTATTACGACATGATTAATATTTACTAATACATTATAGATAGGTAAGGGAGGTACTCTGATGTCATAGTATAATTATATTTAGTATATATACGTACATACATAAAATTATAATGTTAAATCGGAGGCAGTCGAAGCTCTTCACAAACCTTCGGCATGGCTCTTTGCACACTCGAGAAACATATCAAGGCTCGAAGCGACAATCCGTGGACAGTATCCAACATGAAAACGATTTTCTGTTTGTCTGTTTAATAACGCATTGAAGGAACATTGAACGAAAGATAAATTATCATTTATCGATAAAGTGCATTATAACCGTTGCACATTTCTGGTAACAGTCAATTCACGTGCAATCAACAAACTCGCAATGCTGTGATGCCGGAAGCCATAATTAGATAGATTCACTTTGGAGACAAAACATTTTTGTCGCTCAAATAGTAAAGCCATGAAAACGTTTTCGAGAAAACTCTTTATCCCATCTGAATGGACAGATGAATAAGCGCATCGCGAAGACCTTATTCTACCACCGCTGGACTAAGCTATTGTTAGATAGCATTATTTAATGATTAGGATCCTATGGACAAAAACACGACGAAGGTCGTAGATAAGGGTCATAAACAACTGGTGGTAAAATTACTTGAATGAGGTACGTCCACAGAGAGCATATATTTCAAGTTTATGCATAATGAACGTACACGGGGAATGAGGGTTGCTGACCACTTTACTAGGTCCAATCAACCTTTCGGACAAAGATGGTGAGCTGCAGAATTGGTGGCTTAAAGCACATCATCGGCAGAATTTAAGAGAAGGGCATGAACTAACAAGCTGAGTCAAGGACCCCATCGGACTTCAAATATCAATACACCGGATATTTTTTCAATCACATTTGAGATTGCAATGACCTAATTGAGAGCAGTATACTTCTTTAATATGTGCAGGCGCACATGGCTGCAGGTGCATAATTTGCTGGGGGAGGGATGTGCACGTGAATCCGCATGTGCATTCCCTTTGCCGGTAGAAAGTCAGGAAATTTGATATAGAGAGATAGATATAGACTAAATCCCAGACTAGAAAGGAGAGATAACTCTCCACGACAGGAACACCAGTGGGACTCTTAAGAACCACTAAAAATACAAGTAGACGAGATCAGGGTCCACCGCCAAGTATTAACATCCATCCGTTGGATGGCACATACACTATTTTGTGATGCTAAAAGACGACATACCTTTTACAACACAAAGTTAAAGGGTACTTGCGGAGAGCGCATTCCTGCTGAGCAACGCAATGCCTGATTCACAAGAAGCATATCAGGCCAATAGCATTTTTGAACATATCATGCGATATTGGCATGATACTTTATTCATCGTGTGTTCACTATCTTCTCAATCGGCTGCGCAGCCATTCACTTAAAAAATTGAAGGTATTTTATGTATCACGATGCCGGATTTCTTATTGATTCTTCTACAAAATCAGAATCAATTCTTCCTTGTCACACACTCAATCACTCTTCCACCAAGTTTCATCTGGATCCATACCACAACTTTTTGAGAATATAAGGTGCACCACAACAAACGAGAACGAAGCAAAGCAGAACAAATAGGAAAGAGCATTCAGCTTTCGAGCACAAGGGTAATTGCAAAATCTCATAAAACAAATTTTGAAGGGATCCAGAAAAAAATAATGGTTTGATTATATGAATATCAAATTTAGACCAAATTAATCACTCCTCTTTTATAACAATTTAAAGGTCAATATTGGATGAAAATTGTCATTAAATCTTTATTTATAGTCGGTCCTAGGTTGTACCTTTTGGCCTATGGTTGACCTCAAAATAATTATTTTAGGCTTGAATTCAGTGATTGTCTGAAAATTAGCATTAACTCCTCTCATTTGGATGAAATTGAGATTTTAGATATCATACCTTAGTTGCTTTGACCTCTGGCCATTTGTTGAACGCTTTTTGGACCTCAAAACAATAGGACTTCTTCCTTATGACTAACTCTACAATGGGGTGTAGTTTCGATGGAAGATCGGTTTTAAAATTGTAGACGCTGTTCGGCGAAAACAGACAAAACAGACAGAGTAACAAAATCGCTAACCAATATACTTGAAAAAAAATCGTTCGATTATCACAGTAACAGATAACAACAGACAGACAGAGCGGGATGAAACATATACCTCCTTTTCACCATCGTGGCAGAGGTAACAAATGGCCTGCATGTAAACACACTGGTGATGACTAGTTTCTAGGCTCGGTTCCGAGATTCAAATACCTCAGGCTCAGACGGCTCAATGAGGCGAAGGTTTTGCGCGCACTCAACGCGGCGTTGATCCAGTGCTAGCCTGTTTCAAACCAAATGGTGTAGCCCTTTTATTTATCATAACTGAAATATCGTTCAAACACTGATGGTGGTTCTCAGATGCGAGCATGAAATAGCAGTTCTGTGATAGAGCGGCTGTGACCTCGTTTTTGAATCGAAAAGATGCGCGCATTTATATTTTCTGTTCTGTCCATACCACGAACGGTTGATTAAAAAGCTGCTGAGGCTGTCTTTGTTTGAAACTTTTCGATACGGGTGGAGATATTTCTTAGTTACATAAGCATTGGTGGGTGTACAGATTAAAAACACTCGATGGAGTGAAGCTGTCACACTTGAACCTCGTTCATAACAACGTTGTGCGCGGAACGAATCCATTTACCACAACTGGACACCAACTATGATGGAATTTGCGTTGGGCTCACAGAAATTTGAAAGCTGCGCTATGAACTCCTTTGTTCGTCACACCAGGATGGCATTAACTCACGAAAGCCATTGCCAAATACAATGTGTCAGATGGTACTGATCAATGCATGAAAAGTTGTCGGGACTTCATAAACGGATTTATTCGACCACTGAACCTCACAACACCTCTCTCAGCACTATTGGTGCACGGACAATGTTGCAGAACAATTTTCACTTTGTACAGAAGTCTGATAGTGTCATGTGGTAAAGTTCTGTGGTGAAGTTTACGGGTATCCAACATCTGTGAGGTTGTCGTTGCCGCGTACTTTTATTGATATGACTGTGAATGTTGCATTTACATCGTCGTTCATATAGCCCGGTGGTTCACCTTTCCAGAACGCTATTTGGCTGACATATTTGACAAGCTTAGAGTGCTTTTTAACCTTTCATATTTGCAAGGTAATAACTGATCTGGTGATACGTTTTTTCTTAGTGACTGCAACAGGAAGACAGCGAGTTGGACGCAATATGCACCAAGAAAAACATTCTATGAGTAGGCGGTACCTATCGACTGGACATCGTCTTCTAGTGCATTATGGAGCTGGGAACTGTCATTTCGCACACAAGACCATGGGGGAGCGGAAGCTCGTGTAGTGTGTGTGTGTTGTGTGTGTGTGATTGACTGGTGTGTGTGGTGTGGTGGTGTGTGCTGTGTAGTGTGCTGAACAGATACGCGAAATTCTCTATGTATGTGTGATACAGATGTAAGTGCGCTTATAACGAATACTCATGAGGTGGTGGAGGTATTCACAAGCTCTCTAGCCATTCACAGTGCGAGTATTCCTGTTCCCAACGTTTTCCCCTCGAACTCAGTAGCAGGTGTTTGAAAGTCTATAGATCAGTTTGCGTATAGTTTTTGGCTTCATGCAACATTAATGCAAGTGATTTTTTTGTGTAACAGGGCTGTCAGTTGCCAATACAGCCGGCCCAATAAAAGGTATGCGTCAGAAGAACCGTGTCGCATGCTGAGAGGCAAGATCGCCCATCGGTGCGTGGTAATCTGCAAGGATTTACATTGGGTGAACAACAAGGATTTAGGAACACACTTTCTAATACTCTCGATGTTACCTAGCACTTCCATTTTGCCTCTCAGAAGCCCAGCGTTCCAGCCACGGGAATGGCTATGTTGAAGTCCATGTTAGGACTTCCAATTTGCTTCCGCACAGTTGTCAAGTTGGAATGTAGTGAGGAATCTCTACATACCGAATTGCTCCGTGTCCATCGTCAGTCCCATCAGATGCTCAATGGATTGAGATCCTGGCTGACTGGGCCAGGCCCACTGCAGTAAGCTGAATTCACAGTCTTCCGCTCTACAATAGGCACATAAAACCACCTGGACGCAATCTTAGCCTTGTGGCATGGAGCATTATCCGCACTGGTCAGAAGAAGTTCATTGCAGATTGGATACAGCCTAGCTGCTGCCATGAAGGGATAGCCACTGGATTGGCAATGATGTTCAGATATCCTGTGGCATTCAAACGTTGGCTCTACTTTTTCATAATGGTTGGCCGCAATGTGTGCCATGCCACAACACTAGCCGGGGCCACACCACTCACAACACCCACCAATTCAGGCCGGTGGGCCAAGTTGACAACAGCCGCGTATAATATCGACTGCATAACTATCTCCATGTGGTTTCGGTCTGACTATACTCCTCGTCCTCCATATAAGACCCGCCATCCGATTACATTGCAGCGAACTGGGATCTGCAGTCGGCGAGACCACAGGCACAATGTTTCTCACCATCCTCCAGTGTTTTCGTTCTGGGTAGCCCACTGCACACCACAGGTTATTGTTTTTTTTGCTGAAAGAGTGGACTCCATAGCGGCCGTCAGCTGCATAACGTCGCCATTTAGGTCGAAGTACGGCACGAGTTGTGCATTGTCTTTTATGGGTCTTTCAGTCACGCAATGTTTGGTTACGGGACTAGTCATTGCTTACACGGCTACTTGTGATCCATGTCTCGCTGGGCATAGCTTGCATTGACTTCATAGTCATCGGCGCGAGCTCATTATTGGTGGGTCGAGAGATTCGGGATTCGCCATCGATTTCATGCAATGAAGACCGATTTATAACACTATCAGGCCTGCCACTGCTGGGATAGTCCTTCATGGGTGGTGGATACCATTCTATCAGATTCACACGGGAAACCATGCGCTGAGTGCCAACTCATGTATTATTAAATTCCGAATTTCGAGCGAAAGGCGGTCTGCAGTTCTGGACACATCACAAGCTGGCGCGCGCCGTCGCTGCTTGCCCAGATCCAGCGCCTAGAACGGGGTGCGTAGTTCACCACATGCCCAACCTGTTTGCGGAAGGATTTAGGCACTACGAGAATCTATAGTATAACTCTTCGTCGATCTCCATTCTTTCTGAAATTGGCAGTCGCAAATTGGCACGGGAGATCCAATGTGCTCAATCGTCTGAGAGAATAAAACACCTCGGTCCTTCTTTAACCTTCTGCGGCCTCTTTCCTTTTCGTGCGCTCGTACCTCTGATGTCTGTAAAGTAGATTAGGAGAAGGTGCACAAGTCAATTTAAGGGGGATAAAACATTTTTAGCTTTCATGGTGCGGGATTCACTCTGATTTGGCGAGGGCCTCTAAATTTCAATAAGAATAAGAATGCCGGTGTTCCTAATGGTTTTGTACACTGGGAACCAGAAGGTGATAGATGTGATCCCGCATGGAGTGCAAGGATCTGATATACTAACAATTTTCGGTGTCTTGTCTGTCCTGTCGGCTGTCTGATTTCCTCGTCTGTCTTGTCTGTCTGTTCTCTCTCTCTGTCTCTCTCGTACTTGGCGTCTTCTCTCTCGTAGCACGTGTGGCATGGCACATCTTCTAGAGATCTACACAGATCCACACATCGAGGGGTACGAAGATCAGGACACTGTAGGTTATTGCTGTGTGTGGTGGGGGGTAACATAGGCTATGTGGCTTTACAGGAGTGCCGTCACAAGAAGCTTCGGGGTGATAGAGGGCCGAGGGGGCAAGTCCAGTGATTTCTGGGGGATTGGGGGCTGCGTAGACATGTAGGGTTCTTTGGCGAATGTAACAGGATGTGTCTTTACCGGACGGCAGATATGGTATGGGGCGACGGTGCTGGTGGCAAGACGGGAATTTACACATTCCTTTTTAGCCTGGGCACACTGAGGTAAAGCATTCTGCTTCTCACTGGTAAACTTTGGTGCGCTCCTGGGCGCATTCTCTCTCGAGCATCTCCTCGTTGGCTCCGGAAAGCACCAATAAAGCGGGGCCTGTGGAGAATCCTGTCTATGTGGGGGATGAGTGGCTGGAGGAAGAATCTGGTTTACTACACCAAGGGTGAAAGCGGATATCAAGGATTAGACGTGGGACACGGGGTGGAGTGAGAAGCAGGGGGGCGGGGACGTAGAAAGTCTTGGGACGAGTGAAGGACTGGCTGAGCGAGGAGAATCGGGGAGTGCATTTTGAAGGAAAGAGTGGAATATGCATATGGATGCTAAATTTGGGCAATACAGACTGACTAGAGGTGGTGCACGCGGAAGGATCAGGGCGTTGAACTGTGATGGGGTGGGCTCTGCGTACGTCGAGGCATTCGGCATTCAGGCTCCGGGTATTGAGCTTTAGAGTGTTTTTGGTTTGCTGGGTCTGGGATCTTGGAGTCGTACAGTGTAGCCTGGCTCCTTACCTTCTCCCTCTCCCAAGGAGCCAATTCTACAGTGTTGGGCTGATTAATCAAGAGCTATTTGCTATATCCGTCGGTATTAGGTGTGACCTCCGATAATGTCATAGGCACTCGCTCTTTTATTTCCCACTTTCTGCCGCAGTGGTCGATTGGGAGAGGGAGGGTGGCAGAAAAAGTGTGCGAGGAGGAGGCAGGGGGAGCGAGGGCGCAACGTTTTTCCTAGATCTTGTTGTTTGATAAAACATATGTATCATGTAGCACCCCAGGCGAAGGGCTCAAGGTGGGACAGGGTAAACGGCGTATGGTACACGTAGTCCCGAGGCCTTTACAGTGCCCACATATGCTAACTGCTTTCCTGTCCCGCCCGAACGAGGGCCGTATCGTGAATGAAGTGAGAGATAAAGGCGAAAGAGGCATATTTAGAGAGAAGTCTCAGGGAGGATGGAAACGCTTGGGCCCGCTCATCCGGTTCCACGGCGCATTTTTTGGCCCACGGGCTATCGCCTTTCGAGGGTGCTGTTCTTTCCTCTTATTTATTGGACGCTTATTCTTTAAGTTGTGGGGGCTCTTTTTTGATTTTGATAGCATTTCGACAAACACAATACATAAGATGGTGTACAAATGCCGTGTTTGTGGGTGCCTGCAACATCCGTGGATTTTACTGACAGCGAGAGTAACAGTACTAATTGGAGTACTCACATGTGCATATGGCCCAGCAAGAGCGTAGGTATGATCTCTCGCAACTCGCGGTCTCCTGTTTAAGGGGTCCGCGTTCAGTGGACTGACCGCCAGCCAACGACAAGCCGAGAACCATCTTTAAGTAGATTCTAGTTATTCAAGCTGGAGCTCCACAAGCAAGTCACACGTCTTACGTGCGGCTTCGTCTTCTTCTTCTTTAGATAGGTTGTCAAGTCCACTTCGGCCCACGTTTCCTTATGTTCTTAGTACAGTACGGTCTGTTTTTGAGAATTATAATGAGCACTGTTTCGTGCTGTTTGGTTGTAGCTTGTAATTCAGGTATACGTTGCTATACGGGGGTTTTTTTTTGCCTTGTGGTTACCACACACCGCCTGGCTGGTGTCACCTATAACAAATCAAATGCTGCCTTGGCGGTGCAAACATAGAGGTGTGACAATGCGTTAGTTTTAAGAATCTTTCGCGTGCTGCGTAATCATTAGTATCTTGCACTGAAGCGGAGGGTATCCACTTGCTACTTATATATTAATCAGGTCACGTGTCTGTACTGGGCTGTCTGTGCGGGTCTTGCATGATCTGTGCGTGTCTGTCCGCCTGTCATGAATACTGTCCTCGCTGGCGTTGAAATCCTTTAACCTTCACGTACGAGACGTTAGCAGGATTCGAATTAACACCGGATTTCAATGAACTCACTCTCAGGAAGTGGAGAACTCAGGGACACTTAGTCCTCTCCTACGAAGAAATTTTTATCCACATTTATCTGATTCCCAATCTCCATAATTCAGATAGAACAGTTACTTCATTACATAAAAACAGAAAGCTTTACTCCTCTCATGCTCCTTAATTCATAACAAGATGGGTGAGTTTCACATCATCGCCGTTTCCTCATGTCGACTTCGGGGTCACGATTCAGAAAACGATTGCGATGTTCAACATTGTTTTTTTTAGATCCTCCTTGAGGATCTCGAAGTCTTACTGCAGCGTTGTTTGTTGTTTCTTCATGCTTCTTCTTTGGTGGACTTATTTTGTTCAACAAAGCCCTACAGTTTTCATCGAAATTCTTCCTGAAACTTGGCGTGTTATGATGTAAAGAATAACCGGCTGCGCAGACAGTTAACCATGGTCTTCCTCGCGATTTGTGAGAATTCGCTCCTAGAAAAACCGTTGCGGCGAGGGTTTAATTTCGGGCTCGGGTACCATGCGGGGTTGGGACTTTAGGTAAGACGAGTGATCGGTTTTGGGCGGGGAACCAAGCCCTTATCCTCATCCGCGGGGTGGCCGATTGCACGATTGTGGGTGAGGTGCGCAAAGGATTCCACCCGTGATCTGGCGTCCGGGGCGTATAGTTCCAAGCAGAGTCAGGACTTGTGACGCGGATGAGCGGAGGCTAGGGACTTCGAAAGTTGGTTCGTGGGGAGCACAGTAGTGCGCGGGGCCGGGAGGCGGATGGCGAGCTGGCGTGGGTCAGCAGAGGATCTAGCGCAGAGATTACCGTGGCCGATTACGGCAACATCCCGTGAGGGCGCACCGAATGCGCAACATTTGTGTCATGTAGAGTAGCGGGATAACAAGACCCTCGCTGTCTCTTAGCTAAATTCATTTAGTCGATTTCGGGTCCAGATTTGAGAGGAGCCGGACGCCACTCTAGCTAATGTAGTCGGCTATAGTTGTTACCGCCTTCTAAATTATCGAGCAGGGTAAATTAACCCGGCGTTCTCGTGGCAGTAATGTGTAGGCGTAGGAAGTGGCGTGCTCAAGGAGCGAGCGGGGTTGCCGAGGCGGTCAGATATTGAGTTGCTTACTGTTATCATGTTGCTTAGGAATCAGATTAGTGCCTGGCGTAGGATTAGGAATCATCCCTAGTGGAGTCAGGACATTGGTGTGGCGGGAACAATTTCTGCATCGGCCAGTACTCGAGCCAGATGGCTCGAATGAATGTCGCGAGTGCGATGGGTCGGCGGACAGAAACGGCGTCCCCGTCACGTGCGAATTCGCTCCACAGTGAGGAGGAATCGACGTAATCGAAACTGATTTGGAGACATTGATTGATAAAAGAGAATGGGCACTACAAAAATCCTGTGGTGAAAGAAAATACGGAATGAAAAACGAAATAAAAGAGATAAGTGAAGCAAAGCAGATGGAAACAAACACATAAGCGAAATAGAACGGCAAAGATGGGATGGAGATCATAACAAAAAATGGAGGTGGAAACAGGGACACTCGAGTAGGAATAGGATAACAAAACACAACCGAATGAAAAAATCGAATTGAAGGCAGAAATATAAAGAAAGGCGTGGGTGAATACCAGCAAATAAGGCGGCACTAAGCCTTGCAGGCTGGGTATGGAAGGCAACGAAGTCGTATGAGCGTCTGTAAGTGGTAAGCGCAGCAATGGGGATATAGAATGATATGTGTAAGCGTGTGGGAGTGGAGCACGAGCTGGGTGAGAGGCCCGAGGGGAGGCAACGGGTGAGGCTGCAGGCATCTCCGTAGCGGTGAAGGTCGGGTGAGAAGACAAATAATACCCCCCTCACTAATTCGGGGGATGAATGACAACGTTGGTCTGAGTGGCGATTGGAAGTGTGGAGAGGTGAGACGTGAGACAAGTGACGTGAGGCCAAGAGTAGGAAAAGATTAAATGTGGTGGGCTTGAGACGAGAACGATGTGAAAAGAGGGAAAAAAAATAGTGGAGTGTAAAAAAGAATTCAACGAATTGACGAATGAAGAGGTGCATCAAAGGCTGGGACTCGCTGGGTAGGTGAATCAAACATGAAAGAACAAGAGAAACAGGAAGAATAACGGAAGGACATAACACAAGGAAGGCGTAAGGTAGCAAGTTAAGAAAGCAGAAAGCAGGTCGGATGAGGAGTGTACGGTAGATGAGAAATTGGAAATTGTGGAAAAAGAAGCTCTGGATTAGCACAAACGAGCTGAAGGACTAGTTGAGAGAGGAAATGACACTGAGAAACACGAGTGCAGTGGAGGTGAAGCATGAAGACGTTAATGGTGGCACCAAGTTGGACGTCGGCTGTAAACGAGATCAGAAACCTGGAAAAGCAGAAGGCTCACATTGAATAAAGAAGGCGATTGATGCGAAGAAGAGTAAGTAAATGATGGTAAACAACGAATGAGACGTGATAGAAGGATAAGTGCGATCCAAGTTGTGTGACGAACACGAGATTGCAGAATAAAAGGAACAAGAAATAGACCATGTGGGAATGGAAATACAAAGAACATAGAAGAACAGGAGAAGAAGAAATTCAGTCAGTCTGGAATGAGAACAATAAATGAAGATTGCAGGAACCAGGGAACGAAGAAAGAGCAGTGGAATATAGAAAACTGAAAGAGTATGAATTGTGTGCAGACTGGATACAATAATTAGGAAAAAATAAGTCTGGGAGAATAGCGTAAGGATGAGTTGAAGAGCATCCACGATGAAGCAGGAAGAGCGAAATCAGTGATGTATATGAAGGCAATAGACGAGATTTAGGGAGAGGGAAAGAAGAGTGAGAGGAACAATGGGATATTGAAAAACAATAAAGAGACATGAAGCTGAGGTTGCCAATTAAAAGAAAAGGCAAGGCTGAGTGAGAGAGTATGTAGACAAAGAACAGGACTGGATGAAAGCGACGAGAATGACGAGAAAATTAAGCTCGCCACATGAAGATGAAAACCGAACGAAAACATGCAGAAAGGACGGGCAGGTTCGTAAGAGAAGAAACAATGGAGTGAAGAAGAGACAGCGAAGCAACGTGAGAACACAGAGAAGAGACCGACGAGATTAACCAATGATGAAGCAACACCGCATGGAAACTGAGAAGGAAGGACACGGAGAAGAAATCAAGTGAAGATACTGAGAAAGGAAGCGAGCGAGAGATAGAAACACAGGAATGGAAATCGAGCCGCAATTTGATAAGAAAACGAAGTGAGGTATTGTAGGGTATAGAGTAAGCCTGGAAGGAAGAGTGGCAGATGAAGAAGCAATAGAGACTTAATAACGCGCAGTGTTGGAAATTGAGATGAACTGAAGGAGATGCGATAAATTGAAGTCCAGGATGAGGATGGAAAACTCCAGAAGAAACAGCAAACTAGCAAAGTTATGAGGAGAGCGGAGGAGATAAGAAGAAAGAATAGAGGAGTGAGGACCTAGAATGATAATTGACGGGTTAAAGGAAGGAGAACACCACACTATCAAATGCTGAGTGGATACACGAAGTAGTTAATTGTTAACATGAAGTAGTTGAAGTGGTATGATTGGGTGAGCTCGGACGGACTGGTTGGAGACGCGGCGGTGTGAGGCAGCTTGTGAGGCCGCCTTCCAGGAAAGGAAGGGTTAGGTGAGAATGCCCCTCTTGAGGCGATTCGATCGACCCAGGGTGGGTTCGGTTTCGTGTAGTTGCCAAGACGTTTAGTTGTAGGACGAGTCTGCTTGGGATAGTGTTGCACGTGTAGCTGGTGGTTATAGAGGCCCCGCGGGAACCATGTGGGGACACTGATATAGCCCAGTGTGGTTGTGCAATGGGGGTGGTGTGTTTATGCGAGGTGTGCAGGAGATTCGTGCTCTTATCGCGCACTCGCATGGTGTGAGTGATGACGTACCGCTGGGCAGTAATTAGGTTTAGGGATTGTGAGGGAGATGGGCCGTGTGAGACCGTGTGTGTGAGGGTCTTCCTGTATTGGGAGGTGAATGTCGGTTCGTGCTGGCATTGGTCGTGAGCACGCAGATCCGTGTCTCCAGTGTGTGAGTTGTAATTGGAAGAGGAATCTGTGGTCCGGTCTGGTAACAATCCGGTTGTGACGTGGGTAGGAACGGAGACGACGGCGAAAGGGGACAGAAGCCGGATAGACTTGGCGTAGCTGTTTGTGGGGCCCGTGTCTGGTTCAACCCAGCAGTTGGAGCCGGCAGAGGTCCGCGCTGAGTCCAAGCGGTGGCGCACGAGACGTCCACGTCTCGCTTGGAGGGGAAGTGAAAGCGCGGTCTCGAAAACACAGCCAGGGTGATTTGCCTGGATCCCTGTAGGTATTGATTTTGTGCGGTACAAGGACAAGTTTTAGTGCAGGTTGTACATTTGGACCTGCTGATGGGTACATTGGGTTCTCGCACGCGAGCTGGTTAGGCTCTACGGAAGCAACATGTGTTCTGAGTGGGGGAGCCCCCTCGGAGAGGTGGGCGAAGTGATGCTGTTGTTGGGGGGTGCTAGGGGTGATCGTCATTGAGCTGCACCGTAGTGGTTGGAAATCCATCGGCAGGGATGGTTGGAATCCTGCTTTGGATACGGTAGGGAGGGATGCTTGTGCTAGGAGGACGCGCGAGAGGATTTCGGCGATGGCAGCTGTCATGAAGCGGTAAATCGGGCAAAGGGTTGGCAAGTGCGCTGAGCTGCCTGATGGATAGCCAATCTGTGCAGTCGGCGGCTGGGTTGTGCTGGGGCCATAATGGAATAATGAAAAAATTAAAGGAAAGGCGGCCGTGCTGGTTTCCGGTAGTCTAGGACGAACGAGTAGATTCCTGGTAAGGGTATGGATAGCCCCGTCTTTCCGGGCACAGATGAAACTGAGGTTAGTGTGGATAGGTAGTTTAGTGTTAAGGTTAAGACCGGACTCTATGGGGCAGGATAAGTCTGCGATGGGTCCTGTAGGATGGATTAGGCTAGAGGATGTTAGTGAGCATTTTTAGGGGGAGTAATATTAGAGATTTGAGGAACATGAGACAGACTGTGGTGTGAGACTGGGACGTAGGCTTAGGCTAACGAGTGTTAAATGGATACGTGCTTATATGTAAATAAGGGAGCGACGTGGGAGCACGAGTTAAGTTAGTGTGAGGTAGATAGATGGATGGGCAAGGACATTGTCAGCGATGTGTGTGGGAAAAGTTGTGAGTGTTGAGTTATGGAGACATGTTGAGTGAAGTGAGGCCTAAGCGGGTCTGTGTGTATGGAGTGATGTGGTATTGCTGGTGCGATGAAGTGTATTGGGGGGTGAGGAAGTGCTCCGCCCAAGGGGACGACTTGTCCGGGTCAGTGTTATAATTTAGCGAGTTTTAGCGTGGGTTAGCATTATAATTGACAAATGGAGGTCGTTTTGACTGTTGGTAGAGTGAAGGTCCGATAAACCGATTTATTTGAGAGGGGTGCAGGAGCTGTTTGACGGGCTGGGAGCGAGTGGCTAGCGAAAGGATAGTTCTGGCTGAGTGGGGGTAATCTCTCGCGGGCAACTCATGACCCTCAGGTCGGACCAGTGGTAGGTGGCCAAGGGCCGTAATGGGGGGCCGGATAGGCGAGTTGGGCAACATGTGTGACGCGCAAGGCTTGTGCGGGGGCCCGAGCGCGTTAGCGTGTCTGACGCGTGGAGGTCAGTGTCGTGGGGCCGGGGTGACCCCTGAAATGGGGCCCGGGAGCGCCAGGACATGCAGCGTGGTGCGTTTCAGGGAGGTGAGTGGCCATGGGGGTCACTCCCGGGTGTTATATGGGAGCGCTGGTAGAGGAGCTAGTAGGCAGTGTAAGTGCCGCGGGGGGTTTGAGCCAAATGTAGTAGGGATTCGGTCAGAGGGTAGGCTCCATAAAGGGGTACGACACGGCGTCCAGCTCATTGATGAGCCCGTAGCAAGGGACACGAGGACGAATTCGAGGGGCGAGGCGAAACTGTAAGGACACCAACACAGGCGGGACGGGAGATCTGGGTTTGTTTAGAACCAATAAGTGTAAGAGTGAAGGCGCTTGTTGGAACCCGCTCCGGGGGTAATTAAGGTCTAATGAAGGGTAGGATTAAGGAAGTGTACCCCCTCGCAACCATCCATCCCTTGAGCTCTGTTGTAGGGCCGCTAGACCACCCTTCGGGTTGTAGATTCGCTGGGAAACTCTGGGTGAGGCCATCTTGAGGGGCATTGGTTGGCGCCTCGAACCATGGACGCTAGCTCTCCGTGTATTCCCCTCCGGGAAGGGAACAGTAGGGGGAGTAGGCTAGGGGACGATAGGTTTAGTCCGAACAGAGATCAGGTAGCGGGGTTAGGGAGCGAATTGATAGAGGGGATGAAAACATTAAAACACAACAAAAAAAATAAGTTGGGCGTAAATTGGTTTTTACAAATAAGGGAGTGGGTATGGACAGTGACCAGCAAAGGCAATAGGTTGGGTAGGGAGACCGTAGGGTAGGTCCGAGCCCCCACCGCCTTCTGCCCGAGTGGCCCAGCACACACGTACTCCCTCCAGCCAACCCAGCTGCACGGCAAGAAAGGGCCGGCCACTTCATCGTCTGGCTGTGTTTACTGCAGAGGCTGTGCCGGCCAGTTCGTCTCCGCTGTGGGTCGCCATGCAGCGGCATTGTTCTGCCCCAGGTGTGTTCAACCCGGCTGCAGACGGCCTGGGTTCCTGCCAGCTGTCGTATCACCTGGCAGCGGGCCTTCGGTTTCTGGCAGGCTAGGTGATTGCCTGTTCAACGGCGCTTTCGGCATGCCTGTTTTCCGCGACTGCTCAACCCTTCTGGCCATGGTCATACCACTGCCCCACATCTGCTTGGCCGCGGTTTCAATGCTTCTGCCGCCTCCCTGGTGCTATGAATATTCCCATGCGCCCCGGGGCGCGAGGAATCCCGCAAGCACAGTTGCAAGCTGTGCAGGAAGCTGTCCGTGGCAGCTAACAACACGGGCTGTAATGGAGGCCTCGTGCACGGCGGTTTTCTTTGGACCTCTACCTTTTCCTGCAGAGTCTCATTGACCTGGGCCATGGGTTAGTGTAGTAAATTATAAGGTTAAGGCTAAGTTGTTATTTGTGTAATGTAAATATGAGTGCGCCCCAAGCATGTCTGTCTAGCGGCCTGGCAATTTTATTTAGAGTCGTCTGTTGTGAGTGAGTTGTTTAGGGAAGGTTTACTCCAGCCTCCCAGGTTATTTATCTTGGGGGACACGGAATACCAATGAATGTCAGGCACTCCCAGGGATCCGTAGGTAAAACGTTACTAGGGAAGAGACTACACATGATCGGCAACCGATAATTCTTGGACGGACTCCGGGAAACAGTCCTGGTAAAAACGGGTGGTGGTCGGGGTGGTCTGTATGGGCCAGCTGAGCTGGGCGGGGGTAGGCTATCCATTTCTGAGAGCGCGACTGTGTCGCTGGAAGCAAGTGCCCTCTAACAGTAACACACATGGAACTGGTACTATAGGAAGCCATTTCGCCCCGACCTCCGGAAAGGATGACGGGCTGGAGCTCAACCCAGCCTGGGTGTATTAATTCAGCGGCAGGAAGTCGGCTTGAACTGCAGGACCGGTAGCGTCTCCAACCGCCACCCAAACATGACTCCAACGAAGAGCCAGGATGCTTGAGAATGTGAAACGCCATTATATACTACCAATCTCAAATATACATCTCGCGTCTATCTACGCTCGAACAAACTGTATCTCCATTATGAATGAGCGATGTCCGTCCATCAGGTCCGTACTGTCCGTACGGCCCCCCAAGCGACAGTCCATGCGCAGCGGTTGTCGGGATTAGGGGAAATGCTCTATTAGTCTTAAAATCCACTTTTCTAGCATCCTGTAACAGGGCACCCTCATAGCGGCGACCTACTGAAGCCATATACAGAGAAGTCGGTCGCGGCTTCGCGTGTCAGAGCAATGGATTCGCATATCATCACTCGGGAAACAAAGCTCATAATCAGCAAAACCAAAACAATTCAACCCGAAAACATCAAAGGCAGAGGATACTCGGAAGGGGCGAGAGTGGGAAGAACGCCGGAGGCTGTCACACCTACCCCTGGGCGTAATAATAGTAGTTATCAACCTAAATCTGTGGGGGGGACGGGGGGGATGGTCAACCATGGCTGATAGCTAGGTTGCTTATGAATAAATGTGCTGGGGGACCAAACAAAATACATAAAGCGTGTGAAGGGAAAACCAAGCCCGTCTATCCCTGAACTAAAGATAGAGTTGGGCGATCATTTTCAATGAATCTAATATTAGAAGAATAGCGATGTTAAACATGTCAGTGTACCGGTAGTACTTAATGCTATAGTCAGTGCTAGAGGAATACAACAGTAGGGCAAAGAGACCAGGATCTTAATTAGACACTAGGAGAAAGCGTAGGCGAGCAACAACGATAGAAACCGACGGTCAGATCTAGAGTCACGACGGCAACACGATTCGACTAGAAGTACGACTAAACCCATGATATCGCGAGTAACGAGGCATGGAGCTGGCTGATAAAGATTCGGATATATTAAAATGAGGCCAGAATGAAGACGCTAACTCACCTCGGAATTTAAAGGGACGAGGCACATTCGAGCAAACCCAAAACTCCGCAAACAGTATTGTTGAAAGAGACTCATGAGATATACGGCCTCTATATAACGGATCAGCAGTATTCAAAACGATTCCATGTTTAGGAGCCAAAATTTAAAAATGAAGGGTTTTCGTTTTGATCTTTTGCAGTTACATACCGCTGATCAGTGGTGAGAGCCAACAAAGTAGATAGCGACGTTACCTGTGAAGTATAGCCGTGGATGAGAGACTAATACGGCGAAGTCAATATGAGTTAATGTGTGGTCTCAAGTAGACATCGTCGAGTGCTAGAAATAACGGTTCGAGTGATCGGTATGAGGCATGAAGTTATCTTAGACGATTAGCTATGAATAAAGATGGTACACAAGATGGAATCTAGTAGCATGAGCCAAAGAGACTAAAGAATGATATATTATTCACAAAAAGTAGGTGCAGGCGTAAGGAGACGTCTGAGGTCCACAAAAGAAGAGCAAAGGTCGAGACAAAATATTTTATGCCCATGATCCAGTAAGAGAGTGGTATAATCGGAAAACAATCCAGTGCCTGACAGTGGCAAACCGATCATAAAACCCAGACGAAAAACTAGCCGCATCGTTCCCGGCACATTGGTTTTTCTCACATGAACAATGATGCACGAACCGGCGACTTCCCGGAGGAAAAAGGGACAACGTCCTGTTCACTGTTAGATGGGCAGGAAAGTAAAAAGGGCGGTTAAAACACCGGAAAAACCAAAACAAAAACAATACCAATCAGTCTTCCATCTTGGAGTTAACGTTCTAACAAGCTAAAATCACAAGGCACATTCTCTCACTACAGGTACTCTACTCACTACCGATCCGATTCTCACCATACTCTCACTATCATACTCGTGTACTCTATATACTCATTCAATCACACAGTAATCCTCGATTCCTTCTCAGCGATCTACTCACACGCATTCACCATTACAAGTACTAGCTACTCACTATCGATTCAACATTCTCACTACAGGTACTCTACTTCACTATCGATTTTCAACATTCATACTACAGTGACTCACTACACTACTGCGATTCACTATTCTCACTACAGGTACTCACTCAATTAACATCTCATAAATACTCTACTCACTACTCGATTCAACATTCTCACTACAGGTCTATCTAAACATAAACATCTCATAGTACTCTACTCACTACTCGATTCAACATCTCACTACAGGTACTCTACTCACTAACTCCGATTCCACATTTCACATACTACGCAGGTACTCTACTCACTACTCATCAAATTCTCACTACAGGCTCTACTCTCACTACTCATCACATCTCACTACAGGTACTCTACTCACTACTCGATTCAACATTCTCACTACAGGTACTCTACTCACTACTCATTACAACACAATGACTTCTCACTACAGGTACTCTACTCACTACTTCAAACATTCTCAACCATTCACAACATCGTCACTACTACTCAGCTACTCGATTCAACATTCTTCATACAGGTACTCTACTCACACTTAAACACTTCTCACTACAGGTACTCTACTCACGACCGATTCAACAATTCTCACTACAGGCTTTACTCACTACTCGAAATTCAACATTCTCACTAACAGTACTCTAACTCAATAAACATTCTCACACTACTTCAACATCACTACAGGTACTCTACTCACTTACTATAAACATTCTCACTACAGTACTCAACTACACTACACATTAATCATCACTACATCGGTACTCTACTCACTACTCGATTCAAGCATTCTCACTAAAGGTACTCTACTCACTACTCGATTCAAACAATTCTCACTACAGTACTCTACTCCACTACCGTTCAACAACATTACAACTAACAGGTACTCTACTCACTACTCGATTCAACATTCTCACTACAGTACTCTCTCTCACTACTCGATTCAAACTTCTCACAGGTACTCTACTCACTACTGAATCAACATTCTCACTACAGGTACTCACTACATTCAACCATTCTCACAGTACTCATACACATAACATTCTCTACTACAATACACTACTCGATAAACATTCGCATACAGGGACTCTACTCACTACTCAATTCAACAACTTCTCACTCTCTACAGTACTCCTAACCTCACACTCAATTCACACACTCTCACTTACAGTACAGTACTCTCACTACTGCAATTCACATTCTCACTACAGGTACTCTACTCACCACTTACCTACTACCACTACCGATCACATTCTCACTACAGGTACTCCTATCTCAACATACTCGATATTCAACACAATTCTCCATCTCACAGGTACTCTACTCACCACTACTACGATTACAACATTCTCACTACAGGCTCTACTCCTACTCATTACAACATTCACAACATATCTCTACTACATGCACTCTCACTACAGGTACTACTACTTCATACTTCCGATGTCAACATTTCTCACTAAAAGGTACTCTACTCACTAACTCGATTCCAACATTCTCACTACAGTACTCTACTCACTACTTCGATTCAACATCTCAACAGTCACTTCACAATCACTCTCTAACATTCACAGCAATCACTTCTACTACAGGCACTACTACTCACTTCAGGTCACTCTACTCACTACTGATTCCAACATTCTCTACTACACACTCCTACTCACACTTCTACACGTCACTCACTACAGTCTACATTCACGATCTCACTATCTCACATCATACAGGCACTCTACTCACTTCATCACTCTACTACTCACTCATTCAACATTCTCACCCCCCCCCCCCACCGGTACTAACTCCAACCAGGCATCTCCTCCACACTAACCCACATCACCACCCCCCACCCGAGGCACCCTCACAACCGCCCACCCACTCTCCCCACGCCCCCGACCGACCCTCTCACACCCCATCACCCTGAGGCCGACCCTCTCACCACCCCACCCTGAGCCACCACACACATCCCCGAGCGACCTCTCACCACCCTCACCCTGAGACCGACCCCTCTCACACCCCCACCCCGTGGCCGACCCTCTCACACCCCCACCCCGAGGCGATCCCTCCACCCCCGAGCATCCCTAGACGATCCCCACTACCCTCTCACCCGAGGCCGACCCTCTCACTACCCCCCATCCCCGAGCACCCTCATCACCCCCTCCGCACCCACCCGATGACCCTCCACACCCCCCAACCCCGAGGCTGACCCTCTCACCACCCACCCAGACCCTCAAACCCTGAGGCTGGACCCTCCACCACCCCACACCGAGGCCGACCCTTCACTACCCCCCCACCCGAGGCCGACCCTCTTCACACCCCCAACCGAGGCGACCTCTCAACCACCCCCACCCGAGGCAAACCCCCCCCCAACCCCCCACGCCCACGAGCCGACCCTCTCACCACCCACCGAGACCAACCCACTCCTCACCACCCCCTACCCGAACGACCCTCTCACACCACCCCCCACCCCGAGAGCCGAGACCTCTCACACCCCCACCCCGAGGCCGACCTCTCTCAGACTACCCTGACCCGAGCCAGGGTGGAAGAGGGTGAGAGGGTCAGCTAACCTGAATCTTCACTCCCACCACCTTTTCACAGCCGTCCCTCCAAACAACCCAACCTCCCCCCCCTCCAAACAACCCCAACTCCCCCCCCTCCAAACACAACTCCCCCCTCCACCACCACCTCCCCCAAACAACCAACTCCCCCTCCCAAACAACCCAACCTCCCCCCTCAAACACCCACCTCCCCCAAACAACCACCCCCCTCCAAACACCCAACCTCCCCCCTCCAACACACCAACCTCCCCCTCCAAACAACCAACTCCCCCCCTCCAATACAACCCACTCCCCCCTCCAAACCACCACCTCCCCCCCCTCCAACACCAACTCCCCCTCCAAACACCAACCCCCCCCCCAACAACCCAACCTCCCCCCCCTCCAAACAACCCAACTCCCCCCCTCCAAACAACCAACCCCCCCAACAACCAACCTCCCCCCCCTCCAAACACACCACCTCCCCCCTCAAACAACCCCTCCCCCCCTCCAACAACCACACTCCCCCCCTCACAACCCAACCTCCCCCCCCTCCAAACAACCCAACCTCCCCCCCTCCAAACAACCACCTCCCCCCCCCTCCAACACAACCACCCCCCTCCAAACAACCCAACCCCCCCCCCCTCAAACACCTTTTGACCCCCACCCCTCCTCACCAACCAACCTCCCCCCCCTTACAACCAACCTCTTTGCCCCACCCTCCTCCTCAGCCAAACCCACCCTCCGCCCCCCCCCAGACAACTCTTTCATCATCCCCCTGCTCCACACGGAAATCATCTCCTTCATTGTGGCCAACTCTCACGTAGGCTCACGTCGACAAACGATGACGCACCGGAAATCAACATCTCAGACGCGACAGCACCGAGTTTGAAGGTAATTTCCAAGCTTGTGGCCCAGCTCGCTTCACTTCCTGACATGGAGCCAATAAAACAGGATCGCGTCCAAACAGGATCAAAAAGCTATAACGCCACAACTTTTTAACGAGGTGAGGAAATCAGCCTTCTCTTCTCTCCGTGGCCAACATCGTGTTGCCATCATTTCCCTTTTTAGGGGCGGGACAAGCACAGAAAATAAATAAATAAACTGCATCAACCCTGATTGGCTGCACATATCAAGTACGATCACAGCTTTCGGCTGTGCTCGCTTATGATTGGCTAAGCCGACGTGACGTAACCAAGCGCAACTTCCTATTGTTGGTGCCCATGAAAGAAAATGGAACTTCACCCTCAAATCAAATCCTTCACAAAAACTACTTTGGGCCAGAGAAGCTCCATGTAACCTTCTGCCACCCCACCCAAGCTTACAATGAAGGCAGCAACAAAATCATCATCATAAAAAATATCTACATAATTAAATGTCCTTTTATGCAGGACTTATGAACTGCTTAAAGGTAGGTAGCATACATTACTTGAAGAAGCAAATGAGTTGCATCCCACAGATGAAACACTTTAATGGAATTAAGAAATTTGATGGAAGGTCAGGGATGGGACATGCGCGGAGCAGCACGTCCTGCGTCCACTTTCCACCGGTACTCCAGGGGCCTCCGTCTGCCACTCCCATCTCCTTGAGATGCTGATCAACCTGCTGCAACCATGAGGCACATGTCGGCCATTGGCCTCCTCCACTCACGAGACTCCCTCGCTGAGAGAATTGGTGAGCAGATCAGCGTCAGGAAAACGAGCCACATGTCCAATACAGCCACAGCTGACGCTCACAGACTATGCAGGTAACAAATCTCATTTGAGTCTCTCAGCAACCGCTCGTTGGACACAAAGTCCGACCAGCGATAGCCAAGGATTCTCCGAAGAGACCTGGTACCAAAAGGAATTAAGTCTCCGTCTCAGATCCCTGGTCAGAGTCCAAGTCTCACATCCATAGACCAGACTGGAAGCACAAGGACCTGAAGACTCGCGACTTTTATCCTCCTGCACAGGTACGGCAGCACCACAACACCACATTATCCAGTGAATCCATGACTCCCCAGGCCCGACCCAAACGTCTATTGACCTCTGGCTCATAGCTAGCAAACATGAATATCACTGGCCAGGTAAGTGAATTCTCCATGACCTCAACATCCTTGCCACAAACAAGAGAGCAACATCCGAGAGTCATGAAAGCCTGGATCTTAGTTTTGACCCAGGAAACCCGTAATCCCAGCGGCTCCGACTCCTCATTCAGCACCTCGAGAGCCCCAAAAAGGATATCCAGAGTCTCTGCAGAAATGACTGCAACTAGCGAAATCAACCGCACGATCTCGACAATCTAAACGATGTACCACAGGCGTGATCTCTCTGACATCCTCCCCAGAATCACAGTCCATACAACGCTGAAAAGTGTGGGGGCCAATACACACCCCTAATGAACTCGGACAACTGGAAAACGTCAGGAAGTAGTTGACTACCACATCTCACACACTTTCAGTACCAGGTAGATGTGAAACATACATCGATAGTTTTGGTGGCACCCACGAGACAAGAATCCTCCAGAGGGTATCCCGATTCACTGAATCAAACGCTTTACAGAGATCAACATCGGCTGCGAAGCAGCCCCTGCCGAAACTCTCGTCTGCGTTCGGTGAGGAAAGAAAGAAGGAAATATCTTTTTTTTTAAATGTTCATGATGCAGCAGCAAAGTCAAAATAGAAATAACCAATGTCACCCTTAGGGTGACCCGTATCTTGCCAAAAGGTGACCACGTGTGACTTCTTTAAGGTCAACTGAGGTGAACAGAGCTGCTATCCACCAGGAGCGACTCCTTGAGGAATCTGCCTACGAGAGATTCCGATGAGAATCGTTCTACAAGTAACCTGAAAAAAATGCGTTTGCCTCATAACGTCCACCAATGACGTCATAATGTCTCAAGCTTGATATATCGAGAAAGCACTCATCGAGGTGTCAATGAGGTACTACACGATATGGTTCCTAAAACTTGAAAATTGACCTTGGGGTCAAATATGTTTGACCTTAGGCGCTACCATGAAGGTCAAGGCCAATTACCACCAAAATTAATCAGCTGAGTGCCAGACCATGAACTTATCCCATGAAGTTTGAAGACGATCCGATCAAAATACTCAAAAAATAGGGTTTCGTCGACTCCCCTGATTTGCGACAAAGTGACCTTGTCCTTTGACCTTGACCTTCAAAATTTTATGCGCTGAAAGGGACTCTATAGGCCTCTTGATATGCGAAGTTACAAAAATTTCCAATGAAAACTGTGCTCTGCAGAGTGATTTATACGTGATTACAGACAAAAAAAAAAAAACAAACAAAAAAAAACACATGAAGGTCAACGCCAATCGCACCAAAAATTAATCAGCTGAACGCCAGACCATGAACTATATTCCCATGAAGTTTGAAGACGATCCGATCAAAATTACTCAAAAATAAGGGTTTGTCGATTACCCTGATTTGCGACAAAGTGACCTTGACCTTTGACCTTGACCTTCAAAATTTTATGCGCTGAAAGGGACCTCATAGCCTCTGATATGCAAAGTTACAAATTTCCATGAAACTGTGGTCTGCAGAATTTTTTTTCGTGATTACAGACAAACAAAAAAAATATAAAAAAACATACAGACTGACTAACATATCTTGCAAAAACTTCGTTTGGCAAGATAAAAAGTATCCCAAAGAAGTCACACGTGGTCACCTTTTGGCAAGATACGGGTCACCCTAAGGGTGACATTGGTTTATTTCTATTTTGACTTTGCTGGCTGCCATCATGAACATTTAAAAAAAAAGATATTTCCTTCTATTCTTTCCTCACCGAACGCAGACGAGAGTTTCGGCAGGGGCTGCTTGCAGCCGATGTTGATCTCTGTAA
>CM068953.1:170846502-170860059 GCA_035128595.1 Eptatretus atami | reverse complement strand
ACATACATACATACATACATACATACATACATACATACATACATGATCTAAGGCTCGTAGTGGACACACATACCCGGCGATGTCACATTTCTCACCATTCTCAGTGGGGTATTTTCTTCGGACTAATTTCCTCCTCCTCCCCCCATGGATGCCAACCTATGGGGATTGTCTGTGCTCTATCCATTTAAATGCTGAACGCCAAGCAAGGAAGCAGTACATACCGTTTTTTTAAAGCCTTTGATATGACTCGACCTGGGGCTAATTGCACCGCCTGCCTACCATACTTGGAGCGGATGGTCTCACCATTACACCACCGAATTGGTGAGTGATCTTCAGCAGACTGCCTTGCATCAATTGCTATCACTCAAGCAAGCATTAGACATGTTGGACAGCTTGGGTCGGAGGCTCATCAGATTATTTTTGCAGAATAATTGGATGTCATCGTTGTAAATGTGGAAATGGTCATTCATTCGCACTTGAAATTGAACATTGTTGAGTGTAAGGTACATCTACTCTGACAGACGATATAGAACCTGAATACTCTACTATGGCAGATGGTTGGGGAAGTTCCATATCAGCCCCTCCATATGTGTCATCTTGGTATTTTCAAGGCCATTTGAGTGAGATCAACTTTATGAATGATGAAGATATCAAAGCATGTGCGCTGAAATAGCTGCTTACTTTTCCCCCAAAAAATTGATTGCAGATGGCATCAAGGTGTGACCATATTGATGGGGAAAGTATGTGCAGTACATGGTTGGTACAGGAATAGAGAGGGATAGATATAGAGATTGATGTATGCTGTAATCAATTTTCTTGTATTTTCGAAGATTAAAAAAAATCAAATGTTGAACTGTCTCCACACATTATATATAGTTAGCAGAGTACTCGCCCTCTGGGTGATCTTCTTCCAAGCATACAACACGTTTTTCTGATACATACCTTTATTTGGGCAGTGTATAGGCAAATGATAGCTGCCTCAATCGCTCCCGAAAATAAAGAAAATAACCCGGGTTATCTGCATGAAGCAAAAACATACCTACTGCTTAAAATGCAAAATTTCTTGTTTCACTGAAAAATGTGTGGACAGGAATACTGTACTGTACTGTACTGTAAAGGGTGGCAGCTTGTAATACCCAATCCCACCTGGAGGGACGCTACACTATACACATTTACCAAGACAATTTGCGTCTTCTTCCCCTAAGACCACTGGCAAATATAAAAACACCCCTATACACTAATTAGGGTCATGATGATCCTATATAGCAAGTCTGGATGTAATCGGCTTAGAACTGTATGAGGAGTAGTGCAACAAACACACCGGTCCGTGAAGTAAGGATGTATCGCACCCCAAGCGAGAATATACCAGAGTGGTGTGCCATGTACCCCTTAAAAAAAAAATGGCTTGCCTGAAAAATATTTACAACAACCTGAATGAAGTCTATTTCTTTCTCAGCTTTTTGAACCCCTCTGTGATCCGCCATTTTGTTTACGGCCTTGAAGTTTTTGTACCTGGAGACGCGGAAGGGGTGTTCAGTGATGTGTATCTGAAGTAAAGAAATAATTTATGCATATTTTTCAAAATAACTCTATTGCCGTTTGGTGCTGTACGTACACCAGGCGCGCACCCCGCCCAGCTTCGCATTCCGCGGGGTTCACGGTTAAATGCGCATGAATGTTCGGCATCCTGCTGCACAAGTCCCCCGCCGCTTAATGTCATGGTTGGTGACCATCAACTCACAACTAACAAGTGCCCCATCTGATTATTGACTTATATATGATGCCCCTTTTTATTTTCAAGTTCTGTGTGTGTGTGTGCGTGTGCGTGTGTGTGTGTGTTATTAAATGTTTGTTATGCTTCAGCGATTGCACCCATGTTCTTGTCTGACTGTTGGTCATATCAACTATGTTTGGGTTTTGTTTCCCGCCCCCCATTCATAATTTTGCTCACTCAATCCTTGCTTCCTGGATGTGATTATGGAAATTCTTAGCTTTTATCCTCTGAGGCGACATTCTAAAACTAGAGGGACATCGGATAGGAGCGTATACTCCGCCACGCAATGCCTGATCCACGAGAACATATCTGGTCCAATAATTTTCGAGATATCGTGCGATGTATAGTTTTGGCCCCATCTCTCAATGGTGAGAATCGCTTTAAAAACTCTCCGTAGTCGATGACTATTCGGATCCTTCCACGCAAAATCTAAATCAGTTTCGTCCCTATTGTCAAATCACGACACTGTGCTCACAAAATTTCATCCGGATCCGTCCACAACTTTTTGAGATATCCTGCACACAGATAAACACAGATAGACAGAAAGGGGTGAAAACATAACCTGATTCACCTTGGGTAGCAGAGGTAATAAAACGAAAACAGATTCTGATTTGATTTCACTTCCTTGTCATTCATCAGGCCAATATAACCAGGTTTTACCCAGTTCAGAACAGCATCTATTGCTGTAGGGAACTGTGGTGTGTCCTTCGTTATTTATTTATTGGTATCCATAACAACCAGTCAATAATTCAGCAATCTCATATTAGGGAATGAGTATGTATGATTAACACTACCTCGGATGTTACCAGGACGTGCGTGTCGCTTTGCTTTGCACGTTTCATATATTTTTATGTTTCATTGTGTGATTTGTTGGTGGTGGACTCATCAGCGATGAACACTTGCAGTTATTAATCACTTTTCTAATGAGAGATAATTATGTATTTATATTCTCATTTATCTTGAGAGCTTTGATTTTATTTATTTTGAACTTTTTTGTTAAGAATGAAAGGCAGACACTGCATTTCCTGCTTTATAAGCACATATGGACATATTTATATATTTATAGTGTTGTTTCAAAACTTCTTTGGTTCCTCTTCTCTATATTTTGTGAAAGAAGAAAATTTAATTTTGACTTTAGTTTTCTGGCACTTTCCATTGTTTCGTGTTCCCATCTGAGAGACTTCATGAAACGACGGGCGGTGCGGTGGCAGCGATCTCTTCAGCGATAAGCTTTTATAGTTTTTATAATCGTTTCTTTAAACTTTAAATAATTACGCACTCTCTTGTGTTTTGATTTTCTGATTCAAAAGGTGCCCAAGATATTGCCTGGATGAGAAAGAAAATGAAGGTCATTAATAAATCTGTAATAATTAAATAATTATTTGATTCATAAACATAAAAATACAGTTTTTTGCCAACCACATCTTCACTTTTGTCCCCAAATATGTGGGCCGGGTTCGGTGGGCGATAAACGACCACTAGGTGGAGCAGTGGAGTCGTCTCCCACCGAACACCCGGAATTTAGGTCGTGACTCTCGGACAACTCCGAAAGGTCACGGGTCACTTAGAGGACCGTGGTCGCCAATATTTCGATGGCGTGAGGTCGGTCCACTTGTCTAATTCCAATTTACCTAAGTACGCTATGCCGTCTAACTACCGGGGACCACAACCTCGGCCGACTTTATCCGAATCGAGTCCTATCACCGACTCGGATCCGGCGTAACCGAGCGGAAGTTACCAAAGCCGCGCCGGACCAAATGACAACTTACCGGCCCGAACGGCCTTACTATTTCTCAATACGCACCTTGCTAGGCTAATGAAGGAAAGCACAGAAAACGCAGCTGGTACATTTAACAGGGTTTATTGATGACAATAATCGGGGAGGGGGAGCACAAAGAGCAGAGTTGTCACGAATAAAAGAAATGCAAACCATGTACAATGAACAACACTAACAATTTCTACTTGTACAGACTGGCGCACACACACACACACACCACGGTGGCCGCGGCTCTGTATTTGCACCTGCCGCCTCGTGCGGTCTGCTGCGAGCTTGTACTGTGGCGGCACTCGAACCCACGCCAACAATGCAGCACCAAGCACCCGGGACCAAGAACGGCACACGACGGCGCCGCAGCACGGGCGGATCGCAGATGAGAATGCAAGAACTTCCTCTCTTTCTCCTTTACGAAGGGCGAACTCGCTCTTTCGACGAGCGAACCTTGCTTGCTGCCACAAGGTGAACCTTGCTTTGCTTTTTCTCTCCACGGCTCGCCACTTCGTCTTATCCTCGCCGCGGGTTGAGGGCACCACTCTGAGGACTCGCTCCGGATTGGACGAGGGGTTGTCGGGCGACTTGTGGCCGCCTTCATTGGTCGGGCCGAACTCCCTCTGGCTGGGTGGGGCTGCCCCTGAGGTGGTCAGCCCCTGTATTGGCTGGGGCGCGCGTGGATGCTCGCCCTTCGCTCATTGGCTGGAGGAAATGCTCTCTGCCCCTCCTTGGAGCGGAGCCTCAATCTGAAGCGACAGAGGCTCTGCCACACCCTCAGCCAAAAACACCTGGGCATGGCGACCTGGGTTGAGTGCGGGTCGGTGTCGCTGTTGTTGTTGTTGTAGATGTAATAAAAAACCTAACTAAAAAAAATAACTCGTAGCGCAACACACGAAATTCCATTATAGACATAGGGGATGGATTCTAACTATAAACACATACTTATCGAAATAACTGAACTACGGGGACTGGCTGTTTGTGTGCAAAAGGCTTCCAGATTCATAACAATATCAACTTCCGAGCTCAAAGGATGGCTGAGATATGTCCAGACAAATGGAGTAAAAACTGAGTACTCTTCCTTCGGCGCCCGGTGATGACGTCATGCATCGCCTGGCTATGGAATTGGGAAGGAGAGGTATATAATTAGCTCTCACTAATCGATTAAAATCCAGGTGGCTAGGATTATACAAGTACAGTACCTATAGAAATGTACACCCCCTTTTCAAAATTTTCACCTTTTTTTGCCTTGTAGCCTGGAATTAAATTGCATTAATGAGACTTTTTCACCTTTATTTACACATCGTAACCTACAACTTCCAAGTGAAAAACAAATTCTACAACTTTCAGAAAATTAATTAAAAATACAAAACTAGAATATCTTTGTTGGATAAATGTCACACCCCTTATAATAGGGATTTAATTTGCTCAGGTGTAACCAAATCAACTTCAAAATCACACATCAAGTTAATTGGCCCCACTTGTGTTGAGTTGTAGTGATTCTGATTATTTCAGAATAAAATCAGCTGTTGCTCGAGGCTTCTCTCTGCTGGATAGTGCATTTCACAGCAAAGACAACCATGAGCACCAAGGAGCTTTCAAAAGACCTCTGGGATAAAGTTGTGGAAAGGCTCAGATCAGGGGATGGGTATAAATATATTTCAAAGGCCTTGAATATCCCTTGGAGCACAGTCAAGACAATCATAAGAAGTGGAAGGCATGTGGTACCACCAAGACCCTGCCTAAAATTGGCCGTCCCTCTAAACTGGATGACAAAGCAAGGAGACTGATCAGAGAGGCCACGAAGAGTTTGAAAGAGCTACATGCCTTTATGGCAGAGACTGGTCACTGTGCATGTAACAACAAATTCCCAAGCACTCCACAAGTCTGGCCTGTACGGTAGGGTAGCAAGAAGGAAGCCATTACTCAAAAAGCCCACCTTGAGTCCTGTTTGAGTTTGCAAAAAAACATCCGGATATTCTGAAGCCATGTAGCAAAAGTTTTGTGGTCTGATAAACCAAGATGGAACTTTTTGGCCTAAATGTAAAACGTTACGATTTTGTGCAAACCCAACACAGCACATGACCAAAGAACACCATCCCTACTGTGAAGCATGGTGTTGGCTGTATCATGTTTTGGGGATGTTTCTCATCAGCAGGGACTGGGGCACTTGTCAGGATAGAAGGGAAAATAGTATGTCACAAAATACAGAAAAATCCCAGAGGAAAACCTGCTGCCCTCTGCAAGCAAGCTGAAATTGGGATGGAAGTTCACCTTAAAGCATGATGACCCGAAGCACATAGCCAAAGCTAACTGTAGTGGCTAAGGAAAAAAAGGATAATTGTCCTTGAGTGGCCCAGTCAGAGCCCCGACCTAAATCCAATTGAAAATCGTTGGCATGACTTGAAGATTGCTGTCCATCAACGCTCCCACGCAACTTGACTGAGCATCAGCTTTTTAACAGAAGAATGGCAAATATTGACCATAAAAGTGTCTGAAGTTGGTAGGGACCTTTTTCCCAACAGCTTGTAGTTGCTGTCAAAGGTGCTTCCACCAAGTGTTAACTCGGGGGGTGGATACTCATCCAACCAAGATATTCTACTTTTGTATTTTAAATTAATTTTCTAAACTTGTAGCATTTGATTTTCACTTGGAAGTTGTGGGTTGCGATTTGTAAATAAAGGTGGAAAAAGTTTGATTTAATGCAATTTCATTCCAGGCTATAAGGCAACAAAAGGTGAAAATTTTTAAAGGGGGTGTAGCCTTCTCTCGGCACTGTATATCGACCCTCTCATGCTCTTCTAGCTGAAGAAAGCTGCATAAAGCAACCATGAAAGGCTACCCTAGGTAAACCCTTTGCTGTTTCAAACCCTTCCCAGAGTTCCTCCAGCTGTAAGACATTCATCAAGTAGTATACACATGAGAATCCAATGCTGCACACCCCTCAGCTGTGCCGGACTAGTTTAATCGCTTGTTGGCGAATCAGCCACATCGCAGACAGAAACGTGCACCACTGAGGTTCCAGCACGTGACCTCCAATTCTCACATCCACGTGTAAGCGTCAAACTCGTCAACGCATCAACGAAAAAGACCATCTCACATGAGTTGTTCTTGCCATAATATGGACGACTACAGCACAGACAAAGATAATGGTCTTTCACCAAATAGGGCTATTTATGCATACCAACCCTACCTTGTCACAACACAACTGATTGGCTCAACGCATTAAGAAGGAAAGAATTCACAAATTAACTTTGAACAAGGCACACCTGTTAATGGAAAAAAGCATTCAGGTGATTACCTCATGAAGCTGGTTGAGAGAATGCCAAGTGTGGCAAAGACTGTCATCAAGGCAAAGGGTGGCAACTTTGTAGAATCTAAAATCTAAAATATATTTTGATTTGTTTAACACTTTTTTTTGGTTACTACATAATTCCATATGTGTTATTTCATAGTTATGATATTTTCACTATTGTTCTACAATGTAGAAAATAATCAAAAATTTTTTTAAAGAAAAACCTTGAATGAGTAGGTGTGTCCAAACTTTTGACTGGCACTGTAAGTACTTTGCCCGCCAGTAAAGTGAATCCAGTAATGCACACCTTTTTTGTAAATTGTGTAAAGATCCTTCATGAGTGTGTCTAACGTCCCAGTTGAAACACTCGCTTCACCTCAGGCCTGTACGTATGTTGTATGTTCTCTTTAATTCCAAGTTCTACCTCATTGTATGATCCCTTGTTCTTGTGTGCAGTTTTCTGAAGCAGTGCTTCCAGGAAGAGCTTCTGGTTCAACTTGCTCGTCGTGCGGAGCAAGTTCAGAGGCTGGAGGCTCGGCTTGGTGGTGAGACGGGGATTGAATTAATTGTGTATGTGTGAGGTTCTGCTAATGAGGTGTATTGAGGAAGAGGAAAATATACGTGTTTTGATCGGTCTTGGATTTTCTTGAGACCTAATATTTCTGCTGAGCCGTTGAGTTGGAATGCACCCTTAAATAATTTTCTCACGAGATTCTCTCACATTTCTATCAGAAAATTATTATTGGAAGTTTTGTTAAGGGGCAGTCAGACCATCAGTCGTCTGACACCATTACCTGGCTCAGTGCTGCTCAAGTTTGACTTGACTTTGGGGTTCACTTTAATGCGGAGAAGTCATATTTGATGCTGCTGTTTACTTGCATCACTGCATATCCGAGATACTATGGACTGGGAAGGCTTTATCGATCGAGATGTTAATTCTCTGGATAAAATGTGGATATGACCGTGTTATAGCCTAAATGCCTCCTCTTGGAAAATATACAACTGTAATGTTCCTGTGTTGAAACGGGCATGCGACTCGAAATGCGCTCCGTTTACAGTAAAGCAGCGAAAGTTTCCACACTCAAAGCTGAAGAATCTAAATGAACAATGTCATGGCTTGATTGTGACTTTGACTTGCATGTTGTAGAATGGGTCATTTATACAGATCGGAGAACACAAGGTAGTGGATCCTAAGGACACAGTGTTACATCCTCCCAGTGTTACACCTGTTCATCGTCCACTCTGCTTTTTCTTTGCAGATATGGAGATCAGCTGCGCTCAGTGCTGCGACTAAAGGAGAAATTGGAGCTGGCTCTTGAGAAGCAGCAAGATGGTTTGTACTGAACTTGATGTACGTTTTTAATGAACATTTGTTGGTAGCCAGAAAATGTGACCTTGGGCAGGTTAAATCCAGGTAAATCATGGTGGTTCTGATGTGCAAATTTATCATACAGCCGGGCATTGTGCGAAGGTCCAAGCTGACTTGTGTAGTAGCTGATTTCCACTGAAGTTTCCTCCGTGATTGCTGCTCTCACTGAATGTGCAGTTTTTGTTTTTTCTGCTTAAGTAGCTGATGAGCTATTGAGCCAAATACGGCTTCGACCCAATTCTTGAACTTTGAACGAGAAAGCATCTGAAAATGCAAAGCCCGTCCAATCCGTTTTTTACTGAAACTAAACCTGAACAAGGAAGCGCAAGATTAAAAAAAATTGTACCTTTTATTAATTGTTCTCCATATTCTCGAAAAGTTTGTTGAAAATTTGATAACAACAGCTCAAATGGTTTTAAAAAAAGAAAAAAAAAAGTTATAACTTGGACAGACAGAAGCTCATATGGTAAATAAGTAAATAAACTTTAAAAAATTAATAAATAAGAAAATTACTGTTGGTCTCTGTTGTGTGGCAGATGTGCTAATAAGGCTTTTTTTTTTTTGGTTATTTCTCAGAAATAAGCTCATGGAGTGGGTCACGGTGTTTGGCCGTCCATCCGTACGTAAATTTGGTATTATACAGTCATGGCCAAAAATATTGGCACCCTCACACTTTTTTTTCAAAATAATGCACCATTTTTCCAGAACATTGTTTAAAATAAAAAAAATTCTTTTGGAATCCACATATGTATTTCTTTGGTTGCATGGAACAAAACAAACAAAAAAGCTGAATTAATAAATCTTAGCTTATTCACAGAGAAATCCAAATAATGGCCGGACATTATTGGCACCTTTCAGAAGTTGTGAGAAATAATTAGATTTCAAGCAGGTGATTCTCCTTTACTTTGAATTGACTCACCTGTGGTGAGTTCAGGTGCCTGCAAATAAAAATAACTCATTCAACCAGTTTGAAGAGAGAAAAGGAGTCATTCTGCTGTTTTGTGTCATCGTGTGTACCGCAATGAGCATGGAGAAAAGAAAGAAAACCAGAAATTATCTGAGGAGGACAGACACAAGATTGTAGCCAAGCATAGACAATCTCAAGGCTACAAGTCCATCTCCAGAGACCTTGATGTTCCTGTGTCCACCGTACACAATGTTATTCGGAAGTTTAAGGCCCATGGCACTGTAGCAACCTCCCTGGATGTGGGTGCAGAGAAAACTTGATCGAAGATTGCAGCGAAGGATTGTTCGATATGATGAAGAAAGCACCTCGATCAACTACCAAAACAGATTCAAGCTGACCTTCAGACACAAACGTACGACAGTTTCAACTCGCACCATCCGTAGCCAACTCGATGAAGGGGGTTTATGGTAGGAGACCCAGGAGGACTCCACTGCTGGGAGAGAAACATAGAAAGCCTGACTGGAGTTTGCCAAAACACACCTGAACAAGCCAAAATCTTTCTGGAGAATATCCTGTGGACAGATGAGACCAAATAAGAGCTTTTGGTAAACAATCATCTCTTTGTTTTGAGAACAAATGAAGCCTTAAAAGAAAGAAACACCTTCCCTACAGTCAAACATTGGAGGTTCAGTGATGTTTTGGGGTTGCTGTGCTGCCTCTGGCACTGGATGCCTTGAATGTGTGCATGGCATCATGAAATCGGGCGAGATGACCAAGGCATTTTGGAGTGCAATGTTCACCCAGTGTCAGAAAACTGGGTCTCTGTTGAAGGTCATGGGTCTTGCAGCAGGACATGACCCCAAACACACTTCAAGAAGCACCCAGGAATTGTCAAGACAAAACGCTGGACTGTTTCTGAAGTGGGCAGCATGATTCCAGATCTAATCCCATTGAACTACTCTTGGGGTTGGAGATCTGAACAACAGTTGGGAGAAGGCACCCTTCAAATCTGGGAGAACTTGAGCAGTTTGACATAAGAGTGACAAACTGCCAGTAGAGAGGTGTCGGAAGCTCATTCATGGCTATAGGAAGTGCTTGACTGAGGTATTTTGTCCAAAGGCTGTGCTACCAATATTAAGTCCGTGCTTTTGTCAATGCCATTTTTTTTTATTTCTCACTTTATAAGGAGATATAAATTCTGAATCAAAACAAAAGGTTCTGTAATATTAACAGTGGAATAAGAATTGTGGAGACCAATACTTGTGTCAATTTCAACTTATTTGAGAGAAAATTGTAAGCTATTTGAAAAAAAAGGTCAAGGGTACCAATATTTTTGGCCACGACTGTACTTCAGAACAATAAGGTCTCATGGGGTTGTGCTCACACTCCGGATCGCTCCTGATAAGAGGCTGAAAAGTGGGGTTTTGCTTCAAATTCAGGTCGTTTATTTTAAAGTCTTCTCCAGAAAATGACGGCCAGATGCGACCTTACTCTTCATGAAACATATGCACCATGCTGTTAACTTAAGTTGTGCTCGCCCGCCATGACCATACCACTTCAGGAATGTGGGGCCAGGCCCCTTCCCCTTAATCTCTTTTCACCCCACCTGTTGGAAATAATCGTCAGCCCCCCTACGGGATATATTTTTGTACTTGCTGTGACTTTGACATTTTGACCCAATTATTAGTTTGTGTTCTCCATATTCTCATCATCAAGTTTGTTGAAAATTTGAGGACAAAGGCTCAAATGGTAAAGGTTTGCCTTGGACACATCACACACCTTTTATGGAGGTGGATACTTTAAGACCTGGTAGGTCTCCGTTATGCCTCCTAAAACCCCACTATGTGTGGAGGTAGCAAACAACGCAACTTTCATGCTCATCACCTTAGATACGTGTGTGCAGCGCTGCGCGCGCACACGAAGGTGGATATTCAACCTGGAAGGGCTCCATTCCATATTCTGAAACCTGCATATGGAGATAACAACCAATAACCACACGCAACCAGCACAACACTACTCTCCCAATTGCAAAACCCGTCTCCCCTGTCGGGGGGGGGGGGGGGCTTGATATGTATGGCTTTGGGTTGTGGCCGGTGCCCTTCGTAAAACTTGGTGACATAAATGAAGAATGCAACCTGCTCAGTGGGCGACTTTGACGAAGCACACACTGATGCTGTGGATAGGAGCAAGTAACAGTTTGAAGTGCCAATGCAAGCTCTCAGCGTAGCCCTGGCAAACACATCAAGGTGGTGGCCATGAAAGTTTAATAAATGGATGTTTCTCAATGTATCAGGCCTGTAGCCAGTCACTGTGTCATGTGCTACCCTCTGTGCAATCAGGTGTCTGTTCTATGCCATGATGAGTTGGGATGGCTGCCATATTCGGTTCTTTTTTGGCAGTCAAAGGTCAAAGTCACTTCCTGGCAGACTTTGTAAATGGACTGAAACTTAAGCAACTGGCAGAGCTCGTGAAAAGCTAGAAGTATATTGTTTTTGAGGTCAAGTCACAGAGGTCAGGCTTCTCACATACTTTTTGAGATAACTTGATACAGTCATGGTTGCTTGCTACAATGTGTCGACCAGCATTTTTGAAAATCAATGGTTGGTTGATCACTTCCAATCAGCCAGTTTCTCAAGCGGTCAGGTCAAAAATGTGGGTCTCAAGGTCAGATTTCTAAAATCGTCCATTTTCATCCGATTGACTTGAGATTTGAACAGGATTTAATATTGAGTCACTGAATTGATTCAGCAAGAATAGAACAATCGACTTGGCCATTTTGACATGACGACCATTCGGCTACTTTGTCGCTTGTGTTGTGTAAATTTTGCCAAAATTGGTCAAAGTTCAAGGTCAATGCCATCCCAATATGTAAAACACTTTAAAGCTGCAATTAGAAAATGTATCATTAATTTGTTATGCACAACTTTCCATCAAGTAAAACGCTTGATGGGTCAATATTTCAAATTGCTGTTTCTATGGCACTCTTGTTTGTTTGGATTTCGCAAGTATCATGCTGTTCACGACATCTTCTCTGTTTGTATTTGGTTTAGTTTTAAATTTTTTATTTGTTACCTCCGCCACGAAGGTGAAGGAGGTTATGTTTTCACCTTTTGTCTGTGTGTTTGTTTGTTTGTGTGCAGGATATCTGAAAAGTTGTTGACGGATCCGGATGAAATTTTGTGGACAGTTTGGTGTGTGAAAGATGAACTGATTAGATTTTGGTGAAGATCCGGATCTGACTCCTTGAATTTTTTCAGTATCTTCATCATTTGGAGATGGGGCTAAAACCATATATACACGATATCTCAAAAAGTTGTGGACGTTCGGATTAAACTTTGTGGACACGTTGGGTGTGTGACAAGGAAGAATTGATTCAATTTTGCTGAAATCCGAATCTGATCTGGATGCGAGAATTATTTAATTTTCTAAGTGATTCTTTCACCATTGAGAGATGGGGCTCAAAAACGATGTATAGGCTACGGTATATCAAAAATGTAATGGGCCCGATATGTTCTCGTGGATCAGGCATTACGGGGCGGAGGTATGCGCTCTACGGTGCCATTGTAGTTTAAACATTTAACTGCATAGTTTTTTTTTATAAGTGTTTGCCTTTTAGTTTTTGCCACTTACTAGCACAATTTCCCTCCTTTCACTTGCTACAACATTCACCATTTAGACGAGCAGCAGTACACCCAACTTATATATACGTACGCACATGGAAGAAGTTGGGGCACATTGTTGATGCATCACTCCTTCTCAACCTCCCCTTCTTTCCCATTAGTTTTTTTTTCATGCTCTTTTGGTTTTATTGACATACTTGAAGTTGTTAGGATCTATGTAAGCCAACCGCACGTGATCTGCTATGAATAGTGCACTGTGACAAACATTTAAAAGTTATTTAAGAAAATAAAAAATAAAAAAAACGAGGTTCAGAATTTTACACCTTTAGAATTGCGTTCATGTCTCACTGAACAAGTACTGTATTATAATTTAACCATTTCTACATAACTTGTGTTATCACCAAGGTGCATTGACCTTGGCCAGATGTGGGATCCCTGGCTTGTCTTCTCATGGCCTAATTCAATAATAAATTTGCATTTCTGACTTCGTTGGACGATCCAAAATCGTTTCGCTTGACCCAAAGGGGGAGTTGAACGAAAGCCTTCGACTTTATACATTGACTGTCCATCTCCAAATTATGAAACCTAAAGCAGTAAGACGGTTGCTGGGGGGGAAAAAGAAAAAAAGAAGAATTTAAAGGGATTTTATTTGCGAGAGGAAACAACTTCACTATTGCAAGACGAACGTGTGTGCGTGCCACGCCGGCTCGTGCCACACACATCCGGACGCAACAGGATGTGTCGCACACCATCCTGTCTGCTCCACACAAGCAGATATGAAGAGGTTGCAGGGACAGTTGTTACTCTGTGCCGCGACTCAATGAACC
>CM068953.1:170815169-170828012 GCA_035128595.1 Eptatretus atami | reverse complement strand
TTTATCTTCCTTAACCTCATTCCATTAGCTTCTACAGCGTGACGAGGCCTTGCAACAGGCCCAAAGTGAGACCGAGAGCGTGAGAGTTGAGGCACAAAGTGAGAGACAGATGGTCGGGGGATTGAGAGAAGAGCTGCAGGAGTTGAAGAAAGAGATGAAGGAAGTGCAACGAACATCCGAGAGTTTAAAATCTGAGAACATGCTGCTGCTGTCAACAAGGTGCTCCTCATCGCCAACATTTCTTCTCCTTCTCTCTTCTCTCTCCTTCTTTCTTCTCTCTCCTTCTCGCTCCTTCTCTCTCCTTCTCCCCTCTTGGGAAAGTGATGAGTTGCATTGCTTGTGAGGATGAAGTTAAAATTTCTTGTTGAAGGATGGTTGAAGAATCATCTTCTTTCGTATGCAGCACAAGGTTGTGGCATAGCAACATTGGCTTAGGGGCGTGGCTGTGCCACTAATGCATTGCCCTCTGTCGGTCAGGGCAGGAATCTGTAATTTGTTGAAGGTGCTGGTGATAGCTCGCCTACTCTTTGCGAAGGACGCCGTGGGATCTTTAACGTCCCCCAACTAATGCCGATAGACATGACGCCCAGTTTAACGTCGGTCTGAGGGGCAGCACACACATTGATGAAACACCTTTCCTGTAAAACACTAGGATGACAGTTTATAGCCGAGTCGAGATTTAAACCCGTATTCATAACTCCAAGCTATACTTCCAGCCTATTGAATAATTATATCGGCGAAAGGTCCTTGAAGCTGTGTGATGTTGGACAAACTGAGCTCCATCGTGACAAATTTAAAGTTGGAATCCTGTGACTCTATCCCATTGTTAACGGAATACTTGAGTGAGTGGACAACAAACGTTCTTGTGCTAATATTGGTTTATTACTCCACCGATAACTTTGAAAAAAAAAATCATTTCCTCTTATTTATTTTGAAAATCATAAAACACTATTTGCTGACGACTCATCAATCACTTTGAAAACTATCAAGAAACATTTAGTGGTGATGAATGTTGAGATTTATTTTTATGGATATAAATTGCAGGGCGGATGTGGATGAAGCTCGGCGTCGAGCTGACACCAGAAATTTGGAGCTGGAGGACATTGTGCGGAAACATCGCCTGGAGGGACAGGCCTTGCAAAGAGAAGTCCAACAGGTATGAGTTTTCTTGGCTTGGAGGTTTGAGTAGCCCATCGTGGTACAAAATCGTTGCTCAACTGACTTCGACGAGAGAGATTCCAGGAGCTGGAGGTCCTAAAGAGAGCACAGATATTATCTTTCTTCTCCTTCAGGGCGGAGTAGCAAGACGAGTGCGAGACGACCACATCATTCGATTGAAGGAAAGACTGGCGAATCTGGGTGACACTGTCAATGTGGACGAGGAGGGGCGGTTAGAAAACGATGGAGTGGATGGTACAGCGGAGAGAGCCAAAGAGGTAAAATTCATTTCCTCAATGTTTTTGAACATTATTTATTTCTCGGCCCAATAGGAGTGTTTAAATGCCCTTCAAGAGCAACTCTTGTGTTGTTTGGATTCTTGCTTGCATTTGCTTATCGCTCTTCTCTTTCAGCAGGAACTGCAGCAGAGAGAGCTTGAAGGACTGATGCAAAAGCTGTGGGAGGCCCAGGAATTACAAGACCGGGAGGTGAGGAAATTGCTGTCGGTGTTTTTGTGATCAGAAAAGAGGGTGCAGGCTTTACTTTTATAACCCACATTGTTCATTTGGATTACTCATGCGAATCGTTTGCTTCTTGCCAGATTCTGGCACGGCAGGCATTGTCAGAGGAGCTAAATGACAAAAATGAAGCTTTAAGACAACTTCACATGGAGGTACAGAGACAGGTGAGCAAACTTTGTGTTACCTGGACATCCGAGAGAGAGACTGGTTACCCCCAACAATCGAGAGCGTAATCTCTTGCATCCCCATCTTGAATCTCCCATCAGGTTGAATGCACTGAAAGTGAAGCTCGGCGAAGGTTAGAGCAGGAGCAACGTGCATCCCGCCTCGAAGCCCAGGTGGCTGCATTGGAGACTGCACGCACGATCGAACGAACCACAGCACACAACTCCATTGTGAGTACTAGGCAAGGTGTATTGGATATTCCTTTTACATACCTGCCGGTTGCTACGCTCTGTGCTGGAGTTATATGTACCATAAAAAAAGAAGTCCGGCACTTCACTTTGCTTTGGGTTGGCTTGTTTGTTGTTCCCGTCTGAATGCAAGTTCAAACTAGAATGTCACTCGTTAGAGCACATACCTCCGCCAGGCTGAATATTTTTTATTTGTTTTAAATCCCACTGATAGACCGGATCTGGATCCAAACCTGAACCAAAATTGAATAGCCTTGTTCTTGTCACCTACACAATTCATCCACCAAGTTTTGTCATCCGACTGTGACCTTTTGAAAGATCGTGCTGTCGGTGTTTCTTTTTAGTCGGTGTATATAATCTGGCTGCAATATATTGATTTTGACCCTCCCTCTCAATCATGAAGAATCGCTTAAAACTTTTTAGAAGGGCACTCTGTAGAGCACATACCTCCACCACGCAATGCCTGATCCAGTAGGACATATTGGGGCAAATAATTTTTTGAAATGTCTTGCTATATATTGGTTTAGCCCCGTCAATGGTGAAGAATCACTTTTAAAAAAAACTCTCATCCGGATCTGGATTTGGATCTTCACCAAAATCAAATCGATTTGTCGTGGTCACACACCCAACCTGTCCACCAAGTTTTGTCCGAATCCATCCACAACTTTTTTGATATATCATGGTCACAGACAAATAGGCAGACAGCCAGACAAAGAGGGGTGAATACATCACCTCCATCAATGGCAGAGGTAATTATTTGTACAATCTTGATCTGTCCATTATCAAGTGATGTCTTTTAGCACACTTTCAAAATTTCACAATTATGGCTAGCAGGATGGCCTCGAGATAGTCGCACTCACCTCTAAGCTGTCCAGCCTGGAGTTGAGTCTTTACCCAGTTATAAACTGTCATCCCGGTGTTTCACAGGGAGAGTGATTCATCAATGCGTATGCCGTTCCTCTGATGGACGTTAAACTGCACGTCCCATCTGCTGGCATGAGGTTGTGGACGCTAAAGATCCCACAGTGTCCTCCGTGAGGAGTAGGTCAGTTATTGCCGGCACCCGAGCCAATTTCCAAATTCTTGCCCGAACCTCAGTCGAATATCAGGCCTGGTCAGCCGGTTCTTGAAAGACTTCGGCCAAAAACTTCCCCCAGCCAACCCCACAATAATGTGGAAATAATCGTGGACCTTAAAGAAGAAGAAGAAGAAGATGATGTTTTGCAATTCTTGTAAAAGCACATCTCCGTCTTCTCCCTGTCTTTGTCCTCTGGGTCGTTTGATTACAAGCTCCACCATGAGATTAAGATCACTGTTAAAAAGGCACTCCGCCAGGTTTTAAAAATGCTCATGTTGGACACTTTGGCGAGCTTCACATATCTTTTGAGCACCAAAGGTGTATGAAACATATGGACCACCATTTCTAATTTATTTGAATCCTTTGTTTCAGACTCGGCTGGAGCGAGATCTTGAGGAGCGCTCAGAGCATCTCACTGAGGCTAAGGATGCACTTGGTGCTCTGCGAGGAGAGAGAGACTCCTTTAAGGTTTGCATAAACTGAACTGCTTGTATTAAATCTTATTTTGCAGCTTTTGCATTTATTTTGTACTAGACGACTCGTGAACCCGTTGGGTTCCCGTTTTGACCGGTTGATAAAAAAGATAATTTCAACAACAACAAAAAAAAGATAGCTCCAGCGAACTATAACTGAGGTTGTTTGCATTGATCAAATTTCCCAAAGAGTACTTGACTGAATTGGGAATTGATTTTTTAAATAATTTTTTTGTTGCCCGATTTGAACGAAACTTGATACTGCACACCGCAGGAGAATGGTGAGTAAGATGGCACTAAAATTTTTGCGCTATCATGTACCGTTTTGGCTGTATTTTGGGAACATACATACATACATGCATACATATATACAAGATGAGAGTTTTAGTCATATGTATAGATAAACTATGTGCAGTAATTTTTATTTTATTTTATCACAACAATTTGTGAACAGGTTTGCAACAAGCAGCGCTAAACCATTTAACTTGATTATCCACCCACTCATGATTGCTTCCTCCAATGCAGACTGAGCTCGCAAGACAAGGCGCTTTGAATGAGGAGAGAGAAAAGCAAGTCCAGGCCTTGCATGCAGATATAGAAAACTTATCTGCTCAGGTTTGTTACTTGCCTGCCACCTGATTACCCTCACCAGAGGAGAGGGTATCACATTCGGGTTTCTCTGTCTGTGTGTCCTCCTCCACACATAATGTGCTTATGTAGGCCACGATCACCACCTGGTGGTAGCCAGTATTACATGGTCTTTAAAAAAAAAAAATAAAACATTTATGACTGAGCATGTATATGAAGTCGGTACCAAATTTTTGGGCATATAAATCGATAGTTTATTCTCCCCTCTTCGACCCCCTCCCCGGAAGTCCTGGCCTCGACTTGCACTCAGAATTGACATTTATAGTTTAAGACATCATCTTGCATAATTGAAAATAATTTTCAGTGTGATATTTTCTGAAATTAATTGTACAATTGTTAATTTGAAACGCACTCTCGAAATCATTGCCTGGAACGTTTGGTGAGGAATTGAACGTTAATACGCTCACTGACTCGCGCAAAATTATCCAATCGATAACGAGCTAATTATGTTTGATCCATCCCTTTCACTTGTAATCATAGGTTTCCGTCTTTACTCTGTCATCGCAAAAAGATAATCGTGTTGAAATCGCAAAAAGATAGTGATGTTTTTTTTTTGCGTACACAGGTGACCCTCTTATAACGCGGGGGATGCATTCCCGCAAAATGCCATGTTATCTGAAAACGTGTTTATGGGCAATATTTAACATGTAAAAATGGAGGTTATGCTCCAAATGGGGAAGATTTCAACCTTTTAATGTTGAAGACCGACATAAAAAACCTCAAAAAAGTAAACAATGCATAAATAAACTAGAGGGGGAGCACTCGGTAGAGTGCAAAACCTCCGTCGCCAATACTGCTAGGTCACTCAAGTGAACCTGATATCCTATTCATTCAATTTGACGTCAACAGTGCTCACAGAGTTATAGTTTGCAACTTTCCCTTTTACTTTTAACTTTTACATACTCAATTCATTCGTCATAACTAGATTCCTTGAGACAGAAATTGATTTTACGTGGGTATATCCACCTGAAGTTCCAAAATCAGCCGCAATTATAATTTTGGCATGTTTTTTTTTGTTGGAAATCACTTAAAACATGTAGAAATGCAAAAACAAAAATTCAAATATTTTTTCAAATTGGCCGCCATAGCGGCCATATTGGACTTTGGACCAAGTCCAAAATCTAATGGCATGATCCTTGGATCAGACCTAACCCCCCCACCAAGTTTCGTCGAAATCCGTCCAGGAGTTTTTCCGTAATACTGTTCACAAACAAACAAACAAACAGACAGGGGTGAAAACAGTAACCTCCGTCCATCTTCGATGGCGGAGGTTAAATATATAACAAAAACATTAAAATTAATTACTTCTTAAAAAGTGTTACCATGATTGGGGTTGGATACAGTGCATATTGCTTGTGGCAGGCTGTCCAGTTGAGGTTGAAGGCTCAGAAGATGAAATGGAGGCCGATTCACTTGGGATTTTTTTTGAAGGACTTCATAATGGAGACTTGAGTGGCTGCCTTCATTTTCTGTTCGTAGACATCCTTGTAACATTTCAGTACATTCTCCATCTCCCTCCGCACCTTGGAACTTCTCATGCAGTTGGGATCATGTTCATCAAAGATGCCGCAGCTTCATTGACCAATTTTGGAACCTTTAGCCATGACCTTCGTCGTGAGGGTTTTAAGAGGTACAACCTCCTCAGGACTTGACTCTGATTCCTCTCTGATGCTCTCCTCCTCCAGAGCCAGAAGATATTCATTGCTCATTGCCTCCCTGCGTGAGAGAAGCAAATCCTCAACATCATCTTCATCAACCTCCTCAAATCCCACTTGCAGCCTCAACATCATCTTCATCGACCTCCTCAAATCCAACTTGCAGGCCCATGTCCACAATCTGTTGTCTTGCTTTGCTGACTTCAGCCTCTGTGAATCCTCCGAACTCAATCACTGCCTCAGGCCAGAGTTGATGGAGATGAAAGTGCGGCTGGGCATGCGTTTCCAATAAAGTTCAGTTTCTTTGAGGTTAAACACCTGGTTTGCTGTGTAACCTCCATCCGCAGTCACTGATTTTAAGACAGCTGGAAATTGTTCGGCAGCAGCAGCTTCCGCAGTCAACTTGAGATTGTGGAACGCATGGTGACTCTTGAAGCACTCAAACCACCCATGACTGGCAGCAAAAGGCACTGGATCATTGATATATCTGGTTATATCATCATTCAAATTTATCACGATTATCACAAATGGTTCTTGCTGTAGCATCACAAAGTCCCATCTCTCTCTGAATATATCAATGCTGCGCTCGCCTCTGTCAAACCGATTTAAAACGTTTAATTTCACCTCCAATGAATGAGACATTCTTGACTTCTTTTTCACTTGATCATCATCTCCAATGCCACTTGTTACATGCTTTGCAGCCATGGTTTCTGCCCCTGTGAGTGAACGGCCCGCTGAGGGCGACGGGGCACAAACGGCCCGCTCGGAATGACGTGGCGTGGCAAAATCGGCCGCTGTGAGTGAACGATTCACTCAGAACGATGTAGCGCAGTTGTTGTTGAATTAAATCCGCACTGTAGTGAAAACGCATTATCAGAACACGCGTTATAACAGGTTCACCAGTGCAGAAATGTCAGTTACCTATCCACCGCCCAAATAAAGGTATGCATCGGAAGACCATGTTGCATGTTTGGAACAAGATTGCCCATCGGGCGGATACTCTGCTCGTCTATAAAATGCATACCATTGGAACGTGAATCTAATCAATAAAACCGAAAAGGTCTGTTTGTCCGCTGTATGAATATAAACCTGTGTCATCAATGCATTGTCTACACACTACACAAAACAAGTCCTGATGAGGATCTGCAATCTCTGATGATTTTCTCCTTTTGTTGCGTACTTGCTTGCATACATTTGGCTTTTTCACTTGTGTTCTGAAATGAATCTCTCTCATTCCTTACTCCCTCCTTCCTCATTCATTATTTGCTCTTCCCCCTCCCACCACCCCCCGTCCACCTTCCTAAAGTTCCACCCGATTTTTGTTTTTATTTTTAATCTGTTGCCCTCATCTCCATTTCTTACTCTTTCTCTGTCCCAGAATCAGAAGATGGAGGCTTCGGCAGAGCAAAGTCTGCTGAAGGTGAAGGAACTGCAGGAGAAAGCATCTCTGGCTGAGGAAGAGCGGGATAAGCTCAGAACAGGTATCACAGGAGACGGTACAGAAAGTGCCTTGGTGGAGGACATTGCAAGATTCATGGATGGAGAGAAATAATAACATAAGAGATGAAAGAATAAAGAAAAATAGATTAACTGAGATCAATAATTGTAAGAGTATTTTGCTGATGACCTATTTCATAACTCCAAGTAAAACCAATCCTCCCCTAGAGGTGTCTGCATTGTCTATCTCACTCGCTGAAGTCCAGAACCAGTTGGAAGCTACAGGAACCGAGGACACTGCACAGGTATGAACTTGGATGAAGAGAACTAGCAAGAACTTGTGGGACACTGACCTTGTACATTTTCAACAAATCGGTGGCTGAACTTGTACGTCTGCTGAGTAACTTGGGACATTGTCCAGATGTGGTCTGTGTAGGGTCCCAGATAGTGCTTCAGCAAGTATACCATGTTTTTCAGAGTGGAGATCAGATGGCAGGTGGTGAGAATGGAGAAGTGGATGTCATCTGTGTGGAGGAACCTACCTTGCGTGCAGAGCTCAAGGAAAAGAGAAAGGTCAGGGGTAAAAAAAAAAACAGGCAGACGGAATAAATTTCCGAGTGTCTTCGCCAGCTTGTACAAAAGTAGCTTTTCGTATGTTTTCCCAAACAGCTTGACTTCTGCTGTGAAACAGGATTTTAAACTGTTGTGGATTTGAACTTGAGAACTAACGGTTCAGTATGCTACAAAGCGTTGCTTTGTCACACCGAATCGCAATGCTTATTAAATGTTTGTGGATTTACCATTTGTCATCACATGGTCGGAACATATTTTGTGGTGTTTTTACACAAGATTGGCCTATAGGAACGTTATTTTGGCAATCTCAACTCTGCAAAGAGAACGAATTGGCTTTGGATGTGAATTGCAAAACAAGTAATTGATGTAAATGTTCATGTGTGAATATTCTTTTTCTTGTTACCACCTCCGTGTGTGCAATTATGGCGTCACAACGAAGCTACCTATGATGTCATCAAAAAATCGCACTTGTTTCCTATGGGAAGTACTTGAAATGTGCCAAGTAAAATTAAAAAAAAACATTTTCCATGGAGTGGTTTTGGAGGTCAGGTCAGGTCAGGTCGGGTGTGGGAGCATGTGCCGGAGCAGCGCATCGTTTTGGAGATGGATGTGGTTTTTTTTTGGTTTTTTTTTTACCAACATGGCTGCCACACCACATGACCAATGACGTAATGATCATGAAAACATTTTACATGAGTAGCCGCACCTATGGTGAAAATTTTGCCAATCGGACAAGCGGTTGCAGAGAAAACAGAAAATTAGCATGGACGGACGGACAACCCGAAAACGTAATGCCTCTGGCGACTTCGTCAGCAAAGGCATAAAAATACAAGGAAGGAGGGCACATAACGATCACGCCGACAACTAAATGTCATCTATAATATTCAAGGAGCTCGCTGTATATATTTTGATGTCTTTTTGTGTTCATTTGTTTGTTTGACTTGTATGTATTCTGAAACCGTTGGACGGAATGAGTTGAAAACTTGTGGTTGTGCTCAGGGGGCCCACGGGAGTGTTTTAAGTGGTAAAAATGTTCAGTCTCAGGGGCTCTGGGCACCCCAATTCCATCCACATAAATGTGCATCGTATAGCACCACCTGGTGGTGGCCTGTATTACATCTTGTAACTCATAAAAGTGGGGGAATTATCCTGTCTAAGGACGGGTTCTTTCCTGGTAGCTTAAACTGGCACATGGAACCAGGACACGTATCCGGTCACAATTCCACCATGTTGGTATCCATCCTCAAATTGTGGTGGCTTCTTCGTCTTTCTATTAGATCTTTGCATTGGTGTTCTGTTTAGTTGATGAGAAGCACCCTCTGGTCATTTGCCATTGATAGTGGCAGGAATGTCATTAATATATATACTTTTTTTTTTAATCGTTACAGAATCTTTATTGGTTTAGGAAATGAATTCCTTCTGTCAGGCAAATTGCCCAATTTTTAAACTGGAAAAACGTTTCATTTCCAAACATCTCATCTCATGGTTTGTGAACGTTTTTATTTGCACCTTTATAATCTACCCCTATTTAACCCTGCAGACCATCCGGCAGTTGCAGCAGAGGCTCGCTGAAATGAAGAGGATGCTGCAGCGAGAGTTGGTGAGTGAGTCGTAGTTCTGGACTGAGCAAGTATCGTAAACTTCCACTCATAAAAGTACTGGTCAACCGTCACGAATCTGTTGCAAAAGTTTAAATGGACGACAAGTAGTCATGAAGAGGTGTTTGGTATTCTTTTGCAAGATTTATTATCCACAAATTTTGTTCAATCAAAATCAATGTCTAACTGTTGGAGTGTAATGAGAGGCAAGGGGAAGACAGAAGGTAGGTTGGAGATTGATGAGAAGAGAGGGCAGATAGGATAGGAGGTGATGGTGGGTGAGGGTTTAAAAAAAAAAAATTGTCATCGTGCAGAAGGCAAGATCTGAACCTCCATGCACCCAAGAGTCTCGGCGAGTGGACGCCTCGACGGAAATCAACTTGGCTTACCTCAAGCACGTCATCCTGAAGTTCATCTCGTCTCGCGAGTCTGAGGTTTACCTTTATCTTTTTTTTTTTTCCATTCCTTACTGTGCTTATCCATGTCCCTATAATGAGCCAAAAAAAGTGCTTTGAACTACTGATGCAAGGAAAAAACTTTAAAATGCACTCGAAGAACCTGAGAAAACGTGAAAAATTGCAAGAAGTTGACGGTTGAGCAAGGATTTTTGTTTTCTCCATAAACAATATGGTGTTGGACTGATAGGATGGCCGAGATGTGCCCACACTCACCTCTGAGCTGTCGAGCCTGGGTTCGAATTTTCGGCCTGACTATAAACTGTCGTCGTGGTGGTTCACAGGTATGCGAAGCATCATTGTGTTCCGTCCATCAGAGGGACGTTAAACTGGGCGTCCCATCGAACACTAGTTACTGGACGTTAAAGAGGAACCCAAACGCTCAGACCACCTCGACACTAATCTATCCCTTGATATTCCACAAAATATGATGCGTCTTTTTCCAATATCGAAATGGTAAAGTGGGGAAATTTTAATTAAAACTCGATCTTCTTTTTCAGATTATCCGTGACGTCACACATGGAAGTAGACCACCAGATCCGTATTGTATACGGCTGACATCGTGGTTTGATTTACCTCAAATGGCAAATAATTTTCGATTTTTTTTCCACAAGTATGCCGAGTCTGCGTCCTTGAAGCTCGTATAATAATACAAACAGATAGTTTCATGCTACACAAATGGCCAAAAGACCCCAAGTTTGCCAGAAATTGGACGAGGTTTGTCCAAAATACCTGAGTGTGGATCGGGCCTCAACAATATTTGGTTTTGTGATCGGAAGATGTTATAGAGCAGTGTTATGAAACGATAGCGATGGCTAGGTCTTGTGATTATCCGTCATGATTGAGAGAGAGGACGCCATACCCATGATTAAGCGGAAGAAACAGTCATAGAGAAAGTATTCCAGTTTGGACCGACAGCTGTTTCTTCTGCTGAATCGTGGGGATGGCGTCCTCTCTCAATCATTGTGGGTAACCACAAGATCAATCAATCCCTTGTTTCATAACAGTGCTCTGTAATATGTTCCGAGCACAAAAGCAAACATTTTGTCGGCCCGATCCACAAGTGGATATTTCGGACAAACCTCGTCCAATTTCTGGCAACCTTCGGATCTTTTGGCCATTGTTGTAGGTGAAACCATCTCGGTTTGTATTACTGCAACCACCACCACTTACGCATCGACTCGGCATATTTGTAGAAAATTCAAAAATTATTCGCGGTTGGAGTTGAATCATTCTGCAATGTAACCCGTGTACAGTACGGAAATGATGGTCGACTTCCAGCTGTGAAGTCACGGCTCATCTGAGGATGAAGATGATTGCCTTTTAATCACAAATTTACCTACTTGATAATTCAGTGAGGTGAGAGTGGAGATTGTTGGCCGAGGACAGAGGGAGGTGGCGTATCGTGGTCATCGCAGGGCAGCCTCACCCCTTATTGGACCTCAAAGGGCAGAGGGACATTAAACTGGGCATCCATCAGAGAGACATCCCTCTGATGCCAATGGACCTCAAAGGGCAGAGGAGAAAAAAATAAATTGGAAATCTGAAAAAGACCTATTTTGTAAGGTATCAAGGGATAGATAAGCATTGAGGTGGTCCAAGCATTTGGGTTCCCCTTGAAAGATACCAAGGTATCCTTCACGAAGAGTAATCCTTCAATCAATTACCAGCACCCTGAGCAAATGCCGAATTCATGTTCGAACCCACAGGAGCACTGGATCAGCAGCACAGCCGTGCCCCCATAAAATTATCCTACCCGCAGCCATGCACTTGCTGCATATGCAAGAGAAAGATGAAGTGCTTCCAAAATATATTTTGTTTGATTTATTTTCTTTTTTCAAATAAGGAGCCAAACTACAAGAGTTTGGGTTCGAGTATGTTTTCCTTCGTATTTTCTGAAGGTGGTGTTCATTTTGGTGAAGGGAACGTGGTTGACATGAGACTTGTTCCAACCCATTAACCCTATCAGGCTTTCCACCTCGTGAAGGCCGTTTCTGTGCTCCTGCAGTTTGATGCCGATGAGGAACGATTGCTCCGTGAAATGCTGGAATACAAGGTGGTGGTTCTTTTTCTTCTTTTTCCTTGTTTTCCAATCATGATGGAAGGAATTTTTTTGACATCCTGTTTTACAGCTGCACATTTCATGAAGCCATCCAAGTTTCTCATCTTTCTTTTTGTCTTTTTACTCCACACGTCCCACCACGGGATGCAGGCATCGTGGTTCGGAACGCGACCTTTGCCTTCTGGGATCACTCGTCCCACTATCTCCAGCCCGAGCCTCCGTTGACTGAGGCCCTTTTTTTTATTATTTTTCAACAGCACGAGTGGGCTCAACCGATGAGAACCATCGCTCTTTACCAGGTTATTTAGGGTCTTGGTAAAATAAATTCGTCGGAGCTTCCATCAACCCCTGCCTTGAGCTTGGCCCTCATTCGATGAATTACTGCAACAGCTGCAGAGAAAACCGCTGGACTGTTGTCTGCAGGAACAATCTTGAAGCTGTATTAACCCCCGTCTACCCCCCTCCACCATGAAATGACTGACATGGGATTTCTTCACCCACACCTCAAAATGCTAACGGCTCGGTGCTTCGGGCTCTGTTGAAGCAGGTCAGGAGCTCGGAGCAATGTTTGACGGCATTTTGCTTGGACTGACTGAATTGGCCTGAACTTAACTCATCACACTGCTGTGACTTCATTTACAAGAGAAATGGTTAAATTATTGCTTGATATCTTTTTGCAGTTTTTGTGCTTTTATTGTTTAAACAAGATGAGCAATACAAAAATGGTGGGGGAGGGGAAAAAAATTGAAAACATTTAGTTGGCCCACTGTGG
>CM068953.1:170763022-170774619 GCA_035128595.1 Eptatretus atami | reverse complement strand
GTGTGTGCAGGGTATCTCAAAAAGTTGTGGAAGGATCCGGATGAAATTTGGCAGGCAGGGTGGAGTGTGAGACAAGGACACATTGTATCAATTTTGGTGAAGATCCGGAGATGATAATTATTTAATTTTTCAAGTGATTCTTCACCACTGTTAGGGCCAAAAACGATATAGTACTGCACAGCACATTTTTCAACCAGAGTGGTATCAAAGCCATCCAATGCTCGCCTGTTTATACATTTATCGTTTTTAAAAGACTAGTCTAATAATATTTTTAAAAGACTAGTCTAATAAACATTGCAGTGAAGTCTGATCCAAATAATTTTAAAGCAATATATGTATTTGTATATTGTAATCAGTAAAAAATAGTGTGGTAGATAAAAACATTAGAAAGGAAATAACTTGCACCAAAAACTTTAACATTTTCACGCTGCCCCTGACGCCGGGGGTATCGCTATAGCTCTCTGTTCTTCGAACAGGCGAGCTAAAAATGTATTGGGCTCGATATGTCCTCATGGATCAGGCATTACGTGGCAGAGGTATGTGCTCTACCGAGTGCCCCTCTCGTTTTTTTTTTTTTTCCATCAGTTTGAGCAAAGATCTCGACACTAGGCTGGCAGGAAGCCGACAAACCGGGTTCGAATTCCAACCCAGCTATAAAAACTGTCATCTAGGTGTTCCACAAGCAGGGTGATTGATGAATGCGCACGCTGCTCCTCAGATGGACGTGAAACTGGCCGTTGGTGGATGTAAAAAAATAAATATAAATCCCAGTATCGCCCTTGAAGAGTAGGTGAACTATCATTGGCACCCTGGCCAAATTACAAATTCCTGCCCCAACTACTGCTGGGAAGGCAATGGCAAACCACCCAGTATAACCCTTGCCGAGAACTGATGCTCTGTCACAGATCATATGGTACTTCAGGATCAGAATCAGGAGGGCCATGAGATTACATCAATTTGGACACGTGACAGGCGAGCGTCGTGACTGAGGGAAGGTTTGAAGGCCCGATATGATAAAGTAAATAAATCAACTGGCAATACAGAAAGTACAATTTGTGTCTGCTGTGTGCGCATTTGTCAGAAACTGACATCAGAAGAAAGGAGAACAAATGAAGTAGAGAAGAGTGCATGTATACATCGAACCTCCCCAGCATACCTCCTCAAATCGCTCGTTGTAGTTTGTACGGATGGCATCAACCAGCTTTGCCAGTGCAGGTTTGTCTTCACTGTGCAATTACAAAACAAAAAGAAAACCTATTAGTTGCACAAGATCACAATATAACACCCAAAAACTAATAAAGCATCCAGCTACCCAAACACAAGGAGAAAAACAAAACAATCACAATCGCAGAAAGAACAGAATATACAGGAACATTCGGTGTGGAGAAAAGGGTGAGGACGATAATTACATGTTCACGTTGGTAAAGGCGAGGGAGGTGCAGGTTTTGTGATGGACAAGACGACCAAGGCGGGCCTTGCCCTTCACCACGCAGTACGGTACACCCATTTTGCGGCACAGTGCTGGGAGGAATACGACGAGCTTTTCATTCCGGTAGTTTTGAGTTTCGGATGAGAATGGGATGGGGGGTAATTAAAAGAACAAAGTGAGACAGAGTGCACCAAAAGAACTCGCAAGCAGAAGCATAGACTGTTTCTCTTGATCGAAGATGGCCGCACAAGCTATCTCCTTCCAAAGACTGCAAACGTGGTCACTTCGTTTATTCCAAACAGAACAAGCATAAAGTCCATGGGAAGGAGAAGAGAAATAAAGGGAGGTACCAACATTAAACTGTGCTGTTATGCCCCCACCAGCTCCCAGATAACTCAGTCATCTAGTGCATAATTAGAGCAAAACATGAGTTACACCATCTGCTTAAAGCTTCAGAAAGGTGGTTACCATTTTCTCTTCAGGTCTTTGTGCTCAGGGTTAAAAAGCTCAAATTATTCCACACAAGGTTTCAGAAACAATTGATTGACATCATAGCACAAAAAATAAATAAAATAAAACCAACATCGTAACCCAACAACCTGCTGCCACACTGGCTTTCAGGCCCAACTGTGGTAAGCTGCAGATGCCCTGCAAACTAAGAGAGCGAGCAAACAACATGCAGAGAACTCTGGGACATCACCTCTATGGGATCCACATCGTGGGCGATCATCACCAGCTGAGCACGCTTGCTTTCGACTAGCGTTGTCACAGTGTTGGTCCCTAGAGTGAAGAGAAGCATTTGATCATGAGGTAGCAAGGCAAACCTGAACACGTAAATTTATAGATCATGACGATCTCCAAAACTACCAGCGAAATACGTGCACAAGGCCGTACGCTTGCATGTAGGGAAGACGCCACTTTCTAATTTTTTCCCCCAACAAACAGGAAAGCTTTGAATGAATAATGCTCTTTGGGTTTATGCAAGACAGGTGACAGGTATCTTGCTGGAGAGGATCAGCAAGACCCTTATTCAATCCCCAAATCAAGAGGATTTGAAGAGCTTCCTTTGAAGTTAAGCTCGGCCAAGTTGGTGGGGATTTCAGTCTGCATTTCAGATGCAAAGCATCTCTGCAGAATGTACCATCAGTCTTGACTGTCTGGAAAGCTCATCAAAACTTTATCTGACTTTCCGGATCGTATCAGTCTTCAAACTGCATGTGGAAACCATTACTGCGCAGTGGAAGGGGCGAGGTGAAAATCTCAGATCAACAAATCAGTAACCTTCCATTGTAAAAATGATCATGCAGAATATTCTTTATCCAAGTGTCAGGCCAACCGTTTGGAGCAAAATCACTTTGGGGATGTCGGGTTGTCAAGTGGCAACAAATTTTTGTAATCAAATGATTATCAAAATAAAATAATAAAGTAAAATAAGTCTGGAGACGGTGATGGTTCACGAGCAATATACACGGTTTGCATTTTTTATTTTTTTGACCTTCGAGGGGACGCCACAGGCAAACTGGCGGGAATCGGGAAAAACGTAAATGATGAAAGTTGTAGTACTCGAAGAGCACTACTTGCATACCAACTTTCATTTGAAACAGTTGAAAACCCGAGGAGCTCAATGCCCAATTTATTGATGTTTTTGACATTTTCTAAGTTGGTGACCTTGACCTTGGGACAAAAATGAAAAATCGAGCTCCGTGGGGCTATGCAGGTGCCATTGGGATAACCAAATACCGAAACCCCTGCCAGATTCGACAAACCCCCTCGGAGAAGATGCAACTTGAAATCGGCTACCCCCTAAAAACACGTTTTTTGGGCGTGGCTCTGCCCACAATGGGCACAGCACGCCCATTCTCCGGAAAACACAACTAGATCATGATAATAAACCTCCCACCCAAATTTTATCAGGATCGGATCAAAACCCACGGAGCTATGCTCGGGACAAACAGACACACACCCATAACGAATATAGTGGTCACTTACTGACTCGTGAACCAATAAATAAAACCACTTCCCGGGTCATAACTGGTCGCATCACATCGAGATATTGCAAGGACATTGCAGCTACAATTTAAGCTCGGCACATCAACATTTCATACAAGACTAAGCAGTCCATCGACATTCATGAAATCGCAAGGCATTGGATGAAAAATAGGGGCAAGACCCCTGGGTGCTCACCTCGTAGAATAATGATACCGAGGAAGTCAACATTTGGCAGAATCAGCAAAATGTACCAATGAACAAATATTATAGCAAATATCGATTTTGGTACCCAATTTTTTTAATATCATGAACAAACGTTGGTACATACATGGTGATGAAGGTTGTGGTAAAATTTCATCGATATCGTGTGTGTAGTTTGAGAAGTTGCAAGTATTTGTGGACGGAAGGACAGTGTACCATCGCACAAGCTCCCTGGAACTACGTTCCAGGTGAGCTAAAAAATGACAAAAGCCTGTCAGTCAAAGTTATCTAATTCTGTCAAGTCACATCCAACTTGTGGTGACATTCATAACCGGATTTCTCCAAACATCCTGATCCTGCGCTGCTTCTCAAAGCTGCTCTGGCAGACAGCTTGATTGCATCCTTCACCCAAAACCTTAGCCTGCTAGATAGATCCACTTTTAAGCAGAGGCTAAACTCCAACGAACAAACTTGCCAGTGCCGCGCAAAAAAAACAAAACAAATTAATGACAGAAACAAGTGTACAGAGGTTTAAACAGAATGTTAATCCAACACGAACATCTAATGTGAGGTTTAGAAATCTTACTTAAAAATAAATAAAGAGCAACAAGAGAGTTTGCACGCGATATCCTCAAAGGGTGAGCAATGCCACGTAAAAGCTCATCGGCTTCTGACACTTGCAAATGTAGCTCCGTGGTTCCTAAAACATTCAAATCATGATCGGAAACTTACTGACTGTTAAAAAGGAGAAAAACTACTGCTGCATGTTCTTTAGCTTGTTCCAACACCTGGAACGGTTAATGTAAACATCAGGCACAACAATGGATCCCCATCTCCTCACAACAGCACAACAAAATCCCAAATGTTGGGTCAGCCACCCCCAGATGTTACAACTTCAAGCAGGTACCAAAAGCGGAAAAATTTAAACAAATAAATAAATAAAAGCACAAAATTAAATCTCGAATGTGAAGCAAAGCTAAACGGTCCATCAGCCATTTAATGCACAGCTGAGTGACACAAAGTTAACAAACTTTAGGAACTGACCTGACATTAAAAAAAAAGTAAACAAATGCAAAAACAAGTTACACACAAAAGATTACCTGAGCGCAGCACAGGTGGACGCCGAGTGGGAATATCTGGCTTGCCTGCAGCACGTTCCGCAGCACGAGCCATGAGCCTGCGCCGGCGCTCAAACTTCGTCTCAGGTCGGTACTTGTGGGCGAGCTTAAAAAGTTGTGTGGCTACAACAAAAGGAGTGAGACGACGACGTTACGGATCGCCAAGCCCAAAATACACCATTTTCACCCAATACAGATTTCATCATCATAATAATCATCCTCTTCCGTTTGTTTTTCTTCCACATGCAACACCTGGCTATGGGTGGCATCATTTGTTGTGCTGTGCCGCCGATGTCCCCCTGTAGGTTAAAGCAGGAACTTACAAATTTGTTCCATGGTACCAGCGATAACTCGCCTACTCTTTGTGAAGGACCTCGTGGGATCTTCAACGTCCACCGACGGGACACCCATGATGATGAATCACCCTGCCTGTGAAACATCGGGAGGACAGTTTATTTGAGCCCAGGCTCGACGGCTTAGAGGAGTGTGTGCATACGTCTCGGCGATCTTTGTAGACAGAATATCAAGGTGTCGACAGTTTATGTCTATAATTCCAGCAATGTGTGTGTGTGTGTGTGTGTTTGTGTCTGTGACCGCCGTTTCTCGACAACCACTGGTCCGATCTAATTGAAACTTGCCAGCTATATTACTGGGGACCCGAGTATGTGCCTTTTCAAGGTTTGATATTAATCGGACAAGTGCTTCCCAAGTTATGGCCATTTATTTACAAAACCAATGACAGGACACGTTGCTGCGTAGGCGTGGCCGATGGGGAAATGGCGCCATTTAGTTACCGTGGTGTAGGAGTGGCAATGGTCAAAGGCAGCGAATGTCATGGCAAGCAAAGACAGGGACGGTAACTTTGATTTTAATTAACTTTGTGTGTGTAAGTATCACAGAATTGTTACTTCAATGCAAGCGATAATTCGTGGAATGCACGTGAACATTCCGTATGGGCACGCACCACTTCCGGATAGTGATGACTTACTGTATTCTAATAATTTCTCGATTTCTTTATCCGCATATTTATAGATAAACACAATGCCCCAATCCAGTCGTCGATTACGAGAGCGAAGGAACGGCCTGTGTGGTTGTTTGAATATACATATTTTTTCTTTTTGCACATACGGGCACGTACTAGTCCTCCAAAAGCAAACACTGAAATCCATCCCGTTCAGCCACCACCTGTGAGTCAATTCAACACAAGAATAATTAATCCCCCAAACAATTCATTCAGACACACATTAGTAACTCCAACCGGTACGACAAGGAAAAGCCCATTCAAAAAATAAATATAAATAAAGGAATGCCAAAGCAGTTCGACTTCTTCCACAATGATCCACAGCCAATGATATCAGTCAGTGTCGTGAACCTCAAACTCCATCAATTAATAGTTTGTACTCAGAACCGTGGGCCACCAATCGTTGGGAGCGGTTCAGTATCACCTGCGCCCAGGTTAGCTTCCCAAATACGGACAGAGATCCGTCCCATTTCTCCAACTCACCAGTTTGCTTGTCCAGTGCCTGGGTGAACTGGTTGATGGCAGGTGGCACCTTCAACCTCTTGTAGAGGATGGCACGCTGGCGTTGCAGACGTACGTAACGAGGCCATTTCACGAACCGTGTGAGGTCACGCTTCGGTTGGATGTCTTGCCCTGCACGAGAACAAGATCAAGGACATCTTGACATCTCCATTGGGGAAACAAACTGCAGAACAAGACCCCTCTCAATGCAAGGATTGGGGGGGGGGATCCAGGTTATGTTAAGCCAGCTTGTGTGCCACATCAGCGATCTTGGTGGAAAAGTCGTCGTCAGCGCCTTGCAGCTCTGATAGCAAATATAAATCATCATTTGTAGCAATAGCCGGCTAAAGGGGGTACAACCGATAGAGGACATCAGAACCTCAACAACTCACCGATGCCAAAGTTCTTTGGCCTCTTCTCAAAGAGGGGATTGACGACCTTCTTGACTTCGATCTTCTTGGTTGCAAATGGAGCTGGCGCAACCCTCTTGCCTTGGCCTTTAACGGTGCCCTTCATCTTGGGTTTAACTCGGGCCTTCGCTTTGGCCTGGACGGGGGGGGCCCGTGCAGCTGCGGGGGAAGCTGCACTCTTCGCCTGGCCCTGAGCCTTGGTCTTGGCATCTTTTTCTTTGGCCTTTCCTTTTCCGTTGCCTTGAACTTTATCCTTCGCCTTGCTCTTGTCCTTATCCTTATCTTTGTCCTTCGCCTAAAGAGAAACGCAGCACAAGGAATCCGCACGTTAACGTCACAACACCAAACGACTTGCTTCTCCAATAAGACACCGCAGGCCCCAAAAACAACACGATTAAAGACAAAAGTAACCCGAATAACAAAAAGAAACACGACAAATAAAGGACAAGCTTCGGACACGAAGGTACAAAACGCCATGTTCGTCGACACGTTTGATGGGAGTTCAAGTGAGCAATTCAAAATTAACACGATCACCGACAAAATAACCATCCCCGACTAATACTTTGAAGCAAGTAAGGACTATCCGGACTATATCCTGGTCCGATAAGCACAAAATGATGGAGGATGCAGACGGATTGCAAGAAAAGACCGGAACACCGACACCGCCGACCAACTCACCATGATGAGATCTGAGAGAAAGAGAACTCTCGTCCAATCTCACCGAGTTATCGCGAGAACTCTCGTTCAATCTCACCGAGTTATCGCGAGAACTCCCATCCAATCTCACCGAGTTATCGCGAGAATTTGTGTCCCACTTCCTGTTCGGCCGCACACCATAATTTCCATCCGAGACGATGTATATGTATATATATATATATACACACACATGCACTGAAAATGAAATGCGAATTACACTCGTCACGATTTGTGAGGAGGAATAGCATCAATAAACGCGATTGACGAAACAGCATAACCGTTTAAAACTACGTCGTCATGGCTTGCATACACCGAACGAAATGAAACCAAACTAAAAGAACGAAAGATCGACAAAAGCACCAAAATGTCGACTCGATATTTTTTTTTAAAGCAGTTTTATTTATTTTATATCCATGAAGAAGATAATCACGGTGTAATTATGCTTATTCATCGTCATGGCAGGCCGCACTCCATGGCGGCGTTTCAGCAGTGAACAGTTCAGCTTTACAAAATCATCATCACACAATATTTGGGCGGTGATAGGCTACTGACAGCTCAATGTAGGCAAAAAAAAAAAAAAGATATCCCGGTTTACGTGCTTGAAGCAAAAACATACCGACTGCTATATATATATATATATATATATATATATATAATTAAAAACACCTCACTGCACTGGAAAATGTGCTGACAGGAATACTTATTGTACAGTAAATGGTGGGACTTGTAATACCTCTCACACCTGGGGAGGCCTTATATACATACACGTTACACATTTACACAGAGAATTTGCATTTCCCCCTCCACCCCCTTCCCAATACCACTAACAAAGGTAAAAAAAAAAACACCTGTTGATAATGAAGTGCCGTACTGTAATTAGTGGCAACGGTGATGGGTGGATGTGGCAGCACTGTATGTGAAGGTCAATGGCTGGTGTTGACATGTTTACCACATACTCCGTGGAAAGTCATGCTGTAACAATATAGGTATGTTATATACTATATTAGGAATAATGTACTCTGAGGAATGTAATTGGTATAATATGGAATAGGCAAAGCCTAGAAGCGAACGTAGAATTCTTACATTCGATGCTGCAATTTCGGTTACTTCGGCCTGGATTCGGGATCAGCGATCAAATAATGTAAATCACGATTAAAAATTATTTGTTGATGATGCGGGAGATATCTTATTAAAATCAGTGGAGGAAATATACACCATGTCTGATATTTGGTCTTTAATGTCTCCGACGATGCCTTTATCTCCCGGCATTGCATCATTCCCCATGACAAAAACCGGAAACAAAAAAAAAACCGGAAGCAAAAAAAAAACCGGAAGCAAAAGGGTCATAGCCAACGACACGGATTCCAAATTGCCAGGGTATTGTGTTGTTGTTGTTGTTTCCTATTCTCTCAGGTGCACGCGTTAAGTATGAAGCTCACTACGTTCACTATTATGTTGTGTGATGTGGTATTGCCTTCAGTATTATGTATACCAGTTATGGTATTTTTGGGTCGCCAAAATAGGTGACCCTTATTGTCAGTAATTCTGTCTGTTTGTTTGGATGTTTGTTCGTTTGTCATCAGCATAATTGGTAGTAAACGTGGGCGGATTTTGACCAAACTCAGGTGGTAGGTACATCTTAAGACCGAGTGCTTTGGAAATTGTGATGGGTGCTCGGGACGCTTTGGTTCCCTAGCAACAACCGAAAACCTTCAAAATCGATACCGTTCACGCGATATCAATTCCGAAAGCCATTATCCCACGTAGGGTTATGAAATTTGGCACGAATGATCTACAGGTGATGCTCTATCAAATATATTCCGGTTTTTGTGCTAAATGGAATACTTTACCCGCAGAACCCCCTACAATTAGGGTATGCGCGAAAATTGGCGAAAATGAAGCCCCCTAGCGACCAGGTGAGTGCATCGATACAAATGAAACTTTGCAGGTTCATGTACTCAATGAGTACGACAACTTTGCCTGAGGACATATTGACCGATCTCGCTTAGGTCAGGGTCAAAGGTCAATTAGTGCAAAAATCGATAATATGCAGAGCTGGAGGTGCCTTCGCGCCAAATGCTACTCCTCCTAGGGTTATGGTCGGATGGTCATGAAAATTCACACTAATCGTCTGGAATACATTGTGCACAAACGATCGAGCCGGATTTTCGATTTAGATCTTTGTTCACCCACAGCACCCACTCAAACTTTGGGGATTTCTGATATCAAACCGCATTTTCGTACTTTTCATTCAAATGGATACCGAGTAGTTATCAGTAGATGGAACTGGATGAGATTTGATATGCATAATCTTAAGGTGATTCCCTATCCGCTGTATGACATCCATTTTACTCTACTATCTTTATAGTTTCCATGCTCGGCGACTCATCGCCGCCTACCGGCTTGTATTATTATTTTTTGCAAATGAATTAACACTGCACCATAACACACGTGACTGAAGTGCGCACGTAATACCTTGTCATTCACTTCACATTACCACTTCGTTCACTCGGCACTGCTGTGTCATAAAGACATGTCTGAACATCGAGGGGCCGCACCGCAGGTCTCTCTCAAAATACCACGCATCGCGAGCAGAATTCCTCCCATCGCTTCACTGAATATTGCTTTTCATTGCATTTCCCCTTTTTCTGCTCTGGTTGTCCTGTGACTCCATTGAAGCCATTGAGTTCCTTTCCCTCCTGACCTGTACCCCACATTGCCTGCTATAAATAAATTGCCTTGTTCACATTTCCCTTTCAATCTGCCTGTGTCTGTCCTTTCCTGTTATTGATCCATCAATGTCTGCACAAAGATTACCCGGGAGATAATAATTCCCCAACGAATTGGCTCTCACATCAGTCCGGCGTTGTGCTTGAGGTAAGCTCGGCCACCTTAATCGATATCCAATAAAGGTAAAAGTAGCGCAACACCGAGGGTGCGATTCCCCCGATAAGGAGACTGCGTGTTCCCAAGTAAATTGGAGTTAGATGGAGGACACGGGGTCACGGGTAAATTGTTGGTGCTCATGGTCGACTAGCGACCTGCCGCGACAGGGACTTACTTATTTCAAATGCGACGGCCTCGATTCCCAGTGAGCCGGGGAGAACCGGGGATACCCCCAACTTCGGACCACCATAACCCGGGTCAGGAAAAAACGTTATTCTTTGAAGGAATTAATGTGCAGGCACTTTCAGGGTTTGCTTTTGGAAGGAGTTCCTGTTCAAGCTCTTGAATATATTTCTTGTTTGAAGGAGTTCCTTTGGAGGTTCTTTCAAAGATGTCTTGTTTGAAGGAGTTCTTGTCATTGTGAAAAGTGACAATGTTGAAAAGAGGAAGAGCCAATTGTCCTGTCCCTGTGCAAAGAGTGTGAGAAGGCAAGGGGTGTATGACTGCCTTGTAGATAACGTTCGAAACGATGATGGAGTGAATGAACGCATTGAAATCTTTGTACAACATTGTAAAAAATATATTATCATGATGCCCTGAACAAATGAAAATCGAAAGGTTATCAGGATGATGATATTTCCCTTTAATTTGAAGTTGTGCAATTCCCAGACTGGTCATGTGTCAATTGTTGTAAGTTGCATGGTGTGGGAAGTTCAGTGGTAGAATTCTTGCTTGCCATGTGCGAGACCTGGGTTCAATTCCCAGTCAATGCAAAACTTTTTTTAATAACATCATTTTGTTTTGTGCAATGGATTGAAATATAGAATGAATTTTGCATTGTCATTGAAGGAGTTCCTGTCCAGGCTCTTTGTAATATTTATTGTTTGATGGAGTTCCTTTTCAGGCTCTTGAATAGATTCCTTATTTGAAGTCGTTCCTTTGGAAGTTCTTTCAAAGATTTATTGTTTGAAGGAGTTGTTGTCATTGGGAAAAGTGGTAATGTTGAGAAGAGGAAGAGCCAATTGCCAGGTCCCTGCAGAAAGGGATTGTGAGAAGGCAAGGGATGAGTGATTGCCTCCACATGACTTTGGAACAGATGATGGCGTGAAAGAGGGAGTGTAATCTCTGCACAGCATTGCAAAAAATATTTTTTCATGATGCCGTGAACAAATGGAAATCGAATAGTTGTCAGGATGAAGATATTTCCCTTTGATGTGAAGTTGTGCAATTCCCAGACTGGTCATGTTTCCATTTGTGTGAGTTGCATGGCATTGGTAGTTCAGTGGTAGAATTCTCGCTTGCCATGTGCGAGACCTGGGTTCAATTCCCAGTCAATGCAAAACTTT
>CM068953.1:170729128-170740716 GCA_035128595.1 Eptatretus atami | reverse complement strand
AGATAAGACCAGGATTCTCCTGTGCAGAGACACAGTCATGCGATGCAAGCGCCTGACTACAGACGAATCCTTCAAACAAAGAAATCTTGGAAAGAGCACTGAACAGAGAACTCCTTCAAACAAGAAATCCTTGAAAGAGCCTGTTACAGGAACTATTCCAAAAATCAAATCCTAGAAAGAGCTGAACAAAAGCTGGCTTCAAGACAAGAAGATAATCCTGATTAAGCAGCCGGGAAAAATCATTCAACCAAGAAATCCTTGAAAAAAGAGCCTGACGGAACTCAAGAAACAATTAATCTTACAAAGGAGATGCAACAGAACTCCTTCAAACAAGAAACCTTAAAGAGCCTGAACAGGAACTCAAGAGAACAATAAATCTTACAAAAGAGACATGAACAGAATTCCTTCAAACAAGAAATTCCTTTGAAAGAGCCTGAACAAGAACTCATTCAACAAGAAATCCTTGAAAGACTACGGACAGCAACTCCTTAAACCCTGAAATCTTGAAAGGAGTGCAGGAACTGCTTCAAACAAGAAATCTTGAAAGAACCACGCGACAAAACTCCTTAAAACCCCTGAATTCTTGTAAGAGCACTGAACAGGAAATCCTATCAAACAAGGAAATCCTTGACAAAGAACAGGACAGAACTCCATTAAAACACTGAACATTCTTGAAAGAGCCTAACAGGAACTCCTTCAAACAAGAAATTCTTGAAAGAACCAAGGACAAGACTCCCAATCAAAACAAGACATCTTGAAAGAGCCTGAACAGGATATCATTCAGACAAGAAATCCTGAAAGAGCCTGGACAGGAACTCGTTTCAACAAGAATCTTACAGAGTCTGGACAAGACTCCTTGAAACAAGATCCTTGAAAGAGCCTGCGGCAAGAACTCTGCAACAAGAAATACCTTTGAATGAGCCCTGCAACAGGAACTCAACAAACAAGAAATTTACAAAGAGCCCTGAACAAGAACTCCTATCAAGCAAGAAATCCTTGAAAGACCTCGCGACAGGAACTCCGTAAACCCTGAAATCCTTGAAAGAGACCTAAACAGGAACTGCACTTCAAACAAGAAATCCTTTGAAAGAAACCAGGACAAGGAACTCCTTAAAACACTGAAATTCTGCAGAGCCTGAACAGGAACTGCCTTCAAACAAGAAATCTGAAAGAACCAGGACGAGAACTTCCTTAACACACTGCAAATTCATTGAAAGAGCCAGGCAGGAACTCCTTTCAAACAAGAAATTCTTGAAAAGAGCCTGCACAGGAACTCCATTCAAACAAGAAATCCTTGAAAGAGCTCGGGACAGGAACTCCAATCAAATTAAGAAATCCTTGAGAAAGCGCTTGCACAGGAACTCCATTCAAACAAGAGAATCCTTGAAAAGACTCGCGACAGGAACTCGTAAACAAGAAATCCTTGAAAGAGCTGAACAGGAACCCCATCAAACAAGAAATCTTACAAAGAGCGCTGGACAAGAACTCTTGAAACAAGACTCCTTGAAGAGCCTGGACAAGAACTCCTTCAACAAGAATCCTTGAATGAGCCTGAACAGGAACTCCTTCAAACAAGGAAATCCGTTGAAAGAGCCTGGACAGGAACTCCAACAAACAACAAATGTTACAAAGCAAATGAACAAGAACTCCTTCAAACAAGAAATCCATTGAATGAGCACTGACAGGAACTCTTCAAACAAGAAATCCTTGAAAGAGCTGAACAGCGAACTCATTCAAACAAGAAATGGTATTTACAAAGAGCCTGAAAAGAACTCCTTCAAAGAATGAAATATTACAAAGAGCCTGCGACAAGAACTCCTTCAAACAAGAATCCTTTGAAAGAGCTCGGCAGGAACTCCTTTAAAACCCTGAAATCTTGAAAGAGCCTGAACAGGAACTGCTGCCAAACAAGAAATCTTGAAAGAACGCAGGACAAGAAGCTCCTTAAACCCTGAAATTCTTGAAGAGCCTGAACAGCAACTCCTTCAAACAAGAAATTCTTGAAGAGCCTTCACAGCAACTCCATCAAATAAGGAAATCCTTTGAAAAAAGCCTCTGGACGGAACTCCAATCAAACAAGAATCCTTGAAAGCCCGGCGGAAAGAAACTCCATCAAACAAGAAATCTTACAAAGAGCCTGGACAAAGAAATCCTTTGAAACAAGAAATCCATTGAAAGAGCCTGAACAGGAACTCATTCAAACAGAATCCTTGAAAGAGCTGACAGGACCATCCATTCAACAAGAAATCTTTCAAAGAGCCTGCGACTTGAACTCCTTCAGCCCAAGAAATCTTTAAAGAGCACATGGACAGGAACTCCTTCAAAACAAGAAATTGTTACAAAGAGCCCTGAACAAGAACTCCTTCAAACAAGAAACTTTGAAGAACTCCAAAGGAACTCCTTCAACTAAAAATATTATCTGCAAAGAGTGGAAAGTATCTGCATGCCACAAGAAATCTCAAAAGAGCTGGACAAAATTCCTTCAAACAAGAAATCCTTGAAAGAGCACTGAACAAGAACTCATTTCAACGAAGAAAATCCATTGAAAGAGCGGGACAGCAATCCTTCAACAAGAAATCCATGAAAGAGCCTGGGCAGGACTCCTTCAAACAACAAATCTTGAAAAGAACCGGGACAGGAACTCTTCAAACATGAAGTCTTTTGAAAGCCTGGACAAGACTCCTTCAAACATGGAAGTCCACAAAGGTCTGGTAAAGATCCTTCAAATGACAATGCGAATTCATTCTGGCATTTCAATCCATTGCCAGACAAACAAAATGATGTATTTAAAAAGTGTTTGCATTGACTGGGAATTGAACCCAGGTCTCCCACATGGTAAGCGAGAAATTCTACCACTGACAGCTACCACTGCCATGAAATCAACCGATGGAATATGACCTGATCTCTGGAATTGCCACAATCTTCACATCAAAAGGGAAATATCCCTCATCCTGAGACTTCTTTATTTTTCATTTGTTCATCGGCATCATGAAAAATATTGTTTGCAATCCTGTGCAGAGAATTTCACTCCTTTTCACTCCAATCTGTCCCGACTGTCATGTGAAGGCACATCACTCTCACCTTGCCTTCTCACACTCCTTATGAGGGACCTGGCAAAATGGCTCTTCAACCTTCTAAACTTGACCACTTTTCCCACATGACTGGAACTCTCTTCAAACAAGAAATACCTTTGAAAGAACCTCCAAAGAGAACAACTTCAAATAAGGAAGCCATTCAAGAGCCTGAAAAGAAACTTCCTTAAACAAGAAATACAAAGAGCCGGAAGGAAACTCTTCAAACAAGAAACTGAAAGACCGGACAAGACTCCTTAAAACTGATCCTTGAAAGAGCTGAACAGGAACTCCTTCAAAAAGAAATATTTTGAAAGAGCTCCAGAGGAACTCCTTCAAACAGATAAATCCCTGAAAAGCGAGAAAAGGATCTCTTCAAACAACGAAGTACTTCAAGGCCTGACAGAACTCATCAAACAAGAAATCCTTGAAGGCCTACAGGAACTTCCTTCAAACAAGAGAAATCCTTGAAAGAGCCGAACAGGAACCCTTCAACGAAGAAAATCTGAAGAGCCTGACAAGAAAACCTTCAAACAAGACAATCCATTGAAAGGCCAGAACAAAACTACCTTCAAACAAGAATCCTTTGAAAGAGCCTGCATTACAGGAACTCATTCAACAATAAATCCTAGAAAGTAGCCTGAACAAAGACTGCTTCAAACAAGACAATCCTTGAAAGAGCCTGGGACAGAACCATCATTCAAACAAGAAATCCTTGAAATAGCCTGAACAGGAACTCCAAGAAACAATTAATCTTACAAAGAGCATGCAACAAGAAACTCCTTCAAACAAGAAATCCTTGAAAGAGCCTGCAACAGGAACTCCAAGAAAACAACTTTTACGCATGAACATGGAATATCCTTCAAAACAGTTAAATCCTTTGAAAGAAACCATCCGAAATCAATAAGAACTCATCAAGACAAGAAAATCCTTGAAGACTTCGCCGACAGGAATCCTTTAAAACCCTCAGAATCCGTTGAGGAAGAAGCACTGAACAGGAACTCTTCAAACAAGAAATCTTGAAAGACCGGACAAGAACTTCTTAAAACTGAAATTCTAAAGAGCCTGAACAGAACTCCTTCAAACAAGAATCCTTGAAAGAACCAGGAAAAGAACTCCTTAACACGAAATTCTTGAAAGAGCTGAACAGGAACTCCTTCAAACAAAGAAATTCTTGAAAGAACCGGCAAGGAACTCATCAAACAGACATCTTGAAAGAGCCTGAACAGGAATCATTCAGACAAGAAATCCTGGAAAGAGCCTGGACAGGAACTCCTTCAACAAGAATCTTAACAGAGTCTGGACAAGAATCTTGAACAGACATCCTTGAAAGAGCCTGGGCAAGAAATCCTCAAACAAGAATCCTTGAATGAGCCTGAACAGGAACTCCAACAAACAAGAAATGTTACAAAGAGCCTGACAAGAACTCCTTCAAGAAAATCCAAAGAACCGGGCAAGGAACTCGTAAACTGAAATCTGAAAGAGCTAAACAGAACTGCCTTCAAGACAAGAAATCTTGCAAAGACCAGTGCAAGAACCCTTAAACACTGAAATTCCTTGAAAGAGCTGATAGGAACTCCTTCAAAAAGAAATTCTTGAAAGAACCAGGACAAGAACTCCTTAAACCACTGAAATTCTTGAAAAGCAGGACAGGAACTCCTTCAACAAGAAATCCTTGAAAGACCGCACAGAACTCCTAAACAAGAAAATCTTGAAAGAGCCGGACAGGAACTCCTCAAAAAGAAATCCTTGAAAGAGCCCGACGAGGAACTCCTCAAACAAGAAATCTTGAAAGAGCCTCGGACAGGAACTCCTCAAACAAGAAATCCTTGAAAGAGCCTGAACAGGAACCCATCAAACATAGAAATCTTACAAAGAGCCTGGACACAGAACTCTTGAACAAGACATCTTGAAAGAGCCTGGACAAGAACTCTTCAACAAGAAATCTTGAATGAGCCTGAACAGGAACTCCTTCAAACAAGAAATCCTTGAAAGAGCGCTGGGACAGGAACTTCAACAAACAACAAATGTTACAAAGAACATGAACAAGAACTCCTTAAAAAGAAATCCTTGAATGAGACCTGAACAGGAATCCTTCAAACAAGAAATCTTGAAGAGCCTGACAGAACTCATTAACAAGAAATTTGAAAGAGCCTGAACAGGAACTCCTTCAAAAAGAAATCTACAAGAGCGCGCAAAGAACTCCTTAAACAGAAATCTTGAAAGAGCTCGGACAGGAACTCCTTAAACCCTGAAATCCTTGAAAGAGCCTGAACAGGAACTGCTCAAACAAGAAATCCTTGAAAGAACCAGGACAAGAACTCCTTAAACCTGAAATCTTGAAGAGCCTGAACAGGAACTCTTCAAACAAGAAATTTGAAAGAGCCTGCACAGAACTCATCAACAAGAAATCCTTGAAAAGCTCGGACAGGAACTCCATCAAACAAGAAATCCTTGAAAGAGCCGGGACAGGAACTCATCAACAAGAAATCTTACAAAGAGCCTGGACAGAACTCTTGAAACAGAAATCTTGAAAGAGCCTGAACAGGAACTATTCAAACAAGAAATCTAGAAAGAGCTGAACAGACTCCTCAAACAAGAAATCTTTCAAAGAGCCTGGACAGAACTCCTTCAAGCAAGAAATCTTTTCAAAGAGCATGACAGGACTCTTCAAACAAGAAATGTTACAAAGAGCCTGAACAAGAATCCTTCAAACAAGAAATCTTGAAAGACCTCCAAGCGAACTCTTCAAATAAGAAATTATCCAAAGAGTTGAAAAAGTATCTGCATCACACAAGAATCTCAGAAAGAGCTTGGACCAAATCCTTCAAACAAGAATCTGAAGAGCCTGAACAAGAACTCATCAAAAGAAATCCTTGAAAGCACGGGAAGAACTCCTTCAAACAAGAAATCATGAAAGAGCCTGGGCAGGAACTCCTTCAAACAAAAAATCCTTGAAAGACGCGAGCAGAACTTCTTAAAAGAAGTCTTTGAAAGAGCCTGGACAGAACTCCTTCAACAAGAAATCCCAACGAAAGGTCCTGGAAAAGAACTCTTCAATGACATGGAAATTCATATTTGGCATTTCATCCATTGCAGACACAAAAACAATAAATGTTTAAAAAGAGTTGTTGCATTGATTGGATTGACCAGGTCGCCCACCCCCCTGGCAAGCCGAGAACTCTACACTGCTGACCATGCATGAACATCACACGAATGGGAAGATGACGGTGTTAGGAAGTGCACACTTCACCATCAGCGGAAATATCCTATCCTTGCATGACTTTTCAGATTTTCATTTGTTCACGAGCATCATGAAAATATTTGTTTGCAATCCTGGCAGATTCATCTCCTTTCACTCCATCATCTGTTCCCATGTATGTGGGGAAGGCACCACTCTTCACCTTGTCTTCTCACATTCCTTATGAGGGACCTGGCAAATGCTTTTTAATCTTCTACATTGCACTTTTCCCAAGCTGGAACTCCTTCAACAGAAATCCTGTAAGACATCCAAAGGACACAACTTTCAAATAGAATCAGGAGGATCACATATTTCAGAGCTGGAACATAAAGAATCTGGTCAAACTGGCAAAGAAATCTTAATAGAAACTTGAAGGCGAGAACTAAGATCCAAATCACAAGCTAGGAATTTCACAAATTGACAGGACATCGTAACAACTTGCAGCTGACAGGAACCCTTCAAAAAGAATTATTTTGAAAGTCCTGGGGAAAACTCCTTTAAATACAAGAATCCTTGAAACGCAGACAGGTTCCTCTTCAAACAACAAGCCTGTCCATAGAGCGTGCCAGGAAACTTTCTTTCGAAACTGAACATTTTGAAAGAGCCATGGACAAAGATCTTCAATGGACAATGCAAATTATTCTTATTTTCATCTATTAGCCAGAACAAAACAAATTTGATGTTTAAAAGAAAATGTTGCATTGACTGGAATTGAACCCAGGTTTCCCACTGGCAGCGAGAATTCTAAACTGAATACAATGCCATGAAACTCACACCAATGGAACGATGACCGTCTGGGATGGCACACTTACATCAAGGGATAAACTTCTCTTGATGTACTTTCGATTTTCATTTGTTCCGCTTATGACAATATTGTTTGCAATCCTGTGCGAGAGATTCTCTCCTCTCTTCACCATATCTGGTCCATGTCATGTGGAGCCATCACTCTCCCCTTCCTTCTCATCACTCCTTATGAAGGGACTGGGACAAATGGCTTTCCTTTATCAATTGCCACTTTTCCATGACTGGAATCCTTTCAAACATCTTATCTTTGAAGACTCCAAAGGAACAACTTCAAATTAAGGAAGCCAGTTCAAGGAGCCTGAAAAGCGAACTCCCTATCAAACAAGAAATGATTTCAAAGAGCCCGGACAGGAATCCTTCAAACAACGAAATTGCGCAAAGAGCCTGCGACAAGAAATCCTTCAAAACCAAGAAATGTTTCAAGAGGCCGGGACAGAACTTCTTCAAACATGAAATCTGACAAAGAGCTGGATAAGAACTCCTCTCAAACAAGAAATCAATTGAAAGAGCCGGGACAGGAACTCTTCAAGCAAGAAATCTGACAAAGAGCCTGGACAAGAACTCCTTCAAACAAGAGATCCTTGAAAGAGCGGCATAGGAACTCCTTCAAAACAAGAAATTGACAGAAGAGCTGGATAAGAATCCTTAAACAAGAATCCTTGAAGCAGCCAGATAGGAACTTCCTTTTTTTTTTATTTTTTTTTTTTTTAAGTTTTATAATTTATTTTTAAACAAAATCTGACAAAGAGCCTGGCAGGAACAAAAGATCCCTTCAAGACAAGGAAATTCTGCGCAGAAGAGCCTGGACAAAGAAATCCTTCAAACAAGAAAGGTTTCAAAGAGCCGCGGACAGGAACTTCTTCAAACAAGAAATCTGGCAAAGAGCCCTGGAAGACAATCCTTCAACAAGAAATGTTTCAAAGAGCCGGGACAGAACTTCTTAAACATGAAATCTGACAAAGAGCCTTGAGATAAGAACTCCTTCAAACAAGAAATTCTTGAAAGAGCCGTGACAGGAACTCGCTTCAAGCCAAGAAATCTGACATAGACCTGGACAAGAACTTCCTATCAAACAAGAGATCTTGAAAGAGCCGGCCATAGGAATCCTTAAAAAGAAAGTCTGAACAAGAGCCGCCGACAGGAACTCCTTCAAACAGAAATCCTTGCAAAGAAGGAAAAGAAGCGGGACAGGAACTCCTTTAACAATAAATATTTTGAAGAGCCCATGCGACAAAACTCCTTTCAAACAAGAAATCCTGGTGAAAGAACCAGGACAAAGAACTCCTTAAAACACTTGAAATTCTTGAAAGAGCCTGAAGAGGAACTCCTTAACAAGAAATTCTTGAAAGACCAGGACAAGAACTCCTTAAACCCTGAATTCCTTGAAAGGCTCTGAAACAGGAACTTCTTCAACAAGAAATTCTTGAGAGTATGCACAGGGAACTCCATAAAGCAAGAAACATCCTTGAAAGGCCTGAACAGGAAATCATCAACAAAAATCCTTGGAAAGGCCTGGACAGGAACTCCTTTCAACAAGAAATCTTACAAGGTCTGGGACAAGAATCCTTCGAAACAAGACTTCTTGAAAGAGCCTGCACAGAATCCTGCAACAAGAAATCCCTTGATGAGCGTTGACAGGAACTCCTTCAAACAAGAAATCTTTGAAGAGCTCGCCGACAGGAACTCCTTAAAACCTGAAATCCTAAAAGAGCCCAAACAGGAACTGCTTCAAACTAAGAAAATCCTTGAAAGAACCAGCGACAAGAAACTCCTTTAATACTGAAATTCTTTGAAAGAGCCTGAAACAGGAACTCTTAAACAAGAAATTCTTTAAAGAACCAGGACAAGAACTTCTTAAAACCCTGAATTTCCTTGAAAGAGCCTGAACAGGACTCCTTCAAACAAGAAATCCTTTGAAGAACCAGGACAAGCTCCTTAACACACTGAAATTCTTGAAGGCCGGACAGGAACTCCTTCAAACAAGAAATTCTTGAAAAAGAAAAACCTGTAACAGAACTCATCAAACAAGAATCCTTGAAAGAGCCCTGACAGGAACCCATCAAACAGATAAATGTTCAAAGAGCGATGAACAAGAACTCTTTAAAAAGACTCCTTGAATGAACCTGAACAGGACTCCTTTCAAACAAGAATCCTTTTGAAAGAGCCTGAACAGGAACTCATTCAAACAGAATCCACTTGAAGAGCCTGAACAGGAACTCCACAAACAAGAAATCCTTGAAAAAAGCCTCGGACAGGAACTCCAGCAAAAAAGAAATCCTTGGAAAAAAGAGCCGGGACAGGAACTCCATCAACCAAGAAATCTTACAAAGAGCCCTGAACTGAACTCATTCAAGCAAGAAATCTTTTGAAGGCTCGGACAGGAACTCCTTAAAACCCTGAAATCTGGAAAGAGCTGAAAAGCGAACTGCTATCAAACAAGAAATTCCTTGAAGGAGCACCAGCGACAAGACTCTCGTAAACCTAAAATTCTTGCGGAGAGCCTGGAACGGAACTTCTTCAAACAAAGATTCTTGAAAGAGCCTGCCACAGGAACTCCATCAAACAAGAAATCTTTTTTTTTTTGTCTTTTTTTTTTTTTGTTTTCTTTTTTTTTTTTTTTTTTTTTTTTCCCTTTTTGTTTTGTTTTTTTTTTTTGGAAAAAGCTCGGACAAGGAACTCCATCAACAAGAAATCCTTGCAGAGCGGGACAGGAACTCATCAACAAAAATCTTTAAGGCTCTTTCAAGGATTTCAGGGTTTTAAGGAGTTCCTGTCCGAGCTCTTTCAAGGATTTCTTGTTTGAATGAGTTCCTGTTCAGGCTCTTTGTAAGATTTCTTGGTTGATGGAGTTCCTGTCCCGGCTCTTTCAAGGATTTCTTTTTTGCTGGAGTTCCTGTCCGAGCTTTTTCAAGGATTTCTTGTTTGTTGGAGTTCCTGTTCAGGCTCTTTCAAGGATTTCTTGTTTGAATGAGTTCCTGTTCAGAGTTTGTTCAGGCTTTTCCAGGATTTGATTGTGAATGGTGGATTTTGCTTATTGTTAACGGCTCTGCAAGGATTCTGTTTAAGCCGTTCCTGTCGGCGTTCTTTCAAGGATTCTTGTTTGAAGATTCTGTCACAGGTTCTTAAGTTTTGTCAAGGGTTTTTGTCCAGTCTTTGTAAGTTTCTGGTGATGGGAGTTCTGTGCCGCTCTTTCAATTATTTCTTTGTTTGAAGAGTTCTTGTCATTGCTTCTTTGTAAGATTTTTGGTTGATGGAGATATCCTGTCCCGGCTCTTTCAAGGATTCTTGCTTTGATGGGTTCTCTGTCGAGCTTTTCAAGATTTCTATGCTTTGATGGATTCTTGCAGCTCTTCACAAATTTTTGTTCGATAGTCTTGTCAAGTCTTGATACATTTCTTGTCTTGAAGAGTTTCTGTCTGCCTTTGAAATTCTTGCTTTAAGGTTCCAGTCCAGGTTTTGTGAAGATTTCTTGTTTGAATGAGTTGTGCTTTCGGGCTCTTTCAATTTTGTTACTGGATCTGATCTGTTTCAACGAGATTTCTTTGGCTTCCCGCTCTTTGTAAGATTTCTTGGATTGATTGGAGTTTCCGAGATGTCCGGCCTTTCAGCATTTCTTGTTTGATGGAGTTCCTGTCGAGCTTTTTCAAGGATTCTTGTTTGAGGAGTTCCTGTGCAGGCTCTTTCAAGAATTTCTTGTTTGAGAGGTTCCTGTTCAGGCTCTTTCAAGATTTCAGGTTTACAGAGTTCTTGTCCTGGTTCTTTCAAGGATTTTGTTTGAAGCAGTTCCTGTTCAGGCTCTTTTCAAGGATTCAGGGTTTTTAGGAGTTCCTGTCGTAGCTCTTTCAAGGATTTCTTGTTGGATGATTCCTGTTCAGGTCTTTGTAAGATTCTTTGTTGAGGAGTTCCTTGTCGGCTTTTCAAGGATTTTTTTTTGCTGGTTCTGTCGAGCTTTTTCAAGATTTTTGTTTGATGGAGTTCCGGTTCAGGCTCTTTCAGGATTTTCTTGTGTTGAATGAGTTCCTGTTCAGGCTCTTTCAAGGATTTCTTTGAAGAGTTTCTGTTCAGTCATTCAAGGATTTCTTGTTTGAAGGTTCTTGTTCATGCTTTGTAACATTTATTGTTTGATGGGTTCCTGTTCAGGTCTTCAAGATTTCTTGTTTGATGGAGTTCCTTTCAGGCTTTCAAGAATTTCTTGTTGAAGAGTTCCTGTCTGGCTCTTTCAAGAATTTCAGTGTTTAAGGTTTGCCATCGTTCTTTCAAGATTCTTGTTTGAAGAGTTCCTGTTCAGTGCTTTTCAAGGATTCAGCGGTATTAAGGTTCTTGTCTGGTGCTTTAAGAATTTCTTGTTTAAGAATTCCGTTCAGGCTCTTTAAGAATTTCAGTATTTAAGGATTCTTTTCCTGTTCTTTCAAGGATTTCTTGTTTGAAGCAGTTCCTGGTTTGGGCTTCCTTTTAAGGTTTCAGGTTTATAA
>CM068953.1:170713137-170727221 GCA_035128595.1 Eptatretus atami | reverse complement strand
AGGATTGCAAACAATATTTTTTCATGATGCCGTGAACAAATGAAAATCGAAAAGTCATCAGGATGAAGATTTTTCCCTTTGATGTGAAGTTGTGCAATTCCCAGACTGGTCATGTTTCCATTGGTGTGAGTTTCATGGCATTGGTAGCAACCAAAAAAGAGAGAGATCGGCTCTTTTCAAACAAAGAATTCTTGTTTTGGAAAGAAGGAAGTTCTGTTCGGCTCTTTTCCAAAGACACCTTTCAAAGCAAAAGACCAAACTTGAAATTCAGGGTTTTAAAATAAAAGGAATTAAAAAAAAAAAAAGGATTCTTCTCTTGCTTGTGTCCTGGTCTCTCTCTTTTTCTTTTCTTCTTTTCAAAGAATTTTTTTGTTTGAAAGGAGGTTCATCTTTCCGCTGTTTCAGGAGGGGCTCTTTTTTCAAGGGAGAAGAAGACAAAAACAATTTTTTTTTCAGTGTTTTTTTTTTATATTTTAAAAATAAAAAAAAAAAAAGGAGTTCTTCTTTGGTCCCTGGTTCTTTTCCACAACAATCAAAAATTTCAAAGGATTTTGTTTTGAACGAAAAGAACGGAGTTCCTGTCAGGCAGGAAAAGGCTCTTTTCCCAACAAAAGGAATTTCAGGGTTTTAATAAAACAAAAATTAAAAAAAAAAAAGGGAGTTCCTTAGTCCGAGTCCCTTTTTCAAACCACATCAACTCAATCACAAGGTTTCTTGTTTTGAAAAAAAAGGAGGTTCTGTTTCATCAATCAGGGAAGGCGCTCATTCCAGAAAAAAGGATTTTTCCTTGTTTTTGAAAAACACAAAAGAAAGGAAGAAAAGGAGGTTCTTGTCGCAGGTCTTTCTTTCATCAAGGGATGTCCTGTTTTTCACACCAAGGAGTTCTTTGTCCAGGGCGCGGCTTCTTGTAAATAAAAAATTTTCTTGGTTTGGGAAACTTGGGGTTCCTGCTGTTCAGCCTCTTTCATCAAAGATTCTTGTTTTGAGAAGAAAAAGGAGTTCCTGTCCCTGGCTTTTTTTTTTTGTTTCTTTTTTTTTTCAAAAGATTTTCCAGTGTGGTAAGGAAAGGGTTCTTTGGTCTGGTTTTTCTTTCACAACAGAATTCTTGTTTGAAGAAAGGAGTTCCTGTTCAGGCTCTTTTTCACAACCACAAGAAGAAATTTTTTCAGTGTTTTAAGGAGGGTCTTCTTCTTCTCTGGTTCTTTCAACATTTCAAGGACAAGGATTTCTGTTGATGAAAAAAAAAGAAAGAAGAGGAAAAAGCAGTTCTGTTTAGGGGGGGGGGGGGGAGTTATGGGGGCTCTTTTTCAAGGAATTTTCAGGGTTTATAAAAAAAAAAAAAAAAAAAAAAAAAAAAAAAAAAAAAAAAAAAAAAAAAAATTATAATAAGGGAGTTCCCTCGTCCGAGCTCTTTCAGGAAATTTTTCTTGTTGAATTGAAAAAAAAAGGAGGTTTTTGTTCGGCTCTTCTTTTTGTAACATTTTTCTTTGTTGTTTTTTTTTTGGAGTTCCTGTTCAGGCTCATTTTCCAAGGAATTTTTTTTTTCTGTTTGCGGGCAAGGTTCTTGCTTTCCAGGGCTCTTTTCAAACAAAACCAACACAAATTACAAAATTTCCAAAACAATCAAAGATTTTCAAACATGTTTGAAAGAGTTCTGTGCAGGCTCTTGGCAATAGACTTTGCTGTTTGAAGGAGATTCCCTTCCTGGGCTTTTTTTCATCATTCTTTTTTTTTTTTTTTTTTTTCCAAGGATTTTCCCCTTGTTTGAAAAGAAGGAGTTTCCTGTGAGGCTCTTTTTCAAAATATTTCCTTTGGTTTGAGAAAAAAAAAAAAAGAAACAGGAGTTCACTGTCTGAGGGGCTCTTTCAAAGATTTTTCTTGTTTGAAAGGAAAAACTTGTCCAGGCTCGTTGCCGCCCCCCCCCGGAGTTTCTTGTTTGAAGGAGTTCTGTCGCAGGCTTCTGTTTGAAAAAAACATTTCTTTGTTTTGAAAAGGGAAGTTCCTTTTCATCCTCAAAACCAGGGGCTCTTGAAATAATGCTTCTTTATTTGAAAGCTTGTTTCCTTTTTTGGGGAAGGTTCTTTCCACAAAGGAGACCACAAAAGAGGATTTCTTCTTGTTTTGAAAAAAAGGAGGGTTCCAGTCATTGGGAAAAGTGGTTCTCGTTGAAGAGAAGAGGGAAGAGGCGCCATTTTTTTTTTGCCAGGGGTCCTTCATAAGAAAAGGGATAAATAAAGGAGGAGTGTGGAGAAGGGGGCAAAGTGAGAGTGATTGCCTTCCACTGACAATGGGAACCAGATGATTGGAATGAAAGAGGGATGAAAAAATTCTGCACAGGATTGCAAACATATATTTTTTTTTTTTCATGATGCCAGTGAAAAAATGAAAATCGGAATAAGAGATCATCAGGCGAGGATATTTTTCCCTTTGATTTGGAATTTGTGCAATTCCCAGACTGGTCATGTTTCCATCAGTGGTGATGTTTCCATGCAGTTGTAGTACTAGTGGTAAGAATGTCCACTCGGCCGTTGCCCATGTGGGAGGACTGGTTTCAAATCCCAGTCAAATTGCAAAACTTTTTTTTCTTTTTTTTTTTTTTTCAATTATAATCATACAAATTTTGTTTTGGTGTCTGCAATGGATTGAAATGCAGAAATAATTTGCGCATTTGTCATGAAGGAGTTCTTTTTCCAGGGCCTTTGGGGTTGGAATTTCCTGCTTTGAACAAAAAAGAGTTCTTTGTCCAGCGCTTTTAAAGACTTTCATGTTTTGAAGAAGTTCCCTGCTGTCCCGGTTCTTTCAAGGATTTCTTTTTGTTTGAAAAAAGGGGTTCTTCTTGGGCTCCCAGGGCCTCTTTCAAAAACAAAAAAGAAGACCATGTGTTTGAAGAAGTTCCGTCCCGTGTTCTTTTTCAAAGGCTTTCTCTTGTTTGCAAGGAGTTGTTCCTGCCGAGTTTCTCTTTCCCCTTCAAGAATCAAAAACCAACAATCACGTTTCAAATCAGAAAAGGATTTTTTTCTCTGTTTGAAAAAAAAAAAAAGAAAAAAAAAAAAGGAGTTTCTTGTCCAGCTCTCAACACAAAACCAAGGATGTCTTGTTCACACAATTTCAAACAAAAACACCAAAGGAGTTTTTTCTGGTCCAGGCTCTTTTCAAACATCAAAAGACTTTCACAATGTTTTTGAAGAAGTTTTCCTGTCTAGGCTCTTTGGTAAAAAGATTCTCTTCTTGTTTTGATTGGAGTTCTGTCCGGCTCTTTCAAGGACTGTCCTTGTTTCACAAGGCGATCTTGTCCAGCTCTTTGTTTTAAAGATTTTTCTTTGAAGGGAGTTCTTGTGTTCAGGCCTCTTTTGTAAACACATTTTTCTTGTTTGAGATGGAGGTTCTGTCCGCTCTTTCAACAAGGATTTCCCTGTTTGGAAGGAAGAGTCCTGTCCGGGTTTCTTTTTAAGGATTTCTTGTTTGAAAGGAGTTTTCCTGTCCGAGCTCTTTCAAAAGGATTTTCTTTGTTTTTGGAAAAGGAGTTCTTGTTTCATGTCTTTTGTACATTTATTATATTGTTTGTTGGAAAGGAGTTCCTGTCGAAGCTCTTTCAAGGATTTCTCTCTTGTTTAAAAATGAGTTTCTGGTCGCAGGCTTCTTCAAAGGATTTCCTCTTGTTTGAATGAGTTCCTGTCCAGGCTCCTTTCAGTATCTTTCTTGTTTCACAGGAAGTTCTTGTCAGCTCTTTGTGTAATTTTCTGGTTGATTGGAGTTCTGTCCCGCCTCGTTCAAAGTATTTTTTTGGGAAAAAAAGGAGTTTTTGTCCCAGGGCTTCTTATGTAAGATTTCTTTGGTTGATGGATTCTGGTCCCCGGCTCTTTTTCAAAAGGATTTCTTCTTGTTTGAATAACTTTGGAGTTCTGTCCCGAGCTTTTTTTTTCTTTCTTTTTTTTTTTCAATTCCAATTTTTCCTCACACTGGATTTTCTTGTTTGAATATTTATGTGGCAGGTTCCTCCTGGTGGAGCCTCTTCAACAAGAATTTTCTTTTTTGAAAAGGAAGTTCCTGTTCAGGCTCTTTTTCAAGAATTTTTCAGGGTTTAAAAAAGGGGAGTTTTGTCCGTGGTTTTCTTTTTTTTTTCAAAGGTTTCTTTGTTTGAAAAGGCAGTTCCTGTTGAGGCTCTTTTAACACACCCACAAAGACAAATTCCAAAGATTCCCCCAGGCGTTTTAAAAAAAGGGAGAATTCTGTCCCGAGCTCTTTCAACAATCACAAAAAGATTTCTTTTTTTTGTTTGAAAAAAAGGAGTTTCTTTTGTCTAGGCTCTTTGTGGTTACATAATTCTTGTTTGTTTTGATTTACTGCTTTCAAGGCTCTTTCCAAACAAACCCACAAGATTTTTCCTTGTTGACAGGAGGTTCCTGGTTCCGCAGGTTCATTTCAACAAAAGGATTTCTCTTCCTTTTTGTTTTTGAAAGGAAGTTCTTGTTCATGCTTTTTTTGTGTTAACATTTGTTGTTTGTTTTTTGGAGTTCCTGTCCAGGCTCTTTCAAAAAAAGATTTCTTGTTGAAAAAAAGGAGTTCCTGTTTCAGGGCTCATTCAAAGGATTTCTTTCTTGTTGGAATGGAAAGGACGGTTCTTGTCCAGGCTCTTTTCCAAAGGATGTCTTGTTTCAGGAGTTCCTTTTCTTGTCCCTTCCATCCCCAGGCTTCTTTGTAAGATTTCTCCTTCTCTTCTTTTTTTTTTTTCCTTCCTACAATTCTTTTTTTCTTCTCCTCTTTCTTTTCTTTTCTTGTTTTCGATGGGGTTCCTGTTCAGGCTCTTTTTTTCCAAGGATTTTCCTTTGTTGTGAATTAAGATAATTGGAAGTTCCTGTCCAGAGCTCTTTTTTCAACCATCAAGATTTTGTTTGAAAATGAGTTTCCTGGTTGCTAGGCTCTTTCATCCACCAAGAATTTCCTCTTGTTTGAATAGGGAGGTTTCTGTCCTGGCTCTTTTCACACAAAGAATTTTTTTCCCAAGGTGTGTTAAGGGAGGTTCTTGTTTCTGGTTCTTTATTTCAAGGAATGTATTTCTTGCGTTGAAAAAAAAGAAAAAAAAGAAAAAAAAAAAGGAGTTCTGTTTTCAGGCTCTTTTTCAACACCAAGGCCAATTTCATTTTTTTAATTCAAAACAAGGATTAAGGGTTTTAAGGGATGTTCTTGGGCCCATGGTTTTTTCAGAATTTTCTTGTTTGAAGGAGTTCCTTGGTTCAGGGGCTGTTCTTTCACAAGAATTTTCCAACCAATCAGTGTTTTAAAAAAAAAAAGAGTTCTTGTGTCCTGGTTTCTTTTCATTTTTTTCTTTCATTTCTTTTTGTCTTCTTTCACACAAAGGATTTTTTGGTTTTGAAAAAGGCAGTTCGTTTGTTTAGGGCTTCTTTTCATCCCACCTCCAATTTCAAAATTCAAAGGCATTTTCAAGGGGTTTTAAAACACATAAAAACTTAAACCAAAATAAAATAATAAACCAAAAATAACAAAACACGTTCCTGTTGTCCAGCTCTTTCAAGGATTTTCTTGTTTTGAAAAAAGGTTCTTTGTTCAGGCTTCTTTGTATTTAATACCATTTTCTCTTTTCTTGTTTTGTTTGGTAGTTCCTGTTTCAGGTCAGGTCATTTCAGAGGATTTTTTGTTTGCCAGAGGAGTTCTTGTCCACCGCAGGCTCTTTCAAGGCGATGTCTTGTTGGTTTCAAGACAACAAAACCAAAAAAAGGAGTTTCTTGTTCCCTTCCCAGATCTTTGTAGATTTCCTTTTGTTCTTGTTTTAAAAAGGAGTTCCTGTCCGAGGCTCTTTTTCCTCCTTCCTTCTTCTTCTCTCTTTTTTCCCCTTTTCCCCCAGGATTTCTTGTTTGATGAGTTTCCTGTTCAGGCTCTTTCAAGGATGTCCTGTCTGTTTGACTGGAGTTCCTGTGCAAGGGCGTCTTTTTTCACAAAACGAATTTCTTGTTTTGAAAGAAGTTCCTGTTCAGGGCTCTTTTCAGGAATTCAGGGGGTTTTAAATAAGAAAAAAAGGAGTTCTTTGGTCCTGGTTTCTTTCCTTTTTTTTTTTCTTTTTTTTCAACAGGATTCTTGTTTGAAACAGAGAACAGAAAATACGGAGTTCTGTTCAACGGGCTCTTTTTTAAAGAACTTTTAGGTTTAAGGAGTTTCTTGTCCTGGTTCTTCTTTTCTTTCACAATATCAACAACAAGGATTTTCTTGTTTGAAAAGCAGTTTTCTCCTGTTTCCCTCCTCCCTACACATATACTTTCCCTCCTTGTTTCACCACATTTCCCAAGGATTTTCATCAGGGTTTAAAAAAGAGGAGTTTCCTTGTCGAGGTCTTTTTTTTTTTCAAAGGATTTCTTTTTGAAAAAGAATGAAAGGAGTTCTTGTCCCAGAGCTCTTTCGTATAAGATTTTTTTTCTTGCTTGAATTGGGGTTTCCTGTTCAAGGCTCTTTTTTGTTTCAAGGGTTTCTTGTTTGAAAAAAAAAAAAAAACAAAAAAGGAGTATTTCCTGGTCACGACGGGCTCTTTCAATGATTTCATTTTTTTGAAAAAAGGAAGTTCCTGTTCAGGGCTCTTTCAAGGATTATTCGCTGTTTAAATTTAAAAAAAAGGAAAAAAAGATAATTAAGGGAGTTTCCTGACCAGGCTTTTTGAAACATTTTTTTTTCTTTTTTTTTTTTTTCTTGTTTGAAAAAAAGGGAAGTTACTTTTTTATTTTTTCTTTTTTTCTTTCAGTCTCTTCTTTTCAAGAAAATACTTTTAATGGCTTCCCCTTTATTTGAAAAGTTGTATTCCCTGTTGGAGTTTCTTCTTTTCAAAAACCTTTCCTTTTTTTTCTTTTTGCAAAAAAGATTTTATTTTTGAGGGGAGTTCATCATACGTCATTGGGAAAGTGGTCACGGTTGAGAAGCAGGAAGAGTCCATTTTTTTTGCGCGCCAGTTTCCGCTTCATAAGGAGCTGTGAGAAGGCAAGGGGAGAGTGATTTGGCCTTCACCCCCCCACATGACTTTGGAAACAGATGAATGGCGCAGTGAAAGGAGGGAGTGTAATCTTCTCTGCACAAGGTTGGCAAACACAATATTTTGTCATGATTGTGGCCTATCGTGAAACAAAGGAATTTCCCAAAAATGAGTCATTTTTTTTCAGAGAAGATATGTCCCCTTTTGAAATTTTTGTGAAAGGTTAGGTGTGCATCTTTTTTTTACCATAATACTCTTATCATCTCCCATATCATATAATCCCTCTATCCTTACTACCATACACTCTAATTCTCCATTTTTTCCTTCCGCCCCCCTCCCAGCCTCGCGTCAATTCATATAAGTTTCCAATTGGTGTGAGTTTCACATCAACCATCTCACATTTCATTGGCATTGGGTTTAGTATCTCAGAGTGGTAGAAAAAATAATTCTCTCGCGGCTTGCCCCATGTGGGAGACTGGGTTCATTCCCCAGTCAATATGCAAAAGCAACTTTTTTTTATTAAGCATCATATTTTTTTTGGTTTTGTTTGTCTTGGGCAATGGAAAATTAAAATTGAAAATATAGAATGGAATTTTGCAATCTGTCATTGAAGGAAGTTTCTCGTCTATAAGCTCTTTCCAAAAAAGATTTCATGTTTGAAGAAAGTTCTGTGCAGGCTTCTTGGAATAGTCCTTCGGTGGTTGGTTGTCTTGAAAAAAAGGAGGACCTTGTCCTGCCGCTTTTTTTTTTTTTTTTTTTTTTTTTCAAGGATTTCATATTGTTTGAAGGAAGTTTCTGTTCAGGCTCTTTCCCACAAGGATTTTCCCATGTTTTAAATAAAAAAAAAAAAAAAAAAAGGAAGAAAAAAGAAAAAAAAAAGAAAAAAAAAAAAAGGAAAAAAGAAAAAAAAAAAAATAAAAAAAAAAAAAAGGAGTTTCTTTTTGTCCCTGGTTTCTTTTTTCTTTCTTTCACCACCTCTTTCCACCATTGGATTTCTCTTATGTTTGAAAGAGTTCCTATCCCGCGGCTCTTTTGTGAGATATTTTTCTTCTCGTTCTTGCCTTTGAAGGAGTAGGTTTCCTGTCCGGCTCTTTTCTTTCCATACAAGATTTTTTTTCTTCTCGCTTCATCTCTCCTTGTTTGAAAAAAAAGGCTTTCTCCTTGTCTCTTTCGGCGGCCTCTTGTGCCCGGCGGTGGCCGCCAGATGTTTCTTTTTTGTCCTTTGGTGTTTGAAAGGATTGCCTCCTGTCCAGGCTCTTTTGAAAAGATTTCTTTTGTTTGAAAAAAGGGGAGTTCCTTTTCAGGCTTTTGAAATGGCTTCCCTTATTTTTGAAGTTGTTCTTGGAGGTTTCTTTCACCACCCCCAGAGGATTTCTTCCTGTGTTTTTGAAAAGGAGGTTCCCATCCCAGTCATTGGGAAAGTGGTTTCAGCGTTGAGGGAAGAATGATGAAGAGCCCATTGCCCCACGTCCTATAAGAGTGGAGAAGGCAAGGTGAGCGTGAGTTGCGCTTACCAACATGACTGGGAAACAGATGATTGGAGTGAAACAGAGGGGGAGTGAAAATAATCTTCTTGCAACAGGATTGCAACAATATTTTTTCATGATGCCAGTGAACGAATTGAAAAATCCGAAAAGTGGGGTCTATCCAGATGAGGATTATTTCCCTTTGATTTAATGAAGTTTTGTGCAATTTTCCCAGGACTGGGTTCATTTCTGTCGCTTCCATCGGTTGGTGATTGTTCATGGCATTGGGTAGTTTTCAAGAGGGTGGGTAGAAATTTCCGCTCCTCCTCTCTCGCTTGCCCCTGTGGGAGACCCCTGCGGTTTCAGATTCGCCCTCCCATCATGCAAAAAAGTTTTTTTTTTTTTATAACATTATTTTTGTTTTGTGTCGTCGGGGCATATTGGAAAGATTTGAAAATTGCCAGAATTGAAATGTTCGCCATTGGGGTTTGAAAAGGAGGTTTCCTGTCAGGCTCTTGGAAGATTTCTTTCTTGCTTGAGAAGGAGTTCCAGTCCAGGCTCTTTTTGAAAGATTTCTTTGTTTGAATTGGAATGGGTCTGTTTCAGCCCTCTTTTCAAGGATTCTTCTTGTTTCGAAAGAAAATGAGAAAGCCCCGCTTCTTTCAACCCACAACCGCCCGCTTCATCCACTCTCATGTTTGAAGAAAGAAAAAAGGAGTTCCTTGCCAGGCTCAATTCAAGTAGATTTTCTCTTTCCTTCTTTTTCTTCTTCCTTCTTTTTTCCCTTGTTTGAAAGAAAAATCGAGTTTCTTGTTTGTGCAGGCTCTTTTCACGAAGGATTTTCCCCTTTTTCTCTCCCTTGTGTTGAAAGTGAATTTGTTGTTTTCCAGAAGCTCTCCTTTTTTGTGAGATTTCTCCTCTTGTTGTGGATTGCACGTACTCTGTTTCCACATCTCTCTTGGATATATTGTCTTATTTGAGAAGGAGTTCCCTCTTTGGAGTTCTTTCAAAGAATTTCCTTTCTTGCTTTGAAGGAGTTTTCTCTTGGTTCAGGGCTCTTTTGTTAAACATTGTCCTTGTTTGAAAGGAGTTCCTGTCATGCTCTTTTGGGACGAAAGATTTTTTCTTGCTTTGCAAAGGAGTTTCCAGTCCGAGGCTCTTTTTTGAAAAGATTTCTTTCCCTCTTCTCTTCTTGTTTGAAATTTTGGAGGTCTCTGTTCAGCTGCTCTTTTCCAATGATTTCTTGTTTGACAAAATGAGTTCTGGTTCAGGCTCTTTTCAAGGCATTTTTCTTTTCTTGTTTCAAGGGGACGTTCTTGTCCAGGCTTCTTTGGGTAGGTTAAGATTTCTCTCTTTGTTGATTGGAGTTCCCTGGTCCCGGCTCTTTTTCCCAAGGATTTTTCTTGTTTTGTAATGAATTTAGTTCCTGTCCGAGCTTTTTTTCTCAAGGATTTTCTTGTTTGCAATGTGGCAGTTCCCTGTGCAGGCTCTTTTCAAGAATTTTCATTGTTTGAACCGGAGTTCCTGTTCAAGGCTCTTTCAAAGAAATTTCCCCTTTCACAGCAGGGTTTAAAGGAAGTTTTTGTCCCCGGTTCTTTCTTTTTCAAGGATTTCTCTCTTTTGTTTTGAAAAAAAGCAGTTCTGTTCAGGCTCTTTCAAAAGGATTTTTAGGGTTTCTTAAAAAAGAAAAAATAAAAGAGTCCTGTCCGGAGCTCCTTTTCAAGGAATTTTCTTGTTTGAAAGGATTTTCTTGTTTTCGGCTTATGGAAAAAGATTCACTTATGTTTGCACAGAGTTTTCTTCCTTTTTGGGGAAGTTCTTTCAAAGATGTCTTGTTTGATGGAGTTTCCTGTTCAGGCTAATTTGGCAAATAGATGTACTTGACTTGAAGGAGTGTCTTTGGAGGTTCTTCAAAGAATATTTCTTTTGTGAAGGAGTTCCTGTCCAGGCTCCTTCATCTAAGGATTTCATTGTTTGAAGCAAGGAAGGAAGTTTCCTGCCGAGCTTCTTCAAGGATTCTTGTTTGAAAGGAGTGTTCTTGTCCAGGCTCTTTTTGTAAAGATTCTTGTTTGATGGTAGGTTCCTGTCCCGGGCTTTTCAGGATTTCTGTTTGGAGAAGGGAGTTTCCTTGTTCAGGCTCTTTGTAGAATTTTCTGTAATGTTTGGAGGTTCGCTTTCGGCTCATTCAAGATTTCTTGTTTAAAGGGAGTTCTGGTCCGCCTCTTTCAAGGATGTCTTGTTTCAAGGAGTGTTCTGTCATGTGTCCGGTCTTTGTAAGACTTTCTTGTTTGAAAAGAGTTCCTGTCGCCGGCTCCGTTTTCAAGGATCTTCTTTGTTTGAAGGAGTTCCTGTCCGAGTCTCTTTGTAAGTTTGTTTGTTCTGAAGGAGTTCTTGTCCCATCTCTTTCCAAGGATTTCTTGTTTGAGGAGTTCTTGTTCAGCTCTTTGGTAACATTGGTCTTGTATGTTGGAGGTTCCCTGTTCAGGCTCATTTCATGAGAATTTTCTTGTTTGAAGGAGTTTTTTGTCCAGGCTCTTTCACAAGGATGTCTTGTTTCAAGGAGTTCTTGTCCCAGGCTCTTTTGTAGAGGATTTCTTGTTTGAATGGAGTTCCTGTCCCGGCTGTTTCAAGGATGTCTTGTTTTGCAAAGGAGTTTCTTGTCCAGGGCTCTTTAAAAGAGCTTCATTTTGGAAAGAAGTTCGCCTTTTCCAGGTTCGTTTGTAAAGATTTTTGTTTTGATGGAGTTAACCTGTCCCGCGGCTCTTTTCAAGGATGTGTGTGTTTTTCAGGAGTTCTGTGTTCCGCCAGCTCTTTGTAAAAGATTTCTTCTTTGAAGGGAGTTTCTTGTTTCAGGTCTTTTGTACATTTCTTGTTTGAATGAGTTCCTGTTTCAGGCTCTTTCCAACAAGGATTTTTGTTTGAAAAGAGTTCCTGTTCCGGCTCATTCCAAGGATTTTTTCCTTTGAAGGAGTTCTTGTTATGCTCTTTGTAGAAATTTGTTGTTTTGTGGAGTTCCTGTCCAGGCTCTTTCAAGGATTTCTTGTTTTGAAGGAGTTCCTGTTACTTCAGGCTTCATTTCAATATCAAAGGATTTCTTGTTTAAGGAGTTCTTGTCCAGGCTCTTCAAGGATGTCTTGCTTTTCAAGGCAGTTCTTGGGTTCCAGGCCTCTTTGTAAAAGCATTTTTCTTGTTTGATTGGGGTTCCTGTTCGAGAGGGCTTTTTCAACAAGATTTCTTCTTGTTTGAGGAGTTTCGCTGTCACTCTTTCAAAAGATTTCTTGTTTGATGGATTCTCTTGTTCAGTTAGGGTTCTTTCACGAATTTCTTGTTGAAGGAGTTCCTGTCCTGCTCTTTCAAGAATTTTCACAGTGTGGTTAAAGGGGAGTTCGTTGCCTGTTTCTTTTCTTTTCAAGAATTTTCTGTTTGAAAAAGGAGTTCCTGTTTCAGGCTCTTTCCATGAATTTTCAGTGTTTAAGGGTAAGGGAGTTCTTGGTCCTTGGGTTCTTTACAAGGATTTTCTGTTTGAAAAAAAAAGAGGAGGCAGTTCCTGTTTTGCTCTTCAAGGATTTCTTCAGGGTTTTTAAATACCGGAGTTCCTGTCCGAGGTCTTTCAAGAAGGATTTACTTGTTTGAAGGATCTTGTTCCGCGTCTTTGTAACATTTCTTGTTTGTTGGAGTTCTGTTCCAGGCTCATATTTCACAATGTTTCTTGTTTTGCCAGGAGTTTTGGCCCAGGCTCTTTTCAAGGATGTCTTGTTTCAAGGAGTTTTCTTTGGTCCCAGACTTCTTTGTAAAGATTTCTTTGTTGAAGGAGTTCCACTCCAGGCTCTTTCCCAGATTTCTTTTGTTTTGAAATGATTTCCTGTTCTAGGCTCTTTTTCAAAGGATGTCTTGTTTGATGGAGTTCTGTCCTGGTTCTTTTCAAGAATTTCTCTCTTTCTTGTTTAAGAAAGAGGTTCCTGTTTCAGGGCATCTTTCCAAGAATTTTCTTCAGTGTTTTTAAGAAAAAGAAATTAAAAAAAAAAGGAGTTATTGTTCCTGGTTCTTTCAAAGGATTTCTTGTTGTTTTGAAAAGGAGTTTCCTGGGTTCAGGCTCTTTAAAAAAAAAAAGAAAAAAAAAAGAAGAGATTTCAGGGTTTAAGGAGTTCTTGTCTAGGTTCATTCAAGATTTTCTTTGTTTGAAGCAGTTCCTGTTTCAGGGGCTCTTTCAAGATTTCAGGGTTTTTAAAGGCAGTTCTGTCCGGGTCTTTTCGGATTTCTTTTGACGAATGAGTTCTGTTCAGGCTCTTCAAAGGATTTTTTCTTGTTTTGAAGACATTCTTGTTCATGCTCTTTTAAAGATTTTATTGTTTTCTTGGAGTTCCCTTTCAGGCTCTTTCCAAAGGATTTCTTGTTTGAAAAGGGTTCTTGTTCATTGCTCTTTGGTAAGATAATTGGTTTTCTTTGGGGTTCTGGTTCAGCGGCTTTTCAAGGATTTCCTGTTTGTGAGTTTGTTCCAGGCTCTTTGTAAAGGGATTTCTTGTTTGAAGGGAGGTCTTTGTTCAGGCTCTTTCCCAGGATTTAATTGTTTGAATGATTCCTGGTACAGGCTCTTTCCAAGGATTTTCGTTGTTTTGAAGGAGTTCCTGTCCGGGCTGCATTTCAAAGGTTTGTTGTGTGAAGGAGTTCCCCTGTTCAGGCAACTTTCAAAAGGATTCCTTTGTTTGAATGAGTTCTGTTCAGGGCTCTTTCAAGGATGTGTCTGTTTGAAAAATGAAGTTCTTGTTTCAGGGCTCTTTTCAAAGGATTTCTTGTTTGAAGGAGTTCTTGTTATGCTCTTTTGTAAGATGTATTGTTTCTCTTGAGTTTCCGTTTTATGTGCTCTTCTTTCAAAGGGATTTCCTTGTTTGGTAATGAGTTCTGCTCAAGGTTTTCAACGGATTTCTTGTTTGAAAGGAGGTCTTTTTTTCAGCTCTTTCCAGGATTTTATTGTTTGAAATGAATGCGTTTCTGTACAGGCTCTTCAAGGGGGATTTCCTTGTTTGAAGAGTTCCTGTTCAGGCCTGCTTTCAGGGATGTTGTTTGAAGAGGATTTCTTTGTTCCAGGCGCTCTTTGGCCAGCGTTTCTTGTTTTGGAAGGAGTTTTCCTGTCCAGGCTCTTTGAAACATTTCCTTGTTTGGAAGGAGTTCATTTTCCCAGGACTCTTGATGGCTTCTTTTATTTGAAGTTGTTCCTTTGGAGGTTCTTTCTTCAAGGAGTTTCTTGTTTGAAGGAGTTCGCAGTCATTGGGAAAAGTGGGTCACATTGAAGAGGGAGACGCCTTTGCCAGTTCCATTCATAAGGAGTGTGAGAAGGAAAGGGGGGAGGTGACTTGCCTTCCAACATGACATTGAAACAGATGATTGGAGTGAAAGAGGGAGAGTATAATCTCTTGCACAGGATTTGAACAATTTTTTCGATGATCCGGAAAACAAATGGAATTCAAAAGAGTCATCAGGGAGAATATAATATTCCATTTGAGTGTGAAGTTTGTTGCATTTCCCAGACTGGTCATGTTTCCATTTGGTGTGATTTTCATGCATTGGTAGTGTCAGTGGTAGAATTACTCTCGCTTTGGCCATGGTGGGGAGACCTGGGTTCAATTCGCCGTTCATGCCATAGCAGC
>CM068953.1:170692182-170705260 GCA_035128595.1 Eptatretus atami | reverse complement strand
TATTTCCCTTTGATATGAAGTTGTGCAATTCCCAGACTGGTCATGTTTCCATCAGTGTGATGCTCATGGCATTGGTAGTTCAGTGGAAGAATTCTCGCTTGCCATGTGAGAGACCTGGGTTCAATTCCCAGTCAATGCAAAACTTTTTTTTATAACACATTTGTTTTGTGTCTGGCAATGGATTGAAATGCCAGAATGAATTCGCATTGTCATTGAAGGAGTTCTTTTCCAGGGCCTTTGTGGGATTTCCTGTTTGAAGGAGTTCTTGTCCAGGCTCTTTCAAAAGACTTCATGTTTGAAGAAGTTCCTGTCCGGTCTTTCAAGGATTTCTTGTTTGAAGGAGTTCCTGCCCAGGCTCTTTCATGGATTTCTTGTTGGAAGGAGTTCCTGTCCCGCTCTTTCAAGGATTTCTTGTTTGAAATGAGTTCTTGTTCAGGCTCTTCAAGGATTTCTTGTTTGAAGGAATTTTTGTCCAAGCTCTTTGTGAGATTTTTGTGGATGCAGATACTTTTCACACTCTGGATATATTTCTTATTTGAAGGAGTTCCTTTGGAGTTCTTTCAAAGATTCTTGTTTGAAGGAGTTCTTGTTCAGGCTCTTTGTAACATTCTTGTTTGAAGGAGTTCCTGTCCATGCTCTTTGAAAGATTTCTTGCTTGAAGGAGTTCAAGTCCAGGCTCTTTGAAAGATTTCTTGTTTGATGAGGTCCTGTTCAGGCTCTTTCAAGGATTTCTTGTTTGAATGATTTCCTGTTCAGGCTCTTTCAAGGATTTCTTGTTTCAAGGAGTTCTTGTCCAGGCTCTTTTGTAAGATTTCTTGTTGATGGAGTTCCTGTCCCGCTCTTTCAAGGATTTCTTGTTTATGGAGTTCCTGTCGACTTTTTCAAGGATTTCTTGTTTGATGGAGTTCCTGTGCAGGTCCTTTCAAGAATTTCTTGTTTGAAGGAGTTCCTGTTCAGGCTCTTTCAAGAATTTCAGGGTTTAAGGAGTTCTTGTCCTGGTTCTTTCAAGGATTCTTGTTTGAAGCAGTTCCTGTTCAGGCTCTTTCAAGGATTTCAGGGTTTAAGGAGTTCCTGTCCGAGCTCTTTCAAGGATTTCTTGTTTGAAGGATTCTTGTTCAGGCTCTTGGTCACATTTCTTGTTTGTTGGAGTTCCTGTTCAGGCTCTTTCAAGGATTTTCTTGTTTGAATGAGTTCCTGTTCAGGCTCTTTCAAGGATTTTTGTTTGAAGGAGTTCCTGTTCAGGCTCATTCAAGGATTTCTTGTTTGAAGGAGTTCTTGTTCATCTCTTTGTAACTTTGTTGTTTGTTGGAGTTCCTGTCCAGGCCTCTTTCAAGGATTTCTTGTTTGAAGGAGTTCCTGTTCAGGCTCATTCAAGGATTTTTTGTTTGAAGGAGTTCCTGTGCCGGTTCTTTCAAGGATTTCTTTTTAAAGGAGTTCTGTCCAGGTCTTTCTGGATTTCTTTTTGTTTGAAGGAGTTCTGTCCGGCTCTTTCAATGGATTTTGTTTGAGGAGTTCCTGTCCGGCTCTTTCAAGGATTTCTTGTTTGAAGGAGTTCCTGTCGCTCTTCAAGGATTTCTTGTTTGAAGGAGTTCCTGTCCGAGCCTCTTTTCAAGGATTTCTTGTTTGAAGGAGTTCTTGTTCAGGCTCTTTGTAACATTTTCTTGTTTGAAGGAGTTCCTGTTCAGGCTCTTCAAGGATTTCTTGTTTAAAGGAGTTCTTGTCCAGCTTCTTTCAAGGATGTCTTGTTCAAGGAGTTTCTTTGTCCAGGCGCTTTTAAGATTTCTTGTTTGATGGAGTTCCTGTCGGCTCTTTCAAGGATTTCTGGTTGATGAGTTCCTGTCCGAGCTCTTTCAAGGATTTCTGTTTGAAGGAGTTCTTGTTCAGGCTCTTTGTAACATTTTCTTGTTTGAGGAGTTCCTGTTCAGGCTCATTCAAGGATTCTTGTTTGAAGGAGTTCTTGTCAGGCTCTTTCAAGGATGTCTTGTTTCAAGGGAGTTCTTGTCCAGCCTTTGTAAGATTTCTTGTTTGAAGGATTTCCTTGTTCAGCTCTTTTAAAGGATTTTGTTTCTTGGAGTTCCTGTTCAGGCTCTTTCAAGGATTTCTTGTTTGATAGGATTCTTGTTCATGCTCTTTAAGATTATTGTTTCTTTTGAGTTCCTGTTCAGGCTCTTTCAAGGATTTCTTTGTTTGAAGGAGTTCTTGTCCAGGCTCCTTTTTTCAAGGATTTCTTGTTGAAGGAGTTTGTTCCGCTCTTTAGATTTATTGTTTTGAAGAGTTCCTGTCAGCTCTTTCAAGGATTTCTTGTTTGAAGAGTTCCTGTTCAGGCTCTTTCAAGGATGTCTTGTTTGAAGGATTTCTTGTCCATCCAGCAGGCACACGACGTCAGTTATGAAAGATTCACGACGTCGGAATCGGCCGCTTGTTTTACAACCAGATCACGAACGTGGTACGCCGAGCGCGCGCCGGATTATCGAAAACTGTTTTTTTCTGCCTCGTGTGTTGCATGGTGAACCGCTTTTCCATTCGTGACATGTGGTGGTGTGTTTGCCATTCACTGAGGAGAGATCTGATTGGCTAATTGTTATTTCCCGCTCAACGAGCCGCCATTTTGCAAGGTTTGGTTAAACTTGTGAACTTTCGCTGTTTTTCTGAGTGTGACACAGCAATCCGCTTTAATTCTGCAGAAGACTTTCCGCTTTGATCATTTTTGGTAAGTATAAATATTATAATCGTTTTAATGTCCTTAGCTTTTGTTTTGGACGTTTTAAAGATCACAGATCCATGCTGTGTTCCTGTTACTGGTGTGCTGGAATCTATATCGTTACATTAATGGAAACCTCTCCGGCCCTTCGCCACTCGATCGGGTTAAGAGCGTTTGGAGCTCGGGAGCGGCATCTGACGATCGAATCCTCCGGCACCCGATCATCATTCGTTTATTCACGTTTAGCTGTCGCTGACATGGCCCTGATATGGCCCTGATATGGCCCTGATATGGCCCTGATCGTGTGTACAAATCGACGGTAAAATATGAAATTCTTTTTCCGCGGGCCTGGTGAAAAAAAAAACACCGCTCTTGTGGCAAATAAAGGGAACTCTGTAAAACTTTACTTTGCACCAGTTTAATTGGTTCAGAACCTTTTAAAATATTTTTCTGGTGTGGAATAATGCTTTCGGCGTTGGGGTCCGACGAATTACCGCATTGTTCCGTCAATGTAACAAATTTAAAGTACCCTGCCTTAAAAAACCTCAATTATATAAATTTTTTAGAAATATATATTTTTTATGTCCTCTTTTAACGCGTTAAGGCCTAACCAAGGCAAAAAGGGAAACAATTGTCAGTTTTATTGTTCGCCGAAATGTGGTATTGTCCTAAAAAAATATTAACCCTTTGGCCGCTGAACCAAACTGCCGCTGTAACAAGAAGCCTTCATTGCGGTAGTTTGTCACTTGGGGAGTTGTGTTTCAAGTTTTTTTTTCGGTGCACAATTGTTTTCCTTTGGTAAACTGGTTTATCAAAAGAACATGAAAATATACTTTATATAATAAAGAATAATATTAATTGAGGCTTTTTTAAGGGCAGTGGAACTTACAATTGTTACATAGCTGCTTTGAACACTGGTGTACTAAATGTTTATATTTCTAAAAATCAGGGTGAATGTCCAATGCTGTGATGTCCACAAACAATTGTGTGAAAGAATGGGAAGAGACTTTCCGACTGAAAATTTTTTATAAAGTTGTCAGAGAAATGAATTTCTGCTAAATGACAGTTTATAATGTGCATGACTTGAGCATAATTGACATTGCAAGTCTTGTTTGATGATCATAAAGCAAATATACTACGAAGTGGAAATTCTATTATTTTTCAGACAGTACATGACCAGTCAGCCAACAGCAACAGAGGCAGATGTGGACACTGCCATATCACAACATTTGAAAATCTGCCCTGATCGTGTGGAGGTGCAGGCAGGAACAAGCTCATGCTATCTATAATCCAGCTTTGTGTGTGTGTGGTGGTGACCGCTGTTTCTCGACAACCACTGATCCGCTCTAATTGAAACTCCAGCTATATTGCTGGCGACCTGAGTGGTGTGCCTTTTCAAGGTTTGATATTCAATTGGACAAGTGCTTCCCAAGTTATGGCCATTTGTTACCACACAACTGCCGTAGGCGTGCGATGGGAAGAGATCCTCAGCCACGTTCCCCATTACGGGTTACAACGTAGGAACTTCCGGTAGTGGATGACTTACTGTATTCTCATAATTTCTCGATTTCTTATGCGCAATTTATAGATAAACACAATGGCCCCAATCCAGTCGTCATTACAATGAGCGAAGGAATGGCCTGTTGTGGTTGTTTGAAAGGTTGTTTTTTTTTTGCACGTACCGGCCAACGCACGTACGGACCGTACTAGTGTATAATAGCGAGTACAGCAATCCGCTGTGCAGCCGTCCACGTCCTTAGATTATTAGATTTTGCATCATAGTTTAATTGTAATGTTTAATCCCGCAGCAGGCAACTGACGTCAGTTATGAAAGCATTACGACGTCGGGAATCGGCCGCTTGGGTTGTTACAACCAGATCACGACGTGGTACAGCCGACGCGCCCCCGCGATTATCGAAAACTTGTTTTTTTATGGCTCATGTGTTTCCATGGTGATCGCTTTTTTTCCACTCGTGACGTGTGTGGTTGTGTTTGCCTCAACTGGAGGAGAGATTGATTGGCTAATTGGCTTAATTTCCGCATCACGAAGCCGTCCATGTTGCAAGGTTTGGTTAAACTTGTGACTTTAGCTTGTTTCTAAAGTGTGACAGCACAATCCGCTTTTAACCTGCAGAAGACTTCCGCTTTTTTAGTTAAAATTATCTCCCCGTGATCATTTTGGTAAGTATAATATTATAATGATTTTTATGTTTAGCCTTTTGTTTTTGTACGTTTTAAAGATCACAGAATCCATGATGTGTTCCTGTTACTGGTGTGCTGGAACTATATCGTTACATTCAATGTAAACTCGTCCCGGGCCCTTTGGGGCCCTCAGAGTGGTCGAAGCCCTTGGACTCAAACTACATCTGACGATCGAATCCTCCGGCCCCGATTCATCTTTCGTTTATATCCGTTTAGCTGTCGCTGACATGGCCCTGACATGGCCCTGATATGGCCCTGATATGCCCTGATCGTGTGGAGAATCGACGGTAAAATAATGAATTCATTTTTCCCGCGGGCTGGTAAAAAAAACAGACCGCTCTGTTGTGCAAATAAGGGAACTCTGTACAAAGTATTTGGACAAGTTTAATTGGTTCAGAACCTTTTAAAATATATTGGTGTGGATAATGCTCGGCCCGTTCGGGTCCGACGATTACCGCAATTTTACACAATGTAACAAATTAAAGTTCCAACTGCCCTTAAAAAGAAAACCTCAATTAATATAATATATTTTTATAATATATTATTTTTTATGTCCTCTTTTAACGAGTTTAGGCCCGAACAAAGGCAAAAGGAAAACAATTGTCAGTTTGTTCGCCGAAATGTGGTTTTGTCATAAAATATTAAACCCTTTGGCCGCCGACAAACTGCGCTTGTAAACAATGAGCATCATTGCGGTAGTTTGTCACTTGTGCGAGTTGTTCAAGTTTTTCGGTGCACAATTGTTTTCCTTTGTAATATGGTTCTCCAAAGACATGAAAATAACTTTATATAATAAAGAATAATATTATTGAGGCTTTCAAGGGCAGTGGACTTAAAATTTGTTACACAGCTGCTTTGAAACACTGTGTACTAAATTGTTTTATTTTCTAAAAAAATGGTGAATGTCCAAATGCTATGATGTCCACATACCATTTGGGTGGAAAGAATGGGAAGAGAACTTTCCCCGGAAACCTGAATTTTTATAAGTTTGTCAAGGAAATGAATTCTGCTAAATGACAGTTTAATAATGTGCATGCTTGAGTGTAATTCACATTGCAAGTCCTGTTGATGATTCATAAAGCCAAATATATCGAGTGATAATTCTTATTATTTTTCAGACAGTACCATGACCAGTCAGTCCAACAGCAACGGAGGCGGCTGGTGGACCCACTGCGTATCACAAACATTTGAAATACTGCCCTTGATCGGTGTGGAGGTGCGGGCAGGAACAAGCCTCAATTATCTATAATTCCAGGTGTGTGTGTTGTGTGTGTGTGTGTGTGTGTGTGTGTGTGTGAGACGGCTGTTTTTCGACAACGACTGATCCCGATCTAATTGAAACTTTGCCAGCTATATTGCGGCCTGAGTGTTCTCCTTTTTTCAAGGTTTGATATTAATTGGACAAGTTGCTTCCAAGTTATGGCCATTTGTTTACAAACCAACTGCGTAGGCGTGGCCGATGGGGGAAGAGATGCTCAGCCGCGTCCCCATTAACGGTTACAACGTACGGACCTTCCCGGATTAGTGATGACTTACTGTATTCTCATAATTTCTCGATTTCTTTATGCGCATTTAAGCATACACAATGGCCCCAATCCAGTCGTTCATTTACGAGAGCGAAGGAAATGGGCCTGTGTGGTTGTTTGAAAGTTTGTTTTTTTTGCACGTACCGGCACGCACGTACGGACACGTACTAGTGTAGTAATGCGAGTAACAGCAACACGCTGTGCCAGCCGTCCACGCCTTGATTATTAAGAATTTGCGCTAGTTAATTTAATGTTGTATGTTGGAATCCCAGCCTAAGTTTACTTGTGAAAAATTAAATGTACTTTTATGGCAGAATGAAGTTAATTTTATTTTCTTGTGAAATTAAAGATTGAAAACACCCAACCAAATTAAATTTTTTTGTGCTTTGGAATTATTTATGTGAGATGCATTCAAAATTGTGTTTTTCATACTTAAGAATGTTAGATTATATTTTTTTCTTTGTATGAATACACCACACATACGATATAAATTTGTCTATATGATTTTGCCTGATTCGTAATTCAGTTTTTTATATACATTTTATGCACTGTTCATATCATGCTCAGTATCATTGTTAAGTCTTATGCATCCTTCTCGTCGTCGTTGCTGTCGGACACTAACAGTAAACTATTTCTAAATTATATATATATATATTATCATGGAGAAATTCTAATCAGAAGGATGTTTGACTTCCCAAGTGGACCCATATTGTAACTCTTTTACCAGTCCATTGCCTGAATTTCTACCTATTGAATGTCAACTATATGTTCGTATAGCAAGATTTATATGTGGTTCTTCGTCTTCCTCACTAATTAATTACTGAGTTGCTTAATTCTGAATCTTGTAACAATGGGTAGTAATGTCATACAGTAGCTAACCTTTTAATTCATTTAATAATAAATGTAAGTTTCGGTCATAACCTTTTATGCTCCTAATGCCATTTAATTTGGCAAGCATAGAAATTATCAGCAGTTTTCTAATACTGCACGATGATGTTACACACAGTACTTAAAGGTGCCTTTGTGCAGTCACTTATATTTGAGAGCAGAAGAAGCTCCACAGTTCCTCCTGGAGCAGAACTTTCTGAATTGGAATTGTTAACTGTGCTTTGCACAAATTGAATTTGTCAAAAAGGTATTTACGAACTTTTACCCATGTGGTATTTTATTTTTATTCCCAATTTTTAGTATATGTTTTCTCAATTGCAATGGTATCTACTTTTATTTTATTGGGTAACGTTTGTATTTGAGTGTGCTTTTTTGGTCCGAATAAGAATATATTATCTGCTTAATACTGCTTGTATATTTTTGCCGCAATAATGCTCTGGTGATACGTGGATATAAATGAATTATAAATTACAAGTTGTTTTCCCCAGTTGTGTCATTATGTGTTACTGTGCAATGTAATGCATGTTGCAATACACCTTCAAATGTTTTGATACATGGCACCGGTATGAAAGCGGTGCTCCGCTGGCCCAGACCTACGGGTCGAGGGCTCCATCAAGCTGGAAGCTGAAGGGTGTCATGGCACTGCAATGGTTCGTTTTTTGGCGTGGCAAAGAAAAGGGTAAAAACAAAAACTCCATTTTATGAACGTTGTGATAAAAGTTGAAAACTAACGTCATGCTTCAATGTATCGACAATGTTGAAATCTGACGTCATGGGTTGTTGCAAATAACTTCCCATGACGCCCAATTTCTGACGTCAGGCTACAACCAAGAACACCGACGCTGCAAACGACGTCAGATTTCAACGTTTGACAAACATTGAAATCTTGACGTTTGTGACAACATTTGAAAAATCTGAACGTTGTGACAACATTGAAATCTGACGTTGTCAACAACGTTGAAAATCTGACGTCATCGGGTGTTGCAATAACAGACTTCCCACTGACCCAATTTCTGAGTCAGGTACAACCAGAACACGACGCTTGCAAACAACGTCAGATTTCAACGTTGCTCAATCACGTCAGATTTTCAATGTTGTCACACGTTGAAAACCGACGTCATGGTTGTTTCAAAAACAACTTCGCCACTGACCCATCTGAACGTCATGGGGGGGGGGGAAGAACTGGCAAACGACGTTGCAACACCTTGTGTGCCTGCCTGGCAGGCTTTTTGCCAGAATTTCTTGTTTGAAGGAGTTCTGTCCGGCTTCTTTGCAGATTTCTTGTTTGAAGGAGTTCCTGTTCAGGCTCTTTCATGATTTCTTGTTTGATGAGTTCCTGTTCAGGCTCTTTCAAGATTTCTTGTTTGAATGAGTTCGTGTTCAGGCTCTTTCAAGGATTTCTTTGTTTGAAGGAGTTCTGTTCATGCTCTTTGTAAGATTTATTGTTTCTTGGAGTTCCTGTTTAGGCTCTTTAACGGATTTCTTGTTTGAATGAGTTGTGTCCAGGCTCTTTCAAGGATTCTTGTTTTGAAGGAGTCTTTGTTCAGGCTCTTTCCAGATTTATGTTTGAATGAGTTTCTTGGTACCAGGCTCTTTCAAGATTTCTTGTTTGAAGGAGTTCCTGTCCAGGCTCTTTGCCAGGTTTCTTGTTTGAAGGAGTTCCTGTCCAGGCTCTTTGAAACATTTCTTGTTTGAAGGAATTCTTTTCAGGCTCTTGAATGGCTTCTTTATTTGAAGTTGTTCCTTTGGAGTTCTTTCAAGGATTTTTTGTTTGAGGAGTTCAGTCATTGGAAAAGTGGTCACGTTGAGAAGAGGAAGAGCCATTTGCCAGTTCCCTTCATAAGGAGTGTGAGAAGGCAAGGGGAGAGTGATTGCTTCCACATGACATTGGAACAGATGATGGAGTGAAAGAGGGAGTGTAATCTCTGCAGGATTGCAAACAATATTTTGTCATGATGCAAAGAACAAATGGAATTCGAAAAGTCATTCAGGATGAAGATTATTCCCTTTGATGTGAAGTTGTGCATTTCCCAGACTGGTCAGTTTCCATTGGTGTGAGTTTCATGGCATTGGTAGTTCAGTGGTAGAATTCTCGCTTGCCATGTGTGAGACTGGGTTCAATTCCCAGTCAATGCAAACTTTTTTTTATAACACATTTTGTTTTGTGTCTGGCAATGGATTGAAATGCCGAATGAATTTCGCACATTGTCATTGAAGGAGTTCCTGTCCAGGCTCTTTCAAAGATTTCATGTTTGAAGGAGTTCCTGTTCAGGCCTTTCAAGGATTTCATATTTTAAGGAGTTCTTGTCCTGGTTCTTTCATGGATTTCTTGTTTGAAAGAGTTCCTATCCCGGTCTTTGTGAGATTTCTTGCTTGAAGGAGTTCCTGTCCTGGCTCTTTCAAGGATTTCTTGTTTGAAGGATTTCTTGTCCAGGCTCTTTGCCAGATTTCTTGTTTGAAGGAGTTTCTGTCCAGGCTCTTTGAAACATTTCTTGTTTGAAGGAGTTTCCTTTTCAGGCTCTTGAATGGCTTCCTTATTTGAAGTTGTCTCTTTGGAGGTTCTTTCAAGGATTTCTTGTTTGAAGGAGTCCAGTCATTGGGAAAAGTGGTCACGTTGAGAAGAGGAAGAGCCATTTGCCAGTCCCCTAAGGAGTGTAGAGCCAGGTGAGAGTAGTGCCTTCACAATACATGGGAACAGATGATGCGTATAGGAGAGAGCGAGAGATGAATCTCTGCACAGGATTGCAAACAATATTTTTCATGATGCCGTGAACAAATGAAAATCGAAAAGTCATCAGGATGAGATATTTTCTTTGATGTGAAGTTGTGCAATTCCCAGACTGGTCATGTTTCCATCAGTGTGATGTTCATGGCATTGGTAGTTCAGTGGTAGAATTTCTCGCTGCCATGTGAGAGACCTGGCTTCAATTCCAGTCAATGCAAAACTTTTTTTTTATAACATCATTTTGTTTTGTGTCTGGCAATGGATTGAATGCCAGAATGAATTTCGCATTGTCATTGAAGGAGTTCTTTTCCAGGGCCTTTGTGGGTATTTCCTGTTTGAAGGAGTTGCTTGTCCAGCGCTCTTTCAAAGAGACTTCATGTTGAAGAAGTTCCTGCTCCGGTTCTTTTCAAGGATTCTTGTTTGAAGGAGTTCCTGGCCAGGCTCTTTCATGGATTTCTGTTGGAAGTGGTTCCTCGTCTTCCAAGGCAGCTACTACTCAAGTATTTCTTGTTTGAATGAGTTCTTGTTCAGGCTCGTTCAAGGATTTCTTGTATTGAAGAATTTTGTGTCCAAGCTCTTTTGTGAGCATGTCTTTGTGTGATGCAGATACTTTTCACACTCTGGATATATTTCTTAATTTGAGAGAGTCCCTTTGGAGGTTCTTCAAAGATTTCTTGTTTGAAGGAGTTCTTTTCAGGCTCTTTGTAACATTTCTTGTTTGAAGGAGTTCCGTGTAAGTATTCCACATGCATTGCATAACTTTTGAAAGATTTTCTGCTTGAAGGATAGTATAATAATGTCGACAGTGAGGCTCTATATTATGGAAGAGAGTTCTAGTGTGATATGTCATTGTGGGCTCTGAGTTCAGCAGGATGCTCTTGTCAAGGTGAGCAAATCCTCATATGAGTTTGTAATGATTGTCATTCGTGTGATTGCCAGAGACAGATCGCGTAATTCAAGAGAAAGTTCATTCAGTTGAGAATGTACTATAAGGCGCTTCTTGATCTCCCGAGTGCATAGTTGTCTTCGTAAGATTTTCTTGGTTGATGAGTTCCCTTTCCCATGGTCTCCCAGTACTGGTGCATAGATGATTCTATCTGTGTGTGTAGTTATGCGAGTGGTCACTGTCCGGAGCGTACTCAGTTTTCATGCTCCGATTGGTCAGATTATTTGTTTTGAGATGGAGCTTGAGCTGATGCGATGTGTAGACCGGCTCTTCGCAGGCGACTACATCTCCAGTTTCATTAGTGCATTTGAACACCGAAGTCATGTCCTGATTTATGCAAGCAGGTCTACTATCTATATGTTATTGTAATGGTCTGGCACAGGATTTAAGGAGTCCTTAGTCATTCTGCACACGTTCTATCAGACCGATTTCATGTTGAGTTTGAAGGCAATGTTCCTGTTCAGGCTCTTTCAAGGATTTCAGAAATGATTTTCGCATTGTGCCTTTATACTAGATTCCTGATGGCAGTTCCCCCGCGCACGACTCTTTTATTTGCATCTTTCTCACAAAGAATTTCTCATAGTATGGGTTTCACACTCTATAGGAGTTTCTGTCCTAACTGTCATTTTGCGCTTTAGACAACAGGATTTCATATGTTTAATCGGTTAGTTACTTGAGTCCTGGTTCTTTCATGGACTTGTTTCTTGTGTTCATCCAGTACCATGTATACGAGCTTTCTATATCTTCTTGTGTCCGGAATCTTGTTTGTGGAGAGTTTCTGCCTTGTATCAGGATAGTTCCCTGTGCTCTTTAGGGCTCTAGTATGGAGGTTTCAAGCATTTTCTTTTAGTGTTGAAATTGGATGAATTTCCTTTGGTAGTATGTCCCAGGGCTGGTCCGTTCGAGATTAGCTCTCAAGATTCTTGTGTTGAATGTAGTTCTCTGTCCAGGCTGTTCGTTTGAGAAACATTTCTGGTGTGTATGAGTTATGCGCGTCTCGCCTCCCTTAGTTCAGGCTCTGTTTCAAGGGAAATCTTGGGCTGCTCCTTAGTCTTTGAGCGTGACTTCTTTTGGTCTTGAGGTTCTATCCAGGTATTTCTTGTCATTGAAGGAGTTCCAGTCATTGCGTGCTTGTAACATATTGTAGTTGGGTTCCTCGCTTGAGTGATATTCGGAGGTTCCTGTACCACCACCAGGAAGGAGCTATTCTGCTTCAGGTTCCCCAAACTGTGAAGTTTGAGTCTTTGCTTTCCTCGCAAAGGGAGTTCCTAGATTAGCAGGGCAGGTGCATGCAGTTGTGTAGCAATGCCCTTGGATTCTCCTATTCTTTAGTTTGCAGATGACAGTAGGGAGACGAGTAGATGTTCCTGTCCGGCGTTCTTTCACAAAAAACCGGACCCAGTGACCCCTGCACACAGACCGTGTCACGTGAATACTTTTCTTCCTTGCCCAGCTTATTTTTTTGTCTTATTTTAACAATATTTTTTTTCATGATTGTCTCTTTTTTTTTTTTTTACTTTCTTTTTTTTTTTTTTTGTGTGTTAACTATATTGTATATTATCCTTTCAAGGATTTCTTGTTTAAAGAGGAGTTACCTGCCAGTCATCAGGATGAGGCATGAGATCTTTTCATTGGTTTCTTGCTTGATGAATGTGATCGGCGTTTCTGGCCTCGGTGTCGTCATTATTCTCCACTCGGATTGCACCACTTTGCCGCGTCTCTTGACACTACCGGGAGTCTCCCCCTACCTCTGTCCTCTTCCATCGCGTGCTCGAGCGCTTCTTTGCAAGGATTCTTTCTTGTTTGAGTTGAGCATATTTCCCTGTCTGGCACTGAGGGGCTCCCTATTTTCAGTCTTGTCATAAAGAAGTGATTTCTTCTTGGTTTGAGGTATGTGTCTTGTTCAGTCATGTGGAGGCTAATTTTGCGGGTTCTTCCGTCACATTTTTAACAAAACTTTTTTTATAAACTTATCCACTTTTGTTTTGTGTCTGGTGCATGGATTGAAATGCCAGAATGAAATTTCGCATTGATCTTCTCTCTTTTATGTTTGAGGAAGGAGGTGAGATAGTTTTTCCAGGGCTCTCTTG
>CM068953.1:170666884-170690420 GCA_035128595.1 Eptatretus atami | reverse complement strand
TTCAAAAGACTTCATGTTTGAAGAAGTTCCTTTCCAGGCTCTTTGTAAGATTTCTTGTTTGATGGAGTTCCTGTCCCGGCTCTTTCAAGGATGTGTTGTTTCAAGGAGTTCTTGTCCAGGCTCTTTGTAAGATTTCTTCTTTGAAGGAGTTCTTGTTCAGGCTCTATGGAAGTTCTTGTCCTGGTTCTTCTCAAGAATTTCTTGTTTGAAGAGTTCCTGTCGGTTCAAGAATTTCAGTGTTTAAGGAGTTCTTGTCCTGGTTTTTCAATGGATTTCTTGTTTGAAGGGTTCCTGTTTCAGGCTCTTTAAAGAATTTCAGGGTTTTAAGGAGTTCTTGTCGGTTCTTCAGGATTTCTTGTTGAAGCAGTTCCGTTCAGTCTTTTCAGGATTTTCAGGTTTTAAAGGAGTTCCTGTCGAGTCTTTCAAGATTTCTTGTTTGAATGAGTTCTTGTTCAGGCTCTTTCAAGGATTCTTGTTGAGGAATTTTGTTCACGCTCTTTGTAAGATTTATGTTTCTTGGAGTCCTGTTCAGGCTCTTTCAAGGATTTCTTGTTTTGAAGGAGTTCTTGTTCATGCCTCTTTGGTAAGTTTAATTGTTTCTTGAGTTCTGTTCAGGCTCTTCAAGGATTTCTTGTTTGAATGAGTTCGTCCAGGCTCTTTCAAGGATTTCTTAGTTTGAAGCAGTCTTTGTTCAGGCCTTTCTAGGATTTTATTGTTGAATGATTCCTGTACAGGCTCTTCAAGGATTTCTTGTTTGAAGGATTTCTGTTCAGGCTCTTCAAGGTTGTCTTGTTGAAGGATTCTTGTCCAGGCTCTTTGCGATTATCTTTTTGAAGGAGTTCCTGTCCCGGCTCTTTCAAGGATTTCTTGTTTGAAGGATTCCTGTTCAGGCACTTTCAAGGATTTCTTGTTTGAATGAGTTCTGTGCAGGCGCTTGATAGACTCTGTTGTTTGAAGGAGATCCTGTCTTATCTGCGCTTTTTCAGGATTTCTTGTTTGAAGGAGTTCTCTGGAGGCTCTTTCAGAATATTTCTTGTTTAAGGAGTTTTCCTGTTCAGGCTCTTTCCAAGGATTTCATGTTTTAAGGAGTTCTTGTCCTGGTCTTTTCATGGATTTCTTGTTTGAAAGAGTTCCTCTCCCGGCTCTTTTGTGAGATTTCTTGTTTGAAGAGTTCCTTTTCAGGCTCTTGAATGGCTTCCTTATTTGAAGTTGTTCCTTTGGAGGTTCTTTCAAGGATTTCTTGTTTGATGGTTCCAGTCATTGGGAAATGTGGTCAAGTTTAGAAAGTTGAAGAGCCATTTGCCAGGTCCCTCATAGGAGTGTGAGAAGGCAAGGTTGAGAGTGAGTGCCTTCCACATGACGTGGGAACAGATGATGGAGTGAAAGAGGGAGTGAAAATCTCTTGCACAGGATTGCAAACAATATTTTTCATGATGCCAAGAATAAATGAAAATCGAAAAGTCATCAGGATGAGGATATTTCCCTTTGATGTGAAGTTTGTGCAATTCCAGACTGGTCATGTTTCCATCGTGTGAGGTTCATGGCATTGTGTTCAGTGGTAGAATTCTCGCTACCATGTGGGAGACCTGGGTTCAATTCCCAGTCCAATGCAAAACATTTTTTTATACATCATTTTGTTTTGTGTCTGGCATGGATTGAAATGCCAGAATGAATTTAGCATTGTCATTGAAGGAGTTCTTTTCCAGGGCCTTTGTGGGATTTCCTGTTTGAGGAGTTCTTGTCCAGGCTCTTTCATAGACTTCATGTTGAAGAAGTTCGTCCCGGTCTTTCAAAAATTTCTTGTTTGAAGGAGTTCCTGCCCAGGCTCTTTCATAGATGTCTTGTTTGAAGGAGTTCCTGTCCCGCTCTTTCAAGGATTTCTTGTTGGAATGAGTTCTTGTTCAGCTCTTTCAAGATTTCTTGTTGAGAATTTTTCCAGCTCTTTGTGAGATTTCTTGTGTGATGCAGATACTTTTCACACTCTTGGATATATTTCTTATTTTGAAGGAGTTCCTTTGGAGGTTTTTCAAGATTTCTTGTTTGAAGGAGTTTCTTTTCAGGCTCTTTGTAACATTTCTTGTTGAAAAGGAGTTCCTGTCCATGCTCTTTGAAAGTTCTTGCTTGAAGGAGTTCAGTCCGGCTCTTTGAAAGATTTCTGTTTGACTGGAGGTCTGTTCAGGCTCTGTTCAAGGATTTCTTGTTTTGAATGAGTTTCCTGTTCAGGCTCTTTCAGGATTTCTTGTTTCAAGGAGTTCTTGTCAGGCTCTTTGTAAGATTTCTTGTTGATGGAGTTCCTGTCCGGCTCTTTCAAGGATTTCTTGTTTGATGGAGTTTCCTGTCCGAGCTTTTTCAAGGATTTCTTGTTTTGATGAGTTCCTGTGCAGGCTCTTTCAAGGATTTCTTGTTTGAAGGAGTTCCTGTTCAGGCTCTTTCAAGAATTTCAGGTTTAAGGAGTTCTTGCCTGGTTCTTTCAAGGGATTTCTTGTTTCAGCAGTTCCTGTTCAGGCTCTTTCAAGGATTTTTAGGGTTTTAAAGGAGTTCCTGTCGAGCTCTTTCAAGGATTTCTTGTTTGAGGAGTTCTTGTTCAGCTCTTTGTCACATTTCTTGTTTGTTGGAGTTCCTGTTCAGGCTCTTTCAAGGATTCTTGTTTGAATGAGTTTCTGTTCAGGCTCTTTCAAGGATTTCTGTGTTTGAAGAGTTCCTGTTAGGCTGCATTCAAGGATTTCTTGTTTTGAAGGAGTTCTTGTTCATGCTCTTTGTAACATTTGTTGTTTGTTGGAGTTCCTGTCCAGGCTCTTACAAGGATTTCTTGTTTGAAGGAGTTCCTGTTCAGGCTCATTCAAGGATTTCTTGTTTGAAGATAGTTCTTGTCAGGCTCTTTCAAGATGTCTTGTTTCAGGAGTTCTTGTCCAGGCTCTTTGTAAGATTTCTTGTTTGATGGGTTCCTGTTCACGAGCTCTTTCAGATATTTTGTTTGAAGAGGAGTTTCCTGTCCTGGCACTTTCAAGAATTTCAGTGTGTTAAGGAGTTCTTGTCCTGGTTCTTTCAAGAATTTCTTGTTTGAAGGATTCCTGTTCAGGCTCTTTTCAAGAATTTCAGTGTTTTAAGGGTTCTTCTCCTGGTTCTTTCAAGGATTCTTTGTTTGAAGGCAGTTCCTGTTTAGGCTCTTTCAAGGATTTCAGGGTTTTAAGGAGTTCTGTCCGAGCTCTCAAGGATTTCTGTTTGAAGGAGTTCCTTGTTCAGGCTCTTTGTCAACATTCTTGTTTGGTGGAGTTTCCTGTTCAGGCTCATTCAAGGATTTCTGTTTGCGGGAGTTCTTTGCCAGGGCTCTTTCAAAGATTTCATGTTTGAAGAATTCCTGTGCAGGCTCTTGGATAGACTTGTTGTTTGAGGAGATCCTGTCTGGGCTTTTTCAAGGATTTCTTTTTGAGGAGTTCCTGTCGAGGCTTCTTTCAAAATATTTCTTGTTTGAAGGAGTTCCTGTCTGAGCTCTTCAAGGATTTCTTGTTGAAGGGTTCCTGCCCAGGCTCTTTCATAGATGTCTTTGTTTGAAGGAGTTCCTGTCCGCTCTTTATCAGGATTTCTTGTTTGAATGAGTTCATTGTTAGGCTCTTTCAAGGATTTCTTGTTTGAAGGAATTTTTGTCCAAGCTCTTTGTGAGATTTCTTGTGTGATGCAGATACTTTTCACACTCTGGATATATTTCTTATTTGAAGGAGTTCCTTTGAGGTTCTTCAAAGATTTCTTGTTTGAAGGAGTTCTTGTTCAGGCTCTTTGTAACATTTCTTGTTTGAAGGAGTTCCTGTCCTATGCTCTTGAAAGATTTCTTGCTTGAAGGAGTTCAAGTCCAGGCTCTTTGAAAGTATTCTTGTTGATGGAGGTCCTTTCAGGCTCTGTCAAGGATTTCTTGTTTGAATGAGTTTCTGTTCAGGCCTTTCAGGATTTCTTGTTTCAAGGAGTTCTTGTCCAGGCTCTTTGTAAGATTTCTTGTTTGATGGAGTTCCTGTCCCGGCTCTTTCAAGGATTTTCTTGTTTGATGGAGTTCCTGTCCGAGCTTTTTCAAGGATTCTTGTTTGATGGAGTTCCTGTGCAGGCTCTTTCAAGAATTTCTTGTTTTGAAGGAGTTCTCTGTTCAGGCTCTTTCAAGAATTCAGGGTTTAAGGAGTTCTTGTCCTGGTTCTTTCAAGGATTTCTTGTTTGCAGCAGTTCCTGTTCAGGCTCTTTCAAGGATTTTTAGGGTTTTAAGGAGTTCCTGTCCGAGTCTTTCAAGGATTTCTTGTTTGAAGGGTTCTTGTTCAGGCTCTTTGTCACATTTCTTGTTTGTTGGAGTTCCTGTTCAGGCTCTTTCAAGGATTTCTTGTTTGAATGAGTTCCTGTTCAGCTCTTCAAGGATTTCTTGTTTGAAGGAGTTCCTGTTCAGGGCTCATTCAAGGATTTCTTGTTTTGAAGGAGTTCTTGTTCATGCTCTTTAGTATACTTTGTTGTTTTGTTGGAGTTCCTGTCCAGGCTCTTTCAAGGATTTCTTGTTGAAGGAGTTCCTGTTCAGGCTCATTCAAGGATTTCTTGTTTGAAGGGTTCTTGTCCGGCTCTTTCAAGGATGTCTTGTTTCAAGGAGTTCTTGTCACAGACTCTTTTGTAAGATTTCTTGTTTGAATGGGGTTCCTGTTCAGGCTCTTTCAAAGATTTCTTGTTTGAAGGAGTTCTGTCCTGGCTCTTTCAAGAATTTTCAGTGTGTTAAGGAGTTCTTGTCCTGGTTTCTTCAAGGATTTCTTGTTTGAAGGAGTTCCTGTTCAGGCTCTTTCAAGAATTCAGTGTTTTAAGGAGTTCTTCTCCTGGTTCTTTCAAAGGTTTCTTGTTTGAAGCAGTTCCTGTTTAGGCTCTTTCAAAGGATTTAGGGTTTTAGGAGTTCCTGTCCAGCTCTTTCAAGGATTTCTTCTTGTTTGAAGGAGTTCTTGTTCAGGCTCTTTGTAACATTTCTTGTTTGTTGGAGTTCTGTTCAGGCTCATCAAGGATTTCTTGTTTGCGGGAGTTCTTGCTCAGGTCTTTCAAAAGATTCATTTTGAAGAAGTTCCTGTGCAGCTCTTGGATAGACTTGTTGTTTTGAAAGGAGTCCCCTGTCCGGGCTCTTTTCAAGGATTTCTTGTTTGAAGGAGTTCCTGTCCGAGCTCTTTTCAAATATGTTCTTGTTTGATAGGAGTTTCCTGTCCGCTCTTTCAAGGATTTCTTGTTTGAAGGAAAATTGTCCAGGCTCAGTTGCCAGGTTTCTTGTTTGAAGGAGTTCCTGTCCAGGCTTTCTTTGAAAATTCTTGTTTGAAGGAGTTCCTTTCAGGCTCTTGAATGGCTTCATTATTATTGAAGTTTGTTCCTTTGGAGGTTCTTTCAAGGATTCTTGTTTGAAGGAGTTCCAGTCATGTGGAAAATGGTCTCGTTGAGAAGAGAGAGCCATTTGCCAGGTCCCTCATTCATAGGAGGTGAGAAGGCAAGGTGAGATGATTGCCTTCCACCATGACATGGACAGATGATGGAGTGAAAGAGGGAGTGAAATCTCTTGCAAGGGTTTGCAACAATATTTTTTTCATGATGCCGTGAACAATGAAAATCGGAAAGTCATCAGGATGAGGATATTTCCTTTGATTTGAAGTTGTGGCAATTCCCAGACTGGTCATGTTCATCATGTGATGTTCATGGCATTGGTAGTTCAGTGGTAGAATTCTCGCTTGCCATGTGGGAGACCTGGGTTATTCCCAGTCAATGCAAACTTTTTTTATAACATTATTTTGTTTTGGTGTCTGGCAATGATTGAAATGCCAGAATGAATTTCGCATTGTCATTGAAGGAGTTCTTTTCCAGGCTTTGTGAGGATTTCCTGTTTGAAGGAGTTCTTTCAGGCTTTTTAAAGACTTCATGTTGAAGAGTTCCTGTTCCCGGTCTTTCAAGGATTCTTGTTTGAAGAGTTCCTTGTCCAGGCTCTTTCAAAGACTCAATGTTTGAAGAAGTTTCCTGTCCAGGCTTCTTTCAAGGATTTCTTTGTTGAAGGATTCCTGTCCCAGGCTCTTTCAAGGATTTCTTGTTTGAAGGATTTTTGTCCAAGTCTTTTGTGAGATTTCTTGTCGTGATGCAGATACTTTTCACACTCTTGGATATATTTCTTACTTTGAGAGTTCCTTTGGAAGGTTCTTTCAAAGATTTTCTTGTTTGAAGCGAGTTCTTGTTCAGGCTCTTTGTAACATTTCTTGTTTGAAGGAGTTCCTGTCCATGCTCTTTGAAAAGATTTCTTGCTTGAAGGAGTTCCAGTCCAGGCTCTTTGAAAGATTTCTTGTTTGATGGAGGTCCTGTTCAGGGCTCTTTCAAGGAATTTCTTGTTTGATGAGTTCTGTTCAGGCTCTTTCAAGGATTTCTTGTTTCAAGGTAGTTCTTGTCCAGGCTCTTTTGTAAGATTTCTTTGGTTGATGGAGTTCCTGTCTCCGCTCTTTCAAGGATTTCTTGTTTTGATGGAGTTCCTGGTCCGAGCTTTTTTTCAAGGATTTCTTGTTTGAGGAGTTCCTGTGCAGGCTCTTTTCAAGAATTCTTGTTTGAAGAGTTCCTGTTCAGGCTCTTTCAAGAATTTCAGGGGTTTAAGGAGTTCTTGTCCTGGTTCTTTCAAGGATTTCTTGTTTGAAGCAGTTCCTGTTCAGGCTCTTTCAAGGATTTCTTGGTTTAAGGAGTTCCTGTCCGATCTCTTTCAAGGATTTCTGTTTGAAGGAGTTCTTGTTCCGGCTCTTGTCACATTTCTTGTTTGTTTGAGTTCCTGTTCAGGCTCTTTCAAGGATTTCTTGTTTGAATGAGTTCCTGTTTCAGGGCCTCTTTCAAGGATTTCTTGTTTGAAGGAGTTCCTGTTCAGGTTCATTCAAAGGATTCTTGTTTTGAAGGAGTTTCTTGTTCATTGCTCTTGCTAACATTTGTTGTTTGTTGGAGTTCCTGTTCAGGCTCTTCAGGATTTCGTGTTTAATGAGTTCCTGTTTCCAGGCCTCTTCAGGATTTCTGTCTTGAATGAGTTCCTGTTCAGGCTCATTCAAGGATTTCTTGTTTTGAGAGGAGTTCTTGTCCAGCCTTCCAGGCTCTTTCAAGGATTTCTTGTTTGATGGAGTTCCTGTCCGAGCTCTTTCAAAGATTTCTTGTTTGATGGAGTTCCTGTTCAGGTTCTTTCAAGAATTTCTTGTTTGAAGGAGTTCCTGTCCTGGCTCTTTCAAGAATTTCAGTGTGTTAAGGAGACAAAGAGAGAGATTATGACGAAGTGAATAGAATACGATTGTGTTCCATATGGATCAAGTTTTTAACGATGGGAGATGGTTAGGGTTTTATAAAGGGCACTACTGCCAAGTTTCAGGATATTAGATGCTGTCGAAACCGAAAAGTTTATAATACTAAGAGTGAAGAAAAAATTCAGTTTTGGTATGGAAACAAATGAATGGAAATAATAAGATTATTGAAAAATACTAAAAGGTAAATTTAAAAATAGCGATACAATTTATAAACAATGATTGAGAGAGTAAGAAATAATAAATATCTTGAATGATGAAAATTCGATGTGTTTCCAATTGGAAAATGGAAAAAATTTACTATAATTAAAATGATATCACATGGGCAGGTAGTGGTTCAGATGAGATATTAAGAGGAGTATACACGTCTTTCGTAATGGCAAAGGGGTATTGAAATAATAAAAGAATTCAATGTTTTGTTTTTATAAATATTTAGATGGGATATTGTGCAAAGAAATTAGAACTATTAGAGGATTGGAATGAATGTTTTATAGGCTTTAAATGAGTGAGCTAAACAATATACATTGGTTATTTAAATGGTGTCCTAGGGTTAAAGGGGGACCAATAATATACACTGGATAAGGGGTTAATTTAAGGGAAAAAAAAAGTGAATGCGCTGAAAATCCATTCATTACATGGGGAAAAGTGAGCCAGAATCAGTATATCCACCTACTCTGGTTCTTTCAAGAATTTCTTGTTTGATGGCCATTGAGAGCAAGGGGCTATTGAGTTCCTGTTCAGGCTCTTTCAAGATTTCGTGTTTTTAAAGGAGTCTTTGGTCGGTTCTTTAAGGATTTCTGTTTGAAGGAGTTCCTGTTAGGCTCTTAAAGAATTAGGGTTTTAGGAGTTTTTTCTGTTTTTTCAAGGTTTTGTTTGAAGAGTTCTGTTAGGCTCTTTCAAGATTTTCAGGGTTTTAAGGAGTTCTGTTGAAGGTGATTTCAAGGATTTCTGGTTTGATGAGTTCTTGTTTCAGGCTCCTTTAAGGATTTTTGTTTGAAGATTCTTGTTCATGGCTTTGTAAGATTTTGTTTTTGGTTCTGTTCAGGCTCTTTCAAGGATTTCTGTTTAGAGTTCTTGTTCATGCCTTTTGGTAAGATTATTGTTTCTGAGTTCTGTTTCAGGCTCTTCAAGGATTTATTGTTTGAATGAGTTGTCAGGCTCTTTCAAGGATTTTGTTTGAGCGTCTTTGTTCAGGCCTTCTAGTTTTATTGTTTGAATAGTTCCTGTCCGGCTTTTCAAGGATTTCTTGTTTGAAGGGTTTTCTGTTCAGGCTTCTTCAAGGTTGTTTGTTGAATAGGTATTCTTGTAGCTCTTTGCAGATTTCTTGTTTAAGGGTTCTGTCCGCTTTCAAAGGATTCTTGTTTGAAGGTGTTCAGGGCACTTTCAGGATTTTGTTTGAATGAGTTCTGTGAGGCTTGATAGATTGCTTTGTTGAAGGAGATCCTGTCTTTATCTGGCGTTTTTTTCAAAGATTTCTTGTTGAAGGAGTTCTCTGGAGGCTGCTTTCAGAAATATTTCTTGTTTAACGCGAGTCTCTTCCGTCCAGCTCTTTCAAGGATTTCATGTTTAAGGAGTTTTTGTCCTGGTTTCTTTTCATGGATTTCTTGGTTTGAAAGAGGCTTCCTACTCCCGGCTTTTGTGAGGATTTCTTGTTTGAAGGAGTCTTTTCAGGCTCTTGAATGCTTCCTTATTTGAAGTTGTCCTTTGGAGTTCTTTCAAGGAATTTCCTTCGTTTGAAGGAGTTCAGTCTTGGGAAGTGGTCAGTTTGAGAATTGAAGAGCTTTGCAGGTCCCTCATAGGGTGTTGAGAAGGAAGGTGAGAGTGAGTTGCCTTCACTGACGTGGGAACAGATGAATGGAGTGAAGAGGGAGTGAAATCTCTGCCAGGATTGCAACATTGTTTTCATGATGCCAAGAAAATGGAAAACTCGAAAAGTCCATCAGGATGAGGATATTTCCTTTGATGTGAAGTTTGTGCATTCAGACTGGTCATGTTTCCATCGTGTGATGGTTATGGATTGTAGATTATGTGGTAGAATTCCTCAGCTTACATGATGGGAGACCTGGGTTCAATTCCAGTCCATGCAAACATTTTTTTATACTCATTTTGTTTCTGGTGTTGGCATGGATTGAAATGCCAGAATGAATTTCAGCATTGTCATTGAAGGAGTTTTTTCCAGGGCTTTGTGGATTTCTGTTTGAGGCGTTTTGTCGGCTATTATAGACCTTCAATGTTGAGAAGTTCTTTTCCGGCTCTTTAAAGATTTCTTGTTTGAAAGGAGTTCCTGCCAGGCCTCTTTCATAGATGTCTTGTTTGAACGGAGTTCCTGTCCCCTTGTCTTTCAGGATTTCTTGTTGGAATGAGTTTGTTCAGGCTTTTCAAGGATTTCTTGTTGAGACATTTTTTGTCCAGCTCTTTGTGAGATTTCTTGTGTGATTGCAGATATTTTCACCCTCTTGATATATTTCTTATTTTGAAGGAGTTTCCTTTGGAGGTTTTTCAAGATTTCTTGTTTGAAGGAGCTTCTTTTCAAGGCTTTTGTAACATTTCTTTTGAAAGGAGTTCCTGTATTGCTCTTTGAAAGATTTCTTGTTTGAAGGAGTTAGTTCAGGCCTTTGCAGTTTCTGTTTGACTGGAGGTCTGTTTCAGGCTCGTCAAGATTTCTTGTGTTTGATGGTCTGTTCAGGCTCTTTCAGGATTTCTTGTTTCAAGGAGTTCTTGTCGCGCTCTTTGTAAGATTTCTTGTTGATGGAGTTCCTGTCCGGCTTTTAAGGATTCTTGTTTGATGGAGTTCGTCGAGTTTTCAAAGGATTTTACTTGTTTATGGAGTTCCCTGTGAGGCTTTTTACAAATTTCTTGTTTGAAAAGGAGTTCCTGTTCAGGGCTTTCTCAAGAATTAGGTTTAAGGAGTTCTTGCTGGGTTCTTTCAGGATTTCTTGTTTTGCAGCAGTTCCTGTTAGGCTCTTTCAAGGATTTTTAGGGTTTTTAAGGAGTTACTGTCGAGCTCTTTCAAGGATTTCTCTGTTTGAAGGAGTTCTGTTCAGCTCTTTGTCACATTTTTGTTTGTGGAGTTCTGTTCAGGCTTTTTCAAGATTTTTGTTTGAATGAGTTTCTGTTCAGGCTTTTCAAGGATTTTGTGTTTGAAGGAGTTCCTGTTCAGGCATCATTCAAGGAATTCTTGGGTTTTGAAGGAAGTTTCTTGTTCAATGCTCTTTGTAACATTTGTTGTTTGTTGGAGTTTCCTGTCAGGTCTCTTCAAGATTTTTTGTTGAAGGAGTTTCTCGTTCGGCTATTCAAGGATTTCTTGTTTGAGAGTTCTTGTCAGGCTCTTCAAGATTCTTAAGTTATAGGAGTTCTTGTCCAGGCTTCATTTGTAAGATTTACTTGTTTGTGGGGTTCTGTTCACGGCTTTTCAGATTTTTGTTTGAAAGGGTTCCTGTCCTGGCTCTTTCAAGATTTTCGTGTGTTAGGAGTTCTTGTCCTGGTTCTTTCAAGAATTTCTTGTTTGACGGATTTTCTCTGTTCAGGTCTCTTTCAAGAATTTAGTTTTTAAGGGTTTCTATACTCCTGTTCTTATCAAGGATTTCTTTGTTGAAGCAGTTCCTGTTTAGGCGTTAAGGTTCAGGGTTTTAAGGGTTCTGTCCGAGTCTTCTCAAGGATTTCTGTTTGAGGAGTTCCTTGTTCCAGGCTCTTTGTACATTTTTTGTGTGGAGTTCTGTTCAGGTCATTCAAGGATTTCTTTGTTTGCGGGAGTTCTGCTCAGGCTCTTTCAAAGATTTCATGTTTGAAGAAGTTTGTGCAGCTTTGGATAGACTTGTTGTTTGGAAGGAGATCCTGTCTGGGCTTTTTCAAGGATTTTTTTTTGAAGGAGTTCCTGTCGAGGTTTTTCAAATAATTTTCTTGTTTGAAGGAGTTCTGCGAGCTTTTCAAGATTTCTTGTTGAAGAAATGTCCGTGTCTGCCCAGGCTTTTCATAGATGTTTGAAGGAGTTCCTGTCAGCGTTTTTGAAACGATTTCTGTTGAAGGAGTTACTTTTCAGCGCTCTTGCAATGGCTTTCTTGTTTAGTTTGTAACTGTAGTTTTTGTTGCATCTTCATCAACTTGGATATTTTGAGGTTCCTTTAAGGTCTAAAGTTTCTTGTTTGAAGGAGTTCGTTTGGAAATGCGCTCTGTTACGGAGGGAAAGCATCTGTTGCAAGGGTTTGTCTACTCTTAAAGTTGATGAAGGAGTCAAGTCCAGCCTAAAGTGATTGCCTTCGTGAATGGGAAGGTCGATGGACTCGAACAAGTCTGTGATCGAATCTTCTGATCAGGCTTATCAGATATTTCTGTTTCAGATAGTTCGTGTCAAATGCACTCTGAAAGTATTTCATGTTGATGAGATATCTTCCGGCTTTTAAAGGTTTTGTTTGATGAGTTGTCCTGTCCGACTCAGGACTGTGTTGATGAATATTCCTGGCAGGCTTTTAGATTCATTGGGTTGAAGGAGTTCTCCATGTTAGGCTCAAGAATTTTCGGGTCTTGTCCATGGTCTTAGGGATTCTTGTTTCAGATTCCCGTAATGCCAGGCTCTTAATTTTTAGGTTTTTAAAACGGATTCCTGTCGTTTTCAGTGTTGCTTGTTGAAAAATGGCATTGTCGGTCTTCGTCACTTTCTTGATTTGTGAGTTTTTTCCAGGCTTTTTCGGATTTCCTTGTTTGAATGAGTTCTGTTACAAGGTTCTCTTCAAAGGATTTGTTTTGAAGAGAGTTCTGTTCAGGTTCTATTCAAGGATTTTTGTTTGAAGGAGTTTTGTCCATGCTCTTTAAGATTGTTGTTGTGGAGTTTCTCTGTCCCGGTTCGTTTCAAAGGATTCTTGTTTGAAGGAGTTCCTGCCAGGCTTTTTCAAGGATTTTCCTTGTTTGAATGATTTTGTTCGTCTTTTCAAGATTTCTTGTTTGAAGGAATTCTGTCAAGCTTTTGTAGATTTCTTGTTGATGCAGCTTTTCAACTCTGATTATTTCTATTTGTAAGGAGTTCTTGTGGTTCTTTCAAGATTTCTATCGTTTAAAAGGAGTTCTTGTCTCCAGGTCTCTTTCAAGAATTTTTTGTTTTGAAGGAGTTCCTGTCATCTCTTTAATGATTTCTTGCTTGAAAGGAGTTCGGTACAGGCTTCTTTTCGAAGATTTCTGTTTTTTGATGGAGGTCCTGTTCAGGCTCTTTAAGATTTCTTGTTTGAATGAGTTCTGTTCAGGCTCTTTCAAGGATTTTTGTTATCAAGTGTTTGTCAGCTCTTGTAAGATTTTTTGGTTATGGGAGTTTCTGTCCGGCTTTCAAGGATTCTTGTTTGAGGAGTTCCTGTCGAGTTTTTCAAGGATTCTTACTTGTTTGTAGGAGTTCTGTTCGAGGCTTTTCAAGAATTTCTTGTTTGAAGGATTCTGTCCAGGCTCTTTCAGATGTCATTGTTTAAGGAGTTCTTTGTCCGGCTTTTTAAGATTTCTTGTTTGAGGGTTCCTGTTCAGGCTCTTTCAAGGATTTCTTGTTTGAGGAGTTCTCCTCTGTTGGCTCTTTCAAGGATTTCTTGTTTGACAGATGTGAAGTTCCTGTTCCAGGCTCTTTCAAGGAGATTTCTTGTTTGAAGGAGTTTCCTGTTCCTGGCTTTGTTTGCAAGAATTTAGTGTTCTTAAGGGTTCATTAGTCTGGTTATTTCAAGGATTTGTTGTCTTGAATTCCTGTATCAGAGTTCATGGCTGTTCAGGCTCTTTCAAGGAATTTACAGAGGTTTTAAGGAGTTCTTGTCTGGTTCTTTCAAAGAATTCTTGGTTTGAAGGAGTTCTTTTCTTCAGTTGAAAGAGTTTTGTGCCTGGTTTTTTAAGATTTCATGTTTGAAGCGATGTTCTGTTCCTGGCTTTTTAAGGATTTCAGGGTTTTGAAGGAAAGTTCCTTTTCGAGTTTTTAAGGATTTTGTTTAGGAGTTCTGATGTAGGCTCATTCAAGATTTCTGTTTGAAGAGTTTTTTTCTTGTCAGGCTCTTTTTGAATAGATTTCTTGTTGAGGATTCTGTTGCAAGTCTTAGATTTGTGTTATGAGGATTTTTCCATCTTTGCCGCATTTTTGTATGTTGGAGTTTGTTCAGGCTTCATGAAGATTTCTCGTTTAAAGGAGTCATTGTCAGTCTCTTTCAGGATGTCTTTTTAAGAGTTCTGTCAGGCTCTGTTGAAGAATTCTTGGTTTGAAGGAGTTCGCAGGCTCTTTAAGATTTTTTTGTTTCAGAGAGTTTCTTGTCAGGCTCTTTGTAAGATTTCTTGTTGAATGGAGTTCACTGTCCGGTTTAAGATTTCTTGTTTGAAGGAGTTCTTGTACGAGCTTTTGTAAGATTTCTTGTTTGAGGAGTTCTTGTCGCTCTTTCAAGGATTCTTGTTTCAGAGTTTGTCCAGATCTTTCAAGATTCATGTTTGAAGAAGTTCGTCTGGCCTTTGAAGATTTTTGTTTGAGGAGTTCCTGCGGGTCTTCAGATGTTTGTTTTAAGAGTCTGTCCCGTCTTTGAAGATTTCTTTTGAAGAGTTCTTGTTCAGGCTCTTTCAAGAATTTCTTGTTTGAAGGAGTTCCTGTGTCCGGCTCTTTCAAGGATTTCTGTTTGAAGGAGTTCCTGTCGGCTCTTTCAAGGATTTCTTGTTTGAAGGAGTTCTGTCCGAGCTCTTTTCAAGGATTCTTTGTTTAAAAGAAGTTCTTGTCCCGGCTCTTTCAAGATTTTTTGTTTGTTGGAGTTCTGTCTGAGCTCTTTCAAGGTTTCTTGTTTGATGAGTTCTTGTTCAGGCTCTTTTTCAGGATTTCTTTGTGATGAGTTTTGTTCAGTTTTCAAGGATTCTTGTTTCGAAGGAGTTTTTCTCATGCTCTTTGTAACATTTTTGTTTGTTGGAGTTCCTGTCAGGTCTTTCAAGGATTTCTTGTTTTGAATGAGTTCTGTCCAGGCTTCTTTCAGGATTTCTTGTTTTTGAATGGAGTTTGTTCAGGGTTCTTTGCAAGATTTCTGTTTCAAGGAGTTCTTGTCAGGCTTCTTTGTAAGATTTCTTGGTTTGATGGGAGTTCTTCTGGTTTAAGTTTTTTGTTTGAAAGGAGTTTTGTGCAGGCCTCTTTAAGATTTCTGGTTGATGGAGTTCTGTCACGCTCTTTCGATTTCTTGTTTTGGAGTTCCTGTCGGCTTTTTAAGGATTTTGAGTTTGATGAGTTCTGTGCAGCGTCTTTAAGGATTTCTTGTTTGAAGAGTTCCTGTTTAGGCTCTTTAAAGGAATTTCAGGTTTGAAGGAGTTCTTGTCCTGGTTTTTCAGGATATTTTGTTTGAAGAGTTCCTGTTAGGCTCTTTAAGGATTTCAGTTTTAAGGAGTTCTGTCCGGTCTTTCAAGGATTTCTTGTTTGAGGAGTTAGTTGTTTCAAGGCTCTTTGTCACATTCTCTTGGTTTTTGTTAGGAGTTTGTTCAGGCTCTTTCGATTTCTTGTTGAATGAGTTCCTGTTGGCTTTTCAAGATTTCTGTGTTAAGGAGTTCCTGTTGGTTCTTCAAGAATTTCTTGTTTTGAAGGAGTTCTTGTATGCTCTTCTGTACATTTGTGTTGTTGGAGTTCTGTCCGCTCTTTCAAGGATTCTTGTTTGAAAGGAGATTCTATGTTCAGGCTCTTCAAGGATTTCTTGTTTGAAGGAGTTCTGTTCAGGCTCTTTAAGGATGTCTTGTTTCACGGAGTTTCTGTTCGGCATGGATCTTTTGTTAAGACTTTCTTGTTTGTATGGAAGTTTCCTGTGTCGGCTCTTTCAAGGATTTTGTTTGGGGTTCTGCGAGCTTTTAAGGATTTCTTTTTGAGGAGTTCTGTGCAGCGCTTTTCAAGATTTTTGTTTGAAGAGTTCCTGTCGGCTCTTTAAGAATTTCAGTGTGTTAAGGAGTTTGTCCGGTTTTCAAGGATTTCTTGTTTGAAGGAGTTCCTGTTCAGGCTCTTTAGGAATTCAGGGTTGTTAAGGAGTTCTTAGGCTGTTTTTCAAGAATTTCTTGTTTGAAGGAGTTCTGTTCAGGCTCTTTCAAGAATTTAGTTTTTAAGAGTATCTTGTCCTGGTCTTTCAAGAGATCTGTTGAAGCAGTTCGTTGTTTAGGCTCTTTAACAGTTTCAGGGGTTTTAAACGAGTTCCTGTCGCCGCTTTTGAGGATTTTTGTTAAGGAGTTTGTTCAGGCTCTTTGAACATTTCTTGTATTGTTGGAGTTCTGTTCAGTTCATTCAAGGATTTCTTGTTTGGGAGTTCTTGTCCAGGCTTTTCAAGATGTTTGTTTCAAGGAGTTCTTGGTCCAGACTTTTTGTAAGATTTCTTGTTTGAAGAGTTCCTGTCAGGCTCTTTCAGGATTTCTTGTTTGAATGAGTTCCTGTTCAGGCTCTTCAAGGATGTCTGTTTGTTTGATGGAGTTCCTGTGCAGGCTCTTTCAAGAATTTTCTTTTGTTTTGAAGAAGTTCCTGTTCAGGCTCTTTCAAGAATCAGGTTTTTAAGGAGTTCTTGTCCTGGTTCTTTCAAGATTTTATTGTTTGAAGGAGTTCCGTTCAGAGCTCTTCAGAATTTTCAGTGTTTTTAAGGAGTTCTTGTCCTGGTTCTTTGAATTTCTTGTTTGAACGAGTCCTGTTAGGCTTTTTCAAGATTTCAGGGTTTTAAAGGAGTTCCTGTCGAGGTCTTTCAAGGATTTCTTTGTTTGAAGGAGTTTCCTGTTCAGGCTCATTCAAGGATTTCTTGTTTGAAGGAGTTCTTGTCCAGGTTCTTTTTCAAGGTGTCTTGTTCAGGAGTTTTTTGCCAGGCTCTTGTAGATTTCTTGTTTGAGATGGGGTTCTGTTCAGGCTCTTTAAGAATTTCTTGTTTGAAGGAGTTCCTGTCCTGGCTCTTTCAAGAATTCAGTTGTTAAGGAGTTTTGTCCTGGTATCTTTCAAGAATTTCTTGTTTGAAGGAGTTCCTGTTCAGGCTCTTTCAAGAATTTCAGTGTTTTAAGGAGTTCTTCGTCCTGGTTCTTTCAAGGATTCTTGTTTTGACAGTTCTTTTAGGCTTTTCAGGATTTCAGGGTTTTAAGGAGTTCCTGTCCGAGCTCTTTCAAGGATTTCTTGTTTGAAGGAGTTTTGTAGGCTCTTTGTAACATTTCTTGTTTGGTTGAGTTCTGTTCAGGCTCATTCAAGGATTTTTGTTTGCGGGAGTTCTTGCTTCAGGCTCTTTCAAAAAGATTTACTGTTTGAAGAAGTTCTGGCAGTTGATAGCTTGTGTTTGAAGGAGATCCTGTTGGCTTTTCAAGGATTTTTGTTTGAGGAGTTCTGTGGCTCTTTCAAATGGATTTCTTGTTTGAAAGAGTTCTGTGCGCTTTCAAGGATTTCTTGTTTGAAGGAAATTGTCCAGCTCTTGCCAGTTTGTGTTTGAAGGAGTTTGTCAGGCTCTTTGAAACATTTCTTGTTGAAGGAGTTCTTTCAGGCTCTTGAATGGCTTCTTTATTTGAAGTTGTTCCTTTGGAGGTTCTTTCCAAGGATTTCTTGTTTGAAGGAGTTCCAGTCATTGGGAAGTGGTCATCGTTGAGAAGAGGAAGAGCCATTTGCCAGGTCTTCAAGGAGTGTGAGAAGGCAAGGTGAGAGTGATTGCTTCCACATGACATGGGGACAGATGATGGAGTGAAAGAGGGAGTGAAATCTCTGCACAGGATTGCAAACAATATTTTTTCATGATGCCGTGAAACAAATGAAAATCGAAAGTCATCAGGATGAGGAATATTTCCTTTGATTTGAAGTTGTGCAATTCCCAGACTGGTCATGTTTCCATCGTGTGATGTTCATGGCATTGGTAGTTCAGTGGTAGAATTCTCGCTTGCATGTGGAAACCTGGGTTCAATTCCAGTCAATGCAAAACTTTTTTTTATAACATTATTTTGTTTTGTGTCTGCAATGGATTGAAATGCCAGAATGAATTTCGCATTGTCATTGAAGGAGTTCTTTCCAGGGCTTTGTGGATTTCTGTTTGAAGGAGTTCTTGTCCAGGCTTTCAAAGCTTCATGTTTGAAGAAGTCCTGTCCCGGTCTTCAAATTTCTTGTTGAAGGAGTTCTTCAGCCTCGCAGTTTGAAGAAGTTCTTCGTTCTCAGGATTCTTGTTGAGGAGTCTGCCAGGCTCTTTCAAGGATTTCTTGTTAAGGAGTTTTGTCCAGTTTAAGGATGTTTGTTCAAGGATTTTGTCAGGCTCTTTCAAAAGACTTATGTTTGAAGCAGTTCTGTAGTTTTCGGTAAGATTTCTTGGTTTGATGGATCCTGTCCCGGCTTTCAAGGATGTTGTTCAAGGATTGTCCAGCTCTTGTAAGATTTTCTTTGAGGAGTCTTGTTCAGGCTTTTGTAAATTTCTTGTTTGAGGATTCGTCGGCCTTTCCAAGGATTTCTGTTGAAGGATTCTGTCCGCTTTCGATTTTGTGAGATTCTCGAGCTCTTTTGGGATTCTTGTTTTGAAGGAGTTCTTGTTCATAGTCTTTTGTAATTTCATTGTTTGATTGGAGTTCCTGTCCAGGTCTTTCAAGGATTTCTTGTTTTAAAGAGTTCTGTCCAGGCTCTTTCAAGGATTTCTTGTTTGAATGAGTTCCTGTCCAGATCTTTAAGTATTTCTTGTTTAAGGAGTTCTGTCCAGGCTCTTTGTAAGATTTTTGTTGATGGAGTTCCTGTCACGGCTCTTCAAGATTTCTTGTCTTGAAGGAGTTCTTGTCCAGGCTCTTTGTAAGATTTCTTGGTTGATGGAGTTCCTGTCGGCTCTTTCAAGATTTCTTGTTTGATGGAGTTCCTGTCCGGAGCTTTTCAAGGATTTCTTGTTTGATGGAGTTTCTGTGCGGCTCTTTCAAGAATTTCTTGTTTTGAAGGAGTTCTGTTCAGGCTCTTTCAGAATTTCAGGGTTTAAGAGTTCTTGTCGGTTTTTCAAGGATTTCTTGTTTGAGAGCAGTTCCTGTTCGAGGCTCTTTCAAGAAGATTTCAGGGTTTTAAGGAGTTCTGTCCGAGCTCTTTCTCAAGGATTCTGTTTGAAGGAGTTCTGTTCAGGCTCTTTTCAGCATTTCTTGTTTGTTGAGTTCCTGTTCAGGCTCTTTCAAGGATTTCTTGTTGAAGGAGTTCCTGTTAGGTTTCATTCAAGGATTTCTTGTTTGAAGGAGTCTCTTGTTCAGTGCTCTTTGACATTGTTGTTTGTTGAGTTTCCTGTCAGCTTTCAAGGATTTCTTGTTTGAAGAGTTCCTGTTCAGGCTCATTCAAGGATTTCTTGTTTGAAGGAGTTCTTGTCCAGGCTCTTTCAAGATTCTTGTTTAAGGAGTTCTTGTCCAGACTCTTTGAAGATTTCTTGTTTGAAGGGGTCTGTTAGGCTCTTTCAAGATTTTTGTTGAAGGAGTTTCTGTCCGACTCTTTCAAGGATTTCTTGTTTGAATGGAGTCTGTTCAGGCTCTTTCAAGATTTCTTGTTTGAAAGGAGTTCCTGTTGGCTCTTTCAAGATTTGTGTTTAGGATTCTTGTCCTGGTTCTTTCAAGTTTTTGTTTGAGAGTTGTTCAGCTTTTAAAGATTCAGTTTTAAGGTTTCTGGTTGTTTAAGATTTATTGTTGAAGGAGTTCTGTTCACCTTTCAAGATTTCTGTTTACGGGTTCTTGTCCTGTTTCAAGGTTTCTTGTTTGAAGCAGTTCTGTAGGCTCTTTTCAAGGACAGGGTTTTAAGAGTTTCTGTCCAGGCTCTTTCAAGGATTTCTTGTTTGAAGGAGTTCTTGTTCAGGCTCTTTGTAAATTTTTTGTTTGTTGGAGTTCTGTTCAGGCTCTTTCAAGGATTTCTTGTTTGAAGGAGTTCTTGTCAGGCTCTTTCAAGATTCTTGTTTTCAAGAGTTCTTGTCCGTCTTTCAAGGATTTCTTGTTTGAGGGTTTCGCTGTCAGGCTCTTTCAAGGATTTCTTGTTTGAATGAGTTCTGTTGGCTCTTTCAAGGATTCTTTTGTTTGATGGATTCCTGTTCAGGCTCTTTCAAGATTTCTTGTTTGAAGAGTTCTGTTCAGGCTCTTTCAAGATATTCGTTTGAAGGAGTTCTTGTCTGGTTCTTTCAAGTTTCTTGTTTGAACTGAGTTCTGTTTCAGGCTCTTTAAGATTTGCGGGTTTTAAGGAGTTTTGTCTGGCTTTTCAAGGATTTTGTTTGAAGAGTTCTGTTCTCCTTTTCAAGGATTTCTCGGTTTCTAGAGTTCCTGTTCCGGCTCTTTCAAGGATTTCTTGTTTGAGGAGTTTTGTCCAGGCTCTTTAGGAGATTTCTTGCTTATGTGGGTTCTGTTCAGGCTCTTTCAGGATTTCTTGTTTGAAGGAGTTCCTGTCACGGTCTTTCAATGATTCTTGTTTGAAGAGTTCTGTTCAGGCTCTTTCAAGGATTTTCTGTTTTAAGGAGTTCCTGTCCAGGCTTTTTGAAACATTTCTTGTTTGAAGGAGTTCATTTTTCAGTCTCTTGATGGCTTCTCTTCTTGAGAAGTTGTTCCTTTGAGGCTTCTTTCAAGGATTTTTTGTTTGAAGGAGTTCACGTATTGGGAAAAGTGGTCACGTTGAGAAGAGGAAGAGCCATTTGCCAGTTCCTTCAAAGGATGTGAGAAGGAAGGGAGAGTGATTCCTTCACATGAACTTGGAACAGATGATGGAGTGAAGAGGGAGTGTAATCTCTGCACAGGATTGCAAACAATATTTTGTCATGATGCCGTAACAAATGGAATTCAAAGAGTCATCAGGATGAATATGTCCTTTGATGTGAAGTTGTGCATTTCCCAGACTGGTCATGTTCATTGGTGTGAGTTTCATGGCATTGGTAGTTCAGTGGTAGAATTCTCGCTTGCCATGTGGGAGACCTGGGTTCATTCCAGTCAATGCAAGCATTTTTTTTATAACATCTTTTTGTTTTGTGTCTGGCAATGGATTGAAATTATGAATGAATTTTGATTGTCATTGAAGGAGTTCCTGTCAGGTCTTTCAAAAGATTTATGTTTGAGAAGTTCTGTGCAGGTTTGGATCTTGTGTTTGAGAACTGTCTGCGCTTTTCAAGGATTTCTGTTTGAAGGATTCTGTTCAGGCTCTTTCAAGGATTTCATGTTTTAAGGAGTTCTTGTCTGGTTCTTTCATGGATTCTTGTTGAAAGAGTTCTATCCCGGCTCTTTGTGAGATTTCTTGCTTGAAGGAGTTCCTGTCCTGGCTCTTTCAAGGATTTCTTGTTTGAAGGATTTTCTTGTCCAGGCTTCTTTGCCAGATTTCTTGTTTGAAGAGTTCCTGTCCAGGCTCTTTGAAAGATTTCTTGTTTGAAGGAGTTCCTTTTTCAGGCTCTTGAATGGCTTCCTTATTTTGAAGTTGTTCCTGGAGGTTCTTTCAAGGATTCTTGTTTGAAGGTTCCAGTCATTGGGAAAAGTGGTCAACGTTGAGAAGATGAAGAGCCATTTTGCCAGGTTCCCTCATAAGGAGTGTGAGAAGGCAAGGTGAGTGAGTGCCTCCAATGACAGGGAACAGATGATGGAGTGAAAGAGGGAGTGAAATCTCTGCACAGGATTGCAAACAATATTTTTTCATGATGCCGTGAACAAATGAAAATCGAAAAGTATCAGGATGAGGATATTTCCCTTTGATATGAGTTGTGCATTCAACAGCTGGTCATGCTTCATCGGTGTGATGTTCATGCGATTGGTATTCAGTGGTAGAATTCTCGCTTGCCCTGTGGGAGACCTGGGTTCAATTCCCCAATCAATGCAAAAGTTTTTTTTTATAAATTATTTTGTTTGGGTGTCTGGCAATGATTGAAATGCCAGAATGATTCGCATGTCATGAAGGAGTTCATGTCCAGGCTCTGGAGAGATTTCTTGTTGAAGGAGTTCCAGTCGCAGGCTCTTTGAAAGATTTTTGTTTGATGGAGGTCCTGTCAGTCTTTCAAGGATTTCTGTTTGATGAGTTCTGTCAGGCTCTTTCAGGATTTCTTGTTTGAAGGAGTTCTGCCAGGCTCATTCAAGGATTTCTTGTTGAATGGTTCTTGTTCAGGCTCTTGTCAAGGATTTCTTGTTTGAGAGAATTTTTCAAGCTCTTTGTGAGATTTCTGTTGTGGATGCAGATCCTTTTTCACACTCTTGGATATATTTCTTATTTGGAAGGAGTTTCTTTGGAGGTCTTTCAAACGTTTTTGTTTGAAGGAGTTCTTGTTTCAGGCTCTTTGTAATTCTTGGGTTTGAAGGAGTTCCTGTCTCATGCTCTTTGAAAGAATTTCTGCTTGAAGGAGTTCCAGTCCGGCTCTTTGAAAGATTTCTGTTTGATGGAGGTCTGTTAGGCTCTTTCAAGATGATTTCTTTTTGAATGAGTTCCTGTTCAGCTCTTTCAAGGATTTCTGTTTCAAGGAGTTCTTGTCTCAGGCTCTTTGTAAGTTCTCTGTTGATGGAGTTCCTTCCCGGCTCTTCAAGGATTTCTTGTTGTGAGTTCCTGTCGAGCTTTTTCAAGGATTTCTCGTTTGATGGAGTTCCTGTTGCAGGATCTTTCAGAATTTTTGTTTGAAACGGAGTTCCTGTTCAGTGCTCTTCAAGATTCAGGGTTTAAAGGAGTTTTGTCGGTCTTTCAAGGATTTCTTGTTTGATGCTTCTGTTCAGGCTTTCAAGGATTTCGGGTTTAAGGAGTTCTGTCCGGCTCTTTCAAGGATTTCTTGTTTGAAGGAGTTCTTGTTCAGGCTATTGGAAAGATTACTTATTTGCGGAGTTCCTTTGGAGGTTCTTTCAAAGATCTTGTTTGATGGAGTTCCTGTTCCAGGCTATTGGATAGTTACTTACTTGAGGTATCCTTTTGGAGTTTCTTTCAAAGATTCTTGTTTGAAGGAGTTCCTGTCCTAGGCTTTTCAAGGTATTCTTTGTTTGAAGGAGTTCTGTAGAGCTCTTCAGGATTTCTTGTTTAGAAGTATTCTTGTCCAGGCTTTTGTAGAATTTCTTTGTTTGATGAGTTCTGTCGGATCTTCAAGATTTGCTTGTTTGAAGATTCTTGTTGGTCTTTTAAGCTTTTGTATGTTGGATTCCTGTTCAGGCTCGATTAAGATTTCCTTTTAAAGGAGTTCTGTCCAGCCTTTTCAAGGATTGCTTGTTTCAAGGAGTTCTTGTCCAGGTCTTTGGTAAGATTTCTTGTTTGAAGGAGTTCCTGTCCGGCTCTTTCAAGGATTCTTGTTTGAAGGAGTTCTGTCGAGCTCTGTAAGATTTCTTGTTTGAAGGAGTTCCTTGTCCCATCTCTTTCAAGGATTCTGTTTTAAGAGTTTTGTTCATGCTCTTCGCTATGTCTTGTTATGTGGAGGTTCCTGTCAGGGTCTATTTCTGTAAGAGATTCTGGTGGCTCTTTCGAATAGGTAGGAGTTCTTGTCGGGTTCTTTCAAGGTATGTTGTTTGGAAGGGTTCCTGTCGGCATTTTTAAGAAATCTATTGTTTTAAGTGCGTTCCTGTCCGGTTTTCAAGTGTATGTTTACAGGAGTTCTTTTCAGGCCTTCAAAGAGATCGTTAAGTTTTTCTGTTTAGATTGTTGAAGCGTTTCTATTTCAGGCTCTTTCAAGTTTCATTGTTTGATGGAGTTCCTGTCCGGTCTCTTTCAAGGATTTGTTGTTTGAAAGGAGTTCTTTTCAGGCTCTTTGTACTTTTCTTGCTTTGAAGGAGTTCTTGTTCAGGTCATCGGTTTTGTTAAGGTTTTGTCGCTTTTCAGATGAGTTTTTTCAGGGTCTCGGTCTGTAAGGATTCTTTGTTGTGCGAGTTCCTGTTCCGGCTCATTCAAGGATTTCTTTTTGAAGGAGTTCGTGTTCTCGCTCTTTTGTAAATTGATTTCTTGTTGAAGGAGTTCCTGTTCGGCTCTTTTCAGGATTTTTTGTTTGAAGGAGTTTCCTGTAGGCTCATTCAAGGATTTCTTGTTTGAAGGAGTTTGTGTCAGGCTCTTAGATTTCTTGTTTGAGGAGTTCTTGTCCAGGCTCTTTCAAGATGTTGTCTGTTTTGAGGGAGTTCTTGTCAGGTCTTTTCAGTCGATTTTTTTTGATGGAGTTTGTTAGGCTCTTTCAAGATTTCTTGTTTGATGTCCTGCGAGCTCTTCAGGTTTCTAGGAGCTGTTCGTTTCAAGAATTTCTTGTTTGAAGGAGTTCCTCGTCTGGCTCTTTCAACGATTTCAGTGTGTTAAGCGGTTCTTGTCCTGGTTCTTTCAAGTTTTCTTGTTTGAGGAGTTCTGTTCAGGCTCTTTCAAGAATTTC
>CM068953.1:170635926-170650727 GCA_035128595.1 Eptatretus atami | reverse complement strand
TTGTAAGATTTCTTGTGTGAATGGAGAGTTCCCTTTTTTCTGTGTCCGCTTTTTTTTTTCGAGGAATTTCTTGTTGTGAAGGAGTTTCCGTGTCAGGCTCATTCAAGAAATTTCTTGTTTTTGAAGGAGAGTTCTTGCTCCAGCGGCTCTTGTGTTTTAAGATCTTGTATTGTATGAGTCCTATTCCCGGGTTCTTTTCAAGGATTTCTTGTTATTGAAGGAAGTTCTTGTTCAGCAGCTCTTTGTAACATTCTGTAGTGTTGAGTTCCGTTCGAGCTCATTCAAGATTTTCTTTTAAAGGATTCTTATGTCCAGCTCTTCAAGAGGTTCTTGTTTCAAGAGTGTTTGTCAGGGCTCTTTGTAAGATTCTTTTTTTGAGACTTCCGTGTCCCGGCTCCTTTCAAGGTTCTTGTTTCAAGGAGTTGCTTGTCCAGCTCTTGTAAGATTTCTGTTTGATGGATTCCTTTTGTCCCGGTCTTTCAAGGATTTCTTGTTTGAAGGATTCCTGTTCCGTGCTCTTTGTAAGATTTCTTGTTTGAAGAGTTCTACTGTCCCGGCTCTTTTCAAGGAGTCTTTGTTTCAAGGATGTGCTTTTCAGGCTCTTTCAAAAAACTTCATGTTGAAGAATTCCTGTCCAGGCTCTTTGTAAATTTCTTGTTTGATGGAAGTTCCTGTCGCTCTTTTCAAGGATGTCTTTTTCAAGGAAGTTCTGTGGTCCAGGCTCTTTGTTAAGATTTCTTCTTTGAAGGATTCTTGTCAGGCTCTGTAAATTTCTTTGCGATGGACGTTCCTGTCCCAGCTCCTTCAAGGATTTCTTGTTGGAAGGAGTTTCTGTTCCTGGCTCTTTCAAGGTTCTTCTTTGAAGGATTCCTGTCCGAGCTCTTTTCAAGGATATCTTCGTTACAACAGAGTTCATGTCCCGGCTCTTTTCAAGGATTCTTGGTTTGGTTCTGTCGATCGTCTCTCTTCAGGATTTTTTATTAGAGTTTCTTCTTCGCTCTTTCCAGGGATTTTCTTGTTGAATTGAAGTTCTGTGTTCAGGCTCTTTAAGGTATTATCTGTGTTTGAAGAATTTTTGTCCAAGCTCTTTGGTGAGATTTCTTGTGATGTGCAGATTACTTTTCACACACTTGATATATTTCTATTTGAAGTGAAGTCCTTTGGAGGTTCTTTCAAAAGATTTCTTGTTTAAGAGTTTCTGTTCAGCTCTTTTAACTTCTTCTTGTTTGAAGGAGTTCCTGTCCATGCTCTTTAAGATTCTTGCTTGAAGGAGTTCCATGTCCAGCTTCTGTTAAAATTTCTTGTTGATGGGGAGGTCCTGTTCAGCTCTTTCAAGGTATGTCATTGTTTGAAGTGAGTTCCTGTTCAGGCTCGTTTCAAGGATTGTCTTGTTTCAAGAGTTCTTGTCCAGGCTCTTTGTAAGATTTCTTGTGATGGATTTCCTGGTCCCGCTCTTTCAGGATTTTCTTGTTGATGGAGTTCTTGTCCGAGCTTTTCAAGGACTTCCTGTTTGAGGATCTGGTGCAGGCCTCTTTCAAAATTTCTGTTTGAAGGAAGTTCCTGTCAGCTCTTTCAAGAATTCAGGGTATTAAGGAGTTTCTTGTCCTGGTTCTTCAAGGATTTCTGTTTTGAAGCTAGTTCCTTTCAGGCTCTCTTTCAAGGATTCAGTGTTAAGAGTTCTCGTCCGAGCTCTTTCCAGGATTTCTGTTTTGAAGAGTTCTTTTCATGGTCTTTGTAACCATTTGTTCTTTGTTGGTAGTTCCTTCAGGCTCTTTCAAGATTCTTGTTTGAAGGAGTTCCTGATCGAGGCTCATTCAAGGATTTCTTGTCTGAAGGAGTTCTTGTCCAGGCTCTTTTCGAAGGATGTCCGTGTTTCAAGGAGGTCTTGTCCCAGCTCTTTGTAAGATTCTGATTGAATGTGGTTCCTGTTCAGGCTCTTTCAAGGATCTTGGTTTGATGGAGTTCCTGGCGAGCTCTTTCAAGGATTTCTGTGTTGATTGAGCTTTCTTGTTCAGCTCTTTCAAGAATTTCTTGTTTTGAAGGAGTTCCTGTTCAGGCTCTTTCAAGGATTTCAGGGTTTTAAGGCGTTCCTGTCCGAGCTCTTTCAAGAATTTCTTGTCTTGAAGGATTCTTGTCAGGTCTTGATCACATTTCTTGTTTGTGGATCCTGTTTCAGGGTCTTTCAAGTGATTTCTTGTTGTTGAATGATTCCTGTTCAGCTCTTTCAAGGGATTCTTGTTTGAATTGAGTCACTGTTAGCGTTCATCAAGATCTTGCTTGTTGAATGAGTCTTTTCAGGCTCTTTCAAGGATTTCTTGTTTGAAGAGTTCCTGTTCAGGCTCCATTCATGATTCTTTTTGAGGAGTTCTTGTCCAGGGCCTTTCAAGGATCTTCTTGTTTCAAGGAGTTCTGTCCTAGGCTCTTTGTAAGATTTTCTGTCTTGATGTGGTCTGTTCAGGCTCTTTCAAGGATTTTCTTGCTTTGATGTGGTTCCTTCCGACTCTTTCAGCGATTTTTGTTTATTGAGTTCCTGTTTCAGGCTCTTTCAAGAATTTTGTGTTGAGATCCTGTCTGGCTCTTTCAAAATTCAGGTGTTAAGGAGTTCCTTGTCCTGCGTTCTTTCAGGATTTCTTGTTTGAAGGAGTTCCTGTTCAGGCTCTTTCAAGAGAATTCAGGGTTTGTAAGGAGTTCTTTCCTGGTGTCTTTCAAGAATTTCTGATTGTTTGAAGATTCCTGTTCAGGCTCTTTCAAGAATTTCAGGTATTTAAGGATTCTTGTCCTTGTTCGTTTCAAGGTATTCTTGTTTGAAAGCAGTGCCTGTTGGCTTTTAATGGATTTCAGGGTTTTACGGAGTTCCTGTCCGAGCTCTTTTCAAGGATTTCTGTTTGAAGATGTTGCTTCTTTTCGGCTCTTTGTAACATTCTTGTTTGTGAGTTCCTGTTCAGCTCATTCAGGATTTTCTTGTTTGTCAGAGTTCTTTTCAGGCTCTTTCAAGATGTCTTGTTCAAGGATTTTGTCCAGACGTCTTTGTTAAGATTCTTGTTTGAAGCCGATTCCGTTGTCTCAGGCTCTTTCCAGATTTCTGTTTGGATGATTTCCTGTTCAGGCTCTTTCAAGATGTCTGTTTATGGAGTTCCTGATGCAGCTCTTTCAAGAATTTCTTGTTTGAAGAAGTCTGTCAGGCTCTTTCAAGAGGAATTTCAGGTTTTAGGTAGTTCTCTGTCCCTGTCTCTTTCAAGAACTTCTTGTTTGAAGGAGTTCCTGATTCAGCTGCTCTTTTCAATGTATGATGTCATGGGTTTAAGGATCTTGTCCTGTTCTTCAAAGATTTCTGTTTGAAGAAGTTCCTTTCAGGCTCTTTAAATAATTCAGGTGTTTTAAGGGAGTTTTGTCACTGTTCATTCAAGGAGTTCTTGTTTGAACAGTTCCTGTTCAGGCTCTTTCAATTGGATTCAGGGTTTTAAGGAGTCCTGTCGAGGTCTTTCAAGGATTTTCTTGTTTGGGAGGAGTTCTTTCAAGCTCTTGTGTAACATTTCTTGTTTGAGAGGATTGCCTGTTCAGGTCTCATTTCTAAGTGATTTCTTTTGTGAAAGAGTTCTTTCCAGGCTACTTCAAAGGATGTCTTATTGAAGGAGTTCTTGTCCAGGCTCTTGGATAGATTTGTGTTTTGAAGGAGATCCTTCTGGTGCTTTTTCAAAGATTTCTTGTCTGGAGGAGTCTCTTGTCCAGCTCTTTCAAAATATTATTGTTTAAGGAGTTCCTGTCCCGCTCTTTCAAGGGATTTTCTTGCGTTTGAAAGAGTTCCGTCCGGCTCTTTGTCAGATTTCGCTTTGAAGGATTCCTATCCCGGCTCGTTCAAGGATCTCTTGTTGAAGGTTCATTGGCCAGTGCTCTTGGTTCAGTATTTCTTGTTGAAGGATTCCTATCTGCTCTTCAAGGATTTCTTGTGTAAGGATTCAATTGTCCAGGCCTCTTTGTCAATTTCTGTGTAGAAGGAGTTCCTGTCCCGGCTCTTTTCAAGGATTTCTTGTTTTGAAAGATTCTTAATCCAGGCTCATTGTCAGATTTTCATGTTTGAAAAATCCTGTCCGGCTCTTTGAAACATTTCTTGTTTGAAGATTTCTTGTCCAGGCTCTTGCCAGATTTTGTTTTGAAGAGTTCCTGTTTCCGGGTCTTTGAAACATTCTCTTGTTTGAAGAGTTCCTTTTCAGGCTCTTGACTTCTTCCTTATGTGAAGTTGATTCCTTTGGAGTTCTTTCAAAGATTTAATGCTTGAAGGAGTTCCAGCCATTGCGGAAAAGTCGTCACATTGAGAAGTAGGAAAGACCATTTGCCAGGTCCCTCAATAAGTAGTGTGAGAAAGCAAAGGCGGAGAGTGATTGCCTTCCCATGACATTGGAACAGATGATGGAGTAAAAGAGGGATGGAAATCTCTGCACAGGGATGCCAAACAATATTTTTTCATGATGTCGTGAACCAAATGAAAATCGAAAAGTCAGTCAGAAATGATATTTCCATTTGATGTGAAGTTGTGCAATTCCCAGGACTGGTCATGTTTCCATTGGTGTGAGTTCATGGCATTGGTAGTTCAGTGGTAGAATTCTCGCTTGCCCATGTGGGAGACCTGGGTTCAATTCCCAGTCAATGCAACACTTTTTAATATCATTCATTTTGTTTGTGTCTGGCAATGGATTAAATTATTGAATGAATTTTGCATTGTCATTGAAGGATCCTGTCCAGGCTCTGGAGAGTTATTTTTGAAGAGTTTTTGTCCAGGCTCTTTGTCAGATTTCTTGTTGAAGGAGTTCTTGTTCAGGCTCTTTGTCAGATTTCTTGTTTGAAGGAGTTCCTGTGCAGGCTCTTTCAGGGGATTTCATGTTTGAAGAAGTTCCTGTCCGGTTCTTTCAAGGATTTCCTGTTTGATGAGTTTCCTGTTTCGGGCTATTGGATAGATTACTTATTTGCAGGAGTTCCTTTGGAGCTTCTTTCAAAAATTCTTCTTTTGAAGAGTTCCTGTCCAGCTCTTTCAAGGATTTCTTGGTTTGAAGGAGTTTCTTGCCAGGCTCTTTTAAGATTTCTTGTTTGAATGAGTTCCTGTCCCGGCTCTTTCAAGGATTTCTTGTTTGAAGGAGTCTGTTTCAGGCTCTTTGTAACATTTCTGCTATGTTGGAGTCTTGTCCAGGCTCTTTCAAGGATGTCTTGTTTCAAGGAGTTCTTTCCAGGCTCTTTGTAAGATTTCTTGTTTGAAGGAGTTCTTGTCCAGGCTCTTCAAGGATGTCTTGTTTCAAGAGTTCTTGCCAGGCTCTTTGCAAGATTTCTGTTTGAAGGAGTTCTTGTCCAGGCTTCTTTCAAGGATTCTTGTTTTCAAGGAGTTCTTGTCCAGGCTCTTTTGTAAGATTTCTTGTTTGAAGGAGTTCCTTGTCCAGGCTCTTCAGATGTCTTGTTTCAAGAGTTTTTTGTCCAGCTCTTTGCAAGATTTCTTATTTGAAGGAGTTCTGTCCAGGCTCTTTCAAGAGTGTCTTGTTCAAGGTTCATTGCTCAGGGCTTTGCAGATTTCTTGTTTGAAGGAATTCCTGGGTTCCCGGCTCTTCAAGATTTCATGTTTAAGATTCTTGTCAGGCTTCTTTGTAAGATTTCTTGTTTGAAGGGATTCTGTCCAGGCTCTTTCAAGGATGTCTTGTCTTTCAAGGAGTTTTTGTCCAGGCTCTTTGCAAGATTTCTGTTTGAAGGAGTTCTAGTCCAGGCTCTTTAAAGGATTTCTTGTTGAAGGAGTTCGTTGTTCAGGCTCTTGTAACATTTCTTGTATTTGGATTCCTTGTTCAGGCTCATTCAAGGAATTCTTGTTTGAAGGAGTTCTTGTCCAGGCTCTTTCAAGGATGTCTTGTTTCAAAGAGTTTCTTGTTCAGGCTCTTGTAAGATTTCTTGTGTTGAATGAGTTCCTGTCCCGGCTCTTTCAAGGATGTCTTGTTCACGAGTTCTTGGCCAGGCTCTTTGTAAGATTTCTTGGTTGATGGAGTTCCTGTCCCGTCTCTTTCAAGGATTTCTTGTTGATGGATTCCTGTCCGAGCTTTTTCAAGGATTTCTTGTTTTGAGGAGTTCCTGTGCACGCTCTTTCAAGAATTTCTTGTTTGAAGGAGTTCCTGTTCAGGCTCTTTCAAGAATTTCAAGGATTTAGGCAGTTCTTTGTCCTGGTTCTTTCAAGGATTTCTTGTTTGAAGCAGTTCCTGTTCAGGCTCTTTCAAGGATTTCAGGTTTTAAGGAGTTCCCTGTCCGAGCTCTTTTCCAAGGATTTCTTGTTTGAAGGAGTTCTTGTTCAGGCCTTGTTCACATTTCTTGTTTGTTGAGTTCCTGTTCAGGCTCTTTCAAGATTTCTTGTTTGAATGAGTTCCTGTTTCAGGCTCTTTCAAAGATATTCTTCTTTGAAGGAGTTCTTGTTCATGCTCTTTGTAACATTGTTGTTTGTTTGAGTTCCTGTCCAGGCTCTTTCAAGGATTTCTTGTTTGAAGGAGTTCCTGTCAGGCTCATTCAAGGATTTCTTGTTTGAAGGAGTTCTTGTCCAGGCTCTTTCAAGGATTGTCTTGTTTGAAGGAGTTCCTGTTCAGGCTCTTTCAAGGATTTTCATGTTTGAAGGTTCTTGTTAGGCTCTTTGTGAGATTTCATGTTTGAATTAGTTCCTGTCCAGGCTCTTTCAAAATATTTCTTGTTTGAAGGATTTCCTGTCCCGGCTTTTCATGATTTATGTTTTGAAGAATTTTTGTCCAAACTCTTTGTGAGTTTCTTGTTTGATGGAGATTACTTTTACCACTTTGCGATAGATTTCTTATTTGAAGGGTTCCTTTGGCAGTTCTTTCAAAGATTTCTTGTTTGAAGGATTTTTGTCCAGACACTTTCAGGATTTGTTTGAAGAAGTTCTTGTTCAGGCTCTTTCAAAGATTTCTTGTTTGAAGGAGTTCTTGTCCAGGCTCTTGGATAGATTTGTTGTTTGAAGGAGTTCTTGTACATGCACTTTCAAAAGATTTCTTGTTTGAAGAGTTCCTTCCTGATTCTTTCAAGGATTTTTGTTTGAAGAAGTTTCCTGTCCTGGTTCTTTCAAGGATTTTTTGTTTGAAAGAGTTCCTGCCCTGGTTCTTTCAATGATTTTTTGTTTTAAGGATTCTTGTCCAGGCTTTTTAGATAGATTTTTCATTTTAAGTGGTTCCTTTGGAGTTCTTTCAAGATTCTTGTTTGAAGAAGTTCTAGTCATTGGGAAAAGTGGTCACATTGAGAAGAGGAAGAGCCATTTGCCAGGTCCCCTTCACAAGGAGTGTGAGAAGGCAAGGGATTGTGATTTGCCTTCCACATGGCATTGGAACAGATGATGGAGAGAATGAAGGGAGTGAAATCTCTGCACAGGATTGGCAAAAATATTTTTTCATGATGCCGTGAACAAATGAAAATCGAAAATCATCAGGATGAAGATATTTCCCTTTATGTGAAGTTGTGCAATTCCCAGACTGTCATGTTCATTGGTGGGAGTTTCATTGGCATTGGTAGTTCAGTGGTAGAATTCTCGTTTGCCATGTGGGAGACCTGGGTTCAATTCCAGTCAATGCAACACTTTTTAATAACATCATTTTGTTTTGTGTCTGGCAATGGATGAAATTATTGAATGAATTTTGCATTGTTCATGAAGGAGTTCCTGTCCAGGTCTTGGGAGGATTTCTTGTTTTGAAAGAGTTCTGTCCAGGCTCTTTGTCAGATTTCGTTTGATGGAGTTCCTTTTCAGGCTCTTAGAATAGATCCTTATTTGAAGTCGTTCCTTTGGAAGTTATTTCAAAGATTTATTGTTTGAAGGAGTTGTTTTTCATTGGGAAAAGAGGGTGACGTTGAAGAGGAAGAGCCAATTGCAGCTCCCTGCATCAGGAGTGTGAGAAGGCAAGTGTGAGATGATTGCCTTGCACATGACTTTGGAACAGATGATGCAGTGAATGAAGGGATTGAAATCTCTGCACAGCATTGCAAAAATATTTTTTTATGATGCATTACAAATGGAAATCGATGTCATCAGGATGAAGATATTTCCCTTTGATGTGAAATTGTGCAATTCCTAGACTGGTGAAGTGTCCATTATTGTGAGTTTATGGCAATTGATAGGTCAGTGTAGAATTCTCGCTTGCCAATGTGGGAGACCTGGTTCAATTCCCAGTCAATGCAACACTTTTAATAACATCATTTTGTTTTGTGTCTGGCAATGGAATTGACATGACAGAACGAATTTTGCAGGTCATTGAAGGAGTCCTGTCCAGGCTCGAGGATAGATTTCTTGTTTGAAGGAGTCCTTGCAGGCTCTTTCAAGGATTTCATGTTTGAAGGAGTTCTGTGCTGTTCTTTCAAGTGATTTCTTGTTTGAAAGAGTTTTTGTCCATGCTCTTGTCAGATTTCTTGTTTGAAGGAATTTCTTCTCCAGGCTCTTTCAAGGATTTCTGTTTGAATGAGTTCTTGTACAGGCTCTTTCAAGGATGTCTTGTTGAAGGATTTCTTGTTCAGGCTCTTTCCAGGATTTCTTGGTGAAGGAGTTCCTGTCCAGGCTCTTTCAAGATTCTTGTTTGAAGGAGTTCCTGTTCAGGCCTTTCAAGGATGTCTTGTTTTGAAGGAATCTTCTCCAGGCTCTTTGTAAGATTTCATATTTGAAGGAGTTCCTGTCCAGGCTCTTTCAAATATTTCTTGTTTGAAGGATTTCCTGTCCCGGCTCTTTCATGGATTTATTGTTTGAAGGAATTTTTGTCCAAGCTCTTTGTGAGATTTCTGTTTGATGGAATACTTTCACACTCTTGGATAGATTTCTTATTTGTAGGAGATACTTTTTACACTCTTGGATAGATTTCTTATTTGAAGGAGTTCCTTTGGAGGTTCTTTCAAAGATTTCTTGTTTGAAGGAATTTTTGTCCAGACACTTTCAGGATTTCTTGTTTGAAGAAGTTCTTGTTCAGGCTCTTTCAAAGATTTCTTGTTTGAAGGAGTTCTTGTCCAGGCTATCAGACAGAATTTGTCATATTAAGTGGTTCCTTTGGAGGTTCTTTTCAAGGATTTCTTGTTTGAAGGAGTTCTTGTCCAGGCTCTTGGATAGATTTGTTGTTTGAAGGAGTTCTTGTACATGCACTTTCAAAAGATTTCTTGTTTGAAAGAGTTCCTTTCCTGATTCTTTCAAGGATTTGTTGTTTGAAGAAGTCCTGTCCTGGTTCTTTCAAGGATTTTTGTTTAAGGAGTTCCTGTCCTGGTCCTTTCAATGATTTTGTGTTTGAAGGAGTCTTGTCCAGGCTATTAGATAGATTTTTTTCATTTTAAGTGTTCCTTTGGAGGTTCTTTCAAGGATTTCTTCTTTGAAGAAGTTCTAGTCATTGGGAAAAGTGGTCACATTTAGAAGAGGAAGAGCCATTTGCCAGGTCCCTGCATAAGGAGTGTGAGAAGGCAAGGGCATTGTGATTGGCTTCCACATGGCATTGGAACAGATGATGGAGAGAATGAAGGGATTTGAATCTCTGCACAAGCATTGCAAAAAATATTTTTCATGATTCCATGAACAAATGAAAACCGAAAAGTCATCAGGATGAGGTATTTCCCTTTGATGTGAGTTGTGTAATTCCCGACTGGTCATGTTTCATTGTTGGGAGTTTTATGGCATTGGTAGTTCAGTGGTAGAATTCTCGTTTGCCATGTTGGGAGACCTGGCTTCAATTCCCAGTCAATGCAAATTTTTTTTTCAATATCATCATTTTGTTTTGTGTCTGGCAATGGATTGAATTTATAGAATGAATTTTGCATTGTCATTGAAGGGTTCCTGTCCAGGCTCTTGGAGAGATTTCTTGTTTGAAAGAGTTCTTGTCCAGGCTCTTTGTTAGATTTTTTGTTGATGGAGTTCCTTTTCAGGCTCTAGAATAGATTCCTATTTTGAAGTCGTTCCTTTGGAAGTTTCTTTCAAAGATTTATGTTTGCAGGAGTTGTTGTCATTGGGAAAAGTGGGTGATGTTGAGAAGAGGAGGAGCCAATTGCCAGCTCTCTGCATCAGGAGTGTGAGAAGGCAAGGGGAGAGTGATTGCCTTCCACATGAATTGGAACAGATGATGGAGTGAAAGAGAGGAGTGAAATCTCTACACAACATTGCAAAAATATTTTGTCATAATACCATGAACAAAGGGAAATCGAAAAGTAATCAGGATGATGATATTTCCCTTTGATGTGAAGATGACCAATTCCCAGACTGTCACGTGTCCATCATCATGAGTCAAATGGTATTGGTTGTTTCGGTGTTGAATTCTCGCTTGCCATGTGGGGAGACCTGGGTCAATTACCAGTCAATGCAATGCATTTTTCCATAACATCGTTTTGTTTTGTGTTTGGCAATGGATTCATTAAGGAATGAATTTTGCCACGTTATGTCAGAAACCTTTCGTTTGTAATTAAGCCACTAGATGATCTACTTCAAGACGACACTTCATGGGTTGGGATCAAAGCCAAAATCAGGCCTCCGGGACGGTGAAAGAACTGTTATCCTCTTCAAGATCCCAAGCATTCTTTGATGCAAACAAGGAGACAACCGGTGAGTGCAGATGCTGGCACGTCCGGGATCGGAATTTTCTCACAACAAAAGCATTCCAATGGGGAGTTGAGACTTGTAAGTTTTGCATCATGCACACTCAGTCCTGTAGAAACCAGGTATGCACAGATCGAAAAGAATGCCTTGCTTCAGTCTGGGCATGTGAAAAATTTTGTCAATATCTGTGGGGGCTACAGACCATTAGGTTGGTCACTGACCACAAGCCTTTCGTGCCATTAATCAACAACGAGGTCCTGGATCAGTGTCTTGAGATGCCAACGCCTTCTCATGCGTCTCATGCGGTTTAATGAGTCGCAGACACGTGCCAGGCAAGTCCATGGTTGTTGCCGATGCATTGTCCCGTAGTCCACTCCCAGCACATGCCTTGGACCGCGAGTGCGAAGAGGTGGACGTGTAGGTTCATGGAATTGAGGCAGGTTTCCAGCATCCATGGGAAATTTAGACGTCATCAGAGATGCATCCAGGCTGGATCCTGTTTTGCAGCGTGTGATTGACTACACTCTCCATGGTTGGCCTCACTGCATGGATGACCACCCGATATACTCGATCTGTACTGCGAAAATACGGGCATTTGTCTGTCTATGAAGGACTGTTATTGTATGACTCTGAATCGTCATACCAACTGACATGAAGGCGGAGATGTTCAAATAATTCACGACGATGGACATCAGGGAGTGACGAAGTGTTGATACTGAGCCAATGATTGTATTTGGTGGCTCGGATGAGTGCGGACATCAAGGACTGTGGCAGGAATGTGATCATTGTATCAAGTACTGGCCTGCTCAAAAGCGAGAGCTCTTCATCGCTTCCCCCTTCCGTCTTGTCCGTGGGAATGGATGGCGGCTGATCTTCAGTTCGACAAGAAACACTACCGGTCGTGGTGGATATACTGGAGATTCAACGAGCTTATATACTTCCCTCTCTCACAAGCGAATGCTCATTCATAAAATGAAGTCAACCTTTGCTGTTGGGGGCATTCTCATACTCTCATCTCAGATAACAGTAGTAAATTTCTCAAGTAGTTTGCGGAATTTGAAGGAAAATTTGCCTTTGAACATGTGACTGCAAGTGCAAGGTATCCACAGGCAAATGGATGTGCTGAAAAGGCTGTATGCATTGCGGAAATGATCCTGCAACAACCTGATCTGTTTCTAGGGCTGATTCTTACCATAATACTCCTATTGACCTTACAGGTTTTAGCCCTGCACAGCTGATGCTGGGTCGGACGTTGAAGACAACTAGACCAAACTTGTCCCAGAATCTTCTACCAAACGCAGACAAGATCGACCCTGATATCGTGAAGAGCAACGATGGCAAGGCCAAGGAAAAATACACTTACTACTACAATCAGAGACATTGTCCTGAACTTCTCCCTGAACTTCAGGTCGGTGACAAAGAGTCAGAACTGGTCATCAATTGACCTGGGAACAGGTTGAGTGTTATCGATTTGGACAGTGGGGTGGAGAGTAGGCTTTCCAAATTTGCAGATGACACAAAGCTTGGAGGTAAGGTGGATAGCAGAGGTGGTGGTGATCAGATTCAGGAAAGTATTGATACTTGTATAGATTGGGCAAAAGATTGGCAGATGGAATTTATCCTGAGAAAGTGTAAGGTGTTGGGATGGGAAAGAACAATGAAAATAGAGATTACAGGATGCAAGGGTAATTTTTGAGCGTGTCACACAGGAGACGGATCTGGGGGTGGCAATAGATATGGGAAGTAAGCAGGCAGCACAATGCCAGGTAGCTATTGCCAAAAGAGGTGGTGTTAACATTATATATGAAATTAGTGAGGGCCACATCTAGAATATTGTGTGCAGTTTTGGTCACCACAACTCAGGAAGGACATAACTGCCATAGAGAGGGTTCAGTGCAGGGCTACTCGATTGATTCCTGGCCTAGCTAGACTCAGCTATGAGGAGCGGCTGAAGAAGACAGGGCTTTATACACGAGAAAGGAGGCTTTATACACTAGAGAGTTTAAGATAATGAAAGGTATGGAATAAAATAATTGCAGGTGAATTGTTCAGCAGAGTAGACAGTGATAGACCAGGGGCCATAGCCTGAGAGTAAAGAAGAGGGGAGTTAAGAGGGTTGGAAGGTTGGGATCTTTTACTCAAGAGTAGTTAATGCATGGAATGGTCTCCCTGGAAAGGTAGTGGCAGCAGAAACAGTAGATAAGTTAAAATTTGAATTTCATAGGTACCTGGAAGTTATGGAGATAGAGGAGTATGGAGATGTTGACAGGACTTTTAGGTAGCTTGAGCATTGATGGATGATTGTGTGCATGTGTGCAGAATGCTGTTGGTGGGGTCTCGTCAAGGGTGTTGTGTGGTTGATTTTGTGTTTTTTTAACAAGGTCATGCCCCCTCCCCTGAGGAAAGAAAAATATGTATTATATATTATATATAATATAAATATGTATTAAAAATGCACAAAAACGACAAAAACTTCAAAAAAAAGACTTTATTAAAAAAGAATTGAAAAAACAACATTTGCATTTTCTTCTTTTGATCTTGGAGGCTGGAGCAATTCGGCTGGAGGCACTCCAGTTACGGAATGTGGTCTGGATCTGTAACCTAGCAACACACATGACAAACGCGTTTGAAGCGAACCTTGGTAACATGCCTTATACCCTTGCTAGATAATCAGTACAGTACACTCTGCCTGACCATTAGAAGGGGTTTAAACGGAGCAGAACGGAATGTTTGATACCATCATTTCATGATTTCTGAAATTCCTGACATGTAAAACACGAACCATTGTCGCTTACCGACACATCAGGTAGACCGTGAGTAGCGAACGTGACACGTCAATTCTCAATGGTGGCGGCAGAAGTGCTGGTGGACAGGAAGAGCACTCAATCCACTTGGAAAATGCATCAATGACAACAAGGAACATTTTCCCTAAGAACGGACCTGCAAAGTCAACATGGATCCTGGACCAAGGTTGGAAGTCCACGACCAAAGACTCGCGGTGATTCCGCTGGTGACTTACTGAGCTGCAAACACGTATCACAACAATGAACACAAGATTCAAGTTCAGAATCAATTCCAGACACCAAACATGAGTCCTTGCGATAGCTTTCATCGTAACAATACCAGGTGGGTATTATGTAGTCAGAAACCAACTTCTCTCTTCCCTGATTTGACACGATGACACGTCGGCCCCAAAGTAAGCATTCTGACCGGACAGTAACTCACCTCTCCAATGTAAATATGGTTTGTACTCTTCTGAGTCTGATATACGGGACCGATCGCCAGTCATAACACAACACTTAACGACAGACAACACAGGATGTCTGTTCGACCACAATCTCACTTGAGCAGCAGTGACTGGAGAATTGCACTCTCAAACACATTCATAGCTAATACGAGGTCAGCAGGTTGAGGGTATTGTTACAAACAGTGATAGGTACTGACAGGTGACTCAATGCATCAGCACAATTCCCAGTGCCAGGCCTGTAATGAATAGTATAATTGTAACCAGACAGCGTCAAGGTCCACCGCTGAACACGTGATGACACATTGGTGTTGATTCCCTTGTTCTCTGAAAACAACAAGGTGAGCGGTTTGTGATCAGTTTCAAGCTCAAATTTATGACCAAAACAATACTGATGCATCTTAGGTTCCCCAAACACACAGCCTAATGCTTCTTTATCAACCATACCACAGGCTCTTTCAGCTTTCGTCAAATTCTGGAAGCATAAGCCAACAGGTTGTAACTTGCCCGACTCTTGGACATACCCCACAGGCACTGGCATCACATGACAAACAAAGATGCTTACATGGATCATAATGAACAAGCAACTTGTTAGAACACAATAGACATTTAGCTTCCTTGAAGGCATCATCCTGGGCCTTGCCCCAACCAAGTTTCCCTTTCCAAAATAACTGATGCAGGGGTTCCAGCACTGTGCTCACCTGCGGCAAGAAACTGCCAAAATGGTTGAGTAAACCCAAAAAGGAACGCAATTGTGACACATTTTCTGTTTGGGTGCGTTCTTGATTGCTTCGACTTTGGAATCACGTGACATAATCCCAGCCGGCGGCAGTGACTCTTCTGTTTAGGAATACAACTTTGGGCACCATAAACACACATTTCTCACGTTTTAGTCTGAGTCCTACTTTGTTCAAACGACACAGGACTTCCTCCAAGTTACTCAGGTGTTCTGCAGTGTTGCAGCCCGTGATCAGGATGTCATCCTGG
>CM068953.1:170624888-170634965 GCA_035128595.1 Eptatretus atami | reverse complement strand
TCATCAGCTCCAGCAACATGCTCGCCATCATCCACAAGATGGGTGGTGCCAGTACTATCACCACTGCTGGATTGGGAACACCTCTTTTGAAGATGCCCGATCTTGCCACATCCGTTATATGTGTACCGCTTGAAACGGCACCGGTGAGCCGTATGATTTGCACCACAACGCCAACACAAGTTCTTGAGGCCTCTTACTACCGATGAAGCAGGTTTCAAACACACAACTGGTTTAGGTGAGGCCTTATACGAAGATTGAGTAATCTTATTAGCAGTTTCTGCACTTGAAGAGTTCTGTCTCTTCGACGAGATCTCCTTCGGGTTTTCAGCAGTTGTCATGCACACCTGTGCAATCTTCACTGCTTTTCTTCGGTCAAGGTCGTCTTCTTGAGCAAGGACTTTTCGTAAGATGACGTCATGATTTACCCCAATCACAAAAATGTCTCCGAGCATCCCATCAAGCCCCACAGAACCAAACAGACACGGTTCTGCTAAACGGCGCAGATCAGCGACAACATGGGGAATGTCCTGATTTTCCTGGCGAGAGTGTGTATAAAACTTGTACCTCGATATGATTAGACCGGCTTTCGGGTTGAAGTGCAGCTTGATGAGCTCACAGAGCTCTTCATATGACTTGTCGGTTGGTTGCCATGGTGACAGCAGGTTTTTGATGAGTCCGTACACCTTCTGCCCGCGCACAGTCAACAACACAGCACGTCGACGGACGGCATCTCCAGCAGCCGCCATGTTGTTGACCACGAAACACTGGTCCAGCCTCTCGACGAAATCCGCCCAATCCTCCCCATCGGAGTATTCATGGAGAATGCCGGGAGTCGCCATCGAGACACCGATAGTGTTTTTTCACCTCGTCGCCACTTTAATGTCGTGAAGTACAAACAATCAGACCGACCACGATGTACTCAACTCCATCAAGGTTTTATTGACAACAGTCAGCTCCATTGCTGGTCCCGTGTGTCTGGATGCGCACACGGCACTCACGGCAAACCCAAGGAAGGGCGAAACATCACAATATTGGAAGCGAAAGCTCTGAGAAAGATCTGTCGAGTGTAAAACTCGCTCTGGAAGAAACGTCAAGCCAGTTGAAAGACTTGATCTTTAATTAAAGCAAGAACAATTAGGCCCTGGGCCAGAATAATGGCCATCATTTCTGGTTTGATACTAGCGAAATAGCCATTTATTCCACGTTTTGTCCAGGAATTGTTCTGTAATATGACTAATTAGTTTTATGGGTTTTTGAAGTCTTTTCGACTTATTTGCTGGGGAAGATGTTGTGGAAGTGCAGCTCGTGCATATGTTGATGAGGGGCTGATGGCGCGTTGGTTTGGCGTATGTATAATAATGTAGTTCCATCATGGCTGCTCACTGAGCGGGTGTTTGTGAATCATTTCCGGTTTTCGGATACTCCACCCATGTCCTTGTTTCTCAAAACAAGGTATCTCCATAGGGTTCTGCATTCTATGAACTCTCCAGTTACCAGTGCACGGAGGTTATGTTTTCACCCCTGTCTGTTTGTCTGTCTGTCTGTGAACAGGATATCTTAAAAAGTTGTGGATGGATTTTGGACGCAATTTGGTGGACAGGTTGGGTCTGTGACATGGATTAAATGATTCGGTTTTTGGTGAAGCTCTGGATCCAGATATCAGAATTTTAAAGTGTTTCTTAACCATTGATAGATAGGGCCAAGTCAAAAAGTTTTGGACGGTTTCGGAGGAAACTTGGTGGATGAGTTGGTGAGGTGACAAGAAGAAACCGATTTGAGTTTGGTTCAGGTCCAGAACCAGATCCGGCCTTTCAGTGGGATACAAAACGTGAAGCGTCGAGCCTGGCAGAGGTATGTGCTCTACCGAGTGCTGTTCTCTTTACCCTCCGCCACCAAAGGTAAAGGAGGTTATGTTTTCCCCCTTTCTGTTTGTTTGTTTGTGTGCAGGATATCTCAAAAAGTTTGGACGGATTCGGACGAAACTTGGTGGACACGTGGATGTGTGACAAGGAAGAATGGTTTCCATTTTGGTGAAGATCCGGATCTGATAATTTTTAAGTGATTCTTCACCATTGAGAGAGAGGGCTAAACTGATATATAGCATATCTCAAAAAGTTGTGGACGGATTCGGACGAAACTTGGTGGACACGTTGGATGTGTGACAAGGAAGAATTGGTTCCATTTTGGTGAAGATCCGGATCTGATAATTTTTAAGTGATTCTTCACCATTGAGAGAGAGGGCTAAACCGATATATAGCATATCTCAAAAAGTTGTGGACGGATTCGGACGAAACTTGGTGGACATGTCGGGTGTGTCGCAAGGATGAATTGATTCGATTTTGGTGAAGATCCGAATCCGGATCTGGATACGAGTATTATTTAATTTTGAAAGTGATTCTTCACCATTGAGAGATAGGATCAAAAATGATATAGAACTGTATAGAATGATATTTCAAACATCTATTGGACCCGATATGTTCTCATGGATCAGGTATTACAGGGGGGAGGTATGCCCTCTGGCCTCTACCGAGTGCCCTTCCCAACTGGTAATGGAACACACCCCTTGGTTGTCTGTTCCGTGCTCGATCATCATTATAGGGAGGTAAAGGTAGTCACGTGACTCCTGTTAAATTTAAAACTTCCAATCATTCCATAGATATACTTGGTATCTGTCACAACTACTTGAACACAACTTGAATATAAAATCCTTTTTATGATTTATTTATTTACTTGTTTATCATTAATTCCCTGCCAATACATTCTAAAACCCATTCTACTCCCTTCTTTGTAAAGTGCTTGAGATTTTTGCTTCGATGAAAACCGCCATACATCGAAATTAAATAAAACATCATTGCTGCACCACAAAGTATACCATTCCGGCAAACGTTTATAGTATCGCGAGAGCTTGTACTTCTCGCGATATTTCGTTCCGACATCGTGAGGCCTTTGTTTCTTTCTTTTTTTTTGTTTTTGATGAGCATTGTGTGCGCGCGCAGCCGGTGTTGAGGAGAACGTGTCCGTGTTGTGGAGAGTGGGGATTGAGAAAGTAAAAGGTGTGCTCTTTTTGACGTCCTGTGTCTTTGATATCTTTGGATGCCGCTTCGGGTGGTGTCGTGAATGCCTTAACGTTTGTTGTCTCATTATTTTGTGTTTTCTTTCCTTATGTTTGTGAATAATACCACGTGACTTCGTTACACGCAGGTTTGTCCAGCAACCGTCTTCACGTGACGTACACGGAGGGACAGCGAACGGGTGGGAATGCGGAGGTGGGACGAGGAAGGGGTGAGGAATGGCGGGAGTGGGTACGGGAATGGGGTGAGGAATGGCGGGGAGAGTGTAGTTTTGTGTCGGGGAGGTTGAGAAAATGTCCATTTACACATGTACAAAAGGTCGGGGAAGGGTGAGGGGTCTGGTTTTCTGGAAATAGCTAAAAATTTTTGAAAAGGTGCCGGATTATATCGGGGAAAAAGGAGGAAAAGGGACGTTTGGTGTTTTAATAACGCGGATTCTTCTTCTTCCTCCTCTTCCTCTTTTTCTTTTCCTCTTCCTCTTTTTCTTCTTTTCCTCTTTTTCTTCTTTTCCTCTTTTTCTTCTTTTCCTCCTTTTTTTCTTCTTTTCCTTTTCCTCTTTTTCTTCTTTTCCTTCTTTTCCTCCTTTTTCTTTTCCTCTTTCTTTTTCTTCTTTTTCTTCTTTTCCTCCTTCTTTCCTCTTTTTCTTTCCTCCTTTTCTTCTTTTCCTCCTTTTCCTCCTTTTTTTTTCTTTCTCCTTTTTCTTCTTTTTCTTCTTTCCTCCTTTTCTTCTTTCCTCCTCTTTTTCTCTTTTTTCTTTTCCTCCTCTTTCTTTTTCTTCTTCCTTTTCCTCTTTTTCTTCTTTTCCTTTTCCTCTTTTTCTTCTTTCCTTCCTCTTTTCTTCTTCCTTTTCCTCTTTTTTCTTCCTCCTTTTTCTCTTTTCCTCCTTTTTCTTCTTCCTCCTTCTTTTTCTTCTTTCCTCCTTTTTCTTCTTTTTTCCTTTTCCTCTTTTTTTTCTTCTTTCCTCTTTTTCTTTTTCTTTTCCTCTCTTTTTCTTTTCTTCTTTTCCTCCTCTTTCTTTTCTTCTTTTCCTCCTCTTCTTTTCTTCTTTTCCTCTCTTTTCTTTTCCTCCTCTTTTTCTTTTCCTCCTCTTTTTCTTTTTCTTTTTCTTCTTTTGCTCTTTTTTTCTTTTTTTCTTCCAGCACAAGGCAGTGGGATAGTATCATTGGCTGAGGTTGTGAATGTGTCACTAATGCAGTTCCCCCTATTAGCTGTAGTTTAGAACAGGAATTTGTAATTTGTTCAGGGTGCCGGCGACAGCTCACCACCTCTTCATGCAGGATACCGTGGGATCTTTCACGTCCACCCGACGAATGCCGGTAGAAGGGATGTCAAATTTAACGTCTATCCAACGGATTAATGAATCACCCTGCCTGTGAATCACCAGGGATGACAGTTCATAGCTGGGTCAGGAATCAAACCCAGGCTAGACAGCTTCGAGTTGAGTGTGCGTACCTCTAGGCCACCTGCTTGCCCTAAATTGATTATTGAAATGGCTGCTTTCGAGTTGGAACAGAAAACAAAAACTTTTGTGTGTGTGCACTTGCTCTCATTGAATTGACCATATTTTCTTTATATTTTATGCCTGGTGTTGGCTTAATGGTTAGGGCGGCAGGCTTTGGATCCTAGGGTCCTGAGTTCAAATCCCGCTCAGTTGTTAAATTAATACCAGGAGGGTTAACTCGACCTGTCATCCTTCCGAGGTCGGCAAAATGAGTGCCGGCATGCTGGTATACTGTGTCGGTGTGGCGACCCGTCCAGGATTGTGCCCATTAGCCAAGGAGACTGCTTAAGCCGCACCAACGCTCTGCACACAGTATGATCCCAATCTCTCTCTCCTTTATATTTTATCTTAATTTGATTGGAGACTTCTGGATTCTGATGAGTGGCTCATGACATTTTAACACAGGTTGTTTTCCTCCACTATTCAACAAACCAATTGCAAGTCCACACTATTCTTCTCTGATCCAAGACGTCTTGTGGTGATGTGTATTCGGGATGTAGGACAGTGTGGATGTGAAGGAATGATATGTTTGTTGTTCCTTGTTCTCGTCTCTGCAGGTGAGCAGCTCGACCTCCTGTAGATGGCGCAGCGTGGCTTGCCTCAGAGCAAGGAGGCTCTGCTGCAGTCTTATAACAAGCGGCTTCGCGATGATCTGCGCTCAATCCTGGATAACTTCACCGAGATCATAAAAACTGCGAAGGTGAGCAATGCGATGCCCAGAACCATGGGGCAGATCATTTGACTGGAAAGGTTGTGCTTTTTTAGAAGAAACCATGATGTCCACAAATCCACAAATGTTTGAATCCACAAAAATGTAATTTGACAAGACAGTGGTTTTTCGAGTAGCTTATAGCACGAAGGTGAAAAGACTGTTCACATTTTTGCTACAAGCATGAAATTTGGCAAACTGATCCCTTTTTGTATTCTCAAAAAGAAATGGAGGTACTTGGAAAAACCAAACAATCAAAACAAACGATGAACAATATTATTTGCTATTTTTCAAAATGGCCGTCAGGTATTGATGGTTACTGTGTAGTGCTGCTCACTGAAGCTGGCAGATTGTTTGGATAAAGGCATACAAAGAGACAATAAGTCAAATCACCATGATTTTTATTGTTGTCTTTTTTATTTGTAAACAGGATCTTTGGCTTGTAGTGGAGCTGCCACACACATATCTTGCACATCTCACACACGTGCATATGCAGACGAATACACGAAACGCATCTACACTACATGCCCAAAATCACACGACTGTCAGACAAGACAAACGCACCCACTGAGCTTGGGGGAAGTGCCATCACTTCCCGGGGCACTCTGGGTACCGGCAGCGTCACGACAATGGCGTCGCATCTCACCACACCCAGCGGGACATTTCCTGTGGAGGACTTTCCTCCTCTCCATGGATGCCAAACTATTCGGATCATCCATGCTCTTATCCTTTTAAATGTTGAACTTCAAGCAAGGAAGCCGCACATACAATTTGTTTTTTATTTTTTCATTTTCTAAAAGACTTTGGTATGACTCGACCTGGCGTTTGAACCGCTGACCTTCCAGATTTTATTACTTGGATGCGCTAACTGTGATGTCACCCAGTCTGGTAACAAAATAGATAAGAAATTGTTTTGTTTTTTTTTTAACCAAAATAACATCGTTTTACCACATATACTTGTATATATTGAAAAATGAGTGTGCATATCTGTACAGAGTATGGTCCCAATGGATGGATGGATTCAAGTGCGATTTGTAGTGGTGGTATTTCCAACATGTACCAAAAAACAGGTCGACATGTGAATGCTACTGACCGTGGTATGATTACCCTGAACAATGATGTTGTGCTTTACAGTCAATATGAGGTATTGTTACTCATCAGTACATATATAAGATGTGTTCACAAATATCTCCTGGCGCTAGTACGTAGATAACATTCTCTACTTTGCACTGTTACTCTACTAACGTTCTCTGTGACTTGATGTTTGGCCCTTCGAGGATCATCAAAACCATACACTGTATGTATGTAACCATACAAAACCATACAAAACCCGACTGTACTTGACATACATTGACATACATCCAAAACATACATTGTAACCATACAAAACACGACTGTACTTGACGATCTTCATCGAAAGAGCTACAAAAATCTGACTGAATATCAAATGGGTTTCCATGAAAAATTTTGGCCTAATCATCTGAGCTCTGTGTATGCATCATGCAGTGCATTCTCTGTGTTCATCAAATACAAGGAGTGTGTGTCCCCCATCTTGATGAGCCTGTATATCATGAAAATGAATGAGCAGCCTATTCATCAGTCGGGTGCTGTTGATTTGACCATCACTTTATTACCAAACTGGTGTAAGCGATCTGCACACAGTTTAGTCAGATCTGCCAATTAAAATACCGGTAATTGTTCTGTTTGTCTCCATTATAACAATAAAAAGGAAACAAGATGCAGGAGGAGGAGGAGGCCATTTGGCCCATCACGCCTGTGCCACACCACCAGACCAAATACCAATACAAGACCATTCTTAAATGTATGTGGCTGATGGCCTTTTCAGTAGTCTCCCAGTCATCGCATTGAGTTTTGCTTTCCTGTACAATTTTGTTAGGCAGGTCGGGTGACACTTTGATTCTTGTGCAATGAGGTCACGGGCACGGAGTTTGGTAAGAACTGTCTTGTTTCCTGTCCTGCAGTTGAAGTGTACCCTTTCCCACATGAGAATCTCTTTGGAATGGTGATTCGCTGCAAAGTTCTCATAATTGTCCTTCCACATCACAGAAGAAACATGTACCTGCAGTTGTGGTGACTGTCCTTTGTTCTGGTATGCTTGGTTGAACTCCCGGTAGAAGTGTTCACTGCCAAAGGTTTTCTTTCTTCTCTCTTCTTTTTTTTTCTTTTTAGGCTGCATGATTTGTGTCAAGATTCTTTGTTTAGCCTGAGAGTCTGTTCAATCCCCTTGCCTTCAAGTCTTGACTAGTGCATTTGCATTGGCATGCTGCCAAGCTGGTGGAACCTCCAAGTTGTCAGCCTGAGTGATGTACCCAGATCCACAATCTGAGCTTTTTTTCCTTTCTCATTCCTCATCTTTTGCTCGAAATCGAACTGTTTGACCAGTCTGAAGTGCAGCGTGCTGATTACCACTTTTTGCATCATAGTATGCCTTTTGATTTTGCTGCCTGGCTCGCGGTCGATCTAGCATGGGTGGGACGACATGCGGTTTGAGCAGTTTGACCAAGGTGGGAAGTTTGCTTTTAGGCAGCGGGCCATTCAAAAGCTCTGGGGGCATAACCGTCTGTACCATCAAGGAGGGGGGGAGGTGTTGTGGTATTGTAATAGTGCACGGTATGGATTTGTGCATTTTTTTTTTCATTGGCACTTCACTGTCTGCACAAACCATTCAGTCTGCCCCTTAATCTGGGGGAAATCGTGGGCTCGAGTATAGTGGTCGAAGGCCCATTCCTCGGTGAAGCGTCGGAAATCTTCACACGTGAATTGGCAAGTATTGTCAGTGACGATGACATTGTGTTGTTCCCGAATCGCGTAAAAACGGCTTTGAGCTCATTGATCACCGAGTGTGCGGTGAGGTCAGCCAAGCGTTGAACGTCAGGGAACTTGGAGTCATAATCGACTACAATCAAAAAATCGTTTCCATCCAAATGAAAGATGTCGGCAGCGAGTTTTGACCAGGGGCGGTCAGGTATCGGATGGGGTAGCAGAGGTTCTGCTGGGTGTGCTTTCCGATTATCTTGACAAGTTGGGCACTTTGACACCGTATCCTCGATTTGGTCATTGATGCCAGGCCAGAACAAGATAGCGCTTTGCTTCAGTTTAACAATCCCGAGATGGGACTCGTGTATTTTAGCGACCATGTCACGCTGCTTGCTTCGTGGTACAATTAACCTGTTGCCCCGGAATATTATGCCATTGATGTACACCATCTCATCACGGAAATGGAAGTGCAGATCAAGCTCCCTTGGCAATGAGTGTGTGTTAGAGTTCTCTTATTTTGCAAAGCTCGACACATTTCTCCAACGTCAGCTGGTCCACTTGAAGCAGCTTTTCTCAGACCACATCGTTCACGATACCACACACAATTCTGTCTATGATTAATGACTCCTTCAGCTTGTCATATTCAGTCTTTTGCTAAACTGTGCAAGTCCGTGAAGAAATTGTCAAAGTTCTCACCCTTCCTCTGGGCACGGGAGTTGAACCGGTACCGGGACATGGTCACGTTCTTTCTTGGCTCGCAGAAGGCCTGAAATTTCTCAACGAGCGGGCCGATAATATCTTGTTCTTCTGAGGAAAATGTCATCATCGCATGCACAGTCGTGGCCAAAAATATTGGCACCCTTGCACTTTTTTCAAATAATGCACCATTTCGTCCAGAAAATTGTTGAAATTAAAAAATATTTTGGTATCTACATATGTATTTCTTTGGTTTGCAGTGGAACAAAACTGAAAAAATTACTAAATCTTAGCTTATTAAACACAGAAAACCAAAAATAGCCTGGACAATATTATTGGCACCTTTGAGAAGTTGTTAGAAATAATTAGATTTCAAGCAGGTGATTCTCCTTTACTGTGGTGAGTTTGCAGGTGCCTGCATTATAAAAATCATTCATTCAACCAGTTTGAATGTAGAAAAGGATCATTCTGCTGTTATGTGTCTGTGTGTACCGCAATGAGCATAGAGAAAAGAAAGAAAACCAGAGAATTGTCTGAGGAGGTCAGACACAAGGTTGTAGCCAAACATGGACAATTTCAAGGCTATAAGTTCATCTCCAGAGACCTTGATGTTCCTGTATCCACCATACACAATGTTATCAGGAAGTTTAAGGCCCATGGCACTGTAACCAACCTCCCTGGATGTGGCCGCAAGAGAAAACTTGAACAGCGGATTGTTCGAATGGTGGAGAAAGATCAACTGCTAAACAGATTCAAGCTGACTTTCCGACACAAGGTACGACAGTTTCAACTTGCATGCAAACTCAATGAGTGGGTTCTATGGTAGGAGACCCAGGAGGACCCCACTGCTGAAAGAGAGACAGAAGAAAGCTGACTGGAGTTTGCCAGAACACACTTGAACAAGCCAAACTCCTCCTGGGAGAATGTCCTGTGGACAGATGAGACCAAATTTCAGCTTTTTGGTAAAGCACATCATCTCTGATTACAGAAAACAAAATGAAGCCTTCAAAGAAAAGAACACCTTCCATATAGTCAAACATGGAGGAGGTTCAGTGATGTTTTGGGGTTGTTGTGCTGCCTCTGGCACTGGGTGCTTGAATGTGTGCATGGCATCATTAATATCATGACATTACAAGCCAAGGCATTGTGGAGCACAATGTTCAACCCAGTGTCAGAAAGTTGGGTCTCCGTCGAAGGTTGTTGGTCTTGCAGCAGGACAATGACCCCAAACACACCTCAAAAAGCACCCAGGAATGGTTCAAGACAAAATACTGGACTGTTCTAAAGTGGCCAGCAATGAGTCCAGATCTAAATCCCATTGA
>CM068953.1:170611225-170624878 GCA_035128595.1 Eptatretus atami | reverse complement strand
CAGCAGTTGGGAGAAGGCACCCTTCAAATCTGGGATAACTGGAGCAGTTTGTACGAGAAGAGTGGGCCAAACTGCCAGTGGAGAGGTGTTGGAAGCTCATTCATGGCTATAGGAAGTGCTTGACTGTAGGTATTTTGTCCAAAGGCTGTGCTACCAAATTAAGTCTCGGGTGTCACTAATTTTGTCAATGCCATTTCTTTTTATTTTCTCATTTAAAAGGATGTATTGAATTCTGAATCAAAAACAAAGGTTCTATAATATTAACAGTGAAATAAAGAATTGTAACGACCAAATACTTTTGTCAATTTCAACTTATTTTGAGAGAAAATAGTTAGTTATTTGAAAAAAGTGCAAGGGTGCCAATATTTTTGGCCATGACTATCTCCTGGGTGGCTGGGCCTGCCACATGGAGGAATGTGGCACATTGAATATCCTCACTTTTTATCCGCGTCTCGCGTAGCGAACGCTGGCTCTAAGAGAGCTTCCGTGTTCTTCTTCTTGTTCTTCTTCTTCTGGTGAAGACAAAACCTTTAGGACTCGGCTCTTTTATATACAGGATCCGGATCTCTCATCATACTAAACACCTCTAACATCCTCTTCATTGAGGGTTCCTTTTGAGAGCGTCTATCATGAACTTTTAAATATATTCGGACATTTGCTTTAAAGTTTCGAAAAGTTCACGTTACTATTTAAAGATTATTCCATTTAATGTGTAGTTATTTCGTAAATACACTATTTCTCGTCATGAACTAGAGCCTCCATGACTGGTCTCGTATTGGCTCCATCAAGGCACGTGACGAAATATCGAAGTTGTTTGTTATTTATATATTTATCTATTTTTTTTAATTTTTATTAGCCGCGTCGCGTTGCGAACGCTGGCTCTAAGAGAGCTCTGCGTTGTTTTTCTTCTTCTTCTGGTGAAGACAAAACCTTTATGACGTGGCTCTTGGACACATTTGTCCTTGTTTTCATAAGCACCGCCAACAATGCCTACACTTTTAGGCCCGAATCCACTCCTTCCAGTTTTTGAGACGTTCCCCTGAAGGGATAAGTGTCCTGGTGGCTTCAATCCAGACATTTCGTTTTTTACTTCTGACGCCATGTAATTTATCCCATGTGCCCGGTATATTACGTTCCTGTGGTATTTTGTGATGAGCACAAAAGACAGACTCTTGTGATTGAGGTCTCAGTATGCACTGTATTTTCTGTTTCTGCTCCGTAGGGGGCATGCTCATTGCTCATGACAATCCAGCACAGTAAATTACATTATGTACATAAGGAGCTGAACATACCAGCCAGGACAACGTTTTAGATGACAAGTGACGCTGAAGCAGAGATGCTACATTAAAAGCCTTTTAAACATCTTAGACAGTTACTATAAACTAATCACAACTACAAGGTTGCTAGGTATGAATTTTGTTGGTGTTGCAAAATCACTCCTGGCATCCATCTTTGAATTTGCCTCCAAAATGTCAACAAAAAGAATCGGCAACATCTCCATTTTCAAAATCATTCAAGGGGTCTAGAGATCAACTCTGCAAAGTTTCATACTTCACAAAAAGTGCACGATTCCTCATAAAATTGTCACACGTTCCCCAAGTTGCTTCAGAATGTGATTTACAGAATCGTCAATGAAGAAATTGGTCATTAAAACATGCATACCTTTGATTACTGCGTAGTACTGTATTTGTATTCATGGTGAAATCCATCCCTTATTGCTCTTGTCCTTTCCTTCACTTAATTTTTTTTTTCCTTTGGCAGATCGAAGAGGACACACAGGTTGCCAGGTCCACGCAGTCGGAACAGGATTTCTATGAGATGAATGTCCGAGCTGCAAACATTGTAAGCTTCGATGCTTCACCGGTGATTTTGAGCTGATGAGAAACATTATTAACCCCCGTTGGACTCGGTCTGAAATGGGGGCTTATGCATTTGGTCTTAACTTTTTTTTGTGTGCAATGTGCATGCGTGTGTGTGTGCGTCCACAACCATATATCTGACATATATGGACAAATTTCATTTGTACTTGGCACAAAGACAACACATGATTGTGTATATATGCACCTCATTTTGTTTCGCGATGCAATTAAAGATGGCCGACAAGCGGCCATTTTAGTTGTAAAAAAACCTGATGTTGAACACGTCCTCAACCATTTCTCGGACAAGCATTTATTGATGTTGTTCAAACTTGGCACACAGATAATGAATGATGGCTTACATATGCAGGTAATTTTTTTTTTTTTGAGATCAAATCCAAATATGGCTGACTGGCATCCATTTTCTTATTTAGACATGTCCCCAGCCATTTTTCCAACATTTTTCCTTGGCAAAGCACAGTACATGATTGTATACCCGCACACCTAATTTTATTGTGTCATCTGATAAAAGATGGCCGACTGGTAGACTGGCGGCCATTTTAGTTGTTAAAAAAAAACCCCAATGTTGAACGCGTCCTCAACTATTTCTCGGACATGCATTTATTGATGTTCAAACTTGGCACACAGATCATGAATGATTGCTTACACATGCACATCATTTTTTTGCGAGATCAGACTCAAAATGGCCCAATCATTTCTCAGACATGCATTGTCCGATTTTCTTCAAACTTGGCACAAGCACAGTACACGATGGCATACACGTGCACCTCACTTTACTTTGCGATTTGATCAAAGATGGCCGACTGGAGGCCATTTAGGTTGGACGTAAATATGGGCTTGCCCTTTAACACCATACAGCAAAATTACTCAAACTATTTTATGACTATGACATTTTATGTCTTTTTAGGTCATCGCTAACGAGATGACCTAATAAAACCAGTCTCGATGTCCGTCCGTACGTACGTCCCCATTGTTTCTTCCGATTTTCTTGATATTTGGTATGTGGGTAGATGTCGATGGGGATGCACGACGGTATGACCTTTGACCCGATTGGAAGGTCAAGGTCACTCTAAAGTTGCGAAATCGTCCATTTTCAAAATCTATCTCCTCCACCGTTTATGATCGATCTTCGAAATTCTTTCGGATTTTGATAAAATGGAACAATATCTAAATTTGGTCGGGGCCGGTGTTTTTTAAAAAATTCGCCCGATCTTGATGGAACTTGGTATGTAGGTAGGGGTCGATGAGTGATGCACGACAGTATGACTTTAGACCTGATTGAAGGTCATGTCAAGGTCACCGATGCTGTAAACTTGTGAAATCATCCATTGTCAAAATATCATCCGCCATTTATGACTCAGAAATGCGGTTTGATTTCTGAGGTCCGGTTTCTATCCTTTTGAAGACCATTGATCATAAATGTTCCAAATCAACCATTTTCAAAATCTATCTCCGGATAATCAGAAATGTAGTTTGATTTCTGAGGTTTTCTATCCTTTTTTACTCCCGTGCTTTCGTCTGTACGTTGAACCAAAAGACAAGACACATCGAAGCCATTCTAAGCCGATCAGAGATCCACGTCTACAGAGCTTCAAGATGACCCACCCCCAACCGGGGTAATTTTTTTTATACTTGTTTAACCTGGATTCGAATCTAGGCTCAGCTATAAACTGTCAGCCCAGTGTTTTACAGCCAGGGTGATTCAGCAATATGTTAGCCATCCCTCAATTGGACGTTAACCAGGCGTCTCTTGTGTCAGCATTCGTTGGTGGCTGTTAAAGATCCCACAGTGTCCATTGTGAAGAGTATGCGAGCTCTCGCCAGTAACATGAACAAAAAAATTTCCCCCAAAATTCCTGCCCTAACCTGTCCCAAGGGAACGGACTGCAAAAAGGCCAACCCAAAGGGAGTCCTCGCACCCCGTCGCTGCGCATGTGGATTAGTACTGGTTATAGAAGCATTACTTTGATTGTATTCATTTTTTTGTCGGAACCGTAATTAATCATGACGAGAAAGGTACTGTAAGGGTAAATTATGTGTCCATTATAAAAAACACAGCAATAGGCCCAGAAGTTGTATTTTATGCCTCCGCTGACAAAGTCGCCGGAGGCATTATCTTTTCGGGTTGTCTGTCCTTCTGTACGTACGTTTGGCTGTCTGTCCTAATTGTACACCGCGCCTTCCCAATTCCATATCCAGGCAATGCATGACGCCATCATCAAAATCTGGATTGAAATGTGCAAATTTGAACAAATCAGCGATATTTTTTTATATTATGTTTTTTTACAACTAAGTGTATTTATTTAAGCAAAGTGTGAAGTTTAATTTTTTTCTGCTGTTCGGATGATTATATTTAGTGAAGGAAAGATTAAGGAATGTGTAGAAAGTGGAATTTCACTTTTACAATCCATGACGATAGTCAACAGGGGTCCCTTTTTATTTTTTTTAAATTGAGCCTCATAGATAATAGACAAATACATAAAGTAAATGGGATTAAAAAAAAAAAGTATTGCAGAAAGTTGAGGCTTGTGGAAGAACTCGAACACAACACATTTGAAGTTAGGTTTTGATGATCATGAGCCATTGGTTCATAGTGCTAAATGGGCCATTTTAAAATGATGTTTCAGTCTTCTAAATTCTCCCATCTCCTTAAAAATAAACAAACGACAAGTGTAATATAGTGTTCCTGAAATATATTTTCCTGTCATCGTGCACATTTCCGAGTTCTTGTGCTTGGGTAGAGACATGGCACAGGACTAGTTGGGTAGAAGTGTCGTCTTGTGCATCTGGGCTGGCAGGGTGGCCAAGAGTCTCGCCTGAGTTTGAATCTCGGCCCAGCTATAAACTTGCATCACGGTGATTCATCAATCTGTGTGCCGTCTCTCAGATGGACATTTAACTGGGTGTCCCATCTGCTGGCATTAATTGGTTGACATTAAAGATCCCATTGATATCCCTGTGTTGTAAGAGGCGACCAGGGTTGTGTCAGGAAGGGCATCCGGCGTAAAACCTGTGCCAAATCATTATGCGGATCATACGGATGATCTGCTGTGGCGACCCCTAACGGGAGCAGCCGAAAGAAGAAGAAGAAGAAGGAGATTAAAGATCCCATTGTGTCCTTTGCGAAGAGTGGGCGAGTTATCGTCGGCACCATGGCAAAATTACAAATTTCTGCCCTAACTACTTAGTTGAGCGTCAGGCCTGGCTAGCTGGTTCCTGAAAGACTTGGGCCAAAAATGTCCCACGGCCAACCCCACCTGAATGTGGAAATTGTGGCCGTTAAAGAGGAAGAAGAACTCTTGTGCATCTGCATTACCTGTATTACTTGAGCATACATGAGGATAGACTGAAAATATGTTCTGGAGGTTAAATGTTCACTTCACATTGTATCATTTTACACCATGATTTCATGAATTATTTGTTTCAAATGTATTGTTATGATTCTCAACATTTCGCCCTTTTTCATACTTTCACGACGTAGGTAAGAGCAGGCGAGTCCCTGACGCGTCTCGTGTCGGACCTGAAACAAGCGTTGACACTCAGCGATTTTCCTTGGGTATGTGAAGCGGTGGCATTGCGAGCGGCACAACTCCATGCCGTGCGCGAAGATTGCGACCGAAGGCTCCTCGCACTGCGTGACGACATCGCGACAGATCTTTATGAACTCGAGGAGGAGTTTTACTCTTCTCGTTATAAGTAAGTCAAATCATCTTGGCTGTGCTACGGTGGAGCTGCACTCGAGTCACAATCGTCTTCTGTGGAACTGGTGTTGAAACACGTGGATTTGCACATGTTCGAAAAAGGCATTCTTCCTGGTCACTTTTCCCTGCCAGCTTTAGCAAAGATGGACGGTAGAGTTAGGATCCTTGGCTAAATTACAGCAGAACCTCTTCTCACCAAAACCTGTGACCTATCAGCCAATCATTAAATGTCTGGAAGTTTCACCCTTCGAGAGCCTGTTACATTTGTCTTTGTTTTAAAGAAAAAAACTTTAAAGGATTAATGCATAAATGTTAGATATTACTTGTGTTTATATTTTTGATGAGCAGATTTGTAACCTGAATCTACTTTTGCCTTCAATTGCAATTATGTATGTGAAAGAATAGTTTCAGAATGGGGATAATGAGCATACCTTTGACGAAAAAGATATGAACATAAAATAAGTTGTGGAATTACGAGCAAGTTAACAAAGACCTGGTGGGTGATCCGATGGAAGAACCTCCAGGTTTCGACCTCCCCTGGAAACAGTGGTCTGCGCTCAACAGGATCTGTACTCTCTATGCAAGGATGTCACACCACCTCCACCAATGGAATATCAAAGACAGCCAAACATTTGACTGTGGGTCACCCAGATCAGACTATTCATCACATTGTGAATGAGTGTCATCTATGGAAATTTGATGAAGGATTAGGGAATTCCACCTGAAAGACAGTGCTGTGACTTGGCTGTCCAACTTAGATTTAGATCTGTGAGCTGAAATTTGTCATGCACAAGAAGGAGCAAGTAATTTTTTATTATTTTTTTATTTTTTTAATGATTAATTTAGATAGTATCGTTGAGAAGATGGCCACCATCTTTCAACGTGCAGTGAAAGTGCGGCATTGGCTGAATGCACTGAATCGGAGTGCAGTTCTGTGCTTGAGCGAGGTGAGGCATCATGCTGGGAAACATGCAAGAAGACTTTGGCTGTGTCGTCACAAACTAATTTGACGACACATTGAACGATGAGTGTGATCTGCTCTATCTTGCAGGCCAATAAGGAATCCAAAGTGGCAAACATGGCAGCAGTTGCTGCTAAACAGCTTCCAAAGGAGTATCAGAATGTCTGGAAAGCACCTCTACCAATCTCTGTGTCTGTCTGTCTGCGACCGCCGTTTCTCGACAACTGCTGGTCCGATCTGATTGAAACTTGCCAGGAATATTGCCGGGGAGCCACGTATGTGCCTTTTCAAGGTTTGATATTAATCGGACGAGCGGTTCCCAAGTTACGGCCATTTTATTTCTTTTTTCAGTGTTGGAAAGGTGTATATATATCGCAGCTGAAGTGTCGTTCCACCTTATCACCTTATGCCATTTTTCCCCAAAGATATCTCAGAATAATGATAACAGCATATTAATAATAATAATAATAGCACAATAATTGGCAGTAATAAAAAGAATAACGTGATACAATGACCAATGTCTGTCAACCAATAACGACCTATATATTGTCTGTCAACCAATAATGACCAATAACGTCTGTCAACCAATGACAGGACATGGTGCAACGACGTCACGAATAACGTCACAATTAATGTTTATTTTTATTTATTTATTTTGCACGATTGACGTCACATTCTTTCTCCCTTCTTTTGTTTGGTATGACGTCACAATCGACGCTGGGGACCTGAGTATGTGCCTTTTCAATGTTTGATATCGTTCTTCATCCGTTTCAGCTGTTTCCCAAGTGTTTCCCAAGGTTTGAAAGCTGTTTTTTCCCAAGGTTTGAATTATTTGTTCAAATTATTAATTAATCCCAAGGTTTGAATTTTCCCAAGGGAAACAGCTGTTTCCCAAGGGTTTGAAAGCTGTTTTTTCCCAAGGTTTGAATTAATTGTTGTGCTTGGTAGACATTTGTGAATACATTTACAGAGAGAGAGGGGCGAGAGAGAGAGGGGGGGAGAGAGAGAGGGAGCATCACAATTCAAGAGGGGGAGAGAGAAGGTGGCGAGAGAGGGGTGAGAGTGGGGGCGAGAGAGGAGGGGCGAGACTAGGGGTGAGAGAGGGGGGGGGAGAGAGAGGGGCGTCACAATTCTTCTTCTTCTTCGTTTGGATAATGACGTCACAATTGACGCTGGGGTCCTGAAAAGGACTCCGAGAGTCTCCCAGAGTGGCAGTCTGGCATGCTGAACGGCCATAACGGAGAGATTTATGGCGTAGCCCTGAATGTCGTACCTTCGTTTTTCCGATTTGAAGACATGGGTGAAGAGTCCACAGAGTTCTATGAGTGAGCTCTTGGGGGTTCTGGAGGTTTCCGAGGTGGGCAAGCTCGAGTCGGGGGGTTCATCCGCACAGATGGATTTGACATTCATGGAAAGCGTGAGTTTGATCAGCATAGTGCAAGTGACTGCATTGGCCTGAAACTAGAGGACAAGCTTTGAGGCAGTGAAACTCAGTCATGGCTACCTGAAAGATGACATTGGAGTGATTGATCACTCAAATGTGAATGACGAAGCTACTGAACATGATTATACTCAACCTACGACTGATTTAGGCAGTTGGAAGGGAAAGTGCTACACCACGTGTATAGTTATTGTGGTCAGTATGATTCCAATCTCTTTTGGACCACTAAGGGAGCATCTGAAAACGTAACCTCCATCCACTTTTGGTGGTGGAGGTAAAAAAGAAAAAGTGAAATATCATAAACTTCCTTTTGTTTACAAATTTTCTCAATAAAGTTCACATTAACCTTGAGCCATGCTTGATTGTTGGGAAACGGGTGTAAGATATGAAAGGTCTTTATTGATTACGAGGTAACTGACTTTAGAAATAGTGATGCCATAGCTGCAGGTTGTGTTCTGCTATCTTACCATGTTATTGAGTGAGTCCAAAGGATAACTTGTCCTTCACAGTCCGAGGGATTTATCCCAATATCTGGATTGAATAGGGAGACTGTGACTTATAAGTTTCTCTCTTCTATCAGGATATGGAATTGATAGGGTAGCTCAGTGTTCCTCCTGATGACTCCATCTTTTCTCTTTATTTCTTGGTCTTCCATTTCATTATGCTGTGTGGACTCTGCTTCCCCACTGACGGACCTTTGGTAGCTTGTACATGTTGCTGCATTTGAGCCTGAGGAGTAACTGCTGAAATCTATCTGTCCGGGTTCTTCCCGACATCTTTGTTCTTTTCACACTCCTTTCTACTTTTTTTCATAGTTCTTTTTATTCATTCTAATTCTTTCATTTTCTTCTCTTTTCATCTCTTTTCATCTCTTTTCCTCTCTATTCCTCTCTTTCATTATCTATCTCTCTGAGAAGTGAATTATTGCAGAATTTTTCTGTAAGGCCCACTTGTCTGCACCTGGATGGGTTTTTGAGGGTCGTGGGGTAGCGGCTGATAGCCGAATCCTCTCCAGGTTCCTCCTGATGACTCCATCTTTTCTCTTTACTTCTTTGGGTTCCTTCTTGGTCTTTCTTTTCATTCTTTAGCATATTCATCTTGAAGTTTAGTTCAGGCCCAACTCATCCTGGTGCTTCACAAGAAAGGTGCTGCATCCAAAGAGTACAATGTCCTTTGAAAACAACATGGCTGCCATCCCTCTGCAAGCTGGCATTTTCTCTTGGCTATTAAAGATCCTGCAGTAGCTTACAAAAGGATTTGGCTGTTGTGTCAGTTTTCTTTTTCTTTTTCTTCCTGCTTTTCCATTTTTCACTTGGGGTCGTCACAATGATGATTGATCGCTCTTCTCCATCTCCTCCTGTCAATCGCCCATTCTTCTTCCAATCCCACAACTTCGAAATATTTCACCACCGCATCCTTCCATCTCGTTTTCAGCCTTCCTCGTCTTCTTCTTCCTGGCAATCCCATCTCCATCACTCACCTCACCACATACTCTTCCTCTCTCCTCATCACATTACCAAACCAATTCAATTGCTTCTCGACTACTTTCTTTGATGTTTCCACAATCCTCACTGACCCCTTGATATACTGGTTCCTAATGTCCTTTCTTGTCACTCTGAGCATCCATCTCAGCATACACTTTTCATTTACATCCAGTTTCTGTTCCTCTTTCTTTGATGTTGCTCAAGTTTCTGCACTATATAACAAAGCCGAGCTCATATTTGTCTTGTAAATTCTTCCTTTCAGTTTCAGTGGTACTTTTAAATCGCACAACACAACACTGCAATTCCTCCAATTATGCCAACCAGAACTATTCTGTTGCTTAATCTCCATTTCCATATTGTCACCACTGACCCCAGATACTTGAAACTGCTGACTTTCTCCAGGTCTTCACCCATAATTTTCACTTCCAGCCCGATCCTCTTCCCTAGGTCAGGTCAGGCCAGATTAGATCTGTGACTTGCTACAGGTATCATGTAAACCTGTACTAACCTGTTCCATGGTCGGGATGTCAGCGACTAAACCGTCTCCCCCACCAGGTTTTTTGTGAGGAGGGTGTTTGGATATGGACACCCAGCAGGATTAAAAACAAAACCTGTCAAAGGGCGGAGGAGCTCCTTGTGAGCCAACGGCCATCCATATCTAGTGCCCAACTGTCTCTGCGGATGTCCTCCTGCAGTTGGGTTACTTGTTATTCGGAGGTTGGTGGCAGGATTTGCACTCCGGTCACCGTAAAACCCTTCCTTCCGCAAAACGCAAAGAAATCTGAAAACCCACTCCGTGGGAGTACCTCCTGTGCAGCTTCCCTTCGCAGGGCAACTCACCGGATGACGGGATTGGGGCAAAGCCTTCGACACCCCCAATCTTTGATGATAGGAGGGAAACCATGGGGTAACATTCCTGGGTCAGATTGCGTCGGAATGGTGCTGAGGTGTCGTCCACCAGATGATGGTTTCCTTGGGTTAACCTGAGGCGGTCCCTTCGGGTGGGTGCCTGGAATGTCCTATCCCTAAAGAGAGGATGATCACCTGTCTCTGTTATCATTTGAGCTCAAGCGTTTGGACATCTGTATTGCAGCACTCTCTGAGGTTCAGAGACTGGATTGCTGGTGAGATCATGGCGCGGTGGTTACACCTCCTGTTGGTCTGGTCGCTCTGATGGTTACCATTCCAAGGAGTTGCTGTAGTTGTGTCCAATAAGCTGACTCCAATGATAGTTGAGGTAACACTGGTCAACAAGCGTATTTGTACGTCTGAGGGGGGCGGGGGGGGGGTATGCATTCAAAGGGTAATTAGGATGTTTATTTAGGTATACCAGGATCTCGATGTAATGAAGTAGGGATTTAGTGGTGATAGATTATCTAGTAAATGTCCATTTCTTAAGGGGGAAATGATAATTGTCACGTAATTAGATAGGGAGACGGGTTAGGGTAAGTGTTGATGCGTATTCCCTTTTAGTATTTACCACAGGCTTGCCGTGACGTGAAAGAACGGCTCCGCCACCCGGATGACCATTGCAGAGGACCGCAGACGGAGACTAATGAGGTGCTCTGTGGAGTTATAGAGACCCTGGAGCATGGGGTGGCCTGATTGGAGGATTGAGAGAAAGGGAGGAGATATATCTGCGGACGGCTCCACCCCCTGATGACCATTGGCGGAGGACCGCAGATGGAGGACCAATGAGGCGCTCCGTTGGGAGGACCAGAGGCTCGTGAGCATGAAACTATCTGATTGGGAGAGAAAAAACGATATAAAACAGCTGGCGGGTTTGTTCACGGCCCTTTCGCTCTTGCTGCCTCGTGCCCCTTGCTCTTGCCTCTTGCCTCTTGCCTCTCTTAGTTTTGCTCGTGTTCTGCTGGCTCTGGGTACGGGACCGGACGGTGGCAGACCTGCATCTCTCTCTCTCACTCGCTCTTGGCGCATGAACTGGGTTCCCTGGCGGCTGTGAGCGGTTTGGGCCCACACCACAGGAGGTCCACGAGGGCAGACCTGCCTCTCTCTCCTGCTCGCTCTTGGGTTCCCTGGTGGCTGTGAGCGGTTTGGCCCACACCACAGGAGGTCCACAAATCAAGAACAACACCGCGGGCAAGCCTGATGAACTAGCTACGTTTTTGTGTGTGTGTGTGTGTGTGTGTGTGTGTGTGTGTGTGTGTGTGTGTGTGTGTGTGTGTACCTGGTGCCTTAGAGGGTTTGAATTTTGTATACAGATTTATTTGATTCTTTACATTTTGTTGTATATACCTTGAAATTGTTTGTGCTTTCCCCAACGCCCGAATCAACAACACCCTTTGTCAGATCGCCCACAGATCCCTCCTCTTGCCGAGCCTTTTTATCGCTCTTGTGTGTAAATAAATAAACGCTATTTACTTAGTAAAGTGCCACGTGCCAACTCTCGTCCCGTTTGCTATAGAGCAATCAAAACCGCCACCCTTGGGTTATAAAAATAAACCGCCTCCATCGTTTCGGCTCATCTTACGTTGCGGGATTTGTTCAAGTCCCGTGAACGCCACAGTATTATGAGACTAAGGATTCGTCACTCCTTAGGTGTCATTTCCCTGGTCTCTGTTTATGCTCCGACTGAGGCGAGTGATCTCACCGTGAAGGATGCGTTCTATACCACGCTCGAGTCTGTGGTTGATCAGTGCCCCCAGACGAGATACACTTCTAGTCTTGGGGGATTTCAATGCATTGACTGGAACTGATAGGATGGTTATGAGACGTGTGTTGGTCCCATGGGTCAGGAACTGTGAACCTGAATGGCACTAAGTTCCTTGACTTTACAAGAAGTCATTGACTTCAGGTGGCTGGTTCATGGTTTCAGCGCCCACAAGCTTCATCGCTGGACTTGGTATTCCAACGCTGGTGGTTGTGGCAAAGGAGATTGACCATTTCCTCGTTGATGGTCGCTGGATGATTGATCAGAACTGCAGGGTATACGGAGTGCTCAGTTCCTCAATACTGACCACCGGCTTGTTGTAGCAACTCCTTAAGTTGCACCTTAAATCCAGGAGAATGGTACCATCCCAGCCGAGGTTGGATGTTGGCAAGCTCAAGGATGAGAGGGTAGCTGAGGAGTTGCGAACAAGCTAAGTGGAGATTTGAGGGGTCTGGGCTGTTTGGGAGGTCCTGAAAGTTGTGGAGTGCTTCAAGACCACCGTCCTGATGTTGCCGGTGGATGTCTTGCGAACTCACTGCAGGGCCAAAGAAGAATTTTGTCTCAAAGCTGACACTGGCATACCATTTGACCAGCAGTCGCAGGGCCAGGCTGAATGGCAGAGCTGAGCTGTTCAGGGAGCTGAGGCGTAAAACTGTACATGCTCTAAGGGTGGACAAGGAGGCCTATGTGCGAGGAATCTGTGAGGGGGTAGAGCCTCACCTGTGGTCAACTGATTCTCGTCCTGCTTTCAGGGGAATTCGCGCATTGCGTTCATCCAAGCCATTCCCCGTTTTGTTACTGCAGTTAGAGCAGAGGGTGGTAGGCTCTTGACAGAGGAGTCGAAGTGAAGCCCACTGGGCCGGTTACTTTGAGCGGTTGTTCTAGGCTGATCCACCAGCTGTCGAGTTGGATGTCAGGGTGTTACAATAACTGTTGCTGACCCTCCAATCAACTGTGGTCCACCTTTGCTTGTGGAAACACAGGCTGCAGTGAACCGTTGAATGGGGTAAAGCTCCAGGGATCTGTGGCATCCATGATGAACTTCTCAAGGCTGGTGGAAATGCTGCTCTCGTGTCGTTCCCTGCCGTTCTGTGCTCTGCCTGGAACACAGGCATCATCCCAACTGGACTGGGAAGAGGGGCCTTGTTGTCTCTCTCTGGAAAGGAAAGGGTGATCGCCAAGACTGCAACAACTACCGAGGAGTGACGCTGCTCTCAGTTCCGGGCAAGGTCTTTGCTCGGATAATTCTTGATAGGGTTTGCCACCATCTGCTTGCCAGAGCAGTCAGTTTACACCAAAAGAGTCAACGATTGACCGTAGCCTTGCTCTCCGGTCCTCACCGAACGCAGACGAGAGTTTCGGCAGGGGCTGCTTGCAGCTTATGTTGATCTCTGTAAAGCGTTCGATTCAGTGAATCGGGATACCCTCTGTAGGATTCTTGGTCTTCCTGGGGTGCCACCAAAACTGATCGATCTGATGTCTGAACTATACTCTGGGACTGAGAGTGCTGTGAGATGT
>CM068953.1:170578205-170588205 GCA_035128595.1 Eptatretus atami | reverse complement strand
ATCCTGGTCTGAGTTCAAATCCAGCTGCCGTTGAATTGATATCAGGTGGGGTTGACTCAGCCTGTCATCCTTCTGAGGTCGGCAAAGTGAGTGCAAGTGAGCCATTTCGAGTATCCTGTGTGGAGTGGTGACCTGTCCAGGATTGTGCCAATAGCCAGGAGACTGCTGTGGCAGCGCTGATGCTCTGTGCAGAGTATGGTCCAATGGATGGAAAGACGCACACAAATAACCTGTGCCTATGGAAGACTCTTGGTATACAGAAATGTCCAGGTCTTGCAACCATGCAGCATTCCCCACTTTTATGGCTTGTGTTACTGGCTTCCACCAGGTGGGTGCTATGCAATGTGGATTTCCATAGAATTTGGCTTTGTCACCCACCTTGAACTCCTGGACTATGAATGTTTTTTTTTTACCCCTCCCCACCTAGCCCCCACCCTTCCCCATGTACCCATGAGTACAACCACCAGTTTGACAATTTATTTTAGACACTAGTTCATAATGCATCAGAGTCAAACAAACGCACGAATAGTATGATGTTATAGATTTTAATATATGATAATTTTCACATTTTTATGATGTCTCAGGTTTTCAGGTGAGAATTGGCATATGTTATTACTCCGCCATCAATGGTGGACTACTGCTCCGACTAATCACATGCCTAGCTTGGGTATAGAGATCCCACAACTGTCAGCTCTCTCCTTTCTGTCAACATTCATGTGGGCAAAGGCTAATCTCTGGTGCAACTGGTATAATCAAGATAGTGTTGGGCATCCTTAGGATGGCACCAGGGTTGATCGGGTTGTGATCGTAGTAAAGGTTCATGGCAAATTCCAGGAGATATGGGCCGGTGTATGTTCACTTAAATGGCGGACATGTCCAACAGGGAGTAGTAGCGTCTCCTTGCATAATTGGTTGTAATCAGTCCAAGTCTCGTGATCTCACAATGGTCCTATTGAGACCTCGGTCATACCATCAAATCCAATGATGTGGGTGACATTGCATGTAGAAAGCTTGTAGGGTGTCTTGTCCTTTTCAAAAGTGTCAGTCTCACGACTATAGAGAAGAACAGGTCGGACTCGTATTCTGTAAATGCCGAGCTTTCATGGTAAACTAAGGCGGTGCTGTTTTCCAGACAGTGTCCAGTTGCCCCATTACATAGCCAGCTATGCTGATTCATCTGGCCGCGCAGTATCCAGATTAATGAATGTTGGAGCCCAGGTAGGTGAAGTGGTCCACTGACTCCACAACCATGCTAGAAGTAGAGACCAATGGCAATGTTCTGTACCTTGGATTTTTCCATGAGGGCTTGAGGTCTAGCCTCTTAGCACGATTCAAAGCGGTTGAACATGGCCGGCCAGTGGGCAGGGTCTCTCACAAATAGGACAGCATCATCTGCAATATTTGTTCTTTCTTTAAATAATTTAGCAGTATACCAGACTGTGCAAAAGTCTTAGACAGAATACTGAATATTCGTATTATTAAAAGTAGCATCAAGGACAATCGGAAAACTCGAAATAATACAACAAACATAATAATACAATGAATGTGCACTCACCCCAAGTATTCTCAATATTCTGTACGGCCACCTTTGCTGTCACATCAGCTTTGATTCTTTTTGGAATACTTTGTTGCAGTTTTTCAATAAATCAGGGATATTGTTCCTGCATCCTGCAGAACTTGCGTAGCTCTCCTTTAATTTTGGTTGCTTTTCAATCTTTCTTCTGGTCCATATAATCCCAAACAGCCTCATTGATGTTCAGGTGTGGACTCTGAGGTTGCCATTCCATAAGTTGAAGGTCACCAGCAGATTCTTTCCATTCCAATAGTTTTAATTTTCTGGGCAGTATGTTTAGGGTCGTTGTCATGCTAGAATATAAAATTCCTCCTGATCAAACGTGTGCCAGAGGAACAGCATGATGAATTGGTGTCTGTCCATATTTCTCAGCATTCATTATTCCATCAATTTGACAATCTCTACTTCATTCGCTGATATACAACCCCAGACAACAAGAGATCCTCCACCATGCTTAATAGTTGGTTTCAAACATATTTTCTTTGAACTGTTCTCCACTCTGCCACCTCACATACTGCCTTCTTTTATTGCCAAACATTTCAATTTTGATTCATCCTCTGGAGTACATCCTTCCATTGTTCAGTACCTGGTTATGATGTTCTTGAGCATATTTTAGTCGTTTTGCTTTATTCGTTTTTCTGAAAAGTGGTTTCTTTCTTTCCACCCGACCCAATCAGTCCATTTTTAATAAGAGCTTCTCCTCACTGTGGATGGATGAACTTGTGTACCTGAAGTCTGAGCCAGTTCTACAGAAAGATCTGTACTTTGATTTATATCTATTTCTTAAGGATGTTGTTTCAAGTATCTATTATCAGCTTCAGAAAGTTTCCTTTGGACTCCCACTTCTTGCTTTACCTCTTACAATAACAGTTTCATTCTTTTCTTGATTATTGCTTGAAAGGCACATCTTGACACCAGTTTTTCTTGATATTTCAGACTGGGAATCACCTTGCTGGTGTAAGAAATATTTGTTTTATGTCTATTTTCAATTGATACCCTTGGCCATGCTTCAAATATTCAGTTCTTATCATCAACTCAGTCTGTAAAGAAAGAAAAATCAGGATCAGTTGAAAAGGATTGACAATTTGACACAATTACAAGGAACAAGGACAATACCAATCATATTATGATATGATAACAGTAGCATAAATATGAGTGGTTCATATTTGTGCTTTTATGTTTTTTAAAAAGTGTTCCTGCCAGATTGTTACACCTTAGAATATTCAGAATTGCATACAGATTATTGAGGATACTAGGGTTAGTGACATTATATTGTATTATTTCTGTTGGATTATTTTTAGCTCGCCTGTTCGAAGAAAGAGAGGCTATAGCGATACCTCGGCGTGAGCGTCAAGCGTCAGCGTGGAGCATGAAATGTTAAAGTTTTTGGTGCAGTATTTAGAGCTTGCATTCATTTAATATGTGTACTAGGATGCTGATATTTGGCATGGAGGTTCCTTTGGGGTATACTATTGGTGTAGTGAAGTTGAAATTAAAAATAATTTCAATTTTTTTAAAATTTTTGACCTTTTTTGAACTTAACTTTTGTAGCACATCAACGTTAAAGTTTTTCCCTTTCTAATGTTTTTATCTACCACACTATTTTTTTACTGATTACAATATACAATACATATATTTCTTAAATTATTTGGATCAGACTTCACTGCATGCTTTATAAAAAAAATATTATTAACTAGTCTTTTAAAAACGATAAATGTATAAACAGGCGAGCATTGGGCTGCTTGACACCAACTCTCTGGTTAGTTTTTTTCTGATTGTCCTTGATGTTACTTTTTAAATAAATACGATATTCAGTATCTGCCGAAGACTTTTGCACATTAGTGTATTAACTCGCTGGCGCGTATTCACATGTGTGCTCAGAATGATGGAAGACATTTTGAAAATCTGTATTGATCGAAATAACTTGAAAGATCCTTCTATTATTGCTGTTTCTTTCACATATCAGAGTCATTAAATTTTTGTTGATTTTGAAATCGGTATTCTTATTTTTTGGCCCACCTGTATTAAAACTTTATTAACTGGAGAGTTCATAAGAACACAATACCCCACGCAGTGTTACACAAGGAAAGTCGACGGCAAGAGGAGGCCATTCGGCCATCATGCCATCATTGCCCCCATCAAACCAGACATTTTATCCGTCAAACACCGCAATTTAATTGGGTAACGAGGGAGGAATGTGGATGAGGACATGTGGCACACCCAGGGATATCCCAAAGTGTTGTCAAATTAAAAATGGGGAATATATTTATTTTAATTATTTCGTTTTTTTTTCAGGGGAGTTGGGGGGGGGGGGGAGGCGGACAATATCAACCACACACACCCTTGACAGACCCTACAGACGACACTACACACATCAGCCATCCATACTAAAGCTACCTGAAAGTCCTCCAATATCCCAAAACCTCTTCTCCAATACTTCCAGATACCTATCTAATTCCAATTTAATTATCTCCTGTTTCTGTTGCCACTACCTTTCCCGGAAAGCCATTGCATGCCATTAACTTCACTTTGAGTAAAAGACCTACAGTCTTAACTCTCCACTTCTTTAATCTTGGGCTGAATAATTCTTCTGCACTTAATTTGTTGATGCCCTTCATGATCATTAAACATCTCCATCATATCCCCTTCGTATCACTCCTTTCTAGTGAATAAAGCCCCATTTCCCTAACCCTACAAATCATCCTTCCTAAGTTGTGGTGACTAAAACTTCACAACAATATTCCAGATGGGCCTCACTAAGTGTTCAAGTATATACTTCAATTTAATAAAATAATATGTAATAAAGATCATTAAAAAAAATCTGGAAGTTTATCATGACTGAATCAGTCTCTACATCACAGGCAATTGCAATAAGACATTGAGTTGCAGTTGGAGATGATTGATCACCATAGATAGCAGCATCAATGCTCGTACTTACATAGAGCCATATTGGCAGCATTCTTTCTTTCATTTCGATATATGGTTTCCCTTTAATGCATACCTTCTAATGTTGATTTATATTGATGTTCTTGAAGTATTATGAGGGGATTTGTTGTTTGAGCAGTGTTTCAAAAAAAAATTAAAAAATTTTCATCGGAAATGCGACTTCATGGGGCTGCAAAGCCTAAGACCAAAAATAATTGTAAAAATACTATATTGTACTATAAAGTATAACAAAAAACGTATTATGGGTACTGACCTATGAAGATATGACGATGATGAATTAATATATATATATATATAAAATATATATATAAATCTTCTTCTTCTTTCGGCTGCTCCCGTTAAGGGTCGCCACAGCGGATCATCCGTATGATCCGCATAGTGATTTGGCACATATTTTACGCCGGATGCCCTTCCTGACGCAACCCTGGTCGCCTCTTACGACACAGGGATATGGTACACCTATTTAACCGGGGTATACACCGGGCCCAGTGCACTGGTACTCACTTTGCCGACCTCGGAAGGATGACAGGCTGAGTCAACCCCCTGGTGTATTAATTCAGTGGCCGAACGGGCGCTTGAACTCAGGACCTTTTGGATCCCAAGCCGCTGCCCAAACCACTGCGCCAACACCAGGCTCTCATATATATAATATATATATAATATATATATATATATAATATATATATATATATATATATATATACAGTGCTCCCTCGCTATATCGCGCGTTCACTTTTCGCGGCTTCACTACATCGCGGGTTTTCAAATCCTCCAGTAGAAGAGATTTAATGCTCTTCTTGGCTGTGCAGTACTACATTCATCTCATCATCGTCATCAGTAACTGCACAGCTATCATCATCGTCATATCTCATAGGTCAGTACCCATAATACGTTTTTTGTTAACTTTATAGTACAATATAGTATTTTACAATTATTTTTGGTCTTAGGCTTTGCAGCCCCATGAAGTCGCATTTCCGATGAAAATTTTTTAATTTTTTTTTTTTTTAAAATAACTGATTAAATGTGTGTGGGAAGGTTAATAAGAGTGTGTGGATGCTGTTAATGGTTTAAAATACGTTTAAAATATGTTTAAATATATTTAAATATTAAATAATATGTGGTTCTATCTTCGCGGATTTTCACCTATCGCAGGTGGGTCTGGAACGCATTAACCGCGATAGGTGAGGAGCACTGTATATATATTATATATATTATATAATATATATAATATATATATTAATATATATTATATACACACACACACAACACACAACACACAACACACAACACACCATTTAAAACTTCAGTTGAGAAAATATCTCAAAGTTGAGATCTCCAACTCTTTAGTCTTATTGAAAAAGCAAGAAGGCTTTGAGCAAGTTTTTACACCATTTATTGAAGAGCATCATGGAAAAACCTGAATTACAAGAAGCAGTTTTGTTTTTAAAAAACTATAAAGTGTGAGCAATGCAGGTGTTAACATGGGTTATGTTACAACAGCAACTCTGACAAAAGATTGAGAACCAGGTAATTGTCCATCAAGAAGTCGAGTAAGCCATTGGGGAAAAAATCATCAAAAAAAAACGTTGTTCCCTTGACATTTTGTCCAGCCATGTTTAGAAACAAAAGCAACAAGAAAAAAAGAGTAGAGATTGCAGACCTCACCAGAAACTTTGTTGTGTGGCGTGTTACGTAATTAATAAGAGACATAAGGGACATTTTCACAAAAGCGGGTCAGGTAACAGTAAAGAACAAACTCAAAAATCAACTTTCTTTGATATTCTCGAAATAGTGCTTGAACCCCTATAAGGCTTAGAAAAATGTTCAAATGATTTCAGCAACGCAGGATCACATAAGGCCTCTGCACTGACTGGGCAATATATGCTTGATAAAAATTCTCGGACAGTCTTTACCGTTACCTGACCCGCTTTTGTGAAATGTCCATAAGCGGAGTTCGCACTGCGTATTAATTAAAGTTTGGTATTGCGATGAATAAGGTTTTTCTGTAAGATGTATTGCTTTGCATAGTTCAAAGCTAAAATACACATTATTTCAAGATAACATGCGTTTCTGCTCAGAATAGTAATTTTAGAACAAAGAATGGAGTCAGACAAAGCTATTGTTTTGTGAAAAATGCTTGTTAGGCAAAAAGGTTGGCAAGTTATATGTTTTTCTTGAAATGTTGTGCATTTTAGCTTGAACTACGCAAAACAATACATTTTAGAGAAAAACCTTATTCGTGCAAAAACGGTCTAATTTGCCTAAAACAAGCTTTTTCACAACAATAGCTTTGTCTGACTCCAATTTTGTTTCAAATCACAATTTCTTAAGCAAACCGGTTTTTTTGTTCTTTTTGCAATGGTGTGTATTTTAGCTGTAATACGCAAAACAATACATTACACAAGCAACCTTTTCCATGCAAAACAGTCTATTTTGCAACTTTTTGCCTAAAACAAGCATAATGCAAGCAACCTTTTCCATCTGAGTCAGTTGCGGGCCCATTGGGCTCAGACTGGGACACCTTCAGGCTCTCTTCGGAAATAACCTGCATGATGCGGGAGCCTGCTTATATACTCTCTTCTCTACCCTGTTTATTAACATTGTTCTATTGGAGAGGTTTCGAAGCTGTGCGTCCTGTTTTTTCGGCGCAAATTTATCTTGCTCTTACCAAGAGGACGGTGGTGTTCGCCAATTGCTGTGGCAATATTTTGTGCCTCTTACGACAAAAGCTGGAATCCGATGCCCTTTCTGAAGACTCCAGGCTGAGTTGCATCCTGTCCAGTTGGGCTATTCAACTGAAGGTGGGTGTGAAGCGCTGCCACGCTGCCAATTTATCTGACCAAAATCCACCTCCCAATCGTGTCTTTCATAAGATCGACATGCGTAATGCATTTAATTCTGAGGGCGTACATTCTTTTGTCTGAAGTACAAAAGGCTATCCAGTGTCTATCCACTCATCTGGCAGGCATATGCTCGGCCTTCTTGATTTGTCTATGGTAATGAGGCCATTTATTCAGCAACTGGCATTCAACAGAGTGACCCTTCAGGCCAGTCTGTTTTGTTCCCTGGTATCGACTCAAAAGCCAGGGGAGGATCAGTTTAGAGCTCAATATATGGTACCTTGACAACGCATCATTTGGGGATGAACCATGAAAGTGCTGGCTGACCTCCAGAATGTCATTGCTGGTTGACCAACATGCCTTGAGATCAATGTGCACGTTTGAGGCTGACCATCCTCACCATGCATCGTTGGATGACTGTCAACTCACTGAGGCCATATTTTGAGGCAGTGGTCCCTGATATAAGATTGTTCTTGATCAATGACTGTACTCTTCCTCTGGTGCTGTTGATTCTCCCGAGACCTTTGCCCAAAGCTATTATCGAGAAGCAGACGACTTGAACCGAATGGCTGACGCCTGTGAGCAAATTGATGCACAAAGTATTGTGCTGCTCCAAAAACTGTTTTCCCTGCCCAAAGATCCTTATATCTTGCATGCATCCCCCTCTTACCTGAATGGTGCACAGCTAGGAGCTTTTGACCGCACTCTTTGCGAAACCATTATAAAATTCTCAATGTTGCTTCAACCAATTCTGCTTGGATGCAAGCCATGCTCCCAGTTACCAGGGAGTCTGGGTTTCAGGAGGGCTGTTGACATCACCCTCCCTTGGTTCATCTCATTGCTGGCAGTTCACCCCTTAATCATGTCATCTCTCTCCTGCATAAACGGTTTAGTGCAAATTGGGAGTTAGCAGCCGGGTGTTGTCTTGGAGTTTAGTCCATATCGCGTTTGCGAAACCCGAAGGCCTGTCCGGCTAAGCCAAAAATCATGGGTGTTGAGGTGCAAGAGTGTCTGTTTGTCAGCCTGATGAACAGTATGGATCAGATCACCAGAGACCATTCTTTTTGGTCGCACACTAAGGAAAGTGGATGTGGCGTCATCAGTCCCCGTTCCCTCTTTTGAACACAGCTGACCCCGAGTCTTTACAGGTTGCAGTTGCAACCATCAGTCTGTGCGAGTTGGAGCATCAGTCTGTGAGTGCATAAATGTCGATGCGGCATTATGACGGATACACTTTGACACCATGGTCTGTCGTGCCATTTCAGTGCCTGTCGATCTTTAGTTATTTAGCCTTAAACAATCTGGTCAAACGGCCCTTTTGGGGCAGGGATACCATCTGTCCTGAACCCCTTGCAAAAGACCTTGGAAAAAACACACCGCCCGGATGTCTTGACCATCGTCCCACACAAGAATGGAAAAGCCTAAATTGAGATTGCACCTGTGTGGACACTCTCGCCAAATCATACGTTTAACAATACAGCCTTAATGGCTGGAATGGCTGTGCCACTGATGCAGAAGTTCTAAACGCAATAAAGACACACCAGCCTCAGCCAAACTTATTTATTTGAACAATCGCCATCAAAACACCAGAAAGTATGGCCGATCCTACGTCCAACATCATTAATGATATCGATAGAAGGCTCGTTGCATCCACTGGCGAAACAAGGCAACTGACCTGGTTTAAGCAGCGACTCGAGCTTGGCCATCCAGCAGGAAATGCCATCAGTATTCCGTCTTTGGCGCAGAAGAACAAACCCCCACATTTACACCATTTTAAAGTCTGTTTTTTCCAGGGAGGGTGGGGTTAATTTTTCGAAGAAAAAAAGAAAAAAAATAATAGCAGTTCAAGAGGAAAGAATTTTTTTAAGATTATGTTCAATCCAATATGCTGACAGACATGTGACATTAATTATTCGTGAATAGCCTGGTATCCCCATGCTTGGGAACATTGTGTGAAGTTTCCCCTCAATCTGTCTAGTTGGAGAAGATCTTTATAGTTTCATGTAAATCAATATAGCTGCCAAACCATGTGCACGATAAGCACAGAATGAGTGAATCTTTTGTTCCTCGTGTAGCGGTCATACATAATAAACTTTCGCCTCGATCTGTTCACCACTTCAGAGAAGATTTTTTAAGGTTTTTTTGAAAAAAACAACAACATGGGCTGCCGATTCACGTGACCTGACGCTCATCTTTTTTTTTCTGTTGGACCATTTTATCCCAAGATAACCCTCAAATTTTCATAGTGTCAGATGTAACATTCACATATACAGGAACCTTGAACATAAAAAAAAATCACATCCACCCATCAATCCATTGAGACCATACTCTGTACAGAGCGTTGTGCTGCCTAGCAGTCTCTTGGTGATTGGCACAATCCTTAATGGTCGCCACTCCGACACAGTGAACCAGCAAGATGCACTCATTTGCGACCTCAGATAACAGGCTGAATCAACCCCACCTGGTATTAATTCAAAAGTGGAGGGATTTGAACTCAGGATTCCTAGGATCCCCAAGCCCACCACCCGAACCATTAACCAACACCAAGCACTGTACACTTAATCCCATCACTATTTCCACCCCACACAAAAAAACACACACTCTGCCCAGATTTATCCCATCTCGTCTATCTCTCTTCTTT
>CM068953.1:170532879-170555909 GCA_035128595.1 Eptatretus atami | reverse complement strand
ATACCAAGGGTACTTACCAAGAGGGTCACTGTGGGCTAGCAAAATTTAGGGGGAGGGGTAACGTGAACATGAATATCTTTGTCTAGACTCGACCAATTTTCAATATTGAGGTATCATTGGCTTCCTATTATAATTCTCTATCAGAGTATGTGCAGTTATTTGAGAAATGGCCTTTGCCATGGCATCACCAAAGCTAAATATCACACTAATTCAAACTTTCTGACATTTTAATTGTGTCTCATATGAAGGTGAACGGTGTTTCTCAATTACTACTGGTATGTATGCATTTTGGAAATCAAACGCTTAAGAAAGTATTGTTCTGGAGAAATTCATATACATACAGAGGTACGCATAAAGAAAACTGCAACTTATTTTTAGCGTTCGTCTTTTACTAGTGTATAGCAACACGGAAGCACATACATCAGAGCCGAGCATAATAGTTGTCTTTGGCAACACGGAAGTACATTAGTGAAAGCCGAGTATAATAGTTGTCTCTGGCAGCACGGAAGCTACTCATTCATCATAGTGGATGATAATAGTTATCATGGTCGACACTGGGAGCTGTGCATGACAACACAGAAGCACATTAGTGAGAGCGAATCATAATAGTTGTTGCATGGTTGCACGGAAGCACATTCGTCAGAGCGGTTTGTAATATTTGTGTCTGGCAACAAGGAATCACATTCGCCATGGAAGCATGAAATGTCATCTGTTGTACCTTTTAGTCAGCGTCTTCTTCACCACTGGATTCAAAGATTGTTCTTGGATTTTCACAAGTTTCTTCGGCCATACATGCACATGCTGCTGTGCATGGCATGTGGTTGGTTCTGCATGTGCGTCGGCTCGGCGACATAGAGACTTCTTGCAGTGACAGGCAGTCAGCTCCGGAGACCCCGTTGGTGCTGGATCTTTGGTCATGAGCACAGGCTGCAGGGCACAATCCTGAATTTTCCAGCCATGTCCGCATCTTGCGCAGTTTGATGCCGTGGAAACCAAGGCCTTCAAGATTATTGGAATCTCCCACAATTAATCTGAGTCTAAGGGCCTATCACTTTCCCATTGCAGACAGGTAGTGGTCTCTCTATCTACTACTGCCTCCTTTCTGGTCTTGCACCCTCGGCTCTTTCTGTGTTCTGCCCCCCCTTGAGGTTTCTACATGTCACACATGGTCCACCATCAACCCCCTTCTGGTGAAACCTGCAAAATCCAGAATCGCTGCTTACCTCTATTTATTTGAACATCTTTTCTGCCACCTGTGTTACCAACTTCCACATTTTCTTCAATCTCATTCTTCCTTCCAGGTCTTCAAGACAGCTGTTCACCACCATCTCAGAGCATCCCCAACCCAAAACCATGATCTTTTATACCCCCATTAATGCCCACCTCTTTCCAAATTTCCAGTTTTTCCTTCCTGAGACTTGCTTATGTATCCTTAGCCATCCTGAGCATCCTCCCCTAAACTCTCATTGGTCCCCACATTCCTTTTTTCTCCAAGTCTCCCTCTATTTTGTCCCTCAACCCTGTATATTGGTGGGCATCCCCATCTATTTCTCCTGTTCCTTTTGTTGTGTTGCTTTCTGATCTGTTATGTATTCCAGCTCTTCCACAAGTCTTAACTTTGTATTTAAAAAGAAAAGAAGTACGTCATTTTATTGTCTGTTGGTTGTCTGAACAGATCAAAATGATTTTCACCTGGGTTTAGGGGTAGAGTTAACCACTAGTTTCTAAACTTTGGAGAGAAATTACAAGAAGGATAATTAGCTGTTGGTTTGCAGCATATCTGGAGCCATGGCTATGCTGTTTATGCGCCGTGGCCTCCCATAGATCAGGATGGGAATTTAGGATTTATTAAATGGACCATCAGACAACAGCATGCTCTTTTCAAAAGGACAGCAAGCATAACATTCACTCTGAAAGATGGCATTTTCATTGACAACATCCGACCTGCAAAGCACCAGAATGATAGTTTTGTAGTCGAGCTGGGAATTGAATCCAGACCCCCAAACAGCTATTCTAGTTGGTCCATCAAACAGATCAAGATCACAGCAATGCTTGATCAGTTGTGCACGGGGCTCACAGACAGTCGTCGTGGCTTTGCTCGGTGGTGTTTGTCTGTCTTTACGAACTGCGATTATACTTTACTATTTGAACGCAGCATCAGCTGCCACATTGGAGGCTGTGGTTGCCCTCGTGGTTCTTCTGCACCAATGGCTCATCATTCACTACAGAAGTTCTCCAATAAGTTGTGGCTGGTAAGACTTATCCTTTTCCTGACTTGCTATTCCTGGTTCTCACTGTCTATGTCCTCCGGCACTCAGCATCCTCCAATTACTCCTGATTCTTTTTGTCCCTCCTCACCCTTTTTCTAGTTCCACCCCACGACTTTATACATTGGAAAATAGGAGATTGTGATGGTATCTGATGGAGATGTTTAAGATAATGAAGGGTGTGGACATGACATGTGCAGTGGAGTTTTTCAGCAGAGTGGACTGTGTTCGGACCAGGGACCATCACTTGAGGGTAAAGAAGATGAGAGTTAGGACAGTTTTAAGGCAGGGGGTCTTTCAATCAGAGTGGTTAATGCATGAATGGTCTCCCTGGAAAGGTTGTGGCAGTGAAGGGGTGGATAGGTTTAAATGGGAATTACATAGGATACCTAGCTGGATGCATTGGAGAAAGAGGGGTATGGGTATATTGGCAGGACTTGTCCGTAGCCTATGTGTGGATGGGTGATGATACTGGGGTTGGCAGAGCATAGGCATGCTTGGCCGAATGGCCACCTCCTCCACCAATGTTCCTTGTGTATTTGTTTTTATTCCTTCCTGTTGTCCATCAGTTTGCCAAACAGCAACCACACTCGAATATAGCAAGTAGTGTAACCTGGTGCCAAGGTAATCTCAAAGAAGCAGTGTAACCTCCAAGAAGATCAGACCACTTTTTTGTGTACAAAATTGAGGCTCGTTGAAGAGCAAGAACACAGAGTGGACCGAACATAACATAAGAAGAGCATCATGGAAAGGTGGGGATTGAAGGGGGAAATGGGTGGGGGAATACACCAAAAGAAGGCTAGAGGGACAATTAGAGGAAGAATGGGCATGGAGGAGAAAGCGAACAAAGGGAGGGGTGATGAGGACGGAGGGGTAAAGGAGCTAGCGAGATACAAGCTCAATGACAAGAAGAGGAAGGGAAAAACCAAGGATGAAACATAAATGGAAGAAAAAACGAAAATGAGCTTGGGGAAAACAATAACAACCAGAAAAAGGAAAGGGTGGGCTTGGGGAGGGTAAATGGAGGTAGAAAAGATCATGAGTATGGATAGGGAATGACCTGAGATGGTTGTGAACTGCCACATTTAAACCTGGAGGGAAGAATGGGATTGAATAGACTGAGGAAGTTGGTTCTGCATGTAGGAGAGAAGAGGAATAAATGAGTGGAGGTGAGCAGTGAGCCTGAACTTCTTCAAGAGGTTTGCTGAGGAAGTAGATGCAAGGGTTTGTGTGTGTGTAAGACAGAGAGAGAGAGAGAGACTGAGACTTCTGTCTGCTTATCTGAAGGATGAGGGACGTCATGGCAGAGGGTGGAGTCATCAGCAAAGTGATAAACAGGATTTTCCAGGGAATTAGAAAGTTTATTGATGGATATGAGGAACAAGATTGGTCTGAAGACACTGCCTTGGGGCACTCCATCCTCGACAGGGTGAGGAGATGAGAGGATCCTGTTGAAAACCACGTGCTGACTACGAGAGTAGAGAAAGCTGGAAAGTCACGGGAGAAGGTGGCTAGATTGTTACATTTTTTCTCCAACTTTTAAAGTCTTATTTTATTTAACCCTAACTGCACCGGTAGGGGGAGGGGGGGTTGAGAGGGTGGTCCTCAACATTTCTTGCCAATTTCATCGCAACCTCTGGGGATTTTGAATTCTCTCGGATTTTTTTCTCCAAGGTCTTGCACACATTTTGAATAATTATAGAAAAACAATAAAATACATAAAAAAAATAAAATTAACATATTATAAAAAATTTTTTTTACCATCACATTGATTATGTGATTATCTATGCGTGTTCAAATTTTCAAGTTCATTGGACCATCGATGGCAGGACCCAGTGAGGGAAAGCTCAAATTCACCCAGTTCAGTTAGGGTTAAATCGAATTATATACTTGAACACCATGGAACACAAATCACCTTATTGGCAACTTTCAATAACCTTCCATTTAGCAGGACTTGGAAAAAATATTCATGCTGTCATGCCCTGAGGGAAGAATAACTGTTTCAGATTCGATATTCTGACTAATACTGCAGGGCGTAGTGCTGTGTGGTTCCAATCACGACTGTTATGCAAGTGAGACCCAGGAGTTTGAATGACTGAACCTCCTCAATACGATTGTTGAGAAAGTAGATGGTGGGGTTTTTTGCCAAATCGTCCTCTCGGAGGGAGAGAGAGATAGTGAGAATGTGACATTTGTCAAAACTGAAAGAAATATTCCAAAAGTTTGACCAGCTTGTAACTTTGTCAAGGTCTGAAGAAAGGAAAGAGGCTGCAGCCTGCCTGTCTGAAGGATGAGGGATGTCACAGCAGAGGGTGGAGTCATCATTAAATATATAAGGAGGATTTTCCAGAGTCAGAGAGATTGTGATGAAGATCATGAATAGGACTAGGCCCAGAGCACTGCCTTGTGGCACTCCAACCTTGACAGAGAGACGAAAGGATTCCGTTGAGAGCCACATGTTGGATCCGCATGAGAGCCGGATCTCATGTCTGACATTGAGGGCCTCCATTGTTGGGTGAGTAGAAGCAGCATGTCCAAGGTGGAGTGACCTAGTCTGAATCTGAATTGATGACGTGAGATGAGGTTATTGGAGAAAAGGAAGGATTTCATATCAACTGCGATGATGGATTCCATGACCTTGCTGATGATTAGAAGTAAGCTGATATGTCTGTAGTTAAGGGGATCAGTTTTTGCTCCTTTTTCAAGTAATGCAGTGATGTTGGAAGATGACCGGGCACAAATGACAGGGTGAAAAGGGCAGAGAGAGAGGATGCGGAAGACCAGCGGAGTAGGTTTTTAGGGTGTGAGATGATGCCGGCCAGTCAGTAAGAGTCAGAGTCGAGGATTGAATGAACCTTCTCCACCTTCTCATGTGCAAAAGACACAGAGTCCAGGAGCAGTTGGGTACGACAGGAAATGACGGGTACTGAAAGAGAGGGTTGAAGACACACGATTTGGAAGCAAACACAGAATTGAGGTATTCAGCATCCTCATGAGCAGAGTCGGCTGTGGTGCCATTTGAAGTGAGGGAAGGGATGGAAGGGGAGCATACACCAGAGACAGACTTAACAAGGTGACACCAGGTTTTAAAAGAGGGACACAAGTTTGAACGTTCATTCTTGAGGTTGGACAGATTTTGTTTTCCGGCTGTCCTGAGAGTGGACACACACTTGTTGTGGACTTTTTGGAACACAATGAGATTGCCTTCAGTCAGATTTGCCTTCCAGCAAGAGAAAGCAAGTTGTTTCAGAGCAACTGCTTCACCACGGGATTCAGTGTACCATGGGCGGGAAGAAGGGTAGGATAATTGAAGACAAGATGGGATGAATCTGTGCATGAGAAAGAGCAGATTGCTGTGAAAGAATTCCCAGGCTGAGTTAACCTCAGGGGCAGTAGATATGGGAGACCAGTCCTGAAGAGAGATGGCTGCTTGCAGTTCCTATCAATCTGCTTGAGTGAAATGCCAGACTCACCATTGTTGAGGAAGTTCTCTGAGAATAGCCAGAGAGATGTTGACTTGCACAAGCACATGATCACATGAACCAATTTGAGCAGAGGAAGTGCGGGAGACATTTGCAGGAAAGTTAGTGATCACCAAATCCAGAACAGAGGATTTGCCATTGGGAGAAATCCAGGTTGGAAAGTTTACAGATTGAGTCAGTCCCATGGAGTCACAGAAGTTCTTTGCTGAAGTGCCATGGCTGATGAGAGAGTTACCAACACCCAGCCAAGTTGCATGGTGACAATTGAAATTGCCACATATGAGGAAGATTGGGTTGGGATGAGTGGTTAAAAGTTTGTCCATGTTCTATCAGAGAGAAATGTCGATCGAGTCGTCACTGTTAAGGAGGACGGTACAACACACAGATGAACAATAGGTGGGAGCGGAGGGGAAATCACAGCCAGAGGTACTCCTGGGGATTGGCAGGTGTAAGATCAGTACAAGGGCAGTGATAAATTTAGTCATTGATGTAAAGAGCAACTCTGCTGCCAGGACATGGTTCAGGCCTATCAAATTGGAGGAGACAGTAACTGGGAGAGACACTAAGGAGTGAGGGACGTTCTATGGGAGGAAGGATTCTGTTAAACAGATGATGTCTGGATTGTCGGCAGTGGCCTGCATTGAGAGATTTATCAGTTTAGAGCGGAGATCTCGGATGTTTGAGCTCCACACAGTTAGAGATGCGGGGGAGGAAGCTTTGGGATGATGAAGTATGGCAGGGAGGCTTTGTGGGGCAAGGTGAGGCTTTGGTGGGGTGGTTGAGGGGGAAGATTGTGAGTGTGTGGTTTGTGGGGAAGGTTTTGTGTGTGGGGTGCGAGGGATGCAGAAAGGGGGACATGAAGCTTTGAGGTGGTGGGGTGGGGGGTGTATGCTTTTCCTGATTCCAAATTCCAAACTTTAACAAATGGAGATAGAGATCATGAGATGGGAGATTAGAACGCTTTATTGTTAAACGGACGGAGAAATGCTGTGCTGTATGAGCGGGGTTGAGGGAGCGGGGTAGGGGCAGTGTGGTAGGGCAGGTGGGGGGGGGGGGTTGGTGGACGAGGTGTAGAGCAGTCAAACACCTCAGAAAAGAAGAAGAAGTAGAGACATATATTGTGATGGAGAAGAACACGTGTAGCAATTGCGAAGGAGATACAAGGGTTGAAATGTATTCTTAAAATGATTTTTTTCTTTCTTTCAAAGAAGAAGCGTTTTATGTAATGTAAATTCAGTTTGGTGAAAAGAGGGGGGTGGGGGTGGGAATGTAGAACCAGAAGAGGAAGGAAATTCAATAGAAATGAGAATCGTTTAGGAGTGAAATTGAAAGTTTTTTTGGGGGGTTTCTTTGTTTGTTTTGATTGTTTGAAGTGAGGAGTGGAAAGAGAAATAGTAAATAGGATAGGATAGTGTTGATAGGATAGAAGGAAGATACCTGGGAACATACCCAGGATTTATGAAAGATACACTTGCTATCAGAGGGAAGGCTTTGACCCTTGACAATACGTAATTGGATGTGACATCCTCCATAGACGACTGGTAGGTACTTTATAGGTTGATCGGTTTGTATGTTGGTAGATTTTTTTTATTTTATTTTTAGGTTTTGTGTTGTATTAAACCAAGAGTGTCTGTGCCATCCCTCCATGGGAAGTCTAGTGACTTCCTGATAACGAATTTAGTTGTGTGGCAATGACTGAATTGGAAAAGACATAAAAGGAGCATCGCCATTGACAACACATAGACCGTGGTACAGCTAGTTATCTGCCATGTTTGATAGCACAGGAAGCCAGGCAAAGGCAATTTCAATCATGTGTTTGCATGTTCATTAAAGGGAAAAATCTTGGATTTTTTTCACCTTTTATGTGATCGATTTTCAATATGAAACCTATCAAGTAACTATAACACTTTCCCTTATCCTTTCCTTTTTCAGAAGAAAGTTCTTGAACAAATACTGATTAGTACTGGAACACACCTCTGTGTCGCCCCTTCTCCACTGGGAAATAGGAGTTACTCTCCAAGCGCATTTGTGAAATGAAAAAAAACTTTTAAAATCTTCATTTCGAATGAATTACAAACCCAATCGCTTATCAATTTTGATTTGACGGGATCCGTTGTTCCCCTCGGACCCGAATTCAGCTCCTGCGCACCAGTGTAATGGGGCATGGTCTCCAACAACGAATGCACCACTGGGCAGAGAGGGATTGATTGGACTCAAAGTCCTATTGATAGGACCGATGTTACTGTTTGAACATTGTCTGCCAAGTCGGTGGTTTAAGAACAATGCTTCCGCTGGCGAATCTGACACACAGAACACAGGACACACAGAGACACACAGAGACACACAGACAGAGAGAGACACAGAATATTGATTTTTTTTTTACATGTTAAATATCTAATTAACAATTTGTGAAACGGTTGAGTTGTATTTTATTATTTACTGATCATGTCATTTTGATATTTGAACAATATTGTAAATCTTATGTGATTTATTTCATCCTTGTCTTTTTCATGTGAATAATATTTTTAGTTTAGCTCATTTTCACATCTTTATGAAATATTTTAGCACAAACTATTCTGATTAACTCTCCTGCCATGAAGCCAGGCACTAATTACCTCTGCCACCAAAGGTGAAGGAGGTTATGTTTTCACTCCTTAAGTCTGTTTGTCTGTGTTCTTGTTGGTTAGTCTTGCCAAAAGGAAGTTTTTGCAAGATATGTTAGTCAGTCTGTATGTTTTTTTTTTTTTTTTTTTTTTTTTTTTTTTGTTTGTTTGTTTGTTTGTCTGTAATCACGAAAAAAAAATTCTGCAGACCACAGTTTTCATTGGAAATTTTTGTAACTTCACATATCAGAGGCCTATGGAGGTCCCTTTCAGGCCATAAAATTTTGAAGGTCAAGGTCAAAGGTCAAGGTCACTTTTTTCGCAAATCAGGGTAATCGACAAAACCCTTATTTTTTGAGTAATTTTGATCGGATCGTCTTCAAACTTCATGGGAATATAGTTCATGGTCTGGCGCTCAGCTGATTAATTTTGGTGGCGATTGGCCTTGACCTTCATGTGTTTTTTTTGTTGTTGTTGTTGTTTTTTTTTTTCTGTAATCACGTATAAATACTCTGCAGAGCACAGTTTTCATTGGAAATTTTTGTAACTTCGCATATCAGAGGCTATAGAGGTCTTTCAGCGCATAAAATTTTGAACGTCAAGGTCAAGGTCAAGGTCATTTGTCGCAAATCAGGGGAGTCGACGAAACTTATTTTTGAGTAATTTTGATCGGATCGTCTTCAAACTTCATGGGAATTATATTTCATGGTCTGGCATTCAGATGATTAATTTTTGGTGGCGATTGGCCTTGACCTTCATGGTTAACGCTAAGGTCAAACATATTTGACCCAAGGTCAAATTTTCAAGTTTTAGGAACCATATCGTGTAGTACCTTAAATTGAACACCTCGATGAGTGCTTTCTAGATATATCAAGCTTGAGACATTATGACGTGATTTGGTGACGTTTTGAGGCAAACGCATATTATTCTTGCCAAAACGAAGTTTTTGCAAGATATGTTAGTCAGTCTGTATGTTTTTTTTTTTTTGTTTGTTTGTTTGTTTGTTTGTTTGTCTGTAATCACGAAAAAAAATTCTGCAGACCACAGTTTTCATTGGAAATTTTTGTAACTTCGCATATCAGAGGCCTATGGAGGTCCCTTTCAGGCCATAAAATTTTGAAGGTCAAGGTCAAAGGTCAAGGTCACTGTCGCAAATCAGGGGAATCGACAAAACCCATATTTTTTTGAGTAATTTTGATCGGATCGTCCTCAAACTTCATGGGAATATAGTTCATGGTCTGGCGCTCAGCTGATTAATTTTTGGTGGCGATTGGCCTTGACCTTCATGTGTTTTTTTTGTTGTTGTTTGTTTTTGTTTTTTTATCTGTAATCACGTATAAATCACTCTGCAGAGCACAGTTATCATTGGAAATTTTTGTAACTTCGCATATCGAGGCCTATGAGGTCCCTTTCAGCGCATAAAATTTTGAAGGTCAAGGTCAAAGGTCAAGGTCACTTTGTCGCAAATCAAGGGGAGTCGACGAAACCCTTATTTTTTGAGTAATTTGATCGGATCGTCTTCAACTTCATGGGAATATAGTTCATGGTCTGGCATTCAGCTGATTAATTTTGGTGGCGATTGGCCTTGACCTTACATGGTTAATGCCTAAGGTCAACATATTTGACGCCAAGGTCAAATTTTCAAGTTTTAGGAACCATATCGTGTAGTACCTCAAATTGAACACCTCGATAGAGTGCTTTCTAGATATATCAAGCTTGAGACATTATGACGTGATTTGTGACGTTATGAGGCAAACTGATATTTTTCATGGTTACTCTGTAGAACGATTCTCATCGGAATCTCTCGTAGGCAGATATTCCTCAAGGAGTCGCTCCTGGTGGATAGCAGCTCTGTTCACCTCAGTGTGACCTTAAAGAAGTCACACGTGGTCACCTTTTGGCAAGATACGGATACCCTACGGGTGACATTGGTTTATTTGTTTGTTTGTGTGCAGGATATGTCAAAAAGTTGTGAACGGATTCGGACGAAACTCGGAAGACACGTTGGGTGCATCGCAAGGATGAATTGATTAGATTTTGGTGAAGATCCGAAAATTATTTAATTTTTAAAGTGATTCTTCACCATTGAGAGATAGGGCCAAAAACGATATAATACTGTATAGCATGGTATTTCAAAAATGTATTGGGCTCGATATGTTCTCGTGGGTCAGGCATTACGTGGCGGAGGTATGCGCTCTACCGAGTGGCCTTCAGTTTGAAATATGTGATGTTACTGTTTGAACATGATCTTCTGACTGGTCCTACAAGGGACACTGTTTGATCAGAGACAGAAAGATAAACAGGCTAAAAAGAATAAATTACAACAAATTGAACAAGAAAGAGAATTGCTTTGCAATACATGTCCCACACCGATGTCATATGTTCTAAGTCCAAAAAGGGCATAACTGGAAAATTGACGAAACGTCCTGAAACTCAAACTTGTTCTGTAAACTTATCAAAATAAAGCTATGTATGTACCAAGATTCCGTTGAATATGTTAAAGGGTATGGGAAAAAGTCTTAAAAAACAAAAACACAGGTGGGATGGATGGACGTACGGACAGATTGAGGGCAAAGCTATAGTCCCCTCCAGTGAAACCGATAGGGGACGAAAAATAATGAAATGAGTCTGGAAACCAGAAAACCATGGAAAAACTAGAACGGCACTTGGTGGAACACTTACCTCCATCAGGCTGAAAAGTTTGTGTTTTGTATGCACTGATATGCCGGATCTGGATCCGGACCTGAACCAAAATCTAATTGGCCAGTTCTTGTCACCGACCCAAGTCATCCACCAAGTTTTATTTTAATCCATCCAAAACGTTTTGATATATCATGCTATATATTGTTTTTGGTCCTATTTCTCAATTGTGAAGAATCTTTTAAGAAATTCTTGTATCTAGATCCATATCTGGATCTTCACCAAAGTCTAATCAATTCGTTGTCACATACCCAACTTGTCCAACATGTTTTATCCAAATCCATCCATAACTTTTAGATGATATCGTTTTCACATACAGCCAAATAGACAAACAGGGGTGAAAACATAACCTTCATCGACCGTCGGTGGTGGAGGTAATAATAGGTTCATAAGCTGGTACTTACAGTAAAATCTAAAATATTTTACATGTTAAATATGGAATTAATTTGTGAATATAATAAACATTACCTAGTTTGTGTCGTTACACATTGTCTACAATTAAATATGAACTTACAATATTTTCTTCTGTTTGCAATCTTTAGTTTAAACAGCAGGCTATGCTCTTATTCAATTTTTGAACTCGACATGCTACTGCCTGGGAACCCTACAAAAAAGGGGAAAAACGCCGTCCATAGCAAAACATGTTTTTTGAAAAGACAACAACATGAAAACAAAACACAAATAAGTCCATGTTTTTGGTTTCCAGCTTCATGTGCTTGTGTGCATGTGTGTGATGTATACATGCAGTACATGTATGTCACATCTTACATCAGGTCTGGCCTCCTTTAGAGCTTCATAGATTACTCAAGGTAGTTGTCGGCTAGAAAAGGTCCTATTGAGGCAAGGCGGTCAACTCATAAAAGATATATTCTTATGAAAGATAAAATGGGATTATTAATGTCTCCACATTATTACAATTACAAGAAATGACCAATTTTTCCCTTCCTCATTCCAGTCTCTTCAATACTGTACTATATCCCATAAATTCGTTTCCTCTACACCTCTGACTCCCTCTCTCCTCTCAACCTCATTTCCTTTTTCTCCCTCCAACCCACCTTGCCTTCCCTTCCTTATCCGAAACTTACTTCTTAACTTCGTCGCTTGTCTCTTTGTATACATAATAGGTAGATGTTTCCATAGCGGATGAGATGGCCGGATTACGTTTAAGGGATGTTGATGCGATGCAGCATATCTGACATCAGATGTAGTCAGGAATCGAACCGAGAACTGGACAACTTAGGGGAAAGTGATTTAGCACTTTGATATGAGAAATATTTAGAATATGAGAAATATCTGTGGATGAGATGAGTCGGATTCGTAGCATTTCCTGGTAATACAATTAGTTAACGGCAGCAGTGGTTATAACACACGCGGGTGCGTGCCTTTGATGTCCCTTGATATGGATGCAGTTGGCAGGATTAGAAGGGGCAGACCAAAATTGAGGTGGAAGGAGGTGGTGGAGAGGGAGATGAGAGAAGTGGAGGTGTATCGAGTATGCCTGGGAGTCTAGACAAAAGGGTGCGGAGAGAAGAAAATAGAATTATGGCTTACACCATAAGAAGGTGGGATTAATTAGGGCCATGAAAGTAGTAGTAGCAGTAATAGTAGTAGTAGTTGTAGTGGTAGTAGTAGTATTAGGAGGAGATAGGAATATTAACATAAGTGGCTATATAAGACAAGTGACTCTCTGTTGCAAGTTTTTTTTTACATTTTTTGTAGTCATATATTTATAATATAAAAGTAACCTTTTTTGCAGTTTCGAAAAATCATGTGGTCAGACATTCTCCTTCAATCTCGGTTTGTTTTTCCCCACACTGTCCTGGTAAAAAGCAACCGTACCCCCCTTTTTTTTCTTCTTTGTATCCCAAGTTGAGGCTTGTGTAAGAGCTAATACACAGAAACATATAACAAGGCAGGAGACAAGAGGGGTGGGAGAGGGAAGCACAAAATAGTGGGGAACAAAGACAATAGGATATGTATGGAAGGGATTCAGTTGGGGCAGGGTACATGGGGTAAACAAAATGGTACTACAGAGACTTTCAGGAAGGAAAACAGGGAATTTGAAGGAGGTGGGTTTGGGGTGGATTAACAGGGGTAGAAAGATCAAGATTTTGGATGGGGGAAGATAAGAGATGGTGGTGAAACAGCCGTTTTGAAGACCTGGAGGGAGTAGTGGGATTGAAGAGAGTGTGGGAGTTTGTTCCCGAGGCGGGAAAAGAGAAATGAAAGAGTGAAGGTGAGCAGTGATCTTTGATTTTGGCAGTTTCACCATAAGGAGATTTTTGGTGGACCTTGAGTGCCCTCTGGAAATATAGGATGGGGGGGGGACAGATCACAGATAGGGCTGGGGGGCGGGGGCGAAGCGCTGGAGAGGAGATGGTGGAAGACAGAAAGACCACCCCCAGGCAAAAATGCTAGTTAGAATTATAGGAGATGAGAGTTGTACTCTCATATACTACAGTAGTTTGCAGAGAATTACTACAGGAAAGGAATGGTATTTTTGCCTGGGCCGACCTGCCTCCGGTGGGAGAGTGAGGGACCCAAAGACTCAGTTTCATCATGGGAGATATCAATGTTCCTAAAAGTCTTGGTTTCCACGGCGTAAAGTCGAGCTAGGTGTGAGGCAGGAGCACCACCCCAAAGAGGGGAGCAGTACTCCATCAGACGGCAGATGAAAGCTTTGTAAATGGTTTGAAGCTCAGGTGGGCCAAGGAAGGACTTTGCATGATGGAAGATGCCCAGTCAGCGACTTGCTGTGGAGGCCAGCTTGGAGTTGTAGTTTTCAAGGAAAGATTGTGGCAGATAGTGAGGGAAAAAAGCTTGATTGAAAGGACTTCTTCAAGAGGATTGTTGAGAAAAGTAGATGGAGGGTGGGGGGGGTGGAGGGTTCCAGATGGTCCTTTCAGAGAGGCATGGTGAGGGTGTGAGATTTGTCAGGATTGAAAGACATGTTCCAAGTGTTTGACCAGCTTGTGATTTTATCCGGATCTGCAGAGAGTGAAGAGGGTGCTGCCCGCTGATCAGAGGGATGAGACATGGTACGGCAGAGGGTGGAGTCATCAGCAAAGAGATAAAGAGGATTTTCCAGGGAATCTGAGAGCATCATTTGATGAAAACCAGAAAAAGAACAGGGCCAAGAACACTGCCTTGAGGAACTCCAGCCTGGACAGGAAGAGAAGATGAGGATATGAGAGGAAGTCTGCGAGCCATGAGTGGAGATTGCCTTGGAAACCATAAGAAGAGAGTTTGGTGAGTAGTGCGGGATGCCAGACCGTATTGAAAGCTCGCGCTATGTCTAGGGAGATAGCTCTGATCTCATGTTTGGCATTTAGGACCTCCATCCATAGTTGGGAAAGCAGAAGTAAGGTTGTAGGGTCACTCCAGGGTTGAGTGACCTGGTCTAAATCCAAATTGATGATCAGAAATCAAGCCATTGGAGAAGAGGAAGGCATCGGTAAACTACATGCTGCAGAATGGAATACCAGGGAAGAAGGTCATGGAATCCATCATCGCTTCTGACATCAAATCCTTCCTCTTCTCCAATGGCTTGATTTCTGATCATCAATTTGGATTTAGACCAGGTACTCAACCCTGGAGTGACCCTACAACCTTACTTCTGCTTTCCCAACTATGGATGGAGGTCTAAATGCCAAACATGAGATCAGAGCTATCTCCCTAGACATAGCGCGAGCTTTCAATACGGTCTGGCATCCCGCACTACTCACCAAACTCTCTTCTTATGGTTTCCAAGGCAATCTCCACTCATGGCTCGCAGACTTCCTCTCATATCCTCATCTTCTCTTCCTGTCCAGGCTGGAGTTCCTCAAGGCAGTGTTCTTGGCCCTGTTCTTTTTCTGGTTTTCATCAATGATCTCTCAGATTCCTGGAAAATCCTCTTATCTCTTTGCTGATGACTCCACCCTCTGCCGTACCATGTCTCATCCCTCTGATCAGCGGGCAGCACCCTCTTCACTCTCTGCAGATCCGGATAAAATCACAAGCTGGTCAAACACTTGGAACATGTCTTTCAATCCTGACAAATCTCACACCCTCACCATGCCTCTCTGAAAGGACCATCTGGAACCCTCCACCCCCCCCCACCCTCCATCTACTTTCTCAACAATCCTCTTGAAGAAGTCCTTTCAATCAAGCTTTTTTCCCTCACTATCTGCCACAATCTTTCCTTGAAAACTACAACTCCAAGCTGGCCTCCACAGCAAGTCGCTGACTGGGCATCTTCCATCATGCAAAGTCCTTCCTTGGCCACCTGAGCTTCAAACCATTTACAAAGCTTTCATCTGCCGTCTGATGGAGTACTGCTCCCCTCTTTGGGTGGTGCTCCTGCCTCACACCTAGCTCGACTTTACGCCGTGGAAACCAAGACTTTTAGGAACATTGATATCTCCCATGATGAAACTGAGTCTTTGGGTCCTCACTCTCCACCGGAGGCAGGTCGGCCCAGGCAAAATACCATTCCTTTCCTGTAGTAATTCTCTGCAAACTACTGTAGTATATGAGAGTAAAACTCTCATCTCCTATAATTCTAACTAGCATTTTTGCCTGGGGGTGGTCTTTCTGTCTTCACCATCTCCTCTCCAGCCTTGCCCCCCCCCCCAGCCCTATCTGTGATCTGTCCCCCCCCCATCCTATATTTCCAGAGGGCACTCAAGGTCCACCAAAAATCTCCTTATGGTGAAACTGCCAAAATCAAAGATCACTGCTCACCTTCACTCTTTCATTTCTCTTTTTCCCGCCTCGGGAACAAACTCCCACACTCTCTTCAATCCCACTCTCCCTCCAGGTCTTCAAAACGGCTGTTTCACCACCATCTCTTATCTTCCCCCATCCAAAATCTTGATCTTTTCTACCCTGTTAATCCACCCAAACCACCTCCTTCAAATTCCTGTTTTCCTTCCTGAAAGTCTCTGTAGTACCATTTTGTTTACCCATGTACCTGCCCCAACTGAATCCCTTCCATACATATCCTATTGTCTTTGTTCCCCACTATTTTGTCTTCCCTCTCCCACCCCTCTTGTCTCCTGCCTTGTTATATGTTTCTGTGTATTAGCTCTTACACAAGCTCAACTTGGGATACAAAGAAGAAAAAAAAGGGGGTACGGTTGCTTTTTACCAGGACAGTGTGGGGAAAAACAACCGAGATTGAAGGAGAATGTCTGACCACATGATTTTTCGAAACTGCAAAAAAGGTTACTTTTATATTATAATATATGACTACAAAAAATGTAAAAAAAAACTTGCAACAGAGAGTCACTTGTCTTATATAGCCACTTATGTTAATATTCCTATCTCCTCCTAATACTACTACTACCACTACAAACTACTACTACTATTACTGCTACTACTACTTTCATGGCCCTAATTAATCCACCTTCTTATGGTGTAAGCCATAATTCTATTTTCTTCTCTCCCACCCTTTTGTCTAGACTCCCAGGCATACTCGATACACCTCCACTTCTCTCATCTCCCTCTCCACCACCTCCTTCCACCTCAATTTTGGTCTGCCCCTTCTCTAATCCTGCCAACTGCATCCATATCAAGGGACATCAAAGGCGCACACGCCCGTGTGTTATAACCACTGCTGCCGTTAACTAATTGTATTACCAGGAAATGCTACGAATCCGACTCACTCTATCCACAGATATTTCTCATATTCTAAATATTTCTCATATAAAAGTGCAAAATCACTTTCCCCTAAGTTGTCCAGTTCTCGGTTCGATTCCTGACTACATCTGATGTCAGATATGCTGCATCGCATCAACATCCTCTCAACGTAATCCGGCAATCTCATCCGCGATGGAACATCTACCTATTATGTATACAAAGAGACAAGGGACGAAGTTAAGAAGTAAGTTTCGGATAAGGAAGGGAAGGCAAGGTGGGTTGGAGGAGAAAAGGAAATGAGGTTGAGAGGAGAGAGGGAGTCAGAGGTGTAGAGGAAACGAATTTATGGGATATAGTACAGTATTGAAGAGACTGGAATGAGGAAGGGAAAATTGGTCATTTCTTGTAATTGTAATAATGTGGAGACATTAATAATCCCATTTTATCTTTCATAAGAATATATCTTTTATGAGTTGACCGCCTTGCCTCAATAGGACCTTTTCTAGCCGACAACTACCTTGAGTAATCTATGAGCTCTAAAGGAGGCCAGACCTGATGTAAGATGTGACATACATGTACTGCATGTATACATCACACACATGCACACAAGCACATGAAGCTGGAAACCAAAAACATGGACTTATTTGTGTTTTGTTTTCATGTTGTTGCTTTTCAAAAAACATGTTTTGCTATGGACGGCGTTTTTCCCCTTTTTTGTAGGTTCCCAGGCAGTAGCATGTCGAGTTCAAAAATTGAATAAGAGCATAGCCTGCTGTTTAAACTAAAGATTGCAAACAGAAGAAAATATTGTAAGTTCATATTAATTGTAGACAATGTGTAACGACACAAACTAGGTAATGTTTTATATATTCACAAATTAATTCCATATTTAACATGTAAAATATTTTAGATTTTACTGTAAGTACCAGCTTATGAACCTATTATTACCTCCACCACGCGACGGTCGATGAAGGTTATGTTTTCACCCCTGTTTGTCTATTTGGCTGAATGTGAAAACGATATCATCTAAAAGTTATGGATGGATTTGGTAAAACATGTTGGACAAGTTGGGTATGTGACAACGAATTGATTAGACTTTGGTGAAGATCCAGATATGGATCTAGATACAAGAATTTCTTAAAAGATTCTTCACAATTGAGAAATAGGACCAACAATATATAGCATGATATATCAAAACGTTTTGGATGGATTAAAATAAAACTTGGTGGATGACTTGGGTCGGTGACAAGAACTGGCCAATTGATTTGGTTCAGGTCCGGATCCAGATCCGGCATATCAGTGCATACAAAACACAAACTGTTCAGCCTGATGAGGTAAGTGTTCCACCAAGTGCCGTTCTAGTTTTTCCATGTTTTCTGGTTTCCAGACTCATTTCATTATTTTTCGTCCCCTATCGGTTTCACCGGAGGGACTATAGCTTTGCCCTCCATCTGTCCGTACGTCCATCCATCCCACCTGTGTTTTTGTTTTTTAAGACTTTTCCCATACCCTTTAACATATTCACGGAATCTTGGTACATACATAGCTTTATTTTGATAAGTTACAGAACAAGTTTGAGTTTCAGGACGTTTCGTCAATTTTCCAGTTATGCCCTTTTTGGACTTAGAACATATGACATCGGTGTGGGACGTGTATTACAAAGCAATTCTCTTTCTTGTTCAATTTGTTGTAATTTATTCTTTTTAGCCTGTTTATCTTTCTGTCTCTGATCAAACAGGTGTCCCTTGTAGGACCAGTCAGAAGATCATGTTCAAACAGTAACATACATATTTCAACTGGAAGGCCATTCGGTAAGAGCGCATACCTCCGCCACGTAATGCCTGATCCCACGAGAACATATCGGCCCAATACATTTTTGAAATACCATGCTATACAGTATTATATCGTTTTTGGCCCTATCTCTCAATGGTGAAGAATCACTTTAAAAATTAAATAATTTTCGGATCTTACAAAAATCTAATCAATTCATCCTTGCGATGCACCAACGTGTCTTCCGAGTTTCGTCCGAATCCGTTCACAACTTTTTGACATATCCTGCACACAAACAAACAAACAACAGACAACAACCAGACAACAGACTTAAGGAGTGAAAACATAACCTCCTTCACCTTTGGTGGCAGAGGTAATTAGTGCCTGGCTTCATGGCAGGAGTTAATCAGAATAGTTTGTGCTAAAATATTTCATAAATATGGCGAAATGAGCTAAACTAAAAATATTATTCACATGAAAAAGACAAGGATGAAATGAATCACATAAGATTTACAATATTGTTCAAATATCAAATGACATGATCAGTAAATAATAAAATACAACTCAACCGTTTCACAAATTGTTAATTAGATATTTAACATGTAAAAAAAAATCAATATTCTGTGTCTCTCTCTGTCTGTGTGTCTCTGTGGTCTCTGTGTGTGTCTGTGTGTGTCTGTGTGTGTCTCTGTGTGTCTCTGTGTGTCTCTGTGTGCTCTGTGTGTCTCTGTGTGTCAGATTCGCCAGCGGAAGCATTGCTCTTAAACCACCGACTTGCAGCCAAATGTTCAAACAGTAACATCGGTCCTATCAATAGGATTTTGAGTCCAATCAATCCCTCTCTGCCCAGTGGTGCATTCGTTGTTGGAGACCATGCCCCATTACACTGGTGCGCAGGAGCTGAATTCGGGTCCCGAGGGGAAACACGGATCCCGTCAAATCAAAATTGATAAGCGATTGGGTTTGTAATTCATTCGAAATGAAGATTTTAAAGTTTTTTTTCATTTCAAAATGCGCTTGGAGAGTAACTCCTATTTTCCCAGTGGAGAAGGGGCGACACAGAGGTGTGTTCCAGTACTAATCAGTATTTGTTCCAGAACTTTTTCTGAAAAAGGAAAGGATAAGGGAAAGTGTTATAGTTACTTGATAGGTTTCATATTGAAATCGATCACATAAAAGGTGAAAAAAATCCAAGATTTTTCCCTTTAATGAACCTGCAAACACATGATTGAAATTGCCTTTGCCTGGTTCCTGTGCTAACAAACATGGCAGATAACTAGCTGTACCACGGTCTATGTGTTGTCAATGGCGATGCTCCTTTTATGTCTTTTCCAATCCAGTCATTGCCACACAACTAAATTCGTTATCAGGAAGTCACTAGACTTCCCATGGAGGGATGGCAACAGACACTCTTGGTTTAATACAACACAAAACCTAAAAAATAAAATAAAATCTACCAAATACAAACACAACCTATAAAGTACCGACCAGTCGTCTATGGAGGATGTCACATCCAATTACGTATTGTCAAGGGTCAAAGCCTTCCTCCTGATAGCAAAGTGTATCTTTCATAAATCCTGGGTATGTTCCCAGGTATCTTCTTCTATCCTATCAACACTATCCTATCCTATTTACTATTTCTCTTTCCACTCCTCACTTCAAACAACAAAACAAACAAGAAACCCCCAAAAAAAACTTTCAATTTCACTCCTAAACGATTCTCATTTCTATTGATTCCTTCCTCTTCTGGTTCTACATTCCCACCCCCACCCCCTCTTTTCACACAAACTGAATTTACATTACATAAACGCTTCTTCTTTGAAAGAAAGAAAAAAAATTTTTAAGAATACATTTCAACCCTTGTATCTCCTTCGCAATTGCTACACGTGTTCTTCTCCATCACAATATATGTCTCTACTTCTTCTTCTTTTCTGAGGTGTTTGACTGCTTTACACCTCGTCCACCAACCCCCCCCCCACCTGCCCTACCACACTGCCCTTACCCCGCTCCCTCAACCCGCTATACAGCACAGCATTTCTCCGTCCGTTTAACATAAAGCGTTCTAATCTCCCATCTCATGATCTCTATCTCCATTTGTTAAAGTTTGGAATTTGGAATCAGGAAAGCATACACCCCCCACCCCACCACCTCAAAGCTTCATGTCCCCCTTTCTGCATCCCTCTGCACCCACACACATAAACTCCCCACAAGCCACACACTCACATCTTTCCCCTCAAGCCACCCACAAGCCTCACCTTGCCCCCACAAAGCCTCCCTGCACATACTTCATCATCCCAAAGCTTCCTCCCCCGCATCTCTAACTGTGTGGAGCTAAACATCCGAGATCTCCGCTCTAAACTGATAAATCTCTCAATGCAGGCCCACTGCCGACAATCCAGACATCATCTGTTTAACAGAATCCTTCCTCCATAGAACGTCCCTCACTCCTTAGTGTCTCTCCAGTTACTGTCTCCTCCAATTTGATAGGCCTGAACCATGTCCTGGCAGCAGAGTTGCTCTTTACATCAATGACTAAATTTATCACTGCCCTTGTACTGATCTTACACCTGCCAATCCCAGGAGTACCTCTGGCTGTGATTTCCCCTCCGCTCCCACCTATTGTTCATCTGTGGTGTTGTACCGTCCTCCTTACAGTGACGACTCGATCGACATTTCTCTCTGATAGAACATGGACAAACTTTTTAACCACTCATCCCAACCCAATCTTCCTCATATGTGGCAATTTGCAATTGTCACCATGCAACTTGGCTGGGTGTTGGTAACTCTCTCATCAGCAATGGCACTTCAGCAAAGAACTTCTGTGACTCCATGGGACTGACTAATCTGTAAACTTTCCAACCTGGATTTCTCCCATGGCAATCCTCTGTTCTGGATTTGGTGATCACTAACTTTCCTGCAAAATGTCTCCCGCACTTCCTCTGCTCAAATTGGTTCATGTGATCATGTGCTTGTGCAAGTCACATCTCTCTGGCTATTCTCAGAGAACTTCCTCAACAATGGTGAGTCTGGCATTTCACTCAAGCAGATTGATAGGAACTGCAAGCAGCCATCTCTCTTCAGGACTGGTCTCCCATATCTACTGCCGCCTGAGGTTAACTCAGCCTGGGAATTCTTTCACAGCAATCTGCTCTTTCTCATGCCACAGATTCATCCCATCTTGTCTTCAATTATCCCTACCTTCTTCCCGCCCATGGTACACTGAATCCCGTGGTGAAGCAGTTGCTCTGAAACAACTTGCTTTTCTCTTGCTGGAAGGCAAATCTGACTGAAGGCAATCTCATTGTGTTCCAAAAAGTCCACAACAATGTGTGTCCACTCTCAGGACAGCCGGAAAACAAAATCTGTCCAACCTCAAGAAGAACGTTCAAACTTGTGTCCCTCTTTTAAAACCTGGTGTCACCTTGTTAAGTCTGTCTCTGGTGTATGCTCCCCTTCCATCCCTTCCCTCACTTCAAATGGCACCACAGCCGACTCTGCTCATGAGGATGCCTGAATACCTCAATTCTGTGTTTGCTTCCAAATCGTGCGTCTTCAACCCTCTTTCAGTACCCGTCATTTCTGTCGTCCCCAATGCTCTGGACTCTGTGTCTTTTGCACATGAGAAAGTGGAGAAGGTTCATTCAATCCTCGACTCTGACTCTTACTGACTGGCCGGCATCATCTCACACCCTAAAAACCTACTCCGCTGGTCTTCCACATCCTATCTCTCTCTGCCCTTTTACCCCTGTCATTTGTGCCCGGTCATCTTCAACATCACTGCATTACTTGAAAAAGGAGCAAAAACTGATCCCTGTAACTACAGACATATCAGCTTACTTCTAATCATCAGCAAGGTCATGGAATCCATCATCGCAGTTGATATGAAATCCTTCCTTTTCTCCAATAACCTCATCTCACGTCATCAATTAGATTCAGACTAGGTCACTCCACCTTGGACATGCTGCTTCACTCACCCAACAATAGAGGCCCTCAATGTTCAGACATGAAGATCGGCTCTGCATGCGGATCCAAAATGTGGCTTCAACGGAATCCTTTCATTTCGTTCTCTGTCAAGGTTGGAGTGCCAAAGGCAGTGCTCTGGGCCTAGTCCAATTCATGATCTTCATCACAACCTCTCTGACTCTGGAAAATCCTCCTTATATATTTAATGATGACTCCACCCTCGCTGTGACATCCCTCATCCTTCAGACAAGGCAGGCTGCAGCCTCTTTCCTTTCTTCAGACCTTGACAAAGTTAACAAGCTGGTCAAACTTTGGAATATTTCTTTCAGTTTTGACAAATGTCACATTCTCCACTATTCTCTCTCCCTCGAGAGGACGATTTGGCAAAAAACCCCACCACTACTTTCTCTCAACAATCGTATTGAGGAAGTTCAGTCATTCAAACTTCCTGGGCTCCACTTGCATAACAGTCGTGATTGGACCACACAGCACTACGCCCTGAGTTATTAGTCAGAATATCGAATCTGAACAGTATATCTCCCTCAGGGCATGACAGCATGAATATTTTTCCAAGTCCTGCTAAATGAAGGTTATTGAAAGTTGCCAAATAAGGTGATTTGTTC
>CM068953.1:170465889-170532854 GCA_035128595.1 Eptatretus atami | reverse complement strand
CCAGACAAAGAGAACAACAAGGAATAGCAAAGTTGTAAATTAATACAGAAAAAAAATAAATAGATGCTCAGATCGGTTCAATCATGTAAGGGCCTGGAAAATAACTGCTATATGCTGTAACTGCAGTGCCACTTGGAAAGTGCACTTGTCCCTAACCAGTGACCTGGTCCCACTTGTCCTGGATATGAGAAAAGGCAGTGTGACCACAGTGCAAAACCTAACTTTGCATTGTTTGTTTTGTTTCTTCCTTCATTCAGTGTCACGCAGCATTAAAGAACCACAGTCTCAGCCTTCTCTCAAATCATAGCCAAAGTAAAACACGAGGCACACAAAAAGAGAATTAGCTCAGAGGCAATAATTGAATTTTCCGGTAAATCATCAACTGAAAAAAAATGACACGTATTACACTGGGCTGCCGGTATCCATGAGGAGGAAGAAATTCATCCTTTCGGAAATGCCTTTCTCGAGTGTGCTGAGAAAGGCGGTGCCATTGTTGTGGTGTCGCTGGTACCCGGGAGGTGACGGCACTTCCCCTATTTCAGTGGCTGTTTGTGCTCGTCGACAGTCCTGTGTTGTGTCTCATCTATTCACCTTTATGTCCATGTGTGTGAGATGTGAACGTGTGTGGTGTGCAGCTTCACTGCAAGTCTTCGGTCCTGTTAAAAAAAAGAAAAGTGCCCGGGCAGCCTTTGACATCACCTCTGGACCTTGTTTCAGTAGCCTTTCCGCATTTGAATGTAGCAAGGGTGGCTATGAGTATATTTCGTTGTGGAGACGATTTAAACTGCCTCGCACATGCTTATGCCACCAGAAATAGGTCGGCAAAAGCTGTTGCTGACCAACTATTTATCAGTATTCCAGCAGGTCAGCTTCCGACGATGGATATTGCATGATATGCAGAAATAATTTGACATTAGACCCTTCAGCAGTCGGAGAGAAATATGAACATTGACAAAGGCCATACGACACCATCACACGTCAATGCAACGGTAAAGCTGAATGCTTTAAGAGAACACTCCTATCCATGTTGAGGACCATAACTGGCACGCAGATCAGTATTTGGAAGGACCACCGGAACAAAGTTGTGCATGCTTGCAACTGCACACGGAATGAAGCTTCAGGATTTTCTTGTTTTCATCTCCTGTTTGGGGGTATCTGAAGATTCCCCATCTATTTAGTGTTTGAACTTTGATCAGACTCATCACTACGTAGTCATGAGGTCGACATGGAAAAATTAAGATCACGATCCATGAGGCTATGTCATCATCCATAAATATGCAGATAGAAAGGCTGAAAGGCAAAGAAGCGTTACGCCCGAACAGTCAAGAGTATTGTACGTCTTCTGTTTGACCGAGTTCTGATAAGAGAATTTGATACTGAAGAGGTGGGCCTGGAAAATTACAGTCATTTTCGGAAGAGAACATGCACATTGCAATAAAGCGAATGGATAAGATAGCCCTTTACCAAGCTAGATCAGAGGATAGAAGTGGAGGAACTAGAGTTCTCCACATAAGTCTACTCCTGCCCTTCAACAGCCGACCAGTTACACCAACTCAATCCTTCGACAAACATGAAAGGAAAAGAATGTCAATGCAGAACAGGAACAGGGAGAAGCTCTGGTCACCAAGTGCTGACAAAGTGATGCCAGTTCAGATGAGGATTCTTCAGATAGGTAGTACCTCGTGCCAATCTGGGTTTTCTGAATAATGAGGAGTAGACTTTTGTGGCGGAGTTGGAGCGTCCCAAGGACCATGGGGAGGAGGACATTGAATCCACTTAAATCCACTTGAGGAGGGAGGAGGACATTGAATCCACTCCATGACATTGAATTCACTTGCCGACTCTTTCACACCAAACTCACGAGCACAGAAGTGGAATATGATTTGGGTTCTGAAGAGTTAACCAACACCAATGACAATACTGTACCTGAGTCCCAACAATGCATGATTGTTCATCCAAGTCACAAGCACTAACCACCACAGACCGTGGCTTATGACCAGCTGGGAAAGCAAAGTACAAGAGCTTAAGCTGCATATAACCATGTTGGACCACCTGGATGAGGATACCAGTCGGTATGTAACCCTGGCTCGGCCCACTGATGCTTTGGCTAATACAGCCCAGCTCACTAGTCCATATTATATCCAACATATCTAATGTCTGAAGAGTGAGCAACTGCTGATAAAGTGGTTACAATGGTACTGCAAACGTTTTAAGTATTGAACAGTGATGGTAATTGGCATAGGGATGGCACCTGCTTATTCCACAGAGAACACAGGAAATGTTCTGTGCAAAATGGTAGGAAACCTCATGATTGTGGTTGATATGAATTGATTAGCACAAATGTTATAGCTCACATAGGTGATGTGTAGCACCATATAATGAAATGGTTCTACGCAGTGTGTTTCAGTTTCATGTTGTCTTCAATCCCTCTGCCAAAATTGTTAATTGAAGTGGCAGTTCATGAGTAAAATCCTCGGGATCATAACTATACAATCGCATCAGAGGTCCGGCTAACCCATACGATCTGTACCGGAGGGTCAAGGACCCTCCGCGAATGACCCAATGGTCTCTAAAGTCACTGCATTCAGAATTTACCGAACGATTTTCGAATTTACAATCCCTAAGGATCATTCCAATACAAACCAAAAATGGTGGTTGCCCGCGTGGGAAGGCAAGAAGCGGGAAGACGTTCTTGCAAATAATGGTTTCTTAAAATGTATACAGGGAAAAGATGGACAAGACACTATAAACTAGAACGGCACTCAGTATGTTCTGCCAGGCTGAACAGTTTAAATTGTGTATCTCACTGATAGGTCAGATCTGGATTCGGACTTGAACCAAAATCTAATTGGCTTGTTCTTGTCACCTATCCAACTCACCCACCAAGTGTTGTCATAACCCTTCCAGAACTTCTTGAAATGTCATGCAAGATAAGAAAGTTTTTGACCCTATCTCTCAATTGTGAAGAATCACTTTAAATTTCAAAAATTCAAGGATCCGGATCCAGATCCGGATCTTCACCAATATCGAAATGAATGCATCCTTGTCACACTCCCCCACGTGTCCACCAAGTTTCATAAGAATCCATCCATAACGTTTTGAGATATCATGCTGTACACTCCATGGCCAAAAGTATGCGGACACTCCTTGTAATTAGTGGATTCAGCCATTTCAGCTTTTTTTTTCTTAACATTTCCTTGACCTATCTTACCTAATCTTTAAAAATAATAATAATAATAATTCTTATTATTTTAACCTCTCACGTTTACACCTCTGTGACCACGTGTTTCTCTACCCCTCCCCTTATTCCTGTAACTTTCGTCGAACTACCAGCTTCCTTCTGCGTTTGCCGATCCAAATTCACCAAACACCTTCAGGATTTTTCTTCATCCTTTCCTTTTCCTATTCTCATGTGGTCTTTATCAAAAAATAAATTTTTAAAAAGGTCTCTTAAAATCTTTCAACTTCCTCTTTCACACGTGTGCTACATCTTCCTTCCTCTCAGGAAGAAAAAAAACTTGAAATTTCGAAAGAGGGCTTTGGGTAGGGTCGGGGGAGAGGTTAAATGAAGGTGAAAAAAATCATAGTTTTGGATTGGGGATGATCTGAGATTGTAGGAAACAGCTGTCTTGAAGACTTGGAGGAAGGATGAGATAAAAGAGAATGTGGAAGTTGGTTCCACAGGTGGGGGGGGGAAAAAAAAGGAACGAATGAGTGGAGGTGAGCAGTGATCCTTGATTTTGTGAGTTTCACCAGGAGGAGGTTGATGGTGACCATGTGCACCCGACAGGAACCTGGGGGCTACAAAGCATGGAAAGAGCAGAGGCAAAAAGAAGATGGTAGAAGACAAAGAGACACTGCTTATCTGCGATGGCAAAGTTGTTGTTTCATAAGCAGATTGTTGCTGCTGGTTGCATCTGTTTTTCTGTAGCAAGGCTGTGCCGCTCGTACAATCCCCGTTACCGGTAAGCTGGTACTCATTTTGCTGACCTCGGAAGGATGACAGGCTGAGTCAACTTAACTGGTGTGATTTCAATGTCACGACAGGAGCTAAACTCAAGATCGTAAGACCTTAAGCCAGCCACCTTAATCGTGAAGCCAACACAAGATTGATGCAAAGTGATAGGCCGATAGACTCAGCTTCAGCACAGGGGAAAGCCTTGGTTTCCACACGTCAAGCTGAGCAAGGTGTGACGTAGGGGAGCCAGCCCAGAGGGAGAGCAGTACTCCATCAAGCTGCAGATGAAAGCCTTGTAGCTGGATAGGAGTTCAGGTGTGCGAAGGAAGGACTTTGTACGACGGAGGGTGCCCAGTCGGCGGCTGCCTTTAGAGGCCAACTTAGAAATGTGGTTTGCCCAAGAAAGATCATGGCTAATAGTGAGACCCAGGAGTTTGAATGACTGAACTTCCTCAAGAGGACTGTTAAGAAAGGAGAGAGAGAGACAGAGAGACAGAGAAGACAGAGAGAGAGACAGACAGAGAGACAGAAGAGAGAGAGAAGAGAGAGAGAGAGAGAGAGGAGAGAGAGAGAGAGAAGGAGAGAGAGAGAGAGAGAGAGAGATTTTTTTCAGGATTGAAAGACATATTGCAAGTGTTTGACCAGCTTGCAATTTTTTTTCAAAGTCTGACGAGAGGAAGAGGCTGCAGCTTGCTTGTCTGAAGGATGAGGATGTCACGACGGAGGGTGACTCATCAGGAAATAGATGAAGAGGATTTTCCAGAGTCAGAGAGATCATTGATGAAGATCAGGAAGTAGGACTGGGCCCAAAAACACTGCCTTGTTTCGATATTTGTTCCTATATTTTTCCAGTGCACATAAAACTGAGGGACTTGTTTCAATGGAAACTTCCATCAGCTTCACCTCTCTTGCATGATAGCCAAGCTATAAAAGCTCCCATTGTCACATACCTTGTGAATTCACTTGTTTCCTTGTGCTTATACTCATGTTATGGAGTCAATGACCTTCTCACCTCCATTTTCTATGATCTCAATTAACGAGCATGTCATGCTACTTGATCTATGATTAGTTAATACAAAACATTTACTCAGAATAGTTTCAGTAAAAAAAAATTGGCAAGGGACTGAACAATGTGTTCAGTTTATTAAAAACTAATTTTAAAGTTCGCTGTTCAGATCTTTCAAAAAGTTTTACAAGAGAGGGATAGGTGAAAAAAATTAATATATATATATTTTTAGAAAACAACTTTTATAGAAGGTGTGTGGTTGTATGCACATTGTCATTCCAAGATAGAGGGAGTTGAGGAAATTGCGGGAGAGTTCTTATGAAAAGGTACTTTGGCTCAGACAATAGCGAAGGGAGAAAAGGTGGTCTGGGTTTGGAATGGAATGTCGGGTTTTGATGGTATAAAAATTACAGCCACCCTAAAATGCACATTCACCTGCGGTTCATGTGTTGATTTGTTATATACTATCCCAAGAAAATATGCTCACGACCATCCTCAGATTGATTGGTCGATTTTGACGTGGGAAAATCAGCTCCACACTCCACTTGCCTAGTATTTTAACACTGGTGGGATTGTATGAAATTCACGCAAAATTTTGGCAGGAATGGGCTACGGTTAAACTTCTGGACTGAAGGACAAGCAACAGTAGGCTTCTCTGTGGCAACATTCTCCAGTCTGTCTGTGCTATTGCCGAATTTACAGCTGATATACACATCATCCTGCAAACAGTTGGAGGGGTTGAGGGTCGGGGGGGGGGGGAGTGTGAGGGGGTCATTGTGGTGGTGCTTTCACAAAGCAAAGAGATTTAATAAAGTAACAGCCAATGAAGCGGCTGAAGGAATCGTTACGAGCAAATTTAGCTTGTGGCACCAATCAGAGATTAAGGATCACGGGTTTGAAATTAAACGACAGCACGTGTCTGCCGAAACATAACAACAGTGCATGGCCAAGTATAAGGATCTATAAATATCAAACTATGTAAATGTAGAGAGGTATGGGAAGAAAAAGAAGAGCAAGAAAGACAAAAAAAGAAAAGAAAAGAAAACCACAATGAGAAATCCCCACAGGGAGGTAACAACATCCACCACCACAGACTAGGCAGCATGCCTTGAGCAAGCAAATTACAACAACAAAAACTCATATATGGTCGGTTCTTAAGACCTTAGATGGTTCTTGAATAAAAATGTTAGACGATCAATACAGACAACTTCCATCATCAGCACTCAGTGGAGCGTACACCTTCGCCATGCTGAACGGTTGACGTTTTGTAGCCCCCTGATAGGCCGGATCTGCATCCGGACCTGAACCAAAATCTAATCAATTTGTTCTCGTCACACCAACCAACCATTGACCAACTTTCATCCGAATCCGTCAATGACTTTTTGAGATATCGTGCTCACAGACAAACAAAACAACAAACAAACAGGGGTGAAAACATGACCTCCATCCACCTTCAGTGGTGGAGGTAATAAAGGACACGGAAGTGGTTACAAAACCGGCCGTCTCATGCTATGCAGCGGTGAACAGACTAATAAGGGCAATTTGTACTTCCTGTGACTCTTCCTTTGACATTTTGACCCAATTGTTCATTAGTTTTCTCCATATTCTCATAATGAAGTTTGTTGAACCTTTGATGACCAAAGCTCAAATGGTAAAAGGTTATGGTCTGGACAGACAGACACACAGAAGCGATGCAAAAGCCCGTCTCCCAGTGCGCAGGAGGCATGTGAATAAAAGTGTGAAATCTCCACAAGTGACTGACTGACAATGAGAAAGAGAAAAGAGATAATTCTTTAATTTACCAAAGGTAACAACCCAAAACAAGAAATGTGCAAGCCAACCAGACTCAGTGACAATATGGTTAGAACGTCTGCTCTGAGCCTGGGTGGTTCGAACCCCAGTCAAATCATACCAAAGACTTAAAAATGGTACCTGCTGTTCCCTTACCTGATGCTCAGCATTTGAATAGGAGAGAGCATGGACAAACAACCATAAGTTGGTAACAATAGCACAGACTTTGATGGGCCTAATGGCCTCCTCCTGCATCGACGGCCCTCGTTAGTGAATCATTGTTATGATAACATTTTAAGCTTCAGTCTTTGTACAATCATGTTTCTGTCTTCAGCTTCTGTAAGCAAGAATAAGACATCACTTTAAAATGCCGAGCTTAAAGGGCCACATATATATATATATATTATATATATATATACATATATATACTGTTTAACACCACGCAACAAATAAGGTAGGCTATCAGGAAGGAGAGAGAATCAAGATGGGAATGCAAGAGGTAGACAGATCCCCACAGGCAATCCATGCGGTAGAGGACAAAGTAGTGTAAGGGCGAGGGAAGGCCAGACTCACAGAACAGAAAGTCTTTGTGTGCCTGTGTGGCCCAGAGCAAACAGGAACAGCCCCACAACCTGTCACAGAATGTTAATGAGGCTGCAGGCATGTGCAAGAAGAAACTGTATGAAAGAGAGGCACATCTTCACAGGCCTGTATCACAGACCACAACTCATAAGACGCAGTGTGCATGGTCACATGGATTTTCACAAGTTTTTTTTAATGACAAAGAAGTCCTGGATATTACTATTTCTGCCTTAATGGCTTCATAAAGTTTGGAGTATTCTAAAACAACAAACGTTGCTCAAATTTTTGTCGCTGATTCTCGTGGGATTCCAAACGGGGTAGGGATGGAGAAGGGAAAAAATGCAAATGGCATCTTCTGTCATCGAGCCGGCAAGATGGGAACAACAATTCGCATTTATTTCCCCATCTGATGCAATTTAAATGCTCTAATGGCAAGTCGTGCTCCATTTGGAACCGTTTGTTGAATATATGAGGGGCTGAGCGCGATAGTCAGCTAACTGACATTTTGAAGTTTTTTGAGTAAATCAAGTTTGAAGTTTTTCATTTATAGTAAAATCAGTTTATTTCAAACAAACAGTTACAACTATTTTTCAATGTAACAAGCTATTGAAATTCAACAATAAAAACCTTAAACTATTACTATGTCTATTTAGGGGGTACGAGCTATTTAGTACTTTTAGTGCATTACTATGAGAGCCCTCTAGTAGACACCAATGTAACTAAAATCACTTAGTTGTGTTATGCACAAGAAAGATACATATAAATTATACTTGATAATGCCTCTAACTCAAATTCATGAGGCATGTCAGTTAGTTGACTAATGCGCTCAGCCCCTCATATGTCGCTTTTTGATGCTTTGGGTTCATAATGAAATTTGGATTGGTGAAAAAGCCAGTGACCAATTGCAAATTAATAATAGATGCGGAAAACTTTTACATATCACGGCAAATTTTATTTTTTTTGTATAAACTGTCGAGACTCGTATGAGCGCTAACACACTGAACATAAAACAAGGGATCAGGAGACAATAGTGGGGGAGAGGAAGGAAAAAACACAGTGGGGAACAGAGACATGAAGAGATCTGTGGAAGGGAGAGGGATGGGGCAGAGTAAAAAATGAGGAGATTTAAAAATAAATAAATAAATAAATAAACATCTCCTTAACAACAAGTAAAAAAACACATAAAACGTCCATAGCCCCTGTTGTTTTAGTAATTTTGCTGTACGGTGATAAAGGGCTTGCCCACATTTATGTGCAGAGACTGACAGAAGTAAATAGACACCTTAAATTTTTTCATTTCATCTGTATAACGCAGTTTTACTCAGTGGTTTGTACCAATATTCGACTATTTCTTTGCAGAAACGAGTTTCTGGGTCTTGTACGACAATTAACTATGCCTCAACCCAGGGAGCACACAAACTTTCTGATTTTCAAAGAGGACGAATTATTGGCCATTCGGAAGGTGGAGTCAGCCAGCGTCAGATAGCTCAGAACGTTGGCATTCCGCTTTCTATGGTCAATTGGGTGATTGTGAAATTCACCAGCGAAGCAAGGAATCCACAGCTTCCTGTTCTGGTCAATCTGGCCCTCAGAGTCTCTTCGAGTGTGTCAAGCGGTCCATTGAGAAAACTCCCCGTTGCAAGGCAGCAGATGTTGCAGAGGAGGTCCAGGTTAGCTCAAGAACTGCCGTGCGGTACTTTCATCAACTGGGCTACAATGGCAGAGCAGCTGGGATAAAACCTCTTCCGAGACCAGCCAACATTCAAAGTAGAAAGAAGTGGACTGACGAGTTGGACGACCACTGGAGTTTTGGCAAACTGTAATTTTTTTCAGATGAGTCCCAATTTACTCAATTTTCTGAAAGTGGATGCGTATGGGTTTGGAGATCTCCAGTGAAGAGTTCTCTTTGAACTGATTGCAGTCAACTGTCAAACATGGTGTTTTTTTAGTGATGGTGTGGGGAGCAATCTGGAGCGCTGGTCTGTCAGAATTATGAATGTGTTGGCAACATCAACTCTACGATACACATTTCTATCCTTGAGGATGGACTTCTTCCTGTCTTCTCCCACTGGACAGGTGGCTAAAAACAACACTCTCTTCATGGAAGATGTTGCTCCATGCCACACTGCAAAAATGACCAAAGAATGGTAGGACAGAAATAGGATCAAGCGACTTCCATGGCCAAATCAGTCCCTGACATGAATCCCATTGAACACCTCTGGGCCATGTTGGATCAAGCTGTGTGGAAAAAGTCCAGGAAACCGACATCACGGGCAGAATTGCTAACCCGTTTGCGTGAAGCCTGGGAAGAAATCCCACAAGAGAAAATTTCAGAAGTTCTTCGTTCTTTGCCTGAAAGAGTAAAGCGTTGAAATCTGCAAATAGCAAGTCGACCAATTTCTAGTGTATGGATTAAAATGGATCAAATGTTCTTCAAATGTTAAATAAATAAATACTTTAAAAATCATGGCGTCTATTTACTTCGGTCATGTCTGCGCACACCAAAAATGGCCGCAGTCTACCAGTTGGCCATCTTGGATCTGATCTCGAAAAAAGTGATATCGATATGCAAGCCATCAATCATTATCTGGTGGCAAGTTTGAACAATATAGGTAAATGCATGTCTGAGAAATGGTTGAGGACGTGTTCAACATTGATTTTTTACAGCTAAAATTGCCACCAGTGGCCATCTTGGATCTAATCTCTAATGACATAGTTAGGTAAGCCATCATTCATTATAATTATCTGTGTGCCAAGTTTGAACAAGATTGGTAAATACATGTTCGACGCTGGCTGTCTCTGGTTTTGTTGGTGCTGGTTTTGTTCGACAATAAAAAATACATTTTACAACTAAAATGGCTGCCATTTAGTTGGCATCTTTCACCAGTCGGCCATCTTTCATCAGATCGCAAAATAAAGTTAGTTGGAAGCGTGTGCCATGTGTTGCTGTTCTTGTGCCAAGACTGAACAAAATCGGACCAAGCATGTCAGAGAAATGTGTTGGACATGTTTAAGTAATAAAATGGACGCCAGTCGGCCATCTTGGGTTTGATCATGAAAAAAAATGACAGACATATGTAAGCTGCTATCGTTTTGTTATCTGCGTGCCAGTTTGAATAACATCAATAAATGCTTGTCCGAGAAATGATTGAGGACGTGTTCAGCATCAGGTTTTTTTTTTTTACAACTAAAATGGCCGCGAGTCGACAATCATGGATTTAATCTCGAAAAAAAAATAAATGATGGGCTTATGTAAGCCATCATTCTCTTTTCTGTTTGCTAAGTTTGAACAAGATCGGTAAATACATGTCCGAAAAATGGTTGCAGACGCACGCATGCCGGGACACCAAAATTGAGACCAAATCCATAAGCCGCTGCTTCGGACTTCGTCCGACGGGGCCAATAATGAATTGAGACAAATGTGCATCGGTTATAATAAACTTTATTACCTCGAAAACACTTGGTTGAATTTTATCGACGATTGATTTTTTTTTTTTGTCTTGAAGTCACAAGTATAAATAGAACGTCACTCGGTAGAGTGCATACCTCCGCCAGGCTGAACAGTTTACATTTTGTATCCTGTTGATCGCGGATCTGGATCCAGATCTTAACCAAAATCTAATCGGCTTGTTCTTGTCACCTAACCAACTCATCCACCAAGTTTCATCAGAATCCGTCCGCAACTTTTTGAATATCATGCTACATATCGTTTTTTTGGTCCTATCAATGGTGATTAAGAATGACCGAAAAAAATTCTCATATCCAGATCCGGACCTTCACCAAAATCGAGCCATTGGTCCTTGTCACACACTTAACCGATGCACCAATTTTCGTCCAAATCCGTCAATAGATATTTGAGATATTCCTGCTCACAGACAAACAGAGAGGGTAAAAACATCACCTCCGCCCACCTTCAATGGTGATGGTAACTAACCCAGGTTTGTGATTTCCAATCCACGTGCCACACCGTGCCACGATAACACATCAAGCCACCATGTATGTCAGGGTGGTTTATCGGCACCAACAAAACCAGAGTGGTGTCAAACACCCAATGCTCGCCTGTTTATACATATATCGTTTTTAAAAGACAAGTCTAATAATATTTTTTATAAAGCATTGCAGTGAAGTCTGATCCAAATAATTTTAAAGCAATATATGTATTTGTATATTGTAATCAGTAAAAAATAGTGTGGTAGATAAAACATTAGAAAGGAAATAACTTGCACCAAAAACTTTAACATTTTCACGCTCACGCTGCATGCTCACGCTGACGCTCACGCCGGGGTATCGCTATAGCTCTCTGTTCTTCGAACAGGCGAGCTAAAAATGTATATAGTGCTGATAGTCCATATAACTCTAGTACACATATTAAATGAATGGCAAGCTTCTAAAAAATAACTTGCACCAAAACTTTAATGTTGATGTGCTACAAAAAAGTTAAGTTCAAAACAGGTCAAAAAAGGTCAAAAATTTAAAACATTTTAAATTATTTTTTTATTTCAACTTCACTACACCAATAGTATACCCCAAAGGAACCTCCGTGCCAAATATCAGCATCTAGTACACATATTGATGAATGGCAAGCTTCTAAATAACTTGCACCAAAAACTTTAACGTTGATGTGCAACAAAAAGTTAAGTTCAAAACAGGTCAAAAATTAAAACATTTGAAATTATTTTTAATTTCAACTTCACTACATCAATAATATACCCCAAAGGAACCTCCATGCCAAATATCAGCATCCTAGTCCACATATTAAATGAATGGCAAGCTTCTAAATAACTTGCACCAAAAACTTTAACGTTGATGTGCAACAAAAAAGTTAAGTTCAAAACAGGTCAAAAATTTAAAACATTTGAAATCATTTTTAATTTCAACTTCACTACATCAATAATATACCCCAAAGGAACCTCCATGCCAAATATCAGCATCCTAGTCCACATATTAAATGAATGGCAAGCTTCTAAATAACTTGCACCAAAAACTTTAACATTGATGTGCTACAAAAAAGTTAAGTTCAAAACAGGTCAAAAATTTAAAACATTTGAAATTCTTTTTTTAATTTCAACTTCACTACACCAATAGTATACCCAAAGGAACCTCCATGCCAAATATCAGCATCCTAGTCCACATATTAAATGAATGGCAAGCTTCTTAATAACTTGCACCAAAAACTTTAACGTTGATGTGCTACAAAAAAGTTAAGTTCAAAACAGGTCAAAAATTTAAAACATTTGAATTATTTTTAATTTCAACTTCACTACACCAATAGTATACCCCAAAGGAACCTCCATGCCAAATATCAGCATCCTAGTCCACATATTAAATGAATGCAAGCTTCTAAATAACTTGCACCAAAAACTTTAACATTTTCACGCTCACGCTCACGCCTGGGTATCGCTGTAGCTCTCTGTTCTTCGAACAGGAGAGCTAAAAAGGCGTCACAATGAAAGGCGTCACAATATCATCCGCTCATAATGCTGTAAAAGAACACACGGAATGAATGATTGAATGAATGAATAAATTAATGAAGGAATAAATGAATGAAAACTTGAATGACGAGATGAAAAAAAATCCTTTAATATTACACAATCGTGATTAGCCAAGTACTCCTGCCATTATAAGTCGTCCTAATTGTTTGTAGCAAGATTGCAGGGTAGTTCTAATGAAACTCGAATGCTCACTTTGAGCTGTCAGTTTATAATCCAACCAAGACTGCCATTTAACACTGCGATGGAAAGTGGGGTGTTGCACCATGGAGTACATTGTCTTTCAGAGGAACTGAAGCCGGCGATTCCACCTGCAATCATCAAACAGGCATAAAAAGTCTTATGTTGTGTTTTGCAAAGAGCAGGTATTTGGCCTGCTATCTTGGTCACAAAGATCCTGCTGACAGGTAAAATGGGATATGGCTAATCAGCGTACTGGTAATAAATAAGATGCGCACATTCATGTAAATAGTAAGTGAAGAAAATTTAATACGAATGTAAACATGAGATATAATAGCAGGAGTGAAGTTAAGTGATAAAATGAGTAAATTAAATTGATTTGCTTCAAGTTTATAAATCAATGGATCTGATTACAATACGAACATGAGGGGAAAACCAACCTCTTCCTGCATCAAAATCTCCGACGGTCTCTGTACTAAGATGGTCTGTTGGATTTTTTTTAATTTAAAGAACCTCAAGTTTCAATTAAAAAAAAAATTTTTCAACTCTGTAAATTGGCTGCAACAACCGTGGTAAACTACATGCTCAGAATGGAATCCAGGGGAAGAAGGTCATGGAATCCATCATCGCTTCTGACATCAAAATTCCTTTGTTGTTGCAGCCAATTTACAGAGTTGAAAAATTTTTTTTTTAATTGAAACTTGAGGTTCTTTAAATTAAAAAAAAATCCAACAGACCATCTTAGTACAGAGACCGTCGGAGATTTTGATGCAGGAAGAGGTTGGTTTTCCCCTCATGTTCGTATTGTAATCAGATCCATTGATTTATAAACTTGAAGCAAATCAATTTAATTTACTCATTTTATCACTTAACTTCACTCCTGCTATTATATCTCATGTTTAACATTCGTATTAAATTTTCTTCACTTACTATTTACATGAATGTGCGCATCTTATTTATTACCAGTACGCTGATTAGCCATATCCCATTTTACCTGTCAGCAGGATCTTTGTGACCAAGATAGCAGGCCAAATACCTGCTCTTTGCAAAACACAACATAAGACTTTTTATGCCTGTTTGATGATTGCAGGTGGAATCGCCGGCTTAACAGTTCCTCTGAAAGACAATGTACTCCATGGTGCAACACCCCACTTTCCATCGCAGTGTTAAATGGCAGTCTTGGTTGGATTATAAACTGACAGCTCAAAGGTGAGCATTCGAGTTTCATTAGAACTACCCTGCAATCTTGCTACAAACAATTAGGACGACTTATAATGGCAGGAGTACTTGGCTAATCACGATTGTGTAATATTAAAGGATTTTTTTTCATCTCGTCATTCAAGTTTTCATTCATTTATTCCTTCATTAATTTATTCATTCATTCAATCATTCATTCCGTGTGTTCTTTTACAGCATTATGAGCGGATGATATTGTGACGCCTTTCATTGTGACGCCTTTTTAGCTCTCCTGTTCGAAGAACAGAGAGCTACAGGATAACCCCGGCGTGAGCGTGAGCGTGAAAATGTTAAAGTTTTTGGTGCAAGTTATTTAGAAGCTTGCCATTATTTAATATGTGGACTAGGATGCTGATATTTGCATGGATTCCTTTGGGTATACTATTGGTGTAGTGAAGTTGAAATTAAAAAATAATTTCAAATGTTTAAATTTTGACCTGTTTTGAACTTAACTTTTTTGTAGCACATCAACGTTAAAGTTTTGTTGGCAAGTTATTTAGAAGCTTGCCATTCATTTAATATGTGATTAGGATGCTGATATTTGGCATGGGGTTCCTTGGGGTATACTATTGTGTAGTGAAGTTGAAAAAAAAAGAATTTCAAATGTTTTAAATTTTTGACCTGTTTTGAACTTAACTTTTTTGTAGCACATCAACGTTAAAGTTTTTGGTGCAAGTTATTTAGAAGCTTGCCATTCATTAATATGTGGACTAGGATGCTGATATGCATGGAGGTTCCTGTGGTATATTATTGATGTAGTGAAGTTGAAATTAAAAAATAATTTCAAATGTTTTAAATTTTGACCTGTTTTGAACTTAACTTTTTTGTAGCACATCAACGTTAAAGTTTTTGGTGCAAGTTATTTAGAAGCTTGCCATCATTTAATATGTGACTAGGTGCTGATATTTGGCATGGAGGTTCCTTTGGGGTATATATTGATGTAGTGAAGTTGAAATTAAAAAATTTCAAATGTTTTAATTTTTGACCTGTTTGAACTTAACTTTTTTGTGCACATCAACGTTAAAGTTTTTGGTGCAAGTTATTTAGAAGCTTGCCATTCATTAATATGTGACTAGGATGCTGATATTTGGCATGGAGGTTCCTTTGGGGTATATTATTTGTAGTGAATTGAAATAAAAAAATAATTTAAATGTTTTAAATTTTTGACCTGTTTTGAACTTAACTTTTTGTTGCACATCAACTTAAAGTTTTGGTGCAAGTTATTTTAGAAGCTTGCCATTCATTAATATGTGTACTAGGATGCTGATATTTGGCACGGAGGTTCCTTTGGGGTATACTATTGGTGTAGTGAAGTTGAAATAAAAAAATAATTTAAAATGTTTTAAATTTTTGACCTTTTTTGACCTGTTTTGAACTTAACTTTTTTGTAGCACATCAACATTAAAGTTTTGGTGCAAGTTATTTTTTAGAAGCTTGCCATTCATTTAATATGTGTACTAGAGTTATATGGACTATCAGCACTATATATCATTTTTAGCTCGCCTGTTCGAAGAACAGAGAGCTATAGCGATACCCCCGGCGTGAGCGTGAAAATGTTAAAGTTTTTGGTGCAAGTTATTTCCTTTCTAATGTTTTTATCTACCACACTATTTTTTACTGATTACAATATACAAATACATATATTGCTTTAAAATTATTTGGATCAGACTTCACTGCAATGCTTTATAAAAAATATTATTAGACTTGTCTTTTAAAAACGATAAATGTATAAACAGGCGAGCATTGGGTGGCTTTGACACCACTCTGGTTTTGTTGGTGCCGATAACACACCCTGACATACATGGTGGCTTGATGTGTTATCGTGGCACGGTGTGGCACGTGGATTGGAAATCACAAACCTGGGTTAGTTACCATCACCATTGAAGGTGGGCGGAGGTGATGTTTTTACCCCTCTCTGTTTGTCTGTGAGCAGGATATCTCAAATATCTATTGACGGATTTGGACGAAAATTGGTGCATCGGTTAAGTGTGTGACAAGGACCAATTGGCTCGATTTTGGTGAAGGTCCGGATCTGGATATGAGAATTTTTTTCGGTCATTCTTAATCACCATTGATAGGACCAAAAAAACGATATGTAGCATGATATTTCAAAAAGTTGCGGACGGATTCTGATGAAACTTGGTGGATGAGTTGGTTAGGTGACAAGAACAAGCCGATTAGATTTTGGTTAAGATCTGGATCCAGATCCGGCCGATCAACAGGATACAAAATGTAAACTGTTCAGCCTGGCGGAGGTATGCACTCTACCGAGTGACGTTCTATTTATACTTGTGACTTCAAGACAAAAAAAAAAAATCAATCGTCGATAAAATTCAACCAAGTGTTTTCGAGGTAATAAAGTTTATTATAACCGATGCACATTTGTCTCAATTCATTATTGGCCCCGTCGGACGAAGTCCGAAGCAGCGGCTTATGGATTTGGTCTCAATTTTGGTGTCCGCGCATGCGTGCGTCTGCAACCATTTTTCGGACATGTATTTACCGATCTTGTTCAAACTTAGCAAACAGAAAAGAGAATGATGGCTTACATAAGCCCATCATTTATTTTTTTTCGAGATTAAATCCATGATTGTCGACTCGCGGCCATTTTAGTTGTAAAAAAAAAAACCTGATGCTGAACACGTCCTCAATCATTTCTCGGACAAGCATTTATTGATGTTATTCAAACATGGCACGCAGATAACAAACGATAGCAGCTTACATATGTCTGTCATTTTTTTTTCATGATCAAACCCAAGATGGCCGACTGGCGTCCATTTTATTACTTAAACATGTCCCCAACCATTTCTCTGACATGCTTGGTCCGATTTTGTTCAGTCTTGGCACAAGAACAGCACACAATGGCACACGCTTCCAACTAACTTTATTTTGCGATCTGATGAAAGATGGCCGACTGGTGAAAGATGCCAACTAAAATGGCAGCCATTTTAGTTGTAAAATGTATTTTTTATTGTCGAACAAAACCAGCACCAACAAAACCAGAGACAGCCAGCGTCGAACATGTATTTACCAATCTTGTTCAAACTTGGCACACAGATAATTATAATGAATGATGGCTTACCTAACTATGTCATTAGAGATTAGATCCAAGATGGCCGACTGGTGGCAATTTTAGCTGTAAAAAATCAATGTTGAACACGTCCTCAACCATTTCTCAGACATGCATTTACCTATATTGTTCAAACTTGCCACCCAGATAATGATTGATGGCTTGCATATCGATATCACTTTTTTCGAGATCAGATCCAAGATGGCCAACTGGTAGACTGCGGCCATTTTTGGTGTGCGCAGACATGACCGAAGTAAATAGACGCCATGATTTTTAAAGTATTTATTTATTTAACATTTGAAGAACATTTGATCCATTTTAATCCATACACTAGAAATTGGTCGACTTGCTATTTGCAGATTTCAACGCTTTTACTCTTTCAGGCAAAGAACGAAGAACTTCTGAAATTTTCTCTTGTGGGATTTCTTCCCAGGCTTCACGCAAACGGGTTAGCAATTCTGCCCGTGATGTCGGTTTCCTGGACTTTTTCCACACAGCTTGATCCAACATGGCCCAGAGGTGTTCAATGGGATTCATGTCAGGAGACTGATTTGGCCATGGAAGTCGCTTGATCCTATTTCTGTCCTACCATTCTTTGGTCATTTTTGCAGTGTGGCATGGAGCAACATCTTCCATGAAGAGAGTGTTGTTTTTAGCCACCTGTCCAGTGGAGAAGACAGGAAGAAGTCCATCCTCAAGGATAGAAATGTGTATCGTAGAGTTGATGTTGCCAACACATTCCATAATCTCTGACAGACCAGCGCTCCAGATTGCTCCCCACACCATCACTAAAAAAAACACCATGTTTGACAGTTGACTGCAATCAGTTCAAAGAGAACTCTTCACTGGGAAGTCTCCAAACCCATACGCATCCACTTTCAGAAAATTGAGTAAATTGGGACTCATCTGAAAAAAATTACAGTTTGCCAAAACTCCAGTGGTCGTCCAACTCGTCAGTCCACTTCTTTCTACTTTGAATGTTGGCTGGTCTCGGAAGAGGTTTTATCCCAGCTGCTCTGCCATTGTAGCCCAGTTGATGAAAGTACCGCACGGCAGTTCTTGAGCTAACCTGGACCTCCTCTGCAACATCTGCTGCCTTGCAACGGGGAGTTTTCTCAATGGACCGCTTGACAACTCGAAGAGATCTCTGAGGGCCCAGATTGACCAGAACAGGAAGCTGTGGATTCCTTGCCTTCGCTGGTGAATTTCACAATCACCCAATTGACCATAGAAAGCGGAATGCCAACGTTCTGAGCTATCTGACGCTGGCTGACTCCACCTTCCGAATGGCCAATAATTCGTCCTCTTTGAAAATCAGAAAGTTTGTGTGCTCCCTGGGTTTGAGGCATAGTTAATTGTCGTACAAGACCCAGAAACTCGTTTCTGCAAAGAAATAGTCGAATATTGGTACAAACCACTGAGTAAAACTGCGTTATACAGATGAAATGAAAAAATTTAAGGTGTCTATTTACTTCTGTCACGTCTCTGCACATAAATGTGGGCAAGCCCTTTATCACCGTACAGCAAAATTACTAAAACAACAGGGGCTATGACGTTTTATGTGTTTTTTTACTTGTTGTTAAGGAGATGTTTATTTATTTATTTATTTATTTTTTAAATCTCCTCATTTTTTACTCTGCCCCATCCCTCTCCCTTCCACAGATCTCTTCATGTCTCTGTTCCCCACTGTGTTTTTTCCTTCCCTCTCCCCCACTATTGTCTCCTGATCCCCTTGTTTTATGTTCAGTGTGTTAGCGCTCATACGAGTCTCGACAGTTTATACAAAAAAAATAAAATTTGCCGTGATATGTAAAAGGTTTCCGCATCCTATTATTAATTTGCAATTGGTCACTGGCTTTTTCACCAATCCAAATTTTCATTATGAACCCAAAGCATCAAAAAGCGACATATGAGGGGCTGAGCGCATTAGTCAACTAACTGACATGCCTCATGAATTTGAGTTAGAGGCATTATCAAGTATAATTTATATGTATCTTTCTTGTGCATAACACAACTAAGTGATTTTAGTTACATTGGTGTCTACTAGAGGGCTCTCATAGTAATGCACTAAAAGTACTAAATAGCTCGTACCCCCTAAATAGACATAGTAATAGTTTAAGGTTTTTATTGTTGAATTTCAATAGCTTGTTACATTGAAAAATAGTTGTAACTGTTTGTTTGAAAATAAACTGATTTTACTATAAATGAAAAACTTCAAACTTGATTTACTCAAAAACTTCAAAATGTCAGTTAGCTGACTATCGCGCTCAGCCCCTCATATATTCAACAAACGGTTCCAAATGGAGCACGACTTGCCATTAGAGCATTTAAATTGCATCAGATGGGGAAATAAATGCGAATTGTTGTTCCCATCTTGCCGGCTCGATGACAGAAGATGCCATTTGCATTTTTTCCCTTCTCCATCCCTACCCCGTTTGGAATCCCAAACGAGAATCAGCGACAAAAATTTGAGCAACGTTTGTTGTTTTAGAATACTCACAACTTTATGAAGCCATTAAGGCAGAAATAGTAATATCCAGGACTTCTTTGTCATTAAAAAAAACTTGTGAAAATCCATGTGACCATTGCACACTGCGTCTTATGAGTTGTGGTCTGTGATACAGGCCTGTGAAGATGTGCCTCTCTTTCATACAGTTTCTTCTTGCACATGCCTGCAGCCTCATTAACATTCTGTGACAGGTTGTGGGGCTGTTCCTGTTTGCTCTGGGCCACACAGGCACACAAAGACTTTCTGTTCTGTGAGTCTGGCCTTCCCTCGCCCTTACACTACTTTGTCCCTCTACCGCATGGGATTGCCTTGTGGGGATCTGTCTACCTCTTGCATTCCCATCTTGATTCTCTCTCCTTCCTGATAGCCTACCTTATTTGTTGCGTGGTGTTAAACAGTATATATATGTATATATATATATATATATATATATATATGTGGCCCTTTAAGCTCGGCATTTTAAAGTGATGTTCTTATTCTTGCTTACAGAAGCTGAAGACAGAAACATGATTGTACAAGACTGAAGCTTAAAATGTTATCATAACAATGAGTTCACTAACGAGGGCCGTCGATGCAGGAGGAGGCCATTAGGCCCATCAAAGTCTGTGCTATTGTTACCAACTTATGGTTGTTTGTCCATGCTCTCTCCTATTCAAATGCTGAGCATCAGGTAAGGGAACAGCAGGTACCATTTTTAAGTCTTTGGTATGATTTGACTGGGGTTCGAACCACCCAGGCTCAGAGCAGACGTTCTAACCATTATGTCACTGAGTCTGGTTGGCTTGCACATTTCTTGTTTTGGGTTGTTACCTTTGGTAAATTAAAGAATTATCTCTTTTCTCTTTCTCATTGTCAGTCAGTCACTTGTGGAGATTTCACACTTTTATTCACATGCCTCCTGCGCACTGGGAGACGGGCTTTTGCAATCGCTTCTGTGTGTCTGTCTGTCCAGACCATAACCTTTTTACCATTTGAGCTTTGGTCATCAAAGGTTCAACAAACCTTCATTATGAGAATATGGAGAAAACTAATGAACAATTGGGTCAAAATGTCAAAGGGAAGAGTCACAGGAAGTACAAATTGCCCTTATTAGTCTGTTCACCGCTGCATAGCATGAGACGGCCGGGTTTTGTAACCACTTCCGTGTCCCTTTATTACCTCCACCACTGAAGGTGGATGGAGGTCATGTTTTCACCCCTGTTTGTTTGTCTGTTTGTTTGTCTGTGAGCACGATATCTCAAAAAGTCATTGACGGATTCGGATGAAAGTTGGTCAATGGATTGGTTTGGTGACGAGAACAAATTGATTAGATTTTGGTTCAGGTCCGGATGCAGATCCGGCCTATCAGGGGGCTACAAAACGTCAACCGTTCAGCATGGCGAAGGTGTACGCTCCACTGAGTGCTGATGATGGAAGTTGTCTGTATTGATCGTCTAACATTTTATATTCAAGAACCATCTAAGGTCTTAAGAACCGACCATATATGAGTTTTTGTTGTTGTAAATTTGCTTGCTCAAGGCATGCTGCCTAGTCTGTGGTGGTGGATGTTGTTACCTCCCTGTGGGGATTTCTCATTGTGGTTTTCTTTTCTTTTTCTTTTTTTGTCTTTCTTGCTCTTGCTTTTTCTTCCCATACCTCTCTACATTTACATAGTTTGATATTTATATAGATCCTTATACTTGGCCATGCACTGTTGTTATGTTTCGGCAGACACGTGCTGTCGTTTAATTTCAAACCCGTGATCCTTAATCTCTGGATTGGTGCCACAAGCTAAATTTGCTCGTAACGATTCCTTCAGCCGCTTCATTGGCTGTTACTTTATTAAATCTCTTTGCCTTTGTGAAAGCACCACCACCAATGACCCCTCAAACACTCCCCCCCCCCCCCCCCCGACCCTCAACCCCTCCAACTGTTTGCAGGATGATGTGTATATCAGCTGTAAATTCAGCAATAGCACAGACAGACTGGAGAATGTTGCCACAAGGAAGCCTACTGTTGCTTGTCCTTCAGTCCAGAAGTTTTAAAACCGTAGCCCATTCCTGCCAAAATTTTGCGTGAATTTCATACAATCCCACCCAGTGTTAAAATACTAGGCAAGTGGAGTGTGGAGCTGATTTTCCCACGTCACAATCGACCAATCAATCTGAGGATGGTCGTGAGCATATTTTCTTGGGATAGTATATAACAAATCAACACATGAACCGCAGGTGAATGTGCATTTTAGGGTGGCTGTAATTTTTATACCATCAAAACCCGACATTCCATTCCAAACCCAGACCACCTTTTCTCCCTTCGCTATTGTCTGAGCCAAAGTACCTTTTCATAAGAACTCTCCCGCAAAGTTTCCTCAACTCCCTCTATCTTGGAATGACAATGTGCATACAACCACACACCTTCTATAAAAGTTGTTTTCTAAAAATATATATATATTAATTTTTTTCACCTATCCCTCTCTTGGTAAAACTTTTTGAAAGATCTGAACAGCGAACTTTAAAATTAGTTTTTAATAAACTGAACACATTGTTTAGTCCCTTGCCAATTTTTTTTTACTGAAACTATTCTGATGAAATGTTTTGTATTAACTAATCATAGATCAAGTAGCATGACATGCTCGTTAATTGAGATCATAGAAAATGGAGGTGAGAAGGTCATTGACTCCATAACATGAGTATAAGCACAAGGAAACAAGTGAATTCACAAGGTATGTGACAATGGGAGCTTTTATAGCTTGGCTATCATGCAAGAGAGGTGAAGCTGATGGAAGTTTCCATTGAAACAAGTCTCTCAGTTTTATGTGCACTGGAAAAATATAGGAACAAATATCGAAACAAGGCAGTGTTTTTGGGCCCAGTCCTACTTCCTGATCTTCATCAATGATCTCTCTGACTCTGGAAAATCCTCTTCATCTATTTCCTGATGAGTCCACCCTCCGTCGTGACATCCCTCATCCTTCAGACAAGCAAGCTGCAGCCTCTTCCCTCTCGTCAGACTTTGAAAAAAAATTGCAAGCTGGTCAAACACTTGCAATATGTCTTTCAATCCTGAAAAAAATCTCTCTCTCTCTCTCTCTCTCTCTCTCTCTCTCTCTCTCTCTCTCTCTCTCTCTCTCTCTCTCTCTCTCTCTCTCTCTCTCTCTCTCTCTCTCTCTCTGTCTCTCTGTCTGTCTCTCTGTCTCTCTGTCTCTCTGTCTCTCTCTCTCCTTTCTTAACAGTCCTCTTGAGGAAGTTCAGTCATTCAAACTCCTGGGTCTCACTATTAGCCATGATCTTTCTTGGGCAAACCACATTTCTAAGTTGGCCTCTAAAGGCAGCCGCCGACTGGGCACCCTCCGTCGTACAAAGTCCTTCCTTCGCACACCTGAACTCCTATCCAGCTACAAGGCTTTCATCTGCAGCTTGATGGAGTACTGCTCTCCCCTCTGGGCTGGCTCCCCTACGTCACACCTTGCTCAGCTTGACGCTGTGGAAACCAAGGCTTTCTCCTGTGCTGAAGCTGAGTCTATCGGCCTATCACTTTGCCATCAATCTTGGTGTTGGCTTCACGATTAAGGTGGCTGGCTTAAGGTCTTACGATCTTGAGTTTTAGCTCCTGTCGTGACATTGAAATCACACCAGTTAAGTTGACTCAGCCTGTCATCCTTCCGAGGTCAGCAAAATGAGTACCAGCTTACCGGTAACCGGGGCATTGTACGAGCGGCACAGCCTTGCTACCAGAAAAACAGATGCAACCAGCAGCAACAATCTGCTTATGAAACAACAACTTTGCCATCGCAGATAAGCCAGTGGTCTCTTTGTCTTCTACCATCTTCTTTTTGCCTCTGCTCTTTCCATGCTTTGTAGCCCCCCAGGTTCCTGTCGGGTGCACATGGTCCACCATCAACCTCCTCCTGGTGAAACTCACAAAATCAAGGATCACTGCTCACCTCCACTCATTCGTTCCTTTTTTTTCCCCCCCCCCACCTGTGGAACCAACTTCCACATTCTCTTTTATCTCATCCTTCCCTCCAAGTCTTCAAGACAGCTGTTTCCTACAATCTCAGATCATCCCCAATCCAAAACTATGATTTTTTTCCACCTTCATTTAACCTCTCCCCCGACCCTACCCAAAGCCCTCTTTCGAAATTTCAAGTTTTTTTTCTTCCTGAGAGGAAGGAAGATGTAGCACACGTGTGAAAGAGGAAGTTGAAAGATTTTAAGAGACCTTTTTAAAAATTTATTTTTTGATAAAGACCACATGAGAATAGGAAAAGGAAAGGATGAAGAAAAATCCTGAAGGTGTTTGGTGAATTTGGATCGGCAAACGCAGAAGGAAGCTGGTAGTTCGACGAAAGTTACAGGAATAAGGGGAGGGGGTAGAGAAACACGTGGTCACAGGAGGTGTAAACGTGAGAGGTTAAAATAATAAAGAATTATTATTATTATTATTTTTAAAGATTAGGTAAGATAGGTCAAGGAAATGTTTAAGAAAAAAAAAGCTGAAATGGCTGAATCCACTAATTACAAGGAGTGTCCGCATACTTTTGGCCATGGAGTGTACAGCATGATATCTCAAAACGTTATGGATGGATTCTTATGAAACTTGGTGGACACGTTGGGAGTGTGACAAGGATGCATTCATTTCGATATTGGTGAAGATCCGGATCTGGATCCGGATCCTTGAATTTTTGAATATTTAAAGTGATTCTTCACAATTGAGAGATAGGGTCAAAAACTTTCTTATCTTGCATGACATTTCAAGAAGTTCTGGAAGGGTTATGACACAACTTGGTGGGTGAGTTGGATAGGTGACAAGAACAAGCCAATTAGATTTTGGTTCAAGTCCGAATCCAGATCTGACCTATCAGTGAGATACACAATTTAAACTGTTCAGCCTGGCAGAACATACTGAGTGCCGTTCTAGTTTATAGTGTCTTGTCCATCTTTTTCCCTGTATACATTTTAAGAAACCATTTATTTGCAAGAACGTCTTCCCGCCTTCTTGCCTTCCCACGCGGGCAACCACCATTTTTGGTTTGTATTGGAATGATCCTTAGGGGATTGTAAATTCGTAAATCGTTCGGTAAATTCTGAATGCAGTGACTTTAGAGACCATTGGGTCATTCGCGGAGGGTCCTTGACCCTCCGGTACAGATCGTATGGGTTAGCCGGACCTCTGATGCGATTGTATAGTTATGATCCCCGAGGATTTTACTCATGAACTGCCACTTCAATTACAATTTTGGCAGAGGGATTGAAGACAACCATGAAACTGAAACCACCTGCGTAGAACCATTTCATTATATGGTGCTACACATCACCTATGTGAGCTATAACATTTGTGCTAATCAATTCATATCAACCACAATCATGAGGTTTCCTACCATTTTGCACAGAACCATTTCCTGTGTCTCTGTGGAATAAGCAGGTGCCATCCCTATGCCAATTACCATCACTGTTCAATACTTTAAACGTTTGCAGTACCATTGTAACCACTTTATCAGCAGTTGCTCACTCTTCAGACATTAGATATGTTGGATATAATATGGACTAGTGAGCTGGGCTGTATTAGCCAAAGCATCAGTGGGCCGAGCCAGGGTTACATACCGACTGGTATCCTCATCCCAGGTGGTCCAACATGGTTATATGCAGCTTAAGCTCTTGTACTTTGCTTTCCCAGCTGGTCATAAGCCACGGTCTGTGGTGGTTAGTGCTTGTGACTTGGATGAACAATCACTGCATTGTTGGGACTCAGGTACAGTATTGTCATTGGTGTTGGTTAACTCTTCAGAACCCAAATCATATTCCACTTCTGTGCCTCGTGAGTTTGGTGTGAAAGAGTCGGCAAGTGAATTCAATGTCATGGAGTGGATTCAATGTCCTCCTCCCTCCTCAAGTGGATTTAAGTGGATTCAATGTCCTCCTCCCCATGGTCCTTGGGACGCTCCAACTCCGCCACAAAAGTCTACTCCTCATTATTCAGAAAACCCAGATTGGCACGAGGTACTACCTATCTGAAGAATCCTCATCTGAACTGGCATCACTTTGTCAGCACTTGGTGACCAGAGCTTCTCCCTGTTCCTGTTCTGCATTGACATTCTTTTCCTTTCATGTTTGTCGAAGGATTGAGTTGGTGTAACTGGTCGGCTGTTGAAGGGCAGGAGTAGACTTATGTGGAGAACTCTAGTTCCTCCACTTCTATCCTCTGATCTAGCTTGGTAAAGTGGGCTATCTTATCCATTCGCTTTATTGCAATGTGCATGTTCTCTTCCGAAAATGACTGTAATTTTCCAGGCCCACCTCTCAGTATCAAATTTCTTATCAGAACTCGGTCAAACAGAAGACGTACAATACTCTTGACTGTTCGGGCGTAACGCTTCTTTGCCTTTTCAGCCTTTCTATCTGCATATTTATGGATGATGACATAAGCCTCATGGATGCGTGATCTTAATTTTTCCATGTCGACCTCATGACTACGTAGTGATGAGTCTGATCAAAGTTCAAACACTAAATAGATGGGGGAATCTTCAGATACCCCCAAACAGGAGATGAAAACAAGAAAATCCTGAAGCTTCATTCCGTGTGCAGTTGCAAGCATGCACAACTTTGTTCCGGTGGTCCTTCCAAATACTGATCTGCGTGCCAGTTATGGTCCTCAACATGGATAGGAGTGTTCTCTTAAAGCATTCAGCTTTACCGTTGCATTGACGGTGGTATGGTGTCGTATGGCCTTTGTCAATGTTTTCATATTTCTCCGACTGCTGAAAGGGTCTAATGTCAAATTATTTCTGCATATCATGCAATATCCATCGTCGGAAGCTGACCTGCTGGAAATACTGATAAATAGTTGGTCAGCAACAGCTTTTGCCGACCTATTTCTGGTGGCATAAGCATGTGCGAGGCAGTTTAAATCGTCTCCAACAACCGAAATATACTCATAGCCACCCTTGCTACATTCAAGATGCGGAAAGGCTACTGAAACAAGGTCCAGAGGTGATGTCAAAGGCTGCCCGGGCACTTTTCTTTTTTTTAACAGGACCGAAGACTTGCAGTGAAGCTGCCACCCACACACGTTCACATCTCACACACATGGACATAAAGGTGAATAGATGAGACACAACACAGGACTGTTCGACGAGACAAACAGCCACTGAGAATAGGGGAAGTGCCGTCACCTCCCGGGTACCAGCGACACCACAACAATGGCACCGCCTTTCTCAGCACACTCAGAAAGGCATTTCCGAAAGGATGAATTTCTTCCTCCTCATGGATACCGGCAGCCCAGTGTAAATACGTGTCATTTTTTTTCAGTTGATGATTTACCGGAAAATTCAATTATTGCCTCTGAGCTAATTCTCTTTTTGTGTGCCTCGTGTTTACTTTGGCTATGATTTGAGAGAAGGCTGAGACTGTGGTTCTTTAATGCTGCGTGACACTGAATGAAGGAAGAAACAAAACAAACAATGCAAAGTTAGGTTTTGCACTGTGGTCACACTGCCTTTTCTCATATCCAGGACAGTGGGACCAGGTCACTGGTTAGGGACAAGTGCACTTTCCAAGTGGCACTGCAGTTACAGCATATAGCAGTTATTTCCAGGCCCTTACATGATTGAACCGATCTGAGCCATCTATTTATTTTTTTTCTGTATTAATTTACAACTTTGCATTCCTTGTTGTTCTCTTTTGTCTGAGGGAAATATTATTATATTTATTGATGTCTTACAACTGTTGTCAGGATTAAAAACAAAAGCTGGTCTTCGTGGGGTGCCACCAAAACTGATCGATCTGATGTCTGAACTCTACTCTGGTACTGAGAGTGCTGTGAAGTGTGGTGGTACCATCTCTGACTTATTTCCAGTTGTTACTGGAGTTCGTCAGGGGTGTGTACTGGCCCCCACACTTTTCAGCACTTGTATGGACTGGATTTTAGGGAGGATGTCGGAGAGTCAAGCTGCGGTGCACGTTTGGGAATGTCAAGATCTCGGACCTTGATTTTGCAGATGATGCAGTCATCTTTGCGGAGACTTTAGATATCCTTTTGGGGCCCTCGAGGTGCTGAATGAGGAGTCGGAGCCGCTGGGATTACGGGTTTCTTGGGTCAAAACTAAGATCAGGCTTTCGGTGACATCTTGGATGCTGCTGTCCTGTCTGTGTCTGTTTGTGGTGAGGATGTTGAGGTCGTGGAGAGATTCACTTACCTTGGCAGTGATATTCATGTCTCTGCTGGCTGTGGTCAGAGGTCAATAGACGTCTGGGTCGGGCCTGGGGAGTCATGGATTCACTGGATCATGGGGTGTGGCGCTGCCGTACCTGTGCGGGAGACGAAAGTCCGGTCTTCAGGTCCTTGGTACTTCCAGTCTTGCTCTATGGATGCGAGACTTGACTTTGACCAAGGATCTGAGACGGAGACTTAATTCCTTTGGTACCGAGTCTTCTTCGGAGAATCCTTGGCTATCGCTGGTGGATTTTGTGTCCAACGAGCGGTTGCTGAGAGAGACTCGGATGAGATTTGTTACTGCATAGTCCGTGAGCGTCAGTTGGCGCTGTATGGACATGTGGCTCGTTTTCCTGATGCTGATCCTGCTCACCAGATTCTCTCAGGAGGGAGTCTCATGAGTGGAGGAGGCCAGTGGGCCGACCACGTGCCTCGTGGTTGCAGCAGGTTGACCACCATCTCAAGGAGATGGGGATGGGCCTGGCATCTGCCTGGGGATGGCCAGACGGAGGCCCTGGAGTACCGGAGGAAAGTGGACGCAGCGACGTGCTGTTCTGGCACATGCTCCCATACCTGACCTGACCTGACAACTGTTAAAGGACATATGTCGCAAAATAAGTATTTTTTGGTTATACCGTTTTTTTATGATTGAGTCATGTTCAAAAAGGTTATGATATCCTCGAGTTATGCACACTCGTCTGTGAGGTGTCCAGCCTGGGTTTGAATCTCTACCCAGCTATAAACTGTCACCCTGGTGTTTCACAGGTAGGGTGATTCATCAATGTGTGTGCGCCGTCCCTCAGGTGGACGTTAAACTGGCATTTCGTGTGCCAGAATTCGTTGGTGGTCGTTAAAGATCCATGATGTCTTGGCGTGAGGCATGAAGGTGAGATTGAGCTATCAACATTCAGTGAAAGTGAACGTTTTGGGGAAGACAAAGGCAGTAAAAAAAGTCATTGATTTATTGATTCGTTCAGAGCAGTTTGGCTGATATTACTGAGAGAGACCATTAATTGAAGGGATCCAAAGACTGTGTGGTAGCCACATAATTAGTTCATCCATATTGGATTTATGCCCGTTGTATTGCCTGGAACTATTCGAGGATAATCAATAAATAGCTTTTACTGCCAAGTTGAAAACATTTTTGGCATTTTTTGTGAATCAAACATATGACTTTCAAAATTACGTCATCCGCATCAGAATGCTCACTGCGCTTGTGCAGAAACCCCAGGAAACGGTGGTGTTCAGGCAACATAAAGTATATCGTGTGTGTGTGTGTGTGTGTGAGATAAGGATTGTCACATAAAATGGCTCACAAAGCTTCTAAAAGAAGCCGAAAACACTTGGAAATGTACTTACGAGAAAGGGGCATGCCGATGCACAACAAAAGATTTGGAGAACTTTCTGAACTCGCCCAAAAATCTGAGAGCTTTCAGCTTCCTGTACGGCAAACTCCTGAGTACGTGGACCGGAGCAAGGCCCGAAGGTTCGTAGGTGGGCGCGTTCTACCCAAACCTTCAACCATCGCTGCCAGTCAGTGGACTTTGAGCCTTGCGGGATTACCTTGTGTGAACATGGCAGGCTTGGTGATTTTTTTTTAAAATGGAGTCTGCAATTGGAAAGATGATGCTGTCATTACCAACATCCAGGCACACTTCCCAGAGGGAGACACTGTATCTCTACACTCGATTTTTGCATCTATTGGTAAAATGAAAAGTGTCCGTCCATCCGTGTGTGTGTGTGTGTGTGTGTGTGTGTGTGTGTGTGTGTGTGCGCATGTGTGCATGTGTGTTATATCCACTGACGTCCCTTGATAATTGTGTCAATAGGGAAAGATAGGAACTCGACACCTCTCATCCACGGATATTTCTTGTATTTCCTGTGTATCCTTGAGTCTGATTTGCATTCAGGGACAGAACAATTATGGTTAACCTTTCTAAAATTGTCACTCTTTTGTCTAAATGCTGAAAAATATGTTTAAAAGGCCTTGAATTACAGATTTCATGCGACGGCCGGTTAAAAGTGCCTGGCGAGCAGAACCACGTCAGTGAAAACGCACACAGCGCATGCGCAAAAGGCCTCGTTTAGCATTCATACATCATTTCGAAAGGTGTGTATTGAGAATGATAAACCCCAAAAGAGAGGGAATGCCAGCAATTACACAATGAGTGACAGCACAGGATACCTAGTCCAGATAGTATATGCGGAGTTCATGGCCGTTTCCTGCTGGAACGACTGATCAATTTGCACACCACCACTGCTGTGACAACCGAAAAATAACGATTGCACCAGAAGTCATTTGGCATTTTGAGAAAATGCTGATTATATATATATATATATATATATATATATATATATATATATATATATATATATATATATATATATATATGTCACTACTTGCTATTACAGTGAATTGGACCTGAATGGTTTCATAATAAAATTACCCTTAAATTTTAATATATAAATAAAACCATCAGCACAAGTGTGTAACAAGTTGGAGTTGATCTGGGCAGAAATACAAAATGTCGATTTCCCCGATTTTTCTTCTGCGATTTCCCCAATTTTTCCCCCCGATTGTACAGATGAGTTGGATGAGGAGGTTGGTGAAATGCTGGCTGAGATGGGCTGCACACTTGGTGTGGCTGGGGGGAAGAGAGAATGGCAAAGAGAGCGGATAGGTTGAGGGAGCAAGGAAGAAGGAAAAGAGGTAGACCATTGTTGATATGGCAGGATTGTGTGTGGAAGGATATCCATAAGGTAGGGGTGGTTGGAGAGTGGAGGAGTATCGCGGTCAAGGCAGGGCAGAAGCTTGGTGCCATTGGACCTCACCCCTTATAAAGGGAAGAGGAGGAGGCTTTTTGCGAAGCTCTGGAAGTAGGCTACAGATCCTTGCCTCGGCTCGAGCAGGAGATGCACTCGAGGGTTGTTTCCCATGTTCTTTAGTCTTGACATGAGTTTGAACTTGTGTTACAGCACGACGATTCCGCATTGCATCAAATCACTGGGCTTGCATTGGAAGTGTGGCACATATCAAACAAAGATTTAAGGTCATGGCTAAAATATAGCGTCACTTTGTTGAAACTTTACCAAAGAAATGAGATACAAAAATGCTCAGAGACAGGCAGAGTAGGCGGCCAGCGCTGATCCCACAGGGTGACCTGGTGGAATCCATGGAATGCTTGAATGGGTAACCGATCTCAAATTCAACTTTGTCTTATGCAGAAAGCAGGCATTTTGTAAATTAGCTTACATATTGTCAAAAATTTATACTTTTTGACCCTGCCACTGTACCGCCATAAACGAGCTTTGAGGGAGGCTTTACATGAATGATGTGGTATGTATTTTTATATTTGTAGATCAGTTTAAATGATTTTATTTGTTTATTTATTCCCAGAATGCATTGTTGTTCGTTTTGTTTGTTTGATTACACTTGTACAATTATTTATCAATTAATATTTTTGGGTACATGGAAAACTTGCGACTGAACAAGTAATCTTGCTCATTCCAGATGAAAGCCATTGTTTTGGTGGCGTTGGATGTAAAGCCAAAAATATATTTACATTTTGAGCTATATTACTATTATGGCATGACTCAAGCTTCAAAGACATTTTAATGAATCACAAGTCTGGAGACGGCGATGGTCGCGAGCAATGTACACGGTTCGCCTTTTTTTATTTTTTGACCTTCGAGGGGACGCCACGGGCAAACTGGCGGGACTCGGGAAAAACGTAAATGATGAAAGTTGTAGTACTCGAAGAGCACTACTTGCATACCAACTTTCATTGGAAACAGTTGAAAACCCTAGGAGCTCGATGCCCAATTTATTGATTTTTTTTGACATTTTCTAAGTTCGTGACCTTGTGACCTTGACCTTGGGACGAAAATGAAAAATCGAGCTCCGTGGGGCTATGCAGGTGCCATTGGGCTAACCAAATACCGAAACCCCTGCCAGATTCGACAAACCCCCTCAGAGAAGATGTAACTTGAAACCGGCTACCCCCTAAAAACACATGTTTTTTGGGCGTGGCGTCGCCCATAATGGGCGCAGCACGCCCATTCTCCGGAAAACACAACTAGATCATGATATAAACCTCCCACTCAAATTTTATCAGGATCGGATCAAAACCCACGGAACTATGCTCTGGACAGACAGACAGACAGACAGACAGACAGACAGACAGACAGACACCCATAACGAATATAGTGGTCACTTACTGACTCGTGAACCAATATAGCACTCTACTCACTTTGCACCAGAACATTATCACACAATGCAGTTGTACAACATAATTTCTCAGTTCAATCGTGTGATTATACAAGGCTAAACAAGGAAAAGGAATTTTAACATGGGGGAAGCCCTTTGGCTCATCGTGCCTGTGCTACATCAACACCACATTAATATAATGTATGTGTTTATGAACTCGTTGTGGGGTGGAGGACAGAGGAGTTGAGAACAGTGGGGTAGGCGAGGGACATCACCACGGTGATATATATATATATCTTTCTCACCACTGATTGACTCACTAACTCTCTGACTGATATTAAAGATTGGCACCTTCCGGGTGATGTAGAAAGCTGAAATTTTGTGTGCCGATGGACATCGAAGCCGGTACACCGGAAAAATTTACAGAATCGTCGGACAACATCCATAAATGAAAATACAACATAAATGAAGAATAAAAAAAAAATAAAAAATCAAACGCAGGTGAGGAACCCGAGAAAATGGGGAAGTGCGGTTCATATGCTTACACTATGTGTAAGCACACACCACTAGTATCTATGTATATGTATATATGTATATGTATACACACTGACATTTATTAGAAAAAGATAATAGATCTTATATTTATTTATTAGTACAAGATAGTATAAGATAATAGATAAGATGTTATACAAATAAGTGTGTGTGTGTGTGTGTGTGTTAGTGAGTGTGTGTCTTCCATAACTCCAAAACCATAAAACCTTGCAGACTGAAACTTTGCATGCTTATGAAGAAAACTCCATGGAAGTGCATGGCTGAAAATTTGGTGTTTGGGTTAATTAAAACACCCCTTTTGAAGATAATTAACGGCCCTATTTAACTCTATTCTTCATCAGGCGTTCCCTGGCAACCTCACTCTCTGGGGTCTGAAGGCGTATCCTAAGTAACCTCGCTGGGGTCTGAAGCCTCCATGTTTTTTGGCCTCCTCAACCATGCCTTGACTTGGAACAGGCCGCAACGATTTCTTCACGATAAAGTTTATTTTTCACTTTCCTCAATCATATCGAATGCATGCACATCATAGCTACGATTCGTTGTGTACATCGCTTTTGTAAGTACGACAAGTTTTCAAATTAGTAGCTTGGAGAGATTTCATGCATTTTACGAGACTGATTTTCCACGATCTACTCTCACGGACTAATTAAAGCATATCATCGAAATATTATCTTACTTTTTTGGATCGGATATCGTCCGGACTAAAGAAGTGTCAAAATTTGTTGTGAAATCTGATAAATTTAAAGAAATAACGAGTTTTATAACTAAGCCGATATACCTATTTACTTTAAGCAAGCAAGGCTCTGTTCCCTCCTCCATACATACACAAGAAAATGTGCAATTTCCAAAGCATTAAACTTATATTTTTGAGTAAACTTATCCATTAAACTTGTATTGAGTAAACAAGCAATTTAGAAACGTAACAAAATTAACCAGCGTCATTGAGCTATATGATTTGATGCATTTACTGCAAGACCTCACGCCCTGTCAACCAGAGGCACTGCCTATCCATAGCGTCTGCCATGTATAGTGTCTGCTGTGTCTATATTTTTGGAGGTTTCGCAAGGTGCTCTTCAGGGAATCAAAGCAAATCTGGTAACAAATGGACATTTAAAACAAAAAAAGCGAAAGCATTTGCGCCGACCTCGAACCGATGTACCATGTGACATGTGCACAGATAAGCAGGCAAAATGGAAGATCTTATGCGATGTTTATTTCATGGGCGATTGAACATTGCGATGTCTCTGGTGTTGTTCTGCATGAAGCTGCAACTCTTTTGTGGATAAAGTTATTTTATTTCATTAACTGCTGCGTGCTTGGTAAAGACGAGCTTTGAAGTTAAAGGTGTCCTTTATGGTATGTAGCGACAGCCTGGCCAACTGTTCCTTATCAATCATTTAATTGGAGTGCTTGCATGAGTGCTTAAGCCACTTGCCGAGCACCCATTGTCGACAGCAGAACCACGATACGTCATTCTGAGCGAACCGTTCACTCTCTGCGGACGCTTTTGCTGCACCACGTCATTCAGAGTGAGTGGTTCGTGCTCCGTCACCCTGAGCGAGTGGTTTGTGCTCCGTCACCCTGAGCGAGTGGTTTGTGCTCCATCACCCTGAGCGAGTGGTTTGTGCTCCCTCACCCTGCGCGAATACAACCATTCATTCAGACCATAAATGCACACTATTGGTGTTCAGAAATAATTTTGTTTTCATTGTTGTTGCTTTAACATTCCAGCTTCTGATGTACAGAAACACTGAAGGATGCCTCTCCTCTCCTCTCTTCATTTCCAAACTCATGTCTCTTTCTCTCTCTTTCTCTCTCTCTCTCTCTCTGTCTCTCTGTCTTTCTGTCTCTCTGTCTCTCTGTCTCTCTGTCTCTCTCTTCCTGTCTGTCTCTGTTTCTGCCTCTGGACATATCCAGGTGGCGGTTATGTCTGGACAGTGCTTGTCTCTGGACGTGTCCAGCCAGCTTGGCTCCGGATGTGTCCACCAGGCAGTGGTTGTCTCCGGACGCGTCCGGGCAGAATTTATGTTTGGACGGGAGTTTGTCTCTGGACTTGTCCAGACAGGAGTTTGTCTTCGGATTGGAGTTTGCCTCCGGATGGTATTTATAGTATCAGTGGTAGAAAATGGATTTCAGACATTATTTTGTTTCCATCTTCACTGTTGTTCTATGGAGAATCATTTTGATGAGACGGTATGAATTGTAATTAACGCTCCACCGCACATCGGTATTCCCTTCCTCTCACCTCACACTGTCTTCCCATTCCCCCACCGCTCCTCACTCCCCCTCCCTCCTCTCTCCTTTCCCTCCACCTCTTCACTCTTCCCGCGCTCTCTCCTACACCCGTCTCCCTCTTCCCCACTCTTTTTCTCCCTCCCTCCTTTAGTATTTCCATCAGCGAAGTAACGGGTGGTATTTGCTTGTACATAATAAATACCTTCTGTTTCTTCTTAATAGCTTTAGCTTCCTGCTGAACCACCTCAGTCTCTTTCGGCCTCCATCTTCACACCTCTCTGGAATACATTTACTCTGTACCCATCACATTTAGTCTGTCATGCTGATTGCTGTTCTGTTCACTTCATAGCTTTTCCCAATCTATATCACCAAACTCCCTCCTCAGCCTCAGAGTTTGCTATCCTGACATATAACAGCCTTACTTTCCTCTACCTAAGTCTATTTCTTATCAGAATCCTTGTACATCCTATGTTCTGGTTACCTTTGCCCTCAAGGCTTTCCTCCCTCCATCTCCTCCATCATATTGGGATAATCTTTATGTACAATAGGCTAATGCGAACTGCTGCACTATTGACATTACTCTGCAAATATTTGACAATCCTCTTTACCTCCTTCATGCCATAACACCTTACACCGTCGGTCATTGGCACCTGCCCATTGCGAGAATACTTCGTGGCTTCCGTAATTTGACGGTAGCATACCTTGCATTTCAGACCTGATCATCTTCTTATGCTTACCCTTTCTAATGCAGTGGAAAATGAATTTATCAACCACTGGGCATTGAGCTTGTATCCTTTATACCAAACCTCAGAAACCTGCGTTACAGAATGTGAAGATGCAGCACATGTCGATGTACAAATTTCAGCAGAGGCTTGGGATTGAGAGGGAGATACTGATACAATAGGAGAAGAGATGGATGAAGTCTGTCTTTGTCTGTCTGTCTGTTTGTTCCACCCTGAACAATGAAAACACTCCTCGGAGAGAATTTTTTTTAATCCAGGCGGTGTATAAGCAACAGACTGCTGCCTCAATCGCTCCCGACTTTTTCTTTTCTTTTCTGGTAAGAAATATATAACCTCCCATATCTGATCACTTTCAACCAGTGCAAGAATAAATGGCTTCCTTTCTTTATACTGTGGTATTTTTACCATGAGCTTCCGTTAGTTACTTTAAAAGAGGTCTAACAATGCACTGCCCTCACGGGCTTATCTACAAACTGGTTTAACAATCAATTGTGAACTAGATCTAGAAATTCCTCATCAACTCTGCCATTTCCTTGTTCATGAACCAAATATATTCCTGGCAAATTAAAATCTCCCATAATCAATATAATCTTTCTTTACGTGCCTTCTGGACTCTTCCCGAACCTTTCTATCTTGTTTTACCCTCGCACTAGGAGTCCCATAAAAGCATCATGATATTTTTACCATCTGTACTATCTATCCACACATAATCCTCTACATGTATAGCCATGATCAGAAAGATAAAATAGGAGGAGGTGTCGCAATCTGGTTAAAGACACCCCAAGGTCGAATAGCGATTTCATGCTGTTCGACCTTTGGGGGTATGCATCTATGTTAAGCCGCTGTCACACCTTGACGATTTAGCCAGCATGCTTCAGCGTGCTCTTAATGTATACAAAACTTACCCATAACGTATTCGACGTGTGCCAGCGTGTTCGGCAAATTTTTCATACGTCGGCATACGCTGGCTAAAACGTCAAGGTGTGACAGCGGCTTGACACTTCGATGTCTAGTGCGGTTATGATTTGAATCGTCGAGCAGCAGCCTTTTAATAGGCTACGCCACGTGATCGTCGGCGATACGCTGCCGCGCTATGCATACGTTAGACTATCGTTGGGCATAGGTTGTGAACGCCGACAACATGCTAAGCATTCGTTGGTATAAGTTATCTATATGTTATCGAAACGTTCTGTGTACGTTACTAATACGTTATGCACACGTCCAACTCATTATGAATACGCCCAAAACTGGAAAAACACATCAATAGTTCAGCGTACGCCAGCGTTTTACATACATTTGATACGTTGCCATATGCTGGCTTAAAACGTCAAGGTTGACAGCTATTTAGATGGGCTGGAAGGACAGCTTGGAGCTACGCACTCTCACCTTTGAGCTGTCTCGCCTGGATCCAATTCTCGACTGAGCTTCAAAGTGTCATGCTGGTGTTTCCCACGCAGGATGATGCATTGTGTGCACCACCAATTGGAAGGATATTAATCCAGAGGACCTATCTGCTTCCACTGGTTGTTGGTGGATGTTGAAAATCCTTTTGTTTTCTGCACATTTTGCATGAAAGATGTTTTTTTTTTAAAGCTTCTGTCATGAAAATAAACAAGCTCAAATGAGCTAAGATCCTCGTCCTCTTAATGATGACGTCATGAAAACGAATATGACGTCATTGTGATGTATCGGGTTTGCGATAAATTATCTGTGCTAATGCCCGGCTTGATTCCCGCAAACAAAATTCAAACAGCTTGCCTAGTTTCGGACATAAGGTATAGGCGATTTCCATTAGCGGCGATAATATTGTTGCGAATTCGCGCCCGCCGGCGTGCGGGCGGCCACGTCACTCGAATCGCGACCGCGTCGCCCACCGGACGGACAATTCAGTCATGACCCTCTCGGAACAACGCCGGGAGCTAGTCACGGGTGGGGTTTAACCCACCACGACCGTGCCAATTGCCCACCCGCGCAGGATAGGGTTGCTCGCCAAATTCGATCTACCTAAGTACCTGCCGGATGGTCGACCGGGCGATCGTACCACGCCGCAGGCCGAATCCGGACACGGACCGCTTAAGCGGTCCGTTCCGTGCTACAGTGATAACTGAGCGGTGTTATCGTCGGACTCGACGGTTCCGATTAATTACCGGGCGTATTAAGCCCATACGAACCCTTTACGTGAAGCAGGATGGAGGGTCAATAAAGAAGGACGAAGCGAAACGGGAAAACAGTTCACACAAAGCACATTTATTTCCCAGCACACGGAAAGCACACATATACAGCCATACAGTCCAAATGCACATATAGCAACCAAAACAAAAGCAACATCGACGCAGAGTTACTACTGACTACGCGCACACACGGCAACACTTATACAGTTCTACTTTACAGACGGCGCCAACACACATTTACTCAAAAGCAAAGGAAAGAAGCCACCCCATAGACAAGGGGCAGACGGGCCTGTAGGCCAATTGTGCGCGTGACCTGGAGGAGCGGCCAGGCCCGCGAGACCGGGGGGTCCTACCCGCGTCCTCGTGACGCGTTGGCGGACGAGCCGCAGATGTGGCCGCGTGGCTGTGCCCCGACTCCGTGCTCCTTGGCGGGTTTCGTTGGCACGACGTTTGGAGTGGGGTGGGAACGGGGCCCCCTTGTTGCCCTATCTCAGCGTGGGGGAAAGGGGGATTGTTGATGCCCTGGGGAGGGGAATGGCTGGCTGGCTTGGGTCCCGCGACGAGCGCTCTCACACCGCGACCTCGTCGCCGACCGCCGTCCTTCTCGCCTCGGACCCGAGCTCCTTTGCCTCTTCCCGCAACTCTCCTCAGCCGACTGCAGAACCCAACTCTCCAGCAACAACTCTGGACCCGACTCTCCAACAAAACCTCCTCACTCTGCCCAACCAACTCGACTGGCTTCATTTGCCTTGCGCTCGCCTTCTATAGGCCGGCAGGAGCAGCTAATATGCAAATATCCGGATCAGGATGACCTCGGGGGCGGAGCCACGCTCGCCATTGGTTGGAGGAAACGGGGCGTGAATCTCCCCTGATCCTAGAATTTGCATATATGGATTTCACACAGACGCGCCTGGAGGCGGGGCCAAGCCGCCCCGCCCTTCCTAATTGGACGGATCAGAAGTGGGCGTGTAGCGTTTGTGATCCGAACTTTCCTCGGAAAGGCCGCTATTTGCGCTCGGGCTTGGTGCGTATCGCTGAACGAGCCCAAGACAGCCCGACGCTCAGTGTTCACAGGTGGTGCGGGAATGGCCGTAGAAGGAGAGAGGTGAGGGTGGTGGAGGGTTTTTGGTGGTGGTTTGATGGTCATGGTACCGTTTGGGAATGGCATGATGCGATGATGTGGGAGCGAGTTGTGAAGGTAAAGGTCGTGGCTGTTGGCATTGTTGTTGTTGTCTGAGGGTTGGAGCGTGGTTGTAGTTGGTGGCGATGGCTGCGTGGTGGTTAAGGTGGTTGTTGTGTGATGGCGGTTGAGACGTGGTTGGTTCAAAATAAAGATAGAACAGAAAAACGGCTATCTCAAAGCGTCGCAGCCCGAATGAATCATAAATTCCCTCGAGACAACGGGTTTGGGCTAACTACACATGTACTTAAGAGATATCTCACTACGGGTCCTGAATGGTGGTTTGCGAATTTCACAGCCGTACCACTACCCCCTCCCCTTTTTACGAACTCGTCCCGAGTCGTCAAATTCTCGTGTGCCATCATGTGTAGTTCTCCCCTAGTACGTTTTACCTTCGGATCCCTGAGTGCGACATTCATGGTATTCGTGTCCCCAAAATAAATAACCTGAGGGCTGAGTAACTAACTAAACAAACCCACTCATACAGACGACTTAAATAAAATTGCCGGCGCTAAGACAGACATGCCAGGGGCGCACTCATATGTACAGTACATTCTAACCTTAACTTACAAATTTTACACTAAACCATGGCCCAGGATCAATGGACTCTGCAAAGAAAAGGCAGTTAGCAGGGAGCCAGGCTGCTCGCATGCAGTCTCTGGCTCAAGCAATGCAGGTGGCAGGGAACGTGGCCGGCTGCTCGCACGCAGTCCAAGGCCTCCCCCTTTTAAATGGGCGCAGCGAACAACGTTGCACGGGCCGCCAATGCGGTCCCGTGATGCGGCTGCCTACAGGGCAGTCCCTGCAGCACGCGCGATGATCTGACGCCGCAAACAACGTTGCACGGCCGCCAATGCGGTCCCGTGATGCGGCTGCCTACAGGGCAGTCCCTGCAGTACGCGGGACGATCTGCACGCAGCAAACAACGTTGCACGGGCCGCCAATGCAGGCCCGTGGTGCAGATGGATGGATGGATGGATGGATGAACGCAACAAACAACGGTGCACGGGCTGCTGGTGCAGTCCCGTGTTGCAGCTGCCATCAGGGCAGTCCCTGCAGCTTGCAAACTGTTGCTTTCCGATGATCCCGGCGCACATGGTAATGAACAGGGGGGGGCAAAGCAGAATTGAACGGGGCTGGTGAACAGGGGCAGTGGGCATGGCATGGCAAAGGCAGCAGGCAAACACAGCCTGCAGAACAAGGCCGTTGCAGGCAAACACAGCGGGCAGATGATCCGACGCGGACAGGCCTTGCAGAAACAGCTGCAGACGATCCGGCCGGTACAGGCCTCGCAGCAAACAACAGCCAGCAGATGAAGTTGGCCGGCACCTTGCCTTGAGATGGAGGTTGGTGGAGGGAGTGCGGTGGTGCTGGCCACACAGAAGGCGGGCTCGGGCCTACCTCGTCGTCTCCCTCCACCTATCGCCTTTGCCTGTCACTGTCCATACCCACCCCTTAATTTGTAAAAACCCAATTTAGCCCCAACTTATTTTTTTGTTGTTTTTTATTTTTTTTCTTACTTTCCCACTATAATTTCGTCCCCTAACCCCCTTTACTGTCTTTGTTCGGCTAACCTATCGTCCCCTAGCCTACTCCCAACCCCTACGTTCCCTTCCTGGAGGGAATGAGGGAGAGCTAGCGTCCTGTGCCGAGGCCCAATCTAAGCCTCAGGATGGCTCCCCAGATTTCAGCGATCTTTAACACAAAGTGGGTCCAGCGGCCCACAACGAGAGCGAAGGGATGGATGGTGCGGAGGGGTACACTTCCTAATCTACCCTATCCATTTAACTGTTAAACTACCCCGGGGCTTTCAACAAGCGCCTCTCGCTTAAACTATTGGTTCTATCAACCAAGATTCCCGTCGCCTGTGTTGGTGTCCTCACATTTCGGGCCTCGCCCCAATTTTCTTCCCGTGCCCTCACACGGTCTCATGGCTGGGACGCGTGGCTCCCCTTGGCAGGCACGACCCTCTGCCGATTCTCCGACGATGGCACCCCCGGGCACTACACTGCCTCCGAGCCTACCACTCCCTAAACACCGGGGATGCCCTCCCTGGCGACTCCCCTGAAACGCTCATGTGGCAGGCTGGCTTCCCGGGCCCTTTCCGAGGGCCACCCGTGCCCACTACACTGCCCACGCGGCTAGCGGCGCCCCGGGCCCCCGCATCATGCGGGCACACCCGTGCCCACTACGCTATCCCGCCCCCATGGGCCCTTGGCCTACTACGGCCGACTAGCCCGGTGCCCGGGGTACCCACTCAGCGATACTCACCTTTCGCAGCCACGCTCCCAGCCGTCAACAGGGCTCCTGCACCCCTCCAAAACAGGTTTCGAGCCTACACTCCCACCAACAACAAACGACCTCCATTTTGTCAATTTAACTAACCACTAACTCACTTTACACTGACCCGGGGTCCCTTGGGCGGAATTACTCCTCCCCCAATCACTCATCGCACCATGCATTCCCCAATCACTCCATACACTCAGACCCGCTGGCCTCACTCATTCACCAAGCACATGTTTCCACTCAATCACCAACTCTTCAACACACACACCGCTGAACTCTGCCATCCCTCTAACTACCTCTCCTAACTAACTCGTGCTCCCACGTCATCCCTTACACTAATAGCACATTCCATTTAACACTACGTAGCTAAGCTACGTCCCCTCGACCCACTCACAAGTCTGTCTCTGTCCCCAAATCCTTATTCGCAGGGGGACTTCATCCCTCCCTACTGGGCTCGTGAACTCGTTGCAAGGCTCCGAGAGCCTTGCGCCTCCGGGGAGCGGCTGTTCCAGCACCGACTCCTCCGGCAAGACATATCCATGAGGGCGTAAGGTCGCCCTTGTAAGGTCTCAGGCGGTCCGCGTGGACGATCCGGGAAGGGCCCGTGGTCCCATTTTAATTTTTAGGACCACGTCACTGATTTGCGCCAGGACGACCCCCGGGCCCTGCCAAGGTGAGTTGAGCTTCGGCATCTGCCCTTCCTCCGCCGGGGGTTAAAGAACCAAATCTTCGCCCCGGTGGGTATTTGCTCACCTGGCTCTGGTGGTCGTACCTGCGCTTCATCTTTATGCCCGCCTGTTGGAGCTGGTGTCGTGCGAAGGCATGGACCTTCTCCATGCCTTCCTCCAACCGACGGGCATAGCCCTCCCCCGGGGGCCTATCAAGCCGCTCAGGCGTCGGACTGCACAATAAATCGACGGGGCTTCTCAGCTCCCGTCCATACATCAACAGCGCCGGACTACACGCGGTAGACCCGTGCTGGGACGCGCGATAGGCTATCAGGAGGTACGGGAGATGTCGTCCCAGTCCTCCTTGTTAGTGGCGGTGAAGAGGGCCAACTGTTGGACCAGGGTCCTGTTGAACCTCTCCACCATGCATCCGACTGTGGTCTCAGGGCGTTGTCCCTGTCTTTCGATTTCCAGAGTCTGCACACCTCTTTTAGTTTTTCCCTCTCGGTCACCGTCACTTTTTCCGTCACTCCACGCTTCTTGCCCAACACGTCTCCCGAATTATTTTTGCCCTCACCCGCCTCCATTGTGGGCCTGACAAACGTTGCACCCCCTCCCAGCTCGTTCGCTCCCACACGTGGCGTCGCCATTACGCACTCCCCTGTTATTGCCTTCATGCCCGCCTGCAGGCTTCGGCCCATTTGCTGCATCTCACCCCGCATTTCCTTCATTTCTTCCTTCATTCCTTGCGCACTTGTTTCCATATTCGTTTTCATTTTGTTTGTGTTTGTTTCCATTTTCTTGTTTATTTCGTTCATTTGTTGCGTATTTCCATCATTTTCGTTTTCATTTCGTTCATTGTTGCGTATTTTCATCATTTTCTCATCAATGCCTCAAACATTTCCATCGTCCGATCCGTGGGCGAATTCGCACGTGGGGGCGTTCGTCCGCCACCCCAGCCACTGCGCCCATTTCGAGCTCTGGGTTCAGTTGGGGGTTTCTTGTTCCTGCACAACCAACATTTCCTGCTCGGGGTCTCCATCCTGGGCCATGGATTCTAACAATTCTACATCCATTTCTACTACCACCGGCTCCCGCTCGCCTTGAGACTCCATCTTATTTCTCGTAAGGGGTTAATTTTAATTGCTCGTAATTTGGAGGGAATCGGGGGTCGCTCCTCTCACCCCTGAACCGATTCCCGTGAATTTAGCTGGAGACGGGAGAGTTTGTTTCCCGCTCTCTGACACCAGTGTTGCGAATTCGCGCCCTCCGGCGGGCGGACGGCCACGTCACTCGAATCGCGACCGCGTCTCCCACCGGACGGACAATTCAGTCGTGACCCTCTCGGAACAATGCCGGGAGCTAGTCACGGGTGGGGGTTTAACCCACCACGACCGTGCCAATTGCCCACCGCGCAGCGAGGATAGGGTTGCTCGCCAAATTCGATCTACCTAAGTACCTGCGCGGATGGTCGACTGGGCGATCGTACCACGCCGCAGGCCGACTCCGGACATGAACCGCTTAAGCGGTCCGTTCCGTGCTACAGTGATAACCGAGCGGTGTTATCGTCGGCCTCGACGGTTCCGATTAATTACCGGGCGTATTAAGCCCACTACGAACCCTTTACGTGAAGCAGGATGGAGGGTCAATAAAGAAAGGACGAAGCGAAACGGGAAAACAGTTCACACAAAGCACATTTATTTCCCGGCACACGGAAAGCACACATATACAGCCATACAGTCCAAATGCACATATAGCAACCAAAACAAAAGCAACATCGACGCAGAGTTACTACCCGACTACGCGCACACACGGCAACACTTATACAGTTCTACTTTACAGACGGCGCCAACACACATTTACTCAAAAGCAAAGGAAAGAAGCCACCCTCATAGACAAGGGGGCAGACGGGCCTGTAGGCCAATTGTGCGCGTGACCTGGAGGAGCGGCCAGGCCCGCGAGACCGGGGGGTCCTACCCGCGTCCTCGTGACGCGTTGGCGGACGAGCTGCAGATGTGCCCGCGTGGCTGTGCCCCGACTCCGTGCTCCTTGGCGGTTTCGTTGCACGCAGTTTAGAGTGGGGTGGGAACGGGGCCCCCTTGTTGCACTATCTCAGCGCGGGGAAGGGGGGGATTGTTGATGCCCTGGGGAGGGGAATGGCTGGCTGGCTTGGGTCCCGCGACGAGCGATCTCACACTGCGACCTCGTCGCCGACCGCCGTCCTTCTCGCCTCGGACCCGAGCTCCTTTGCCTCTTCCCGCAACTCTCCTCAGCCGACTGCAGAACCCAACTCTCCAGCAACAACTCTGGACCCGACTCTCCAACCAAACCTGCTCACTCTGCCCAACCAACTCGACTGGCTTCATTCGCCTTGCCCTCGCCTTCTTATAGGCCGGCAGGAGCAGCTAATATGCAAATATCCGGATCAGGATGACCTCGGGGGCGGACCACGCTCGCCCATTGGTTGGAGGAAACGGGGCGTGAATCTCCCCTGATCCTAGATTTGCATATATGGATTTCACACAGACGCGCCTGGAGGCGGGGCCAAGCCGCCCCGCGCTCCTAATTGGACGGATCAGAAGCGGGCGTGTAGCGTTTGTGATCCGAACTTTCCTCGGAAAGGCCGCTATTTGCGCTCGCGTCTCGGTGCGTATCGCTGAACGAGCCCAAGACAGCCCGACGCTCAGTGTTCACAGGTGGTGCGGGAATGGCCGTAGAAGGAGAGAGGTGAGGGTGGTGGAGGGTTTTTGGTGGTGGTTTGATGGTCATGGTGCCGTTTGGGAATGGCATGATGCGATGATGTGGGAGCGAGTTGTGAAGGTAAAGGTCGTGGCTGTTGGCGTTGTTGTTGTTGTCTGAGGGTTGGAGCGTGGTTGTAGTTGGTGACGATGGCTGGCGTGGTGGTTAAGGTGGTTGTTGTGTGATGGCGGTTGAGACGTGGTTGGTTCAAAATAAAGATAGAACAGAAAACGGCTATCTCAAAGCGTCGCAGCCCAAATGAATCACATAAATTCCCTCTAGACAACGGGTTTGGGCTAACTAACAATGTACTTAAGAGTATCTCACCTACGGGTCCTGAATGGTGGTTTGCGAATTTCCACAGCCGTACAATATTATGACGTCAACTTTTTTTCTCGGAAGAATTTCCAAAATCGGAGATGGTTACTGCTTGAGCGTGGGCTTTCTGCATATACATGGCAAGTTTCACGAAGATCCGATGAAAACTCTGGGTTGTGAAACAAAAAATGTCAAAAAATAGGAATGACGTCATAAAAATTGATATGACGTCATAGTGAAGTATCATATGTGCGGTAATTCATCTCTGCTAATGCCCTGTTCATTCCCGCAACAGAATTCAAAAAGCTTGCCTAGTTTCGGAGATAATTTTTTAGGCGATTCCATTAGCGGAGATATTTTGATGTCATAACTTTTTTTCTCAGGTGAATTTTCAAAATCGGAGATTTTTACTGTCTGCGCAGGGTATTTTTACATATATATGCCAAGTTTCAGGAAGTTTCGATGAAAACTGTAGGCTGTGAAACAAAAAAGTCCACAAGAAGAAGATAAGAACAACAACGTGAGAAAGACTTAGAGATCCTCCACGAGGATCTAAAAAAAAATTCACCAGATAGGTATCACACATTATACAACTTGATTGGAATTCTTTTAAAAGTGAAAATTCTTGAACATTCGTAGTGCTTTTTCTCTTAATTATTATCAAATGACACTCACATTTGGCTGCTTAGTAAGTTTTCCGTGCAATTTTGGACGTGAGGTATGATCGGGAGTGGTGGGAGGCAAAGGGGTTGCGGTGGAGGTGGTGGGCAACAACTCTAGGTTTACAGTACTCCTGATGCTGAGGTTAAATGGCAAAAAAATAAATAAAAAAGAATGATCATTTACTTGATTTTCAGGCTTTGTCCGGCCACTAGTGTGTTTACTGATTTAGGTTTTGCAAATACTTCCTGTGATTTGTTCATATGTAATTGTATGGTGCTTGTGGTCAGCTGCTTGATCAATCCACACTTTTTTAGTCAAATTGGTCACGTGATAAAGCAGACTGGGTTTGTAGTTTCTGGAAACTGTTTGCGGAGAAGCAAGAATGGTCAAACCAACAAGGTCAAGAGAAGCCAGTTGAAGGTGTGCAGATCATTGTCTGTCCCCTAACCCTAACCCTAACCCTAACACCGAAGGTGGACAGACGTTATGTTTTCGCCCCTGTTTGTCTGTCTGTCTGTCTGTGAGCAGGGTATCTCAAAAGGTTATGCACAGATTCAGACGAAACTTGGTGGACATGTTTCAAGGACGAATTGATTCCATTTTGGTGAAGATCTGGATCTGGATCCGGCCGATCAGTGCGATACAAAACGAAGCTGTTCAGCCTGGTGGAGGTATGTGCTATTCCTCGTGCCATTCCACTTTGTGACGCTTTGTGCGTTGTTGTCAGGCATAGGCGCTTGGTGCTTGAAGGAGCATGAAAGTTCCACAAAGAGGAAATGACTGAAGAAAGCAAAAATTTGTGATGGGAACATTGCCCATTTATATGACATACTTACCTTTTGTACTTTAACAATTTAATAGTTGCTCAGATGTGGACCATTACTTACTTTATTTATATATTTTATGATAGACAGAGTTGTTTGGTGGCTGAGAGTGCAACACATTTTTGCTGATACAATCAGTGACTGGCGTCATAATTATTTATCTCTATTTTCAGTCTCTCCGTTTATTCCCCTTCTCAATTTCTCCCTTTCCTCGAACTATATTAAACATAGATAAAGATCATGAAAACAAATATACACACGACTGCAACTTTGTCAACTTCAATAGCTTAAGGTGCTTCTGTTCAATCATCATTTTGGGATCCGACAGACATATCATGCAATGGTTTTGGAAATATAAGAAACCTTTCCATGCCAGTTCCTTATCCAACGCAAATTCCTTGTTGTGATGTCATTTGTAACAGACAAAGTAGAAAAGGTATCAATGACAATTTGGCAGGTAAGAAGGTAAAGGCCTTCTTCAATCCAGACAGCACTTGGCCCTCTGTCTCAAAACACAACATCCTTTCACGTTTCCAGCTTTGGAATCCACGAGCTAATAGGCATCTAAACTTTCTTGTCTCTCTTTCTCTTTCTCTTTCTCTTTCTCTCCTCTCTCTCTCTCTCTCTCCAGCACTTTCCTTCCTCCACTGGATTCCTTGTTTTCTTCCATTACCCCCACCCCACCCAACACTCTCAACCCTTCATCCGCCTGCCTCTGCCACCACAACCATTGCATTGAGGCTGTGGGCAGGGTAACACGGCAGCATGGCATTTCACGCTGCTATGCCGTGCTTTCCTCCCCCAGGCCTCATCTTCTCAAGCCTTCAGTGGTTAAGACACTGACTGTATAAGATTACAATTTGAGATTTTTAAAATAACAAGTTACTTATGCAGTTTTTGTGTTAGAAGCATTGTTTAGGCCAAGTGCTGTCTGGTCTCTAGAAGGCCTTTACCTTCTTCATTATGCCAAGTATACATGTACTATTTGCTGATGAAAAACTGAAAAGCAGTAAGGAAGGGATACGGCGATGGATGTGAGATGAACCAAAACTTGCAAGGAGAAAGTGACACCAAAAAGGGAAATCAATAAAGAGAAGATAGACATGGGTATGAGATCAAATAATGAAAAATAATGGACACCTTGATTGGCAATATCCCATCAGAATACTGAGACAATTTGAGACCGAGGTGTGTTCTTGATGATAATATGAAAACATTCATTGTTTACTCGAGGATATTTGGCTGTGAGGAGCTCACACTCACCGCCATGCACGGTGTGAGTGGTGGAAGAAAGCACAGTGGATTGTGAGAACCTAATACCAGGAAATATGGAATTGGACATCTTGGCAGTCACATGGCATTGTGCAGCACAAGGTGAAGCAGGGAAAGTAGAAACGTATGTAAATACAGCTGTGGATACAAAGAGCTTAAAAACTGGTTTGAAGAAGGCCGTGAAAGAATTGAAGCATTGATGACATATTCTGATGTAATGTGACTTTTCTTTTATAGACCATGGCTCAGTTTTGTTCCCTGCTCACAAAGCCTCGTGCGGAGGGAGAGAGGGAGAGAGGGTTGGGGAGCAGCCATGACTGTTTCACTCAGGCATGAGACGTTGAATTCCTGGCTGTCTTTTGGCATTTTAAGCATTAATTTACCCATTGATTTCCACAGTCTCCCTCCCTACTCTCAAAGCTCCCATCCATTCCAAGTATCTTGCGCCTTTCCTCCGTGCTTCGCACTTTCCGTGCCAAGTCAGGAAGACCTGGCCAGTCTTTTGGTGACGTGCTCATTGTACGGCTGGAAGGGTACTCATCCATTTAAAATGTTGGATCAACTGCCTGTCATATATTTAATTACGTCTTGGATTTTCATGGCACATTTGTTTTCAAAATATTTCTTGCTGAAACCCATCTATTGATATGATTTTGAGTTTCGGTAAATCCTCCATTTATTTGAATTGCCCTTTCTCATTATTCGCTAGGAGACATTTTCTCTTGGTGTGAAAGCTATTCCTGGTCAAACAACTGTCCATGAATGGTGAATTTAAGATTTCTTAATCCAAAGTTACCGTAAAACTTATTTTTTTTTTCCAAAAATCTTACAGATGGCTTAAGCCCAAAACAGATATCCAAGAAGAGTTGTTGATGTGAGCTTTTACAATTATATGTGACCTTTGATTTGCTGTTCCTTTGTTTGTTTGTTTTCACAAGCTCGATGGTTCGTGGAAGAGCTGTGATACAAATCACGTCCACGTACAGGCAGATACATGAGACAACACGAGAGAGTTAATAGAACACCTTAGCCCACACAGTGTAGAGAAAAAGGACATGGAAAGGGTTACTCCGGCCTTCCTTTTTATTTGGACGAAGTCAGCTCAGGTGTTTCATCACTCCCCACCGCCATTTTGTCTGGATGTCCATCTTCTCCCGCCTTGAGAGTGTGAGCGGCAAATTTAATTGGTCGAGAGAGCGTACGATTTTGCCAGAGTACTGCTAAACTGAAGGTTTACTTGATTGACTTTCATGCAACCGCTGAGATTGAGGGAAGTGACATTTTCTCCTCCCCGTGGATGCCAACCTATAGGTTTTTTGTTTTTTTTAACCTGCAACATGTTGAATGTCGATAAGAGCTTTGCGTTGCTGTTGTTGTTGGATTTTTTTTGTTTGGACTCGATTTTTGAAAGGTGCACCGATTGGTCAGACAGCTGCCGGACCACAACCACATCTGTCACTTGACTCCACCCATCATAGCACCGAACCAAAATGATATGGCCGCCATCTTGTTTTCTGGTGGGCCTAACACATGAGGCCTGTAGGCCTCTTTTTATTAATCCACTGTCTGGCTTTGTTGCATCAGATTTCCGTTGGCTTTGTTCGAGTTGAGTGTTAATCACGATGAGGGACCCCTAAAAATCTCATCATATGTCGAATATACATTATTAGTAAGGTTAAAATCAAGCCCCGTATGCACCTCCCTAAAAAAATATAGCATTATGTAATTTTTGAACAGCCCCATGTTGGAGTTCAACTTCTGTGACTGTGTGGCAAATGAGCTCGTTCTGATATAACTGTGGCAGAGGCTGACGTGGATGAGAGGCGTCGAGTTAATATTTCAATAGCACATTAAATGTCTCCGAATCGTGCTGTTCATCTTTTAAGACTGCTTTCAATGCACGTTTCCCAATCGGCTCATCGCTGGATTTTGTCGCAGATTGTGACCACAGTGCAGTCATCCTTGTTGAAATGCTGAGTGTCAAGCAAGGAAGCAGCACATACTATTTTTCAAGTCTTTGGTATGACTCGGTTGGATTTGAACTGACGACCTTCCAGAATGAAAGCAGACGTTGTCATCATTTCATCACCGAGTTAACCACCAATTACGGTACCGGTGGCATTATACCACCGAGTTTTTTTATTTATATTTTAGACCTTTTGATCTGTTGTTCATGTTTTAATTCCCTCAAGTTTTTTTGTTTTTTTTTAACAGTGATCTAAGGCTCAGGAATGAGTTTGCACATGTACCATAAGCAGGAAGACATTAGCAGACATCAGTGTACTTTTACATTAATTACAATGACCTTACTAGACAATGGACACACCACACATCGGAATGAAATCAAAACCGAGGATCCCAGCGTGTTGAGCATTTATTCAAAAGCGAATGCTAAACAGGCAAGTTCTTGATTTGGTGTGATTCCAGCCTTTTCCTTTTCATGGAATACTTTAATAGGGAATGCTAAACAGGTAAATCCATCCATCCATCCATTGGGACCATACTCTGTGCAGAGCGTTGGTGCTGCCTAAGCAGTCTCCTTGGTTATTTGGCACAATCCTGGACGGGTCGCCACTCCGCCGCAGGATACCAGCAAGCTAGCACTCATTTTGCCAACCTCAGAAGGATGACGGGCAGAGTCAACCCCACCTGGTATTAATTCAACAGCCGAGTGGGATTTGAGGCAAATCCAGGCATTCACCAAATGTGAAATACTCATTTTAAATCACTGCCAGTTCATCCTCATGGTCTCATCTCCTAATACCATCTTTAATCAGCCCGATGCCTTTCTTTTCTGTGGAGGCGGAGGGGGTAAAGTGGGGGTTCGGGATGGTTGTGGTGGTCCAAAGTTTGGGCCACTTTTATACATGTAATCTGTAATTGACAGTATCCTTCCCAAAGAAATGTTCACTTTGTAATCACAGTATATGATATGCAGGAGGTGTTACCTTGCCCAGCTGAAACACCTGTAGAGATTTACTGATTATTATTATATTAGTCTCCTTGTCTTTCCTAAATTAGCGTATGCCTTTTTTAGAGTTGTAGTATGTGCAGTTGAGATATTTAGTCGATTACTGTAGCACTCAGGTGCTCGGTGGTACAATAATCCATATTTTTTCTGAGTCGTTATGAATTGTGTAAGCTTTATTTATGAATCTAATAATTCTTGGAATGACATGGCAATCGGAGGTTACGTTTTTACCCCTTTTTGTCTGTCTGTCTGTGAGCATGACGTCTCAAAAAGTTATAGATGGATTCGGATGAAACTTGGTGGACAGGTTGGGTATGTGATATGGACGAATTCATTCGATTTTGGTGAAGATCCGAATCCGAGATTTTAAAAAGTGATTCTTCACCATTGAGAGATATGGCCAAAAATGATAAATAGCACGATATTTCACAAAGTTATGGAGGAGTTATGACAAAACTCGTTGGATGAGTTGGTTTGGTAACAAGAACAATCTGATTAGATTTTTGGTTCAGATACAAATCCAGATCCGGCCTATCAGTGGATACAAAACGTAGACTGTTGTGCCTGGTGGAGGTATGCATTCTCCCAAGTGCCGTTCTCATTTTCACTGTCTTTGGCTACAAGTTGCAGTTCTTTCAGGGACAAGCTCAAAATCTGAAATCTCATTTGGATACAAGACGGAAGGCATACTTAGTCATTAACTGTAATTATGCAGCATCGGATGCATTCTGAATACAACTTTATGACTTTGGCAGGCAGAGATGTCCAAAAGACATTACCGTAGACCACCACCCAAAAGGGGCTGCGTGCAATAGCTATCTGCATTTTCACAAGTTTACATTAACACCAGTTTGAGACGGTGCTGCTTTTGCCATTATGGCTCCATCATCAGGAAAGAATGATTTGTATGAAATACTGTATATAGAAAAAATAATACCCCTGACTCAAGCCAAAGGAAACTATGAATGCAGTGGTGCTAAAAGCATTTACAAAAAAAAGGTTTTACTGGCAAAATTATGGAACGGCATAAGTAGAAATAAAAGGAGAAATAGAAAGGAGAAGTTGGAAATAAGTTAAGACCAGGAGCAAAATAAAAGAAGAAAAAGAAGAGGTCAGCAGAGATAAATGTGTTCTACAGACCCCGTAGATCGTTATAATTAGTGGAGCAATCACAAGGAAGAGTGAATTCAGATGGGAATAAACCTCAACCAGAATGAATCGTCAATCCGGGGAGATATCTCCACAGGTCATTACAGTAGGCCACCAACCAAAGGAACTAGTCTCCAATGGTCACATGGATTTTCACGAGTTCACATCATCACCAATCCTGTAAAGTGCTGTTTCTGCCTTAACGCCTTCATTAGCAGGGTGAAGCCCATCCAGTCGAGGATCATTTCATCAGAGCAGTCCTGCTGTGACCCCTGAACTGTGAACCCCTCTCACCAGCAAAACCGGAACCTCAAAGTGAGGCGTGGAGATGCTGGGCCAAACCACAGAGTTGAACCCGAGCTCCTTAGCTCCCCTGCAGCCCAGCTTCTCTTTAACAATCTCCCTCTTGTCTTTCACCCTCCACCCGCCATGTCATTCTCAGTGTTAGCTTGTCAATGTATATACTGTATATGTGTGTATTCAATTTGTTCAACTATAACTTCAGTGTCCACCATTGTTTGCCACGTGTGTGGAGCACCACCCGATACCCACCCTCGTTCTGTCCGATATCCGTGTACAAGTCTCGGAGCCAAAGACCCGAACTGCCGGCACTTATTTTTGTTCGGGTATGCTATTCAGCCACTGGTTTCTCCCACACAAGTATCGATGAATGCTTGCGGTACAAATTTTAACAGTTGACAACTGGGTGACTATTTGCCTGGAAAAGGTTGCAATGAATACTTTTCATCAACTTGCTGCTTTGTTTTAAAGGCTTTTGCTTCTCGAGAATCACTGCTTCATTGCAACCGCAATCATTGGATAAAATATTGGCAAGAAGAGCGGAAGGAAAACTGGAAAACTGACAATATATACCAGACCATGATTATAGAAAATAGATTTTCTTTTCTTTCATTAATTTTTACGTGTTGCTGTTTTCATTATTATGTGAACTTTGCTTTCCATGTGATGCACAAGAGTGATTTACTGTAACTGATTTGCATTTTCCTTTTATTAGTTTTGTGTTTTAATATTTTATACTTCGAATATAAGCAAATGATGAATAGCATAATCTGGCTTTAAAGGCTTGAAACTATATCTGATAATCAGCATGATGGGCAGTTAATATCTTTCTAACAATTCCACCATTTCTTGCTGTATGTGTACAATTGGTCACTAATCTATTGACAAAGACTGATATTTGTATGGAATATATGGGTATGTTTGAACGGGGCTGTGTGTGTGTGTGTGTATTTGTCTGTCTGAAACCACTGATGTGCAATGCAACAGACGCTCTAGGAATTCTATCTCTCTCTCCCTCTCTCTGTCTCTCTCGTTGCACCTCTTTCCATATTTGCAGTTTGAAAAACAAAATGGGAAATCGAGAAGCATGGGGGTGACCAGGCCCCGGGGCTCCTGAGAGTGAAGGAAAGAATGAGCGAGTAGGAGGGACTAGACGAGGCAGGAGGTTCGACGAGACATCCATCAGTATGGTTGGTCACAGGAGTGGGGGAGGTATACAAGAAAGCGAGTGCTAAGACCATCTGTGCGTGCTGAGGCTTTAGGGCAGATGCTTTGCCTGAGCTAACCTCCCCCCCCTGACACCCCTTTAATCTCGCACACCTTACTACTTAACTCTTTCAATCCCTCTGTCTAGTTTTGGAGTACAAAGTTGTGGCCTTTACAGAAATATCAACAAAGTTACTAATAAGGAGATGGAGAATTGCTTTGCAATACATGTCCCCCACTGATGTGATATTTTCTAAGTCCAAAAAGGGCATAACTGTGAAAAATTGATGAAACGTCCTGAAACTCGAATTAGTTCTGTAACTTATAATAATAATAATAATAATAATAATAATAATAATAATAAAGCCATGTACCAAGTTTCAGTTGAATATGTTAGAGGGTATGGGGAAAAAAGTTTGAAAAACCACAGGTGGGACGGACGGACGAACGGACAGACGGAGAGCAAACCTATAGTCCCCTTCGGTGAAACCGGTAGGGGACTAATAATATAGCATTTCTACTTGGTCATTTACAGAAGTAGAACACAAAGCAAGTCGATAAATAAACAAACAAATGCCGAACTGAATCAAATAAAGAGTGATACAACTTTCTAGTGGGGTATGCTTACACAATGTCTCGAGTCGCTCACCTGCGTTTGATTTTTCATTTATTTATTTTCATTTATTCTTATTTTCATTTACGGATGCTTTCCGACGGTTTCTTGTGGATTTTTTTTTTTTCTGATGTATCGGCTTCGATGTCAATCGGCACACAAAATTTCCGTGCCGCCCTCGGGTCGCTGCATTGTCTCGGGTCGCTCACCTGCATTTTTATTTCAATTTTTTTTTTTCCACTATTTAGATTTTCCATTTATGGATGTTGTCCAACGATTCTGTGATTTTTGCTGCTGTACCGGCTCCGATGTCCATCAGCGCGCAACATTTCAGCTTTCTACATTTACATCACCCAGAAGGTACCGATCTTTAATATCAGTGAGTGAGTCAGTGGTAAGAAAGAGCTTTATATAATTAGATAAATGTATATTTACAGGAAAAGATAGTTTGATCATTCTAACCAAGTGGAAATGCTTCATTCTTTAAAGCACAATGTTATCATAGCTCACGTAAAACAGAGACCATCACCAAATTTGGAGTTTGGCCAGGTATAATTGGTATAGTTTTTTTAATGAAAGATATCATGGGATATCTTAACAATGAAACACACGCAAGCTTTACTTACGGTCATGTTACATTATGGCTGAAATATGTGCCTTCATCGATTCAACAATGCTTGTGTCGAAAGAGGAAAACAGTCAGATGATGTTTAACCCATTTTTGAATGCAGCACTCTGAATATTTGGAAGTTGCTTTCAAAACACAAAGATAAGATTTTAGATTTAAAAGGTTTGGATTGGATGTAATAACTGATTTCGTTTCTAGTGGTTTTCCCATTGGCAGTCTGTGCTGCTAAAGCTTACACTGGGAGGTTTGCCTTTACCTTCACAGCGGAAGTCAGGGCAGGAATTTGTAATTTATTCAGGGTGCAAACGATAGCTCGCCTACTCTTCGTGAAGGACACCGTGTGGTCTTTAACGTCCACCAACTAATGCCAGCAGACGGGACGCCCAGTTTAACGTCCATCCGAGGGACGGCGCACACATATTCATGTGTCTGCCTACATGTGAAGCAACAGGGACATTGCATAGCCGGGCAATGATTCAAACCCAGGCAAGACTGCTGATGCCAGACAGATGGCTGATGGGCACTAAAAAACATATTTGAGCTGAAGCATCAAGGTGCGATGCAGGTGAAGCCGCGTGCTGTGTGCCTCATGCTTGTGTTCGTTTTTAGCGTTTAGGAAGTCACTCTTTGTGCTGATTCCCTTCTCGTTATTGACGGATGTGTTTAGAATGGTAATAGGACAGACAGACAGACAGACATATATGGAAAGAGAGCCAGACAGATCGATGGAGAGAAACAGTGGAGAAAGAAAGGAAAAAAAAAGGATAGAGGAAAATTTAAGAAGCAGAGAGAGGTAGAGAATGACTCTGGAGGGGTTTAGAACTAGCTCTGGCTCAGCCAGCGGCTCCTGATGTATTGCAGGCAGCCTGGCTTCCATCCAGCCGGACTACTGTTCTTTCGCTCTCGCACCCTGCACGTGCTCTCAGCCAACCTACACTCTAGACTCCCATTTGCTGCTCCACATCATACCTCCCCAACAGCTGTTGTACAGCTCCACACCATTTAATGGCACTGCTGTTACGGTTCCATATTTACTATATGTACAAGTTTCCATTTTCTTACCCTTACTGAGTGACTAAATACAAACCTGATCTCCACCAATTCCTTGTGACAGACTTGTCCACCCTACTCCTCAGAGTAACTTGGGATGTGCACTGAACAGCCTCCCATTAAAATGCAGTCCTGCCCAAAATCCTCACACTCGGTGGCATAATGGTTAAAGTATCCATTTTGAGTCTGGGAGGTCGGCGGTTCGAACCCAGGGCCGAGTAAGTCCATGCGTCCTTGCTTGATGCTCAGCATTTAAAAAGTATAGTGCTTGGACAAACAACCACAGGTTGGCAACCATTGTGCAGGGCTTGGTGGGCCTAATGGCTTCCTCTTGCTTTGAAGTTCCTCGTAAGGGAAGTCGTATTATTATAACCAAAAAGAAACACCAGCTCCGACTACAGCTCACCACTAGCGACTCACAAGTTCATGTACTGCCCAACAGGGACAGATTTTAGCCCTGCCAAATACTTTGATTAATTCCCTCAGTTCCTTCAAGGCCCAAAAACAACATGTCTACCTCCACCACGAAAGGTGGATGGAGCATATGTTTTCATCCCCCCTGTCTGTCTGTGAGCATGACATCTCAAAAAGTTGTGGCTGACTTGTGACAAAACGAGGTGGATGAGTTGGTTAGGTGACAAGAACAAGCTGATTCGATTTTGGTTGAGGTCCGAATCCAGATTTGGCCTATCAGTGGGATACAAAATGTAAACTGTTCAGCCTGGCGGAGGTATGTGCTCTACCGAGTGCTGTTCTCGGCGAGGTAGGCGCTCTACGGAGGGCTGTTCCAGTTACTATCTGCATTTACAATTGATCAAAACCGAGGAAATTATCTCGTTGCTCAATTTATATGCATTGCACAATAATTTGTTATGGCCAGCAACAACATAGCTAACGCTAAATCATGAATGATCATGTGATGTCATGCAGTTAATTAAACAATTGTTTCTTCATTTTAACGTTAGTGGGCAAAGCGAGCATTGCACAATATATAGGACTTGAGAAATGGGATGACTTCCTTAGTTTTGAGCTGCAGGAAATGCAAATATGTGAAAATGTTGTTTACGACCTTTAATCTGTTCAGCAGGTACCCGTAGTTTCCTGTTTCCCCTTTCTCTCCCTTTTCATTCCTGATTTTCAGCTTGTTTTCTCTATCATACGCCACAAAACTCTCAGTGGCTGTTTTCTTCCTGCAGGCCATGAAATTATCATTGGGAACTTCTTTTTTTATGAACTTGAGGCTTGGAGTTTATCACTTGAAGCTTGTGAAAGCTCATTGAGCCAATCTTGACAATTCTATCGCCACTGGTCCTGATGGCGTCGTTGCTTTAATCAGATCAGATCATGAACCTTGCTCGACACAGAGCGTCGGTGCTGCTGGAGTGGTTTCCCTGACTTGGGTTATAATCCTGGACAGGTCCCTGATCAGACACAGGAAGTCATGGCAGGAATTTGGAATTTGTTCAGGGTGCCGGCGGTAGTTCACCTCCTCTTAACAAAAGGCCCTGGGATCTTTAACGTCCACTAACTAATGCCGGTAGACAGGGTACCCAGTTTAACGTCCATCCAAGGGACGTACACACACATTGATAAATCACCCTACCTGTGAAACATCGGGATAAGTTTATCGATGGGTCGAGTTTCAAACCGAGGATAGACAGCTTAGAGGTGAGTGTGTGTACTTCTAGGCCATCCTATCAGCCATATTGCTTTACTACTCAAAGCCTTATCTGCTCTGCTTTTGTATGGTTCATTGAAATGGATGGAACAATTCAATACTCATGTAAGTGGACTCCTGCAACATCAAGAAATAGAGGGAAGTCTGGACATACAAGAAGCATGTAGCCCAAACAAGTGATGCCAAAACTGGTCAGTAGCACGATGCATGGGCCCTCACATTGGCCTCCCAAAATCCTATGCTTGGAGAAGCATCCGGTATTACTCAACCATGGCAAAGCAGCATTCCTGGCTGGTGGCTGGATACCAGCAGACACAAGTACAAGGTCCAGGGTAAACCAACACTCCCTTGTTCCAACACCTCCACCCAGAGACTGAAAATGGTAGACAATTGAAAATGGTAGACTGAAAATGGCCCCGAAAGGGTGGGTAGTGTTTTTCCCTGGATTGTTGGTTGGGACCAACCTACCAGCTATCTGAATGCCCTTTGGCTCACAAGGAGCATATCCGTTCTTTGGTGGATATTTTCTTTTTTAGTTCCACAGTGTATCCAGGTATTCACTTCACCAGTGAATCAGGTGGGGAAGCTGGTTTAGTCACTGACCACCTGTCCATGTAACAGGTAGCTGGTTTAGACACTGATTTCACTTAGTGCTGTGGTGTATCCGTGTGTTGTTGTCCAACTTTCTGTTTGCTGGCCCTTTGTTCTCTGTTCTGCCCTTCCGTGAACCTCGACACCTGTATTACAAAATAGCATTCCTTCACCGTTCTCTACCACTTCTGCAATGTCAATGATAAATGCAGGTTCATGTTTGCATACCTTTTCTGTTTCTCTGCTAAATATGTTTTCTGAACCTTCAACAAAATCTCCATTCAGGTTGCTGCTGCTGTGGACATTGTATGTTTAAGAGAAACGTTTCTCTCACAGGATGTTTCCGATTGCTCGGTGTCTCTCCCTGGTTATTCTCTTTTCTGCTTCGACAGGCTACTCCCTTGAAATGCACAGCACCTCCACCTGGAGACAGAGTTGCTGATATGTCAATAATTGATTCAATTGCTCAATGTCCTCGCTAACCCCTCCGAGTCAACTGGAATACCTCTTTTTTAACAGTATTTAAGGCTCATAGTGGAGCTACCACAAACACATCTTACACCTATGGACATACCGATGAATGCACAAGACATGACACAGCCACTGAGCTTGAGGGAAGTGCCGCCACTTGCCAGGGCACTCAGGTGGTGCCATTGTTGTGATGTCACTGGTACCCATTCTCCCCACACTCAGAGGGGCATTTCCTCCTTTCCATGGATGCCAACCTATGGGGATTGTTCATGCTCTTATCAAGCAAGGAAGCAGCACATACCATTTTAAAAATCTTTGGTGTGACCCAGCTGGGGGTTGAACCGTTTGAACCGCCAACCTCTCAGACTTGGAGCGGACGCTCAAACCATTACACCACTGAGTCTCATTGCATTTACCTCTCTGCAACCACATAATGTTTGTATGTATGGTATACAGTCCACCACCCCCCCCCCCCCCCAATGACGACTCTTCATATTATTATATTTCCTCCAACATGGATCAGCTCATAATCACCCATCCCATCTCTGTTTCTCATCTGTAATGATTTCAATTGTCACCATTCCTCCTGGCTGGGAGTTGGCTCGGCAACAACCAGCTATTGTATTGCAGCAAAGGCTTCTGCGACTCTGTTGGTTTGACCCAATCAGTAAACTCCCCAATCTGACATCCACAATTGGTAGTATATCCTCTCTCCTGGTCCGAATAATGACTAACTTTCCATCCAATCTCTCTTGTTCCTCTTCTGATCACGTTCTTGTCAAGGCCAACATCTCTCTGGATATTGTGAGGGAGCTTGCTCAACAATGCAGAATTGTACAGGTTTACAGAGCATCCAGATTGAAGTCCTTACTAGTTAGCACAGGCTAACTAGTAGAGATTTCAGTCTATACACTCTCAAAAGAATTGGGCTCCCAACCTCATCCCACCTGATATTGATTCCACCTGGGAATACATACACAAAAGTCTACTTTCTCTCGTGCAGTGGTTTATCCCAGCCTCTCTGCGGTTTTCAGATCCATCCTCTCGTACGCCAAATCTGGTGAAGAGGCAGTTGAAGTCAAGCAGCTTGCTTTCTCAGCTTGGAAAGATAACCTGTCTGAGGGTAACTTTCGTTCATTCCGTAAGGCTCACAGCAAATGTGTCTCCATTCTGAAGCAAGATGGAAAACATCATCTTACAAATCTCAAGGCTGAACTCTCCAACCAGTCTTCTTCATCCAAGTCACGATGACACCGTGTCAAGTCTGTGTCTGGTGTACACTCACCATCTATCAGGTTCCTCAACTGAAAAGGCATTACTGCAGACTCTGCTCGAGATAAGGCAGAATGCCCAAACAGTCTTTGCCTCCAAGTCTTGTGTGCACAACCCATCCTGTTCTGTCCCCATCTTTCCTGTCTCCGACTTTTCAATCTCCTGCAGGATGCATGCATTCTTCCAGTAACCCCCCTCCTGGTTAAACTCACAAAATCAAGGCTGACCACACACCTCAACTCTTTTATTCCTCACTTCTCTCATCTATTGAAATGTCTTCCAGCAGCTGTTTTGTCTCACTCTTCCCTCCAGGACTTCAATAAAGCAGTGCGCCGTCTTCTCTTGCCATCCCCTATTCTGTCCCACGATCTTTATTACCCCCATTGACCTTTCCAAACCCAACCACCTCACTTGCTAATTTGTCTTTCCTCGCCCTTGCTCGTCTGTCTCTCTGTCTCTCTGTCTCTCTGTCTCTGTCTCCTCTCTGTCTCTCTCTGTCTCTCTCTGTCTCTCTCTGTCTCTCTCTGTCTCTCTCTGTCCTCTCTGTTCTCTCTCTGTCTCTCTCTGTCTCTCTCTGTCTCTCTCTGTCTCTCTGTCTCTCTTCTGTCTCTCCTCTCTCTCTCTCTCTCTCTCTTCTCTCTCTCTTCTCTCTCTCTCTCTCTCCTCTCTCTCTCTCTCTCTCTTTCTTGTTCCTTCATTCCCTTCATTTTTGCCCCACGATCATATCTTCCTTGCCCCTCTATGAGCTTCGTTCTGTAAAGAAATATGAAAAAAAACTTGGGAAAATCTAGAATGGCACTTGGTAGAGTGCATACTCCTGCCAGGCTGAACTGTTTAGGTTTTGTATCCCACTGATAGGTCGGATCTGGATTCAAATCTTCACTAAGCTGTTATTGGATCCGGATCTTCACCAAAATCGAATCGATTCGTTCTTGGCAGACGCCCAACCTGTCCAGCAAATTTCGTCCGAATCCGTCTGCAACTTTTTGAGATATCCTGCTCACAGGCAGACAGAAAAAAACAGCGGTGAAAACATAACCTCCATCCACCAATAAAGCCCTGAATATAATTTGCATCACACCATAAAGGAGGCCCAAGCTCAAGGTCTGCTGCTCTCATCACAAACTGGGTTGATGGATCTCTCCACGTATTACTGTCTTTCATACAATCAATCCACCCACCCCCGACCTTTTTCAGGATCATTTCTCCAGTACTCTAGACTTCCTGAACACTTGCACTTCTTTTTATGACTTTTCTCCCATCTGTGGAATTCCCTCCCTGTGTTGGTCCATTTATACTCTTCTCTCCAGCTTCAATGCAGCAGTACATCAGCGTCTTACGCCATCTACCATCATCACCCATTGACTTTTGTACCTCCACTATAACCCCTCTTGTTTATATACCTGCCACAATCCCCCCTTTACAGGCTTCTTTTGTCTGCAGTCTTTTTGTTTGTTTGCTCATCCCGTGTCCACCTGTTTTCCATTGCCTCGCGGTCAGTAGAATGCCTCACCATCATTTGTTGTCTTGCTAATTCATAAGCCTCACTGACGCGTTAAATAATATTCCTTGGTGGGGAATAAGGGAAACAGGTGGCAATGGTACGAAAGGGATTAGGGTCTGTGTAGCTGCTGGGGAATGTGTTTGTGGCTTTGGCTTGAAAAATAGGTGGAATGCCTGCAAGTGGGCCTGGGTTTTCCCGTCATCGACGGAGGCAGCAGATGTGCCCAGAAGCTCCTGAACTAATTTCACAAAGGATACAAGTCTCTCAGTCTGTCATCCTTTCTCCTGCCCTGAATTTGTTACTAATTGCCTTACCTGGAATTCCATCTCTGCCTGAATCTATTGTCCTTGCAAACATTGGAGATCGGATATGGTTTTCTCACTTACTGTAACACTACAGGAGATGGCGATGCTTAAAAATAAATTTCCCATTATCTCATCGTATATTTCAGCATGCTGGATATTAAATTGTGATTAGTCCTTCCAGAGTTTTAATAGGTTGTGTTAATCAATCTGACAATTTCATTAATAGTGTAGTATCAGAGTAATTTAATGTACATTTAATAATATATCAAGATAAAGCATTAGATTGGTATGAGGAAACCCCCAAAGTCACATGTCAAAGCACTCTACGTCTGCAAAGATGCTGTCTCTGAGCTGAAGAAATAATTTTTTGTTACAAGAGGTATGAAATGGGTGAATCACCAAGGCAATCCCAATGGAAGTGAGAGAATGGAATGCACGTCCAGTGTGTGGATTCTGGCTTTTTTTTTTATGTGCACCCCCTACCCCCATTTTCCTCGATTCAAAATCTCGACGGAAGAGGGAGGTGTGGGAGGTGGTCATGGAGAGCGGTGAGCAAAGTGGATCATGCGAAGCACAGATGGTGGAGTACAGGTGTGGGTTTGGTCGTCGTTTGCGAAGTTCCGTCCCTTCTTTCCGCAGTCATTTCCTTTTACACAGAAGACCGCACCGACGGGGTTATGACTCTAACCTTGAGCAGCATCAGATGAAAAAGTTCACAGTTTCCCGGAAATGGAAGATTTCCGCATTCTTTCGATGCAGACTCTCCTCCCGAAACCCTCTCCTCCAACGCACCCTTTCCTCCGCAGAAGTACTTTGTTCATGGAAAATTTAAGAATCCAGAATTCCCAGTGTGAGGTGGAGAAACCTGAGCACAGGAAAAGGCCACTTTGCCTAATATTACCTGTTCAGTTTTGATCTTGACAATTTCCTTTACATCATGTATTCGTTTTGTAAGAAACACAAAATTACAACCCTTATAAAATGGTACATGCACTTTAATAATAGTCTGCAAAGGATGATCATCTGCACATTCACTACGAGAGCAGAAGGCAAAATGTCTCCTGAGATCTGATTTTAAACAATCTGCTCAGAATCTCATCAGGTCTCACGAAAACCAAATGAAGATCAATGTTTGTTTTTATAATGGTAATGTCAATCAAAGCTTTCCACACTGCATACAATAGGATTGGTGTTCATTCATATGTAGCAGCATAGTTTAGAGTTTCGTTATTACCATGCACACGCGAAGCGAAAAGCGGGGTTAAGCGATTGGTTCACTTTGTCTGTCTGTAAACGTCGGTTTATGATGAAGCAACAACTCAATTTAAATTGAATGTTATATTTTGAACACGAATTGGAAAACAAGTGTTTCGTTTTACAGTACTTTGGCTCTCAATTTGTCCTGATCACGCATGCACAAAGAGGAGTGAGAATTTTATTATTATTATTATTATTATTTTTTTTTTACTCTGCCTGTCTGGCAGTCAAACAAAATTGAAAATAATCTCACACAGGAAACTTAAGGTTTTTAGGGACGACATAACACAAACACCAGGTATGAAGAACTAAAGTAATGTGTTAAATAAGGTGGTGTAAAAGACACCGCATCAACGAAAAATATTTTTCTACGGCCTTTAAAAAAAAATCTTTATTTTATTTCAAATGAATTATATATTGGAACACGAGAACAGAATTCACCTTTTTGGCATTTTCACAGGAATTGGGGGGGAAAAAAATTACGGAATTTTAAGTCATCACGGCCAATCAAATTTTCCACTCGCTGACCCCGCTTGCCTATGTCCTTGTTTCTCAAGACTGTGCAGGGTAGGAAAGGTGTTCTATGAACTCTCTAGTTCTATTATATTGTTCGTCAAATACCTGATTATAAAATATTTCATAACTTGAAGGTGCGCGATGCAGCACCCTCACTGGCCGGGCTGTAAGGCACTTTCTAGGCCTAAGTGTTTATGCACATGATTTTCCATTTGGCGTTTGGAATACATAACTGGACTTTAACACACGGCATCTGCAGAGCTTGCCCAACACCACAAGGATTTGTTCTCTTAATATTCCTTGGGATTTTCTTTTCCCCCATCACTGCTTAATATTTGCAAAGCATAAACAAAAACGACAACCTCTGCTGAACATTCATTGCCATTGAGAAATTGATAATGGATGAACGTTTGTGCCTTGCTATATCTCCTGTTGATTTAATTAATTTGACCTGACGCTGGCTGTAAGTGGATGTTCTGGTGAAACAAAAGTTATCCCGTGGTGATTTGTCCATTAATCCCAGGTAATCTACACGTGAGAGCTTCCTGAATTGCTCCTGCCAGTTAAGATAAAATCCTTCTTTTTTTTCATTGGAATGGGAGATGCCTCGTACTGCTGCAGGGTTTAATGGATTAAAGGCATGCAAAAGCTGTAATATGAGCCATTTTATCAATACAATTCAATTGTTGTTTTAGCTGCACATGGGTTTGTTTTTCTTCATGTACCTAGTTTCTGCAATTTGTCAAAATTTATAATTTTTGGCTCCATCTTTTGTTGTACTTATAAACATCTGGGTTTACCCTCTCTGGCAGTGCAATTGTGGAATGAAGATATGGAAACTTGCTCACAATGGCAATTATTGTCCAGACAAAAATGTAATTTTAAGTAAATTAATTAATACGAGTTCCTTCACAAGGAACTTCAAAGCATGAGGAGGCAATTAAGCCTATCAAAGCCTGTATTAGTTTTGCCAACCTATGGTTATTTGTCTGAGCTCTATCCTGCGTCAAGCAAGGAAGGAGCATGTAGCATTTTTAAAAGTCTTTGGAATGACTTGGCCAGGGTTTGAACCACCAACCTCCAATACTCAGTGGACACTCTCATCAAATGGAAGACCAAATACTCCATTGGAGTCATCAGAAGGAACCCAGGTAAGTAAAGAGCAAAGATGGAGTCATCAGGAGGAATCTGGATAGGATTCGGGTTTCAGACAATCTTTAATTATCCTGTATATAATATCGGTGCAAGTTCCTCCATGAGACAGAATCACTGGAAGGTGAATGAAAGCCATAGACCATTGTATCATAGAATATGTCCTGAAACACAAGAGGGTTTAAGCATCCTTTTGAGTTGTGATGAGGATGGCTGATCCATCTGGAGTACTCCATATTTTCACAACCAAATGTTGACAGAGGTACACAAACCGCTGTGAAGTTGAAGTTGTAGTTGAAGTGACATTTTGCCTCTTCCCACACCCTCTCCTGCCTTGAAGGCTTCATCTTCTTTCCTATGGTGGTTTTCAAACCTCTGTCAACATTTTTTTAAGATAATTCATTGTCCTTTTGTTTTCGCTAACACAGACCACCTCTATTCCTTGTGAAGACTAGTTACCTCCACCACCAAAGGACAGAAGTTATGTATTCACACGTGTTTGTCTGTCTCTGAGCGGGATATCTAAAAAAGTTATAAACGGATTCAGACGAAACTTGGTGGGCAGGTTGGATGTGTGACAAGGACGAATTTATTATATTTTCGTGAAGATCTGGATTCGGATCCTTGAATTTTCGAAGTGATTCTTCACCATTGAGTAATAGGGCTAAAAACGATATATAACATGATATCTCAAAAAGTTGTGGACGAGTTATGACAAAACAAGGTGGATGAGTTGGTTAGATGACAAGAATAATTATTATTATAATTGGATTATATTTTGGTTCAGATCCAGCCCATCAGTGGGATACAAAACAAAATCTGTTCAGCCTGGCAGATGTATGCGCTCTTCCGAGTGCCGTTCTAGTTTTCCATTGTATCTAGAGTACTGGCCATTTGGGTCTGTCTACTCAACATGTAGGTAGCTTCTAATTGGGGTGGGGAACAGAAATTTGTAATCTAACAATGTGGTGTTGTTGTGGAGAAAATTTTACAAGTTACATCGTGAGTCGGTGTACTTAACCCATCTAAAGTTGTTCAACATTCTCGGCTGCATCCATGCTTCTTGTGAATAATGTAGATAAGCTGGAGTGTGAAAGACTGCACTGGAGGACCTTGTGCAGATGTATATTCTCTGACTAATTGTAGCTAAAGGAAAAGATCCACAGGCCTTGCATTATTCCAGAATATGCTGATCGGAATTCCTAAAATCATAAAAACCAAAGCATTATTCAAACGAGCTCACAAAGTCTCCTTTGACGCGGCTCTGTGACAAAGATGGATTACTCTAAATATCAATTACTTAATACAATCACCAACTGTATATGCATATGTTAATGTGAAATGTATATATTGGCTACCAAATGCTTCGAATAATAATGTTTTTTTTTTTCTGATGTAAGATCGTATTCCAAAAACAAAAATTTCTTTTACAGCTCACTTTTATTTTTGACTTTGCATTTGGAAAGATATAGTTATTTATCACATGATAATGGCGATTTTTAGTTGATATTGTTTCTGTTAAAAAATAGTTGCTAATTCTAGCAAAGAACTAGCAGTCTGCTTTGCTGGTACAAGAAAATAAAATTAAGAGAATAAAATGGTTAAAGTTATTCGCTGTAAAAGAGTGTAATGCGTTGACGCTTCAGGCCTTGCCCTTTGTCGGAGCAAAAGCAGCCTCCTTTGACAAGCTTCCTTTTGCTCTGACAAAGGGCAAGGCCCAAAACGTCAGCACAAGACGCAAAATGTAACTAACCATTTTAGTGTATTGTTTGTGTTGGGCTGGCAGGATTGCTTAGAAGTACACACACTCACTTCTAAGCTGTCTTGCCTGGGTTTGATTCTCGACACAGCTATAAACTGTCATCCCAGTGTGTCACAGGCAGGGTGATTAATCGATGTGTGTGACGTCCCACGGATAGATATTAAACGAGTGTTGCGTCTGCTGGCATTAGTTGGTGGATGCATTAGTTGGTGGACGTTAAAGACTCCACAGTTGTCTTTCGTGAAGAGTAGGCAAGCTATCACAGGCACCCTGAATAAATTCAAAATTCTTGCCTTAACTAATTTGTGGAGCATTAGGCCTGGCCAACCAGTTCGTGAAAGACTTGGGTCAAAAACTTCCCGCCCCCCCCCGCCCAACCCCCCAATAACGTGGGAATCTGTGGCCATTAAAGAAGAATTGTATTGTATTGTTTGTGTTAAACTTTTTTTTTTCTGATGAAAAGGAGTACTGCTTACCAGAGTATCGATTTTAAAAGGCAGATTAAACTGGTTATATTGTCTATACATACTTACTGTTTGTTGATGACCTGACAAAGTTCTTCCAGTTGATCAATAAAGCATTAACAAAACCAATCTTGCATGAAAGGAGCATTAAATATACCAATCTTATGTGAAACAATTATTAAAAACACCAATCTTACATTAAAGGAG
>CM068953.1:170436615-170465746 GCA_035128595.1 Eptatretus atami | reverse complement strand
ATACAAACCTTGCATGAAAGGAGTATTAAATATACCAATCTTACATTAAAGGAGTATTATATGCACCAATCTTGCATTAAATGAGTGTTAAATATACCAATCTTACATTACAGGAGTATAAAAGATACCAATCTTACGTTAAAGGAGTATTAAAGATAGCAATCTCACATTAATTTAGTATTAAAGACACCAATCTTATGTGAAACGATTATTAAAGACACAAATTCTGCATGAAATTGAGCATTAAATAACAATCGTACATTAATGAGATAAATATACAATTTTACATGAAAGGAGTATTAAATATACAATCTTCATTAAATGAGTATTCGAGATACCAATCTTACATTAAAGGAGAATGAAGAAACCAATCTAATGTGAAACAATTATTAAAGATACCAATCTTACATTAATGAGTATTCGAGATACCAATCTTACATTAAAGGAGAATGAAATGACCAATCTTATGTGAAACAATTATTAAAAACACCAATCTTAATTAAAGGAGTATTAAATAAAAATTTACATTAAAGGTATTAAATAAACCAATCTTACATTAAATGATTGTTAAATATACCAATCTTATGTTAAAGGAGTATTAAAGATACCAATCTGACATTAAAGTAGTATTAAAGAACCAAACTAATGTGAACCGATTATTAAAGATACAAACCTTGCATGAAAGGAGTATTAAATATACCAATCTTACATTAAAGGAGTATTATATGCACCAATCTTGCATTAAATGAGTGTTAAATATACCAATCTTACATTAAGGAGTATAAAAGATACCAATCTTACGTTAAAGGAGTATTAAAGATAGCAATCTCACATTAATTTAGTATAAAGACACCATCTTATTGAAACGATTATTAAGACACAAATTGTGCATGAATGAGCATTAAATATACCAATCGTACATTAAAGGAGAATTAAATATACCAATTTTACATGAAAGGAGTATTAAATATACCAATCTTACATTAAATGAGTATTCAGATACAACTTACATTAAAGAGAATGAAGAATACAATCTTATGTGAAACGATTATTAAGACACAAATTGTGCATGAAATGAGCATTAAATATACCAATGCTACATTAAATGAGAATTAATATAACAATTTTACATGAAAGGGATATTAAATATACCAATCTTACATTAAATGAGTATTCGAGATACCAATCTTACATTAAAGGAGAATGAAAGATACCAATCTTATGTGAAACAATATAAATACCAATCTTTGGTTGAAGGAGTATTAAATGCACCAATTTTACGTTGATGGAGTATTAAATAACCAATCTGACATTAAAGGAGTATTAAATGCACAACTTACATTTAACAAGTATTAAAGATAATAATATTACATGAAAGGAGTATTAAATTAACCAGTCTTACATGAAAGGAGTATTAAATTAACCAGTCTTACATTAAAGGAGTATTAAATGCACCAACCTTACATTTAACAAGTATTAAAGATAATAATATTACATGAAAGGAGTATTAAATTAACCAATCTTACATGAAAGGAGTGTTAAATATACTAATCTTACATTATAGAATAATTAAACAGACCAATCTTACATGAAAGGAGTAAGAAAGATTCCAATCTCACATTTGATGGCCTGAACAAGTTTCACTTCCCCATCTTTATCAGACACAAGATTAACCCACTCACTCACAAGTGCATTTCGAGTCTATCATCACCTTCAATGAAATGAGGATTGTTTCGCGAAGATATAGAGCAGTGCACGCCAAACAGTTGATCGTGATTGAAAGGTCGATCCTGGAGTCTTGAACAGTCGATCTTTAAAAAACAAACAATTTTTTTTTGCAAATATACATACATATATGTATGTATACTGAAACGCAAAAGAAACTTACCACCTTTTAAACCTTCAAATATCAACAATAACACTGCGTGTAGTAAATGTGTGAACTTATTTGTGGACAATAGTGTCCTCACTGTCAGACAAAACGGTCCCGGATGGTCACTTGAACCTTCAATGGTCACTTCATAGCACAGCTGTTGAACAGCCGTTTTGACTGTCAGTGATTAGCCAAGGGGTACGGGATGATTTTAATGAGCTGCACGTGATGTCTTGATATTGGCTTTAAAAAGGCCAGTGCAAAAGGGCATTTCAATCAACATGCCACGATTGTCAAGGGATCAACGGCAGTGTGCTTGGGCATACTGCAAGGCGGATTGAGCTACCGTGAGGTGGCACGCATCGACCTTGGCTGTTCACACCAGACGATATCGCCCTGGTGGACAGAGACACCCTCCACAACTCTGCAGATGACAGACCTCGATCAGGGAGGCCAAGAGTCACCACTGCAAGGCAGGACAGGCAGATGTCCTAAGTCAGATGGCTTCAGACATTGAGGATTGAGTGGACAGAATCCAGCAGCAATCCATCCAAAGACTGGTAGGCAGTATGCGCGACGATGCACTGCCTGTATCCAAAACAATGGTGGCCACACGCTATTGAAGGGGACTGACATTGCACCCTGTGCTGTTCTGTACTGTAGACAAAACTTATGAGATGGTGTATCTTGGTCAAAAACTTGACATGTCATCAATAAAATGCCAATGTTTCAATTAGCAATTGTTGGTTTGATTTATTTTGAACTGTTACAATTTTATTACATTTTAAACAAGTGGTAAGTTTCTTTTGCATTCAGTATATATACATATGTATTATGTATATATATTACAACATATATGTATGATATGTGTGTATATATGTGCATATATACAGTATATGTATATATATATATATATATATATCTCTGAAGCGATGCATCATCATCCGATCGGGCGCTCACATGGGCCCCGGCCACCGCACTGCCTGGCCGCCATGGCGGGAAGTGGTCTTATTTTACATCCGGTGAGACATCGCCGAGCTGTGGAATTGTCTTGCTCCGACCACGGCGACATGAATCGCCTTGCACCGAACTCTCGGGCCATGTCGTCCGCGCATGCCCGCTTTCTCACCTCCGGCGCGCTGAGGTTGGCACTGATCAATGCGCTTGCTTCGTCCATACACTATGCAGCCCGAGCGATCCGGGCCGTACAGCATGCCTCTGCTTGGTGGTGGCTACATCGAGGTGGAGGTGCGAGAAGATCTCTGCCGTCCACGCAAAATATTTGTGGCCGCGGTGGCGAGCGAAGATCAATGGTAAGACGCCATTGTAAACCCACGTGCAGACCCGAACGAAGAGGTGGCCTGGTTTGGACGGTGACATTGATTCCAGTGCACGCCGTTGATACACTTGTCAAGCCCATGCCAAGACACCACCACAGTCTCCATTGGCCATGTGGTCGTGGCCATGAAAGCCATGGTCCAGACTGCACATCGACCATACTGGTCCATTTCAAGGGAAGCTTTTCCTTATTGTAGTTGATGCCCACTCCAAATGGATTGAAGCTCTCATGGTGCCATCCTCCTCCTCCGCTGTAACAATTGAAGCTCGATGTACCATGTTCACACAACATGGTATTCCAAACTCCATTGTATCAGATAATGGATCATCATTTACGAGTTGTTTCAGAACTTTTGGAAAATGAATGGGATTAAGCACTACACATGTGCCCCCTACAAACCTGCCAGTAATGGTCAAGCTGAACGTGCTGCTCAGATCATCAAGAATGGTCTAAGCCACGTCAAGGAAGGCTCCATTCAATCTTGTTTAGCTCGTGTGTTGCTCAACTACCTCACCAGACCACCTCAAACCACCTGTCGCTCACCTGCCAAGGTTCTGATGGGTCATGAATTAACAACACAGTTATAATTAGTGCACCCGGACGTAACGGTCCAGCTCGAGAATAACAAGTATCAACAGAAACGTAATCATGACCAAACGTCTGTATACCGCAACTTCCAGATCAACGATCCTGTATACGTGTTGAACTCCGGATGTGGAACCAATGGTTATCTGGCATCGTTATCAACAACATTGATGAAATGATGTTTCTTGTGAAGTTGTGTGATGGTAGATGCATGCGTAAACATGTTGACAAGCTCAGGTTACGTCATGGGGAGCCAAACATTGAATCGGCTCAAGTGGCTTTGTCACCCACTCCTGAATTAACACCACCTGTGTTTGAACCTGAGGTGTTTCCTCATGAAAGCTTTTCACCCATAAATATACCTGAACTCCTTCCTGACTCTGTACCCCTTATTGAGAAACCCACAGCAGTCGCAAGCAAGGACAGCCCTCCACTGGCCCTCAGAAGATCAGCTTGTGTCTGTAAGCCTCCTGAGTGTCTTGATTAGTAAAAAAATAATAAAGGATGGGGGGTGAGAAGATGTGATATATCAGTAGTTTATGATAATGCATGCATACATTGGTGCACAGGGGCGTAGTTAAGAGGGAGTCGCGTGACCCACCCATATTCCGATGCGGTGCTGTCCTGTGCCCTTGTCCTTATTAAACATATTGTTCCCACTTCAGAGTCTTCCTCCATAATCTTTGAGTGCATTACACATGTAAGCAGCTTTGCGAGCCAAATATCGTTGCCACTTACTTCGGGGCCCAGCAAGTCAAGACGGCTCTGCTCTGCTCATCTGAGGGAGACGCGATAAGTATAGAATGCCTTAATCACATTGAGTTTTCTCAACTTCTTTCAGTTTCATAGCAACTGTTTAAAAATGTAATTGAACTTTGGACAGAATTGACTGAAAAGTTTGTGGTTATAATAATGTTTACGTCCGGAAGGCGTGCCCCATGAAAGCCATGATAACCTATTCTACACCTCAACACGGAGTTCATGCAAGGTGTAACCCCTTCTTTGGGGAAGGGGGGAAGTTAAATCGCTGCAACCTCCATCGTGTGACCCTTAGCCCTCCTGTCAAATTTGGTTGCGATTAACCACCGAATGTATCACGGTCAAAATACAGACGGACACCAAATTGGGTATTTCAGTAAAATGGAATTATCAGCAGTTTTCTAATAAGTCCTTACCTATTTTTCTTCTTTCCTGCTTGGTTCTTGCCCATTATCTTTCCCCTCATTTAATATTTGTTATTTCAGGAGAAGGGGTTTGGGGAGGAGTGTTCTTACTACCTTGCTATGCCATAGCTTCTTATTCTTGCATCTGGAATCGCCATTAAACTAACTAATGAATGTCAGTGTGTGTTTGTGTGTGTATGTGTGTTTGTGTGTGTGTGTCGTTGATTAGTATCTACATATGTGGGTTTCACAATGTGGAATGGAGTCCTCGCAGGGCAGGCTCAAAGTATCCACCTTCACTTCAGTAAGGGGTCACGATTCATGGACCAAGCTGTGAAGTTTTCTGTTCTCAAAATTTTGTGCCGAGGGCTCTCTTCAGGATTGTCCCTGAGCCCCGGACAGCTTCCAACTGTAGTTCGTTTGTAGTAATATTCCCAGGGATGGTTTTTAATAACTCTGTGAGGTTCTTTGTCATCATTCCTGTAGCTCTAGCTATCGCTGGTACAACTTCGGCATTTTTCAGTTTCCAGGATCTTTTCACTTCATTCTTGAGGTCTTCGTATTTGGTCATTTTCTTGATTTCTGCATCATTTGGTCCAAAATCAGGTATTAACACCTCACTTAGCAATGCCTTCTTCTCTTTTTTGTACCTAAGTGTGATATCTGGTCACAATGCTTTGTTTCGATGTTCATGTTCGATGGATCATGAGGTCATACGTGAGCGGTACTTGCATGTTTTCAGTAATTGCTTTGGTTCATGTTCCCACAAATTCTCTGGAAATGGGATATCAATGTTTTTGCAGATGTTCCAGGTTAACTTTACAAACTCTGTTGTGTCATTGTGTGTGCACTGTTCTGACTTTTTCTTATCGTGTTCGGTCATTAAGCATAACATCTTTGCTGACCCCACCTCCACCCCTCACCTTTCTATCTTTTTTTTTTCCTCCTCCACCCTCCCCTCACTCTGTCTCTCTCTGTCTCTCTCTTTCTCCCCTCCTCACACCCCTCCCTCCTGCAGTATATAGCAACATTTGGTGAGGCGTCGCTCTCCCCCCCCTTCCTCGCTCTTTCCCCCTTCCTAGCTTCCTCTCCCCTCCCTCCATTCCCTCCTCTCCCTCCTCTCCCCTCCTTCCATCCTCTCCTCTCCCCTACCTCCACCCTTTCCTTTTCCCTCTCTCCATCCTCTCCTCTCCCTCTCCATTCTCTCCTCTCCCTCCCTCCGTCTCTCCCTCCTCCGTTCTCTCCCCTCTCCTCCCTCCGTCATCTCCCCTCCCTCCATCCCTCCTCTCGCCTCCTTCCTCTGTCCTCTTCTCTTCCCTCCCTCAATTCTTTCCTCTCCCTTCCTCGCCCTCTCCTCTCCTCTCCCTTCCTCCGTCCTCTCCTCTCCTCTCCCCTCCCTCCTTCCTCTCCTCTCCTCTCCCCTCCCTCCTTCCTCTCCTCTCCCCTCCCTCCTTCCTCTCCTTTCCCCTCCCTCCATCCTCTTCTCTCCCCTCCCTCCATCCTCTCCTCTCCTCTCCCCCCTCCCTCCGTCCTCTCCTCTCTCCCCCCTCCCTCCGTCTTCTCCTCTCGCCCCCTTCCTCCAATCTCTCCTCTCCCCCTCCCCTCCATCTCTCTCCTCTCCTCTCGCCCCTCCCTCCGTCCTTCCTCTCCCCCTCCCTCCATCCTCTTCTCTCTTGGACCTCAAGAAGAACTCATGATTTGAGATAAGATTGTGTTTGGTGTGTGAGATGAGAGGCCTAAGGAAAGACTTCTTTGGGAAGGTGAGGTCACACTGCAGAAAGCTTTGGACATATGCCATGCCGCCGAATCAAGCAAGCAGCAGCTCGACAGCATGAAGGGTGTCAAGCAAGTCTATACAGTGGATAAAGAGAGGCAACAACAGCGCACCACTTTTCCTAAGCAAGCCAAGGCCAAGCCTGTAGCCAGAGCCATGACAGTAGCTACAAAAAGGCGACAGGAAAGCCTAACTCAGCCTGTGTGCGAGGACTGTGTCAAGAAGCACTGTCCTGGGCCACGTAGGTGTCCAGCATTTGGCAAAATGTGTGCCAAGTGTGGAGGCAAGAATCACTGAGCTGCTGTATGTAAGGGTGGAGGCACAAGAAGGGTACGTCTTCTGGATGCAGATCCCGAGCAAGGTACTGAAGAGTTTCTGGTCATAGATTCAGGCTCATCAGTATCCTGGATGATGACGTCACCTGGCCTGTGGGATACACAATGCCTACACCCAGTGTGACCACTCCTCATTTTCATAAATGCCAAGGTGAGCCAATGAAAAAAGCCAAGAATTCACAAGGTTTCGGAAAAGCGATGATAATAGAACACCTATATGCCAAGAAAACCTATAGAAAACCAAGACGCCAAGGTGAACAACGAATAGCCAAGATCTTGTGAAAAAAGCCAAGGAGTGGTCACACTGCCTACACCAAGTGATGTGCAGAGACAACTGAACAACAAGAAGGTGTTCACAGTGATTGACATGGCTGATGGGTACCGGCATGTGAAGCTGACAGAGAAGTCCTCCTACCTGTGCACATTCAATACACCCTGGAGAAGGATGAGATTCTGCTGCATGCCTTTTGGCATTCTGTCAGTGAGTGAAATCATGCAAAAGAGAAACCAGGAGGCCTTCAGCGACATTCTTGGTGTGTAGTTTATCGCCGACGACATGATCATTGCTGCTGAAACCATGGAAGAACATGACCAAATATTGCACAAGGTTATGCAGAGAGCTCGCCAACAACAGGTGAAGTTCAACAGGACTAAGGTACAGTTCCGACTGCCCAAAGTGCTGTACATGGGCAACATCATCACTCCAGAGGGACTGACACCAGACAAGTCCTAGATCCGAGCGATTGCTGACATGCCAACACCAGAAGACAAGCCAGCACTTCAGCGCCTTTTGGGCATGGTCAAATACTGAGCGCAATATATACCGAACGAGTCGGAGACCACGGCACCGCTCCGTGCACTGCTCAAGAAAGACGAAGCCTGGAGCTGGGAAGCGGAACACACACAAAGTCTCAACAAGGTCAAAGCAGCATTGGCAACAGAACTCGTTCTGAGGTACTACGACGTCTCCAAGCTGGTGACAAACCAAGCATATGCGAGTCAGAGTGGGCTTGGTTGTTGTCTGCTCCAGGAGGGTCGGCCAGTTCACGACGCATCGAGGTCCATGACGGATACTGAAAAAGAACTATGCACAGATCGAAAAGGAACTGTTGGCAATCTACTACGCATGCCACAAATTCCACCAGTATGTGTACGGGAAGCCAGTGAATGTGCAGACAGATCACCGCCCTCTAGAGGCTATTTTCAAGAAACCCCTGAGCAACGCGATTCAGTAACTGCAGAGAATGCTTTTGAGATTACAACGCTATGAACTAGATGTGAGGTATGTCCCGGGCAAATACATGTATGTAGCCGACACACTGAGTCATGCATACTTACCTGGTGACCGATCAGATGACCAGATGGAGGATGACATAGAAGTCATGGTTCACTTCCTGGTGCGTGACATGCCGATGAGTGCTATGAGACAAGAGCAGATCCGAGCTGCAGCTGCTGAGGGCCCTGACCTCAAGATGGTAAGGCAGGCAGCCATGATGGGATGGCCAAAAAAGAAGCACAGTGCTCCAAGCGTCCTCCAAGACTACTGGCCGGTCAAAGATGAGGTACACATAGCTGGCGGACTGCTGTGTGTTGGTGACCGCATTGTGATCCCGAGCTCACTGAAGAGTGATGGTGGCTCTGCTACATGAGAGTCACATGGGAGCTGAGAAAACGAAAGCCAGGGCCGCTGGTGCTCTGTTTTGGCCCAACATGACTGCAGACATTGAACAGACAGTGGTCAACTGTGCAGTTGGCCTCAGCCATAGGAATGCACAGCCCAAGGAGCCGCTGAGACCACACCCCATACCTGAGCTTGCATGACAGAAGGTGGGAGCTGATGTCCTCACATATCAAAGGAAAGACTATCTCCTGGTGGTTGATTAATATAGCAAGTATCCGGAGGTGGGAGAGATTGAGGACAAGACTGCCACCATGATCGTCACTAAGATGAAGGAGGTCTTCGCTTGTCATGGCATTCCAGAAGAGCTCGTGAGTGATAATATGCCGTTTGACAACCAAGAGTTCAGGCAGTTCATGCGAAACTGGGGAATCAAATAGTCGACATCCAGTCCTGGATTTGCTCAGTCCAATGGCCAAAGTGAACCTTTTATCCAAAACCATCAAGAGGATGATGAAGAAAGCTGATGATGACATTTACCTGGCACTTCTGGAGTACCGAAACACCCCTGTCTCAGGTACATCATTCTCGCCGGCACAGATCTTAATGAGCAGGACTCTGAGATACAAGATACCAGTCACCAGGCAGCTGCTCAAACCAGCAACAGTAGATCCCAGAGCACAATTGATGCAACAGAAGCTGAAACAGAGAGTCTATCATGACAGATCGGCAAGATCGCTGGCTAACCTGCAACCAGGTGACACTGTTCGCATCAGGAGGAAAAACACCTGGCAGCCAGCCATCGTTACCAAAGTGGATTCGCAGCCCAGATCATACTGGGTTGACAATGGCATCGGGAGTGGTTTACGCAGGAACAGACGTCATCTGTTGAGAACGAATGAGCCGCCACCAGTTCTCATGACCCCTGAAGATGACGTCGTGACCCCTCATGAGCAAGAACCTATTGCGACGAGCAATACCACTCGTGTAGACATGAACAGTGGAGCGGGTATGCCACAACCAGCTACACCTGTGAGAGAACATTACACACCCGTATGCACGCACACTGCAACACATATGCATGCAACCATGCAGCGTACTAGACGAGGACGTGAGATTGTTAAGCCTCAGAAGTATAAAGATTTTGTTTGTTAAATCCTTAAACTTCTTGTAAACTGGTATTGATGACCATTGCAGACTTGTACTGATATACCTGACACATGATGTTGGTTAAACTTTTACTCAAACTTGGTTTCTGGTGGCATTGCAAGCCGATAAGTAGTTTAACATGTTGCTAAAGCTTTGTGGATGCTGATTGTTCAGTTGATAACACTTTGACAATATATGATCTTACTCTTCATTAAGAATAGAGGTGTAACAGAATATATTGTATAGTGTTCCTTATGGAGACCAATAAATGAAGCATCACTTCCACTTGAGCCAGAGACGTCTGTGTGGCCGATGCTGTTTTACAGATGGTATTCACGGAGGAGATCTGCACGACAAGTTTGCAGCCTGACATTGTCATCTGTACAGGCACAACAAGGCATGTCATCTTTGGGGAAGTGTCAGTACCTTGGGAAGAGAACATGGAGGAGGTGCATGAGAGGGAGAGAGGAAAGCATGGTGAGCTGGAAGCGGAGTATCGGGAGAAGGGTTGGCGAGCTTCGTGTCAGCCATTTGAGGTGGGGTGTGGAGGGTATATTGGAAATTCCTTCAATGCATTTCTTGCTTGACTTAAAGTGTGTGTAATGGAAAGAAGGAGGATGTTTGAGAGAGCGGCCCAGGTTGCCTTGAATGGATCACTTTGGATCCGGAGGAAGTTTATGGAGGCAGGTCTAATGGTGTAGGTTGAGGTTGATTGGGTGGTGTTTCTTTCAGCCCTAAAAGCGGTAGTGACTGGGTGTGGAAGAGATATGGAGAGATGTGTATATGGTTGTTGAGTTGAGCAGTATATGTTATGATGTTAGTTGGTTGGTTGTGTGGGTTTTTTGTGTGTTTTGTTGTTGAGCGGTGCATTTTGTAAGGTTGAGTGGTTGGTTGGTTGCTCCAAGATATATTTTCAGTACTGTGGATTCTGGGAGTGGAAGTTGTTGTTGTAATTTGTGTTGTCGCTGACTGAGGGTAGGTGTACGTATGCATCCAAGTGTGCTTGCTGCATGTGGAGGCATATGGGCCCCTGCTGGGCCACCTCCTGATACTGGTTGACCATATCGAGGTTGAAGGACCGAAACGGGATGATGGTGAGGACTTCGACTGAAGACCCGGTCAGCGAGGCACACTTGTGGCCCAGGTGTGTTTTGAGATTGCGTGTGTGTGTATATATATATATGTACATGTTGGGATTTGATACTTTGAAAGCTTTTATTTCTTCCCAGCCAAATCCACTCACTTACAGTTAGCTAAAATATATTCCTGCTTTCCTGTTTTCCACATAAAGGGAGATAAGAAATGTGGTCAACCTTGAATGCTCCATGGGAAAATTGTGCAACCGGATCTGAGAGAAACCTCAGGTCCTGCTTATCTGCTTAATATACTGGTGTTGAAAGGACATGAACCAGCTTGTAAACCAGCTGGTCCTTTAATGAAAGGACGGGCTATTGTTTGCTGGAATAAGTCAACATGGCAAGAGAAACATATTGTTACGGATCTGGAAACCATTTGCATTCAACATACAGATGTCCCAAAAGTCAGTTATGTCGTTAAGTATGTGTGTAGTCGGATCCCTTTCCTTTTGTCTCGTGGGAGAATCAAAGGCGTGCGTTGCGATTTCTTTTAGTTAGGTTGTTACATCTAATAAACCATCCCATCTGCATGACCCCTTCGGCCCATCACGCTCCATCACCACCCGCTGGCTGCTCGTACCTTGACTTGCCGAGAGGGGGTCTCGCGGTTCCAGTTCTCGGCTCCCACGAACGTTGTAACTCTTGTACGATGACCTTCGCGGCGCTGACACTGTTACTAGTCAAGAGCGAAGCCACGTGGAGGAGTAACTGGGGTCTCCTGGCAGGGGCAGAGGCCCTGCCCCGGAAAGGTGGGCCGGAGCACCCTGTCCAATCAGAGGCGGACAGCGAGGTGCGTTTTCGCCAAGGGCCCCTTCCCGTGGAGAGAGGCCAATAAAAATCTCCGAGACTCTCTGTAAAAAAGGGGTCTGGTCGAGTTTGCTTTCACGGTGGCTGTGACGAGGTTCTGGAGTTTCACGGTGGCTGCTACGAGGAGTTTTAAGGAAGGACAGAGCGACCCTGACCTCTCTCCGTGGACCCCGATTGTTCACCACCCGAGCTCCGCCACGAACCACGAGTCCCTACGTGTGACTGGGGACCGGACCAACGACCTTTGTCAGGTGCTGCACTCGCGGAGCACGCCCTTCCTCCGCCCTCAGGTACACCACCGAACTCTGACCCCCAGCTTGTCTCTCTCCACGGCTGCGAGGGTCCAATAAAGACTCTGGGTTTTTTTTCATTTGTGTGTGTGTGTGTCTGCGCGTGGCCCGTCTTTAAGTATAACTGAATAAGTGTTTTTGCTCATTGTAAATATTCCTTCTTGCATATTCGTGTGAATCTTGCCTTTGTCTTTTTATTGTAAATAACATTTGTAGAAATTTCCCAATCCGTTTCTGTCACTTCTTGAATTGGTCCAGCATGGTTCGGATCTGATTTAGGTGGGGTTTTATCCCCGATATTCCGTTCATTCCACCTGGCACGGCTTGGCAGTTTCCGCTCGGCTGCACCCGAACCGGAGTTGGTAGTCGGTAGTTGGAACTCTACCGCAGTCGGTAGAGTGACCCGGTTCGAGCAAGACTGCCGAGGGCGTGGTTCCCCGGTAGTCGAAATCGCGTAGTTAATTAGGTAAATTAGTTATAGACAAATAGACCCTACGTTACGCGGTTGAAATATTGGCGACCACGGTCAGTTAAACGACCCGCCGGCTCGCGGAGTTATCCAAGCGACGGCCTTCAATTCCGGGGAGATTGGTGGGAGACGACGCAAACCTCCCCCACCTAGTGGTCGTTCTCGCCACCGACCCCCGGTCACAACAATATATAAGGAGGTGACTCTGCCATCCAGACAGGGCTCTCCACAGGTTCCTCAATTGCTAATGTTGTTCCTGGAGTCTGCTCTCCATGTGTGCACATGATTGATAGTTAATAAACATTTTTCTCTCAAGTATATCGACGTCCGATCTCCGTTCCGTCCGTATTTTTTTTCATTTATTTGTTTTCTTTTGTGGATTTGTCTGACGATTCTGTGATTTCTGGTTTTTTTTACCTGGTGTACTGGTTTCGTTGTCCATTGGCAAAATTTCATCTTTCTGCATCACCCGGAAGGCACCGATCTTTAATATCAGTCAGTTCATCAGATTTTTATACAATTCCATATTCCGCTGGCCAATTGCTCTGAAATTTGCTGGACCACATTATTGGAACACATGCTAGGTCAATGTCCTGATAATTTTTTTTTGCAATTCTTCATGAAATCGATGTTCAAATCTGAAATAACGACACTGTGGCCTATCAGTGGGGAGAGGGGTGGATTTTGGCTTATGGGTCGACACTGCCACATCGCATTCGAAGGTAAATTATTTGTCAGGAATCGAATCGATTGCATTTAATTATTCGTAGTCTGTATGCATACAAATGTTCCAAAGTCATCATGAGACTACACCGAGTGTAAGTAAGTCGTCAGATGGTCCTTTCCGACCTCAAACAAGGAAATGAGGCCATTTGTCCCATCATTGCCGTGTTGCACTCGCAGGTAAATTTTTGCTGCAGCTCTCAACATCAACCTTCTTGATTGTTTTGTTAAGGTCGAAGTAACCCGATCTTGATCGGTTGACCAAACTAGTTGTTCTCTAAATGCAGCTGATGAGGTTTTTCCAATGCAAGGTAATTGTAGCTGTAACAATTATAGTTAAACGGTCATGGATAATGCGTTATCCTCGTCTGATGGCTACATTATTCGAATAAATGGGATCTGGTAATATAGCTTCCATGCAGGATTACATTTTTCATGTTAGCCAAATGGCTGGGATAGTCATTCCTGAGAGCATACTTGTACTTCTTCAGCTGACTGTCCAAACTTCTTCCCATCTCATCCATATACTCCCCTGTGCAGTCTGTGTAAGTCACATTCCTGTAATTGTTCTTTGTCCTTAATCTTTGTGAAGATGCTTATGAGAGTTCACGTTGGATAATCTGCAATGTGGATACTGACAGCACATATTGTTCTCCCAATGCTTTCTGACCCAGGAGGGAAAACTAGAACGACGCTTGGTGGAGCGCATACCTCTGCCAAGCTGAACAGTTTACTTTTTGCATCCCACTGATGGGCCAGATCTGCATCTGGGCCATTTGTCCTTGTCACACACCAAAATCTAATTGGCTTGTTCTTGTCATCGACACTCATTTACCAAGGCTTGTCATGACCCGTCCATAACTTTTTGAGCTATCATACTCACAGACAGACATACAAGCAGACAAATGGGTGAAAACTTAACCTCCGCCCACCTTTGGTGACGGAGGTAATCCTTACTATAATCCACAGACCAGTGTTTGTTTGTGTGTGTTTGACACGCTACTACTACAGTTCTGGACCGATTACATCCAGACTTGCTACATCGGACCAGCATGCCCCCAATTAGTGCAAAGGGGTGCTTTTATCTTTTGGGGTGGGACGCAAGTTCTCTACGTAAATGTGTATCAAGTAGCGCCGCACCAGGTGAGAGAGGGTATTACAAGTCTCCACCCTTTACAGTACAATATTCCTGTCCCCACGTTTTCCAATGCAGTGAGGTATTTAGAATTACACAGCGAGAGGTATTTTGAATTACATATTTGAATAAGGATGATAACATAACCCCCCTGGTCGCTCCCATAGGGAGGGAGCTGGTGCTTCTCGTGAAGGTAACACACCAACAGTGGAGCAGTGGAGCCACAGGTGGACACAATAAGCAAGGAAATGGACAAAATAACAAACGTTTACTTTTTTGCGGATACACAGTCAAGGTTCATGGAAGAGTCAGGAGAGAGAAGGGGAGAAACCTGCAATAAGAAAGTCGGGTTAGTTATGAGGAGACACGTGGACCCAGGAGAACCTTGAGAGTGTCAGAAGGCTGATGGAGTAGAGCGAGCTAGACGAATGGAGAGGCGGTTAAAAAATCAGGGCTATGACCTGTTTCTCTTCTTTTTTTGCATTTGTTTGACCAGCCAAAATATTTTTGTTTTTTACGTAAAGCATGTGAATCGAACGACTGATTATGGAGTGACAAGAAGAGAAGCAGAGGGCGTTTGGTGTGTGGTATCTTCTTGTCTCCTGAGATTCTGGTAAATGTATTCAGTCTGCACATCTTTACATGTTGTCCAAGAAGAGCAATGGCATGTTCTGCTTAATTTCCACCCATGGGAATTTAATCTACAGGAAATGGCACCAATGGTGCTATGCAGCACAGCAACTGAGTATGTGCAGAAAACGTCAGGCACGTCATCCACATAATGAAACCAACATCACCGTAGCACAGGTAATGGAGGAAGTGGTGTTCCAGTTCCTCCATCACACGTTTGCTACTGTGGCAGACACTGGCGACTTCATTTACGCTGTGGTGGTCATTAGTTCTGACTGCGTGATGGAGTGTTCAGAATGCAGAGCCAACATGATGGCTGGAACAAAACGACAATTTTGATGATTTCACCTGTGATCACAGACTGAGGTGTCATGTGACGCAATCAAGCCTTTTTTCCTGATGCCAAGAGGAACAGAAAGTGAAAACCATGAACTTGACAAACGTGCTTTGCAAGTGTTGAAGATTCCCTGGATATTGAAATCCATTTTGCTTGTATTGTCGCCATGTGCCTCATAAACGAGTGCGATTCTTTATGTGCCTCTCACCCCACCCCACCTTTTGACAGGCATGAATTAAACTTGCAGGTGTCGTCTTATTGGCGTACATGTTATTTGCCTTGAGAAGCCTCACTCTATACTATAGGATAGGGCGAGGCTTATACCTTCTGTCGGGTTTGTTTCTACAATTGGTGGCCCCAGTTTTTAGTGGCACTTCAGAGTTTCTTAGACCCCGAGCAGGACTAAACCACCATTTTTTTTTTTATTCCTTTTTTTCTACCAATGTCTGAGCTGGATCGTCGATGTGGCTGGGACTTTTGGAATGAAATTTTGTATCAATAACGGGAATAATAATTAATATGTGGGCTTGACATAATTTTTGACCATGACCTAATTTTAGGTCATGACCTGATTATAGACTATTTATCACGACCAAGGTTTGTCCGATCAGAAAGAAATTGCCCTCTACATATCTGAGAGCAAGCCGCATTTATGATTATTTTTCAGCATACCCCTCCGGGTTAAAGGTCAAGGTCAAATGACGGTCTGAAAAAAAACTTGTTTTTTGTCATCACTCAATTTTGCAAATGAAGATTCTCAAAGCCCACTTGGCCTTCCAAGATGTTCTTGCATCGTGGTCGTGTACCTGCACTGAAGTTGTGCACGTGATAGTTTTTCAGCGTCCTTGACCTACTTTTTTTGGATTGTGACCTAATTAACAAATTTTGTCCAATTTTCATGATGTTGAGTTTTATGGATAGATTGTAAATGTGGACATATTTTCTTTTTTTACACTCTATCACTAAATGTTGAAGGTCAAGGTCAAATAGCAGTCCGAAAATAAAATGACCATCATTGGATTGCAGGCACCGGGGAAGGCTTCCTGTAGATATCTACTCGTAGTTACGGTTTCTTGCATGCAGTTTGCAGTCGTACTGCTGTCAAAGCTGTACTTCTTTCCAAGATCACATCTCATGTCCCACGATGAACAAACTTTGCGTTTTTCTGTTCATATTTTATTTTCAGAATCGAACTTCAGTTGCAGTTTCTTTATTTGAAGAAACTCCCAAATCCACAGAATGGCCCTAATCAATTCGCCAGATTGTATAAACAGTATTTTAAGGCCATGAAAAACTTACAACCATCCAATTTAATATATTATGTCAGTTTCTCTTTGGATTTGTAGTTTATATATTGCATTCGGTGCCCAACCCCATTTCACACGAGCAGATGGAGGCATGTGCCTTTTCCTTAAACTGCTGCAGTTTCTGTTGGGATGGTTTAACTGTGTTGTCACTTGGTAAGGCAATCCAGTATTTTGATCCGGCTGTGATGGGGTGGTGATACATATCCCAATCAAGATGTCGTTTTGTGGTTTTTTTTTAGTACAAAGCCACTCTTGAGGTCCTGTAGGATTGAGAAAACTCAAATTGTTAATGTCTAAATGGAGCATTTTTAGAACTTTTTTATTATATAAGTCTGCTTACCTGTCCCCTGGGACAATTTCCCCAAAATTGACCACACCGCATTATACTATATTCACATGCGGAAGGTCAACGCCGCAAAAAAACCTTCAATTCTTCATGAAGTTGATGTAAAAACATGGTATAATGGCACTTTGGGCAATTGAGCGTCGTTAGTTGTGTGCCCCTCTGAGCGGGTAGAGGGACATCGCTAAGCTTGCTCCTCCGCTCCTCTGCGGTCGAAGGTCGATGCCTCTGGCGGGATTCAAACCAAATTTAAATATCTATTCCCTGCGCAGTGTGGAAATTCATATACAAAGGGTCCACAGTCTCTGCAGGACTACACTGAGTGTAATGAGTGCCTCCCGCCTGTACGACCTCAAACGATCCTGTATGACCTTAAACAAGGAAATGAGAGTTTATTTGAGTTTATTGAGAGTTTATTAGCATCGAGCTGTCTTGAAGCTCTGGAGGGAAGAATGGGACTGAACAGATTGAGGAAGTTTGTTCTACAGACGAGAAAAAAGAGGAATGAATGAGTGGAGGTGAGCAGTGATCCCGGACTGAGGCAGTTTCACCAGAAGGGAGTTGATCCATCCATTGGGACCATATTCTGTGCAGAGCATTGGTGCTGCCTAAGCAGTCTCCTTGGCTATTGGGCACAATCCTGGATGGGTCACCACTCCGCCACAGGATACCAGCATGCTGGCATTCATTTTGCTGACCTCAGAAAGATGACAGGCAGAGTCAACCCCACCTGGTATTAATTCAACAGCTGACTGGGATTTGAACTCAGGATCCTCGGATCCCAAGCCCATCACCCGAACCATTAAGCCAACACCAGGCATTAGAAGGGGGATGATGGTGGACCGTGTGCGCCCTGCACAAACCTGGGTGGAACAAAGCACGGAAAGTGTAGAGGGTGCAAGACCAGAAAGGAGGCGGTACAAGACAGAGAGATTGTCTGCTCAAGAAAGATCATGGCTGAAGGTGAGGCGAGACCAAAAAGTTTGAGTAACTTAACCTCTTCAAGTGGTTTGTTTATGAAGTAGTTTGGAGGGTTTCCAGACAGTTCTTTCGGAGAGATAGGGCAAGTGTATGGTGGGATATTCCAAGTGTTGGACCAGCTCCTGATTCTATTAAGGTCTGCAGAGAGGGAAGAGGCTATTGTCTGCCTGTCTAAAGGATGAGAAATGATACATCAGAGGGTGAAATCATCAACAAAGAGATGGGCAAGATTTTCCAGGGAATCAGAAAGATCTTTGATGAAGATGAAGAACAAGACTGGACCCAAGACACTGCCATGGCGCACTCCAACCTTGATACGGATAGGAGATGAGAGGATCCAGTGAAGATCTACATGCTGAATATGGGAGTTGAGGAAGTCAGTAATCCATGACAGGAGGTGGCTTTGGATGCCATTTAAGGAAAGAGTTTGGAGATGAAGGTGAGATGCCAGACTGTATCAAATGCTTGAGATATGTCCAAAGAGATGTCCCTGATTGGAGATGAAGGTGGGATACCAGACTGTATCCAATGCTTGAGATATATCCAAAGAGATGTCCCTGATCTTATGTCTGAGATTGAGGGCTTTCATCCATTGTTGAGAGCAGCATGTTCAAGGTCGAATAAATGGGTCTGAAATCAAACTGATGTTCTGAGATCATGCCATGGGAGAAAAAGAAGAATTTGATGTCAACTGCAATGGTAGATTCTATGACCTCGTTTATAAGTGGAAGCAAGCCAATAGGTCTGTCGTTTAGAGGATATGGTTTTGCATCATGTTTGTGTGTTGCAATGATGTTGGCTTACTTCCAGGCAGATGGAAACTGATGCAGAGAGAATGGTCGAGTGAACAGAGCAGAAAGAGGAGCAAAAGCAGCAGAGCAGGTTTATATGACATGCACTGATGCCGATCGCAGAATCAGAGTTGAGGTTTGCCAAAACCGGGACCTTTTCAAGTGGGAAAGACAGTATCCAGGAGCAGTTGAGTACAAGAGGGTAGGATAGGAGTAGGGAGCGAGGTGTTAGGTACACAAGATTTGGAAGCAAACACAGAATTGAGGCATTTGGTCTTCTCACGAGAAGCGTCAGCTGTGGTGCCATTTGAAGTGAGGAAGGGATGGAGGGGGAGCATATTCCAAAGACGGACAGACCTAACAAGGTGCCATCAGGTCTTTGAAGAAGAAGACAGGTTTGAGAGTTTATTAGCATTGAGATTGGACAGCTATTGTTTTCTGGCTTTCCTGAGAGCGGACACACACTTGTTCCAGGTATAATAGGATGATTTGATGTTGCCTTCAGGAGCAATTGCCTTCCAGGAAGAGAAGGCTAATTGTTTGAAGGCAACTGCCAAAACCACAGGATTATGTGTACCAGGGGGTGAGAGGATGGGTGTGATTTTCATTGTTGTGTACATAAAAAGGATACCTCATTGTTGAAATTGTATGCAATGACATCGTCTACCTTGAGCAAATTATACAGTGGTTATATCAATCTGGGCATGCAGGGTGATACGCCAATGTCTGTACCGTGCATTGCATGGATATTAAAACTGGGTGTCTGCTTGTATTAGTTGGTGGATCTTCAGGATCCCAAGATGACTTTGGACAAAGAGTGTCGGTGAGTTATTTGCTCGTCGCATGCTGCAAAGAGAATAGAACAGCAATGGGTAAACAAAGATGGCGACCATCATAGTCACGTGTGCTGTGGAACAACTGTGTGTCATTATTGCCCTTGCCGAAGGAGAAGGTATTGCATCTGGGTCTGTTTGTCTGTCTGTTTGTTTGTTTGTCCACACAAACTTTAGTGTTTTTCTCCGCAACTTCTTGTCGGATTGAGACGAAATTTTCATCATCGGAGCGACTACTCATGTAGAATCTTTAAATGATAATTATGACGTCATAGGTCCCGTGGTGTGGCAGCCATGTTGGAAAATGGAAAAGATTTGGACCTCTGTGTCTCTGAAACTGCACAAGGAAAAAAATTGAAGCTTGGCACACGGCAAGTATTCCTCATGGGAATAAGTGTGATTTAAAAAAAAAATGACATCAAAGGTGCCTTCTTATGACGTTATAATTGCATATGCAGAACGCTACATCCGATGAGTATGAAAAAATTGAGGTCATCTCAGGATAAATTGTCCTCAAAAAAAATTGATGATGTAATCAGTCACGTGATTCAGCAGCCATATATATATATATATATATATTTTTTTTTTTTTGTTTGTTTTTTTTACCTTCAAAAATCTTCTTCTCTGAATGGCTGAACAGATCGAGGCAAAACTTTACACGTATGACCGCCTATTCATGAAGAACAAAAGGTTCACACATATGACGTCACATATGACGTTCACACATGGTTTGGCAGCCACATTGGATTTACCCTAAAACCGATAAAAAAAATCTTCTTCTCCAGAACGTCTGGACAGATTGAGAGGAAACTTCACAAAAATGTTCCCCAAGCCATGGGTGCACAAGTTTGTTAAGGAATAATTGATAGATCACATGGTTTGGCAGCCATATTGGATTTTAGAGAAATATTAAATAATGTTTTCTCTGGAACCGCTTAATCAATCAATGTGAAAGTTCAAAATTATGATCAAGTGGTGATGTGGAATACATGTTTTAAATTTCAACTTGATCGGACGCGTGGTCTGGCTGACTCTGGCAGCCAGGATTATTTAATTTTTTTATCTGGGTTCTTTTTTTATATAATTTATTTTTTGGACTAAGGCTCATTTGGCTGTGCCTGGATAAGTTTGATCGTAGAGGAGTAGCAGCTGAAATGCGAATCCTATCCAGGTTCCTGCTGATGACGTCATCTTTGCGTTTTGCTTGTTTGGGTTCCTTCTGATTATTCCAATGCAGGACTGGACCTATTTGGTCTTCCATTTGATTTGAATTGAATTTATTTTAATCCCATTCTAAATTCAATGAATAATAATAATAAACGTCATTGGTCAGGGTCAGGTGTCAGATCAAAGCTGGGTTGCATCAAAGCAAGACGTCTTGGTACCCGGTTGTCATTGCCAGCAGTTTTAAAGTGGCAGTTCTAATTATGTTGCTTATTAATTACGTAACACACGAGTACACAATTGCCACACAAAACTAAACAAACACCACACAAAACAAGTCCTGGTGAGGGTCTGCAATCTCCGATTGCTCTTTTTCTTGTTTTCCTTGTGAAGGAGAAAATCAAACCAGCTGAAATTCACAGGAGACTATATGCACAATTTTTGTGTGCACACCTAGCATGCAGTTGTGTTTAACTACTACAATGATTTCAAAAATGGCTAAGAGTTGGTGAGTGATCTTGAACAGACTCACATGCAACGAACTGCCGATAATTAAGCAAACAAACGGGGTTGAGCGGCGAATTTTGGAGAATCACCAGATTACCAGGGTGCCAGCGATAGCTCGCCTACTCTTCACGAAGGACACCGTGGATCTTTAACTTCCACCAACTAATGCGGGCAGATTGGACGTGCCCAGTTTAACATACATCTGAGGGAAGGCACACACATTGATGAATCACCCCGCATGTGAAACACCGGGATGACAATTTGTAGCTAGGACGGGATTCAAATCCAGGCTAGACAGCTTCGAGGGTCGTGTGAATATACTGTATATGGGCTATCCTGTCAGCCACATTCTTACATTAGGGGTATATCATTCAAATGCTTGAAAAATATACATTTTATCCCATGTTCTTTTTCTTTTTCCATGTGTACTCATGGATGATTTTTTTCTTCAGCTCTTTGTGTTTTCTTCAATTCATATGGGCGATTCTGGGATGGTGATGTCTTCGTCCATCCAAAAAAAGACCTGCCAGTGGATTCAGTGCCATTTTAATTATTGGCAGAGAGCATGGTCAATGAAAGAGATGCAGGAATAGTATGAAAACCAACTTAAAGTTGAAAAACAAACTTTAAAAAAGTTAAATTGGTTTTCTTAGTGTTATAACAAAGCATTAATTGCAATGTTTTTCTCCTGAAATAATGAGTTTTGTCATTGATGCATCGCTGTCATCCAGATATTTTGAAATACCTTTTCCACAATTTGGACATTCTCTCTTCTCTCCCTTTCCCCACAACCCCTCCGGCAATGTTCCACAATGCTGGGCAAACCACCCGTCCATCCCCTGTGCGTCACATAATGTATGGATAGCCACACTTACATGTACTTGCTTTTGTTAACCTTGCATATTAAAATGTCTTTGCAGTTATTTATGTCGCTCTTTATGATGCAAGGCATGTGGAATCTAAAAAATGTAAAAATAATGGTGTTCTTGAATTCAGAAAATGAGTTTACTTTCATTTTTAGCTCGCCTGTTCGAAGAACAGAGAGCTATAGCGATACCCCCGGAACGTGAGCGTGAAAATGTTAAAGTTTTTGGTGCAAGTTATTTCCTTTCTAATGTTTTTATCTACCACACTATTTTTTACTGATTACAATATACAAATACATATATTGCTTTAAAATTATTTGGATCAGACTTCACTGCAATGCTTTATAAAAAATATTATTAGACTAGTCTTTTAAAAACGATAAATGTATAAACAGGCGAGCATTGGGTGGCTTTGGCACCAACTCTCTGGTTTAATTTAAACACGGTCTTTTTGGATTGGAACTAAACAGCCAGTGTACAATGCTCTGATTAATTACCCCGCGCACACATAGCAAAAAGTGGGGTTAAGCGATTGGTTCATGTCCGTCATTCTGTCTGTCTGTCTTATCAGTTTATGATTGTCAGTTTATGTTTGAGGAATAACTTATTTAAATTGAATGTTATATTTTAAACACGAATTTGAACATGAAAAGGAAGATAAGTTTACCATTTTGCTCTACTTTGGCTCTGAATTCGTCCTGGTCGCACATGCGCCGAGAGGAGTGAGATAATAATTTTACTCTGCCTGTCTGGCAGTGAAAACAAAATTGAAAATCATTCCAAACAGGAAACTTACTGTTTTTAAGGACATCATAAAGGACACAAACAACAAGCACGAAGAACTAATATAATGTGTTGGATAGGGTGGTGAAATTGACGCTGCATAAAATAAAATGGCGGTTAAAAAACTAAATTAATTTATTTATATGACTTTTACAATCTTTTTTTTTTTTAATTGAGTTGTATACTTGAAGACTGTAGGACACCTACAGTAGAAGACCAAAAACCCTCCAGTTTTGCAACAAGTACTTCAATTTAAATAAAGCTTCAATGGGGGTGGTGTGTAAGGGTGGTGTTCGGGACTGCTTCTGGGCTACTTCAATAACACTAAATTTTTGGATTTTTTTGAATGATCATTAAACTCATTATTTTAAGTAACACTGCGTGGGGTATCACGTTCTATGAACTCTTGTCTTTAATGTAACAATGAAACTAGAACGGTATCTCAGTCGAGTGCATGTTTAGCCAGGCTAAACAGTTTATGTTTTATATCTCCCTGATAGGCCAGATCTGCATTCAGACCTGAACCGAAATCAAATTGGCTTGTTCTTGTCACCTACTCAACTCATCCACCAAGTTTAATTCGAATCCATCCATACCTTTTTGAGATATCATGCTACATATCGTTTTGGTCCCGTCTCTCAATGGTGAAGAATCACTTATAAAATTAAAAAAAACACTAGTATCTGGATCTGGATCTTCATCATAATCGAACTAATTGGTCATTGGACCAATTGGACAAACAGGCAGGGGTGAAAACATAACCTCTGTCTACCTTCGATGGCAGAGGAAATAATTAATTTTTCGAAACTATAAATTTTTTGATCAATTTGATGAAACACTAAATGGCCACTGTGCAATGTTCTTATGGATTTGCAAAAGTTCATATCAATAGGAGGCTTGAATGCTGCTTGTAGTTTACGATATGAGAACGGTGCCTCCGGTTTGCTGGAATATTTACTCCTCGTACTCTGTTTGAATATATTTTTGACATTACATGCCCATATGTGAGCTCCTCTCTCACTTTTGGCCCAGCACTTCCATTGAACAATTTAAGAAAAAAATTGCCAATGTCTTTTCAACTACAGCCATCAGATGCTTTTGCATCATTGGATTGGTTATATCTTGGTAGTGTCTTCAATAAATGACTTCCGCGTCCTCGAAATACGATTCACTGGATGTTGAGAACATGAGTGTTTTAATGGTTTGGTTATGAATCAGATAGGGGTTCAACATTCTTATTTACAAATCAATACAGTGATCGTATGGGAGAGAGAGAGACAGAGAGAGACAGAGAGAGACAGAGAGAGACAGAGAGAGACAGAGAGAGACAGAGAGAGACAGAGAGAGACAGAGAGATCTTAAAAAAAGAAGGATGGTGAGTTGGTGGACAGAGGAGCACAGAAAATGAATGAGGGAATAGTTGAAGGTGAAATTGTGGTTGGGTGGAAAGAAGACCATGAGGAAAGAAGGGATGAAGGAGGGTAGAAAGAAAAGCAGAGGTTTGGGGTGGGGGTGGGAGAGAAGAGAGGCAGGGAGAGGTGAGAGTAAGAGGAGGGAGGGGGTCGGTTTGCGTCTTGCTTGCTATGCTGCCGTAAGGCTGAGCCACACTTTTTTACGTTTCACCGCCGTTCGAGCACTGAAGTGAGCGTGCGAGTGCTTCGCCTCTCACTCTCCCTCCCGCCATGGACCTACCTGTCTCCAGGGGTCTTGGCCCCCCAACCCTTGGCTTGGTACTGCTTCTTATGCTCCCTATTGCACGTACAGGTAGGTTTCAGGTGGCCGAACACCAGCCGATTTACAGGGCCCAGAAGGTCTTTATGCGACGGATATTGATTTTGGGGTTAGAATCGGGTCAGCCTTTTATCTTTGAGTATTAAGTTTGTTTTTTGAGTCAGTGTTAACTCAGAATTAGCTTTCATTTCCAGTTTATTAAAAAAATTAAAACCTGGAATAATACTTTGGGAATAGGAATTTGTTATGAATCGATTTGAGTTTGTAATCTTTGCTGATTAAGGTAAAAAAAATATTTATTAAGCCAAAGATGGAAGGTTTTATGTTTTCACCATCACATTGAGATTGAATAGATGTGTTTTTTTTTTTTTTTAATCAAAAAGATGGATGCAATTATTAATATTTTATTCAGTGTGCTATCTTGGATTGCAATGAGACTGAAATTATTCAACAAGCAAACGGAATGGGAAACTAAGGCTCTGAGCATTTTCTCCACCAGAACTGTGCTCTTTGTGGTTCCTTGAAAAAGCTCCAATGGACAGTATGGTTTGTCCAGCATTAGGGAGCTATAATTCTGTTATCTCGGTAGGTGGTAAAGGGAGAAAGGTGGGAGGTGTAGGAGATGTGTTATGAGATCAGGAAGAGGGACGAAAAAGGGGGTGGGTATGTCGGAGCTCGGGGTTGAGGGGCTTTGAGGCCAGGTGCCGTCCGGTTTGGTCGACTGAATGTCCTGCAGCCACCCTGGGGTCCTGCTGGCTCCATCTGACACACATTATTATTTTATCAACATATTTGCATGTGTATTGCTCTACAATTGTGCATTATTGTTTGAGCACTGCAGCACTAAAAGAGAGTATATTTAAAGCTCAGCTTTCGTACTCGTACAGATGATGTCAGGTGAACTTGGAAAAAAAAAACCCCAAAAAACAAGTTGGTGAGGAGCATATCAAGAATGTGTCGAGGAAGAAACCTCATGACATTGAGGAGCAACATACAAGCCAAGTTATGGAAGTGATAATCAGTGGGGTGTCGCTTGGAGACGGATGATCCCAATATCCACAGGTTCTGCTGGAGACAGCATGTTGATGGACTGGCAATTAAACTTCAGGAGTCTAGCAGCACAGTTTAATTATGAGCCTAGTTCGATGAAAAAAAACAAAAATTGCTTAAAGCTTCCCTGCATCCACGACTTGGTGGTACGGTGAAATACACCGAATGTATACACAGCACCCGCTTTGCCTCACCGTGCAACACTAATGAGAGTTGAGTGTTTGCTCTACCAGCTGCTGCCCCCACTCCAAACTCGGTTCCACTTGAAAGTGTGCGCATTGATCGAGGTAAGAGAGTGCACAAAGTGAAAGAAAACAATCAGTTGTTATATATACTGCGGAGGGTTAGATTAGTTATACATAGGAATTCACATTTTGTGGGCACACTCACCTTGGAAAAAGGGAGTACATTGTATCACGGGAAAAGGGTGGGAAGGGATTCAGGGATGGGACAGAAATTGGTACCGTCACTCGAGTTATGGCTTCGTGATTATTAATAACTGCAATACCAGTAATAATAATAATATGAACTTAAGATATTTTGCTTGCATTTGACCAAAAAATATTTCAAAAGCATTTTATCATGTTGCTTTGCAATTATGCATTAACTTGCGATGGCTGTTTCTCATCAGCAGGCTGTTGTATTTTACACATTGTCATCATGGTTTGCCATGGGAATAAAGAAAGACTTGATTAAGAAACAACTAGTACTGAATAGTAACACCAGTTTTCAAGTAAAGAAGTGTACAAATGAGTCAAATGCCTTTACACCTGGGTATAAAAACCACTTCTTTTTGAGAGTTATTGAGACATTCTCATTTCAAGGGCAGGAAAATGAAGGGAACTGGAAGCACTTCAACCTGTACCTGTTTCACTGCAGGTGAGGTGATTATCGACTTCCACAACAGATGATATGTTTATTTCATCCTACTATATTAAATAAGGTGCGTGAGTGCGTGCGTGCGCGCGCATGTCTGAAAATCATAGAAAGAGACAGGGTTGGCCTGATCTCTATCAAAGTTTGCATACGTGTTGGTAGTACCCAGGGTCAGGTCATGTCCACAAATAACCCCCACCCCCTGCGAGGGGGTGTGGGAAGACGACTTACCAATGCTACCAAAGGGAGCAGGTGCTTCTAGAATGTTCACATAGCGAGCAACCTCACGCCATAGCGCCGACACTACCGTAACAAAACTTTTCATAAAATTGGATTTCTATTATTGTGATCATAATGAATGCATCACCGTGAAACAACAAGAAACAACTCCAGTTTGAAAATGAAGGAACCATCTACTGGCATATCTGCCTGGTAGAGCAAGGCTCGGGTCTGACGTTTTGAGCACCGAGTGATTGTCGTGAGTCTTAGTGGTCAAAATGTCACACCGAGCCTTCCCCGCCGGGCAGCTGCACTTGTTGGGTGGTACCATCGTTTATCATTTATGAATATGGGTCTTCTCAGCTACAAGACATACCCCCACCTTTCCACCCCCCCTCCAAACTACTGTATTGTTTGTCCTGAGCTTTGTTCTTTTATCTCCCCTACTAATTTGCAGTGTATTGACATGGGTTATGCTACATGGTTTGCTATTGCCTTCCCAGCAGCGGTCAGGGCAGGAATTTGCAATTTGTTTCATGGTTCCGGCGATAGCTCGCATACTCTTCACGAAGGACGCCATTGGAACTTTAATGTCCACCAACGAATGCAGGTAAACAGGATGTCTACTTTAGCATCCATCCCAGGGACGGCACACACATTGATGAGTTGCCCTGGCTGCGAGACACCAGGATGGCAGTTTGTTGCTGGGCTAAGATTCAAACCCGTGCTAGACACTCAGAGGAGAGTATGCATAGCTATGGGCTATCCCGCCAGCCTGCGATTCAAATCGTGATTTATAAGCTGAGAATGTAATATTTATTTTGTTTTCTTGAACCACATACACTTGCCCAAAACATCTCTCTCTCTGCACGGAATGTCCTGACCGAATCACTCATCTGCTGAGCTTCATTTTTTTTTTTTACAATAAAATAAATAAAGTCATGACAGTGGTTGCACGTCGAACGTGCTGAGTTATGATTGATTTTTGAGGATAGACCCCTCTCGTAGTTTTATATACAATGCAAAGGCAATGGCATTGAAAACGTCTCTGCTTGAGCGTGAAAGGAGCTCAGAAGAAGCTCAAGCAGCGAGAAAGAACTTACGGTTCATCTTGGAAAGTTTTCCCAAGCACTGGAGGCAGCCAATTTCAGGGTGTTCGCAGTGCCAGGCCAGTGAATGGAATGTCTTCTCTTGAAATCCTCATGCGCTGCTCATGCAGGTTTATGGATTGTTGCCTGACGATGGAGCAGATTCCCCTTCAGTGGACGTGACTGCTTCCCTGGGGATGCAAATCATGTCCGATCAAAGAAATACCGCCGTGATGGATGCATCGTGCAAATAGAAAAGTTTGCAAGCAAATGTGATACACCTTCAAATTGAAAAATGGCCCACTGTGCAGGAACACAGGATGGATGATGGATTATGCAGAGCAGAATGTAAATTAATTGCATTTGCATCATGAAGAAAGGAAGCAAGGTGGATGTGCTGTGCAGATGACCAGATGTGTAACTGAGACGTTCATTGCTGGGGTGCTATGGTGCTATGGTGCTATTGGTTGGTATTTACATGTGGTTGCACAGGCCAGATACAATGGGATGTGCTGGTCGACAATAGGTTTCTGCAATGTTGGCTAGAGTTTGGTGTGGAGAGAGGGAGATTGGGAGGAGTGGAGGAGGTATGAGGTTAGTTTGAGGACCCTTTTTGGGCCTTTTGAGGCCTCGTTTCGGATTGATGTAAAAGCTAAAAGCTACATAGAGGACACTGATTCCTCATGCTGGTGCACAGTGGACATACAGACACGTGACTGTAACTTAAGGATGATTTGAAGTTACTGGCCACAGCCATTACATATATAGCTCGGCATGCCTACACGTCGCTTTGCTGACGGATTTTATCTAAAGACAGCATGTTGTACTTCACAAACACATTACATGTCTATCTATGAGTCTCAATGAGGATGTAAAATGAAGTGAAACATACGGAAAAAGGATTTAAAAAAATAAGTAGTTGTCGTAGTAGTAATAGTAGTAGTAGTAGTTGCTGCTGTAATTGTTATTTGTGTGCTCCTTGAACTCATTCTATGTCCTTTTATAGGGTTCCTGTTGTAAAACTAGATAGTATTCATGGAATACCTAACCCACACAATCTTGAGAAGGACTTGGTGCGAGCCGACTCTTTTGTCACAGAACAAACTCAAATCCACCTAATTTTGTCATAACTCATCCACAACTTTTTGTGATATGATATATAATATTGTTACGGAAATGGCCCTTATGGGACTACTAAATATAGGATTAGCTCAGATCCCCCATTAAAT
>CM068953.1:170412571-170431968 GCA_035128595.1 Eptatretus atami | reverse complement strand
CCGGACACGGTCAGTTTAAACGACCCGCCGGCTCGCGGAGTTAATCCAAGCGTACGGCCTTTAATTCCGGGGAGATTTGGTTGGGAGACGACGCAACCTCCCCACCTAGTGGTCGTTCTCGCCACCGACCCCGGTCCACAACAATAATATAAGGAGGTGGACTCTGCCATCCAGACAGGGCTTCTTCACAGGTTCCTGCAATTGCTAATTGTTGTTCCTGGAGTCTGCTCTCCATGTGTGCACATGATTATAGTTATAAACAATTTTTCTCTCAAGTATATGACGTCCGATCTCCGTTCCGTCCGTAGTTTTTTCATTTATTTGTTTTCTTTTGTGGATTTGTTCTGACGATTCTGTGATTTCTGGTTTTTTTACTGGTGTACTGGTTTCGTTGTCCATTGGCAAAAATTTCATCTTTCTGCATCACCCGGGAAGGCACCGATCTTTAATATTCCAGTCAGTTCATCAGATTTGTATTTACAATTCCATATTCCGCTGGCCAATTGCTCTTGAATTTGCTGGACCACATTATTGGAACACATGCTAGGTCAATGTCCATGATAATTTTTTTTGCAATTCTCATGAAATCGATGTTCAATCTGAAATAACGACACTTGGCCCTATCAGTGGGAGGGGGTGGATTTGGCTTATGGGTCGACACAAATCACATCGCTTTCGAAGGTAAATTATTTGTTCAGGAATACGAATCGATTGCATTTATTTTTCGTAGTCTGTATGCATACAAATGTTCCCAAAAGTCATCATGAGACTAACCGAGTTAAGTTAATGTCGTCAGATGGTTCCTTTCCGACCTCAAACAAGGAATGAGGCCATTTGTCCCATCATTGCCGTGGTGCACTCGCAGGTAAATTTTTGCTGCACGCTCTCAACATCACCTTCTTGATTGTTTTGTTATGTTAAGGTCGAAAGTAACCATCTTGATCGGTTGACTAAACTAGTTGTTCTCTAAATGCAGCTGATGATGGTTTTTCCAACTGCAAGGTAATGTAGCTGTAACAATTAGAGTTAAACAGGTCATGGATAATGCGTTATCTCGTCTGATGGTACATTATTCGAATAAATGGGATCTGGTAATTAGCTTCCATGCGGATTACATTTTTCATGTTAGCCAAAGGCTGGGATAAGCACTTCCTGAGAGGCATACTTGTACTTCTTTCAGCTGACTGTCCAAAACTTCTTCCCATCTTCATCCATATACTCCCCTGTGCAGTCTGGTAAGTCACCATTCCTGTAATTTTCTTTGTCTTAATCTTTGTGAAGTGCTTATGAGAGTTCACAGTTGGATTAATTGCAATGTGGATACTGACAGCACTTATTGTTCCCCAATGGCTTTCTGACCCAGGAGGGAAAACCTTAGACGACGCTTGGTGGAAGCGCATACCTTGCCAAGTGAACAGTTTACTTTTTGCATTCCCACTGATGGGCCAGCATCTGCATCATGGCCATTTTGTCCTTGGTCACACACCAAATTCGTAATTGCTTGTTCTTGTCATTCGACACCTTACATTTATCCAAGGCTTGTCATGACCCGTCAATAACTTTTTGAAGCTATCATACTCACAGACAGACATACAAGCAGACAAGATGGTGGAAAAACTTAACCTCCCTCGCCCCACCTTAGGTGGACGGAGGTAATCCTTACTATAATCCACAGACCAGTTTTGTTTGTGTGGTTTGACACGCTACTACTACAGTTCTGGACGATTACATCCAGATTGCTACATCGGACCAGCTGCCCCATTAGTCAAAGGGGGTGCTTTTATCTTTTGGGGTGGGACGCAAGTTTCTCACGTAAATGTGTATCAAGTTAGCGCCGCAGCCAGTGAGAGAGTGGTATTACCAAGTCTCCACCCTTTACGTACCAAAAATATTCCTGTCCCCACGTTTTCCAATGCAGTGAGTATTTAGATGTACACAGCGAAGGATTTTGATTACATTATTTGCAATAAGGATTATAACATAACCCCCCTGGTCGCTCCCATAGGAGGAAGCTGGTTGCTTCTCGTGAAGGTAACACACCACAGTGGAGCAGTGGAGCCACAGAGTGGACACTAATAAGCAAGGAAATGGACAAAAAACAAACGTTTACTTTTTTGCGGCATACACACAAGTTCATGTGAAGAGTCAGGGAGAGAAAGGGGAGGAACCTGCAATAAGAAAGTGGCGTTAGTTATGAGGAGACACGGTTGACCCAGGGAGAACTTGAGAGTGTCAGAAAGGCTGATGGGTAGAGCGCAGCTAGACGAATGGAGAGGGCGGTTAAAAAATCAGGGTATGCCGGTTTTCTCTTCTTTTTTTGCAATTTGTTTGACCAGCAAATATTTTTGTTTTTTTACTAAAGCATTGTGAAATCGAACGACTGATTATGGAGTGACAAGAGAGAAGCAGAGGCGTTTGGTGTGTGAGTTATTTCTTGTCTCCGTGAGATTCTGGTAAAGTATTCAGTCTGCACATCTTTACATGTCTTGTCAAGAAGAGGCAATGGCATGTTCTGCTAATTTCCACCATGGAATTTAATCTACAGGAATGGCACCAATGTGCTATGCAGCAACAGCAAAACTGGTATGTGCAGAAAACGTCGGACGTCATCCACATAATGAAAAACCAACATCACCGTAGCACGGTATATGAGGAAGTGGTGTTCCAGTTCCTCCATCACACGTTTGCTACTGGCAGACACTGGCGACTTTCATTTACGCTGTGGTGGTCATTAGTTCTGACTGCGTGATGGAGTTTCAGAATTGCAGAACCAAATATGGCTGGAACAAAAACGACAATTTTGATGATTTCACCTGTGATCACAGACTGAGGTGTCATGTGACGCAATAAGCTCTTTTTTCGTGTTGATGCAAGAGGAACAGAAAGGAAAACCATGAACTTGACAAACGTGCTTTGCAAGTGTTGAGATTCCCTGGATATTGAATCCATTGTGCTTGATTTTCGCCATGTGGCCTTCATAAACGAGTGCGATTCTTTATGTGCCTCTCACCCCACCCACCTTTTGACAGGCATGAATTAAACTTGCATGGTGTCGTCTTATTGGCGCTACATGTTATTTGCTTGAGAAGCCTCACTCTATACTATAGATAGGGCGAGGCTTATACCTTCTGTCGGTTTGTTTTACAAATTGGTGGCCCCCAGTTTTTTACGTGCATCTTCAGATGTTCTTAGACCGAGGAGGACTAAAACACCATTTTTTTTTTAATTCCTTTATTTTCTACCAATGTCTGAGCTGGATCGTCGATGTGGCTGGACTTTGGAATGAACTTTTTGTATCAATAACGGGATATAATAATTAATATGTGGGCTTGACATAATTTTTGACCATGACCTATTTTAGTCATGACCTGATTATGAGACTTTTATTCACGACCAAGGGTTTGTCCGATCAGAAGAATTGCCCTTACATATCTGAGAGCAAGCCGCATTTATGATTATTTTTCAGCATCCCTCCGGTTAAAGGTCAAGGTCAAATGACGGTCTGAAAAAAAACTTGTTTTTTGTTCATCACTCAATTTTGCAAATTTGAAGATTCTCAAAGCCCACTTGGCCTTCCAAGAGGTTTCTTTGCATCGTGGTCGTTGTACCTGCACTGAATTGTGCACGTTGATAGTTTTTCAGCGTCCTTGACCTACTTTTTTTAGATTGTGACCTAATTAACAAATTTTTGTCCAATTTTTCATTGATGTTGAGTTTATTGGATAGTTGTAATGTGGACATACATTATTTTTCTTTTTACACTCTATCACTAAATGTTGAAGGTCAAGTCAAAATAGCAGTCCGAAAATAAAATGACCATCATTGATTGCAGGCACCGGGAAGGCTTCTTAGAGATATCTACTCGTAGTTACGTTTCTTGCATGCAGTTTGCCAGTCGTACTGCTGTCAAAAGCCGTACTTCTTTCCAAGATTCACATTCTCATGTCCCACGATGAACAAACTTTGCGTTTTAGTTCTATTTTTTTCAGAATGAACTTCAGGTGCAGTTTCTGTTATTTGAGACTCCCAAATCCACAGAATGGCCCTAATCAATTCGCCAGATTGTATAAACTATTTAAGGCATGAAAAACTTTACAAACCATCCAATTTATATATATTAAAATGTCAGTTTTCTCTTTTTGATTGTAGTTTATATTTGCATTTCGGGCCCAACCCCAATTTCACACGAGGCGATGGAGGCATTGGCCTTTTCCTTTAAACTGCTGCAGTTTCTGTTGGATGTTTAACTTGTTTCACTTTGTAGCATCCAGTATTTTATCCGGGCTGTGATGGGGTGGTGATACATATCCCAATCAGATGTCGTTTTTGTGGTTTTTTTTAGTACAAAGCCACTCTTGAGTCCTGTAGGATTGAGAAAAACTCAAATGTATAATGTCTAATGGAGCATTTTTAGAATTTTTTATTATATAAGTCTGCTTACCTGTCCACCTGGGACAATTTCCCCCAAAATTGACCACACCGCATTTACTATATTCACATGCGGAAGCGTCAACGCCGCAAAAACCTTCAATTCTTCATAAAGTTGATGGAAAACATGGTATATGGCACTTTGGGCAATTGAGCGTCGTTAGTTGTGTGCCCTCTGAGCGAGGTAGAGGACATCGCTAAGCTTGCTCCTCCGCTCCTCTGCGGTCGAATTTCGATGCCTCTGGCGGGATTCCAATACCAAATTTTAATATCTATTCCCGTCGCAGTGTGGAAATTCATTATACAAGGGTCCACAGTCTCTGCAGACTACACGGTGTAATGGGTGCTCCGCCTGTACGACCTCAACGTCCTTGTATGACCTTAAACAAGGAAATGAGAGTTTATTTGAGTGTATTGAGAGTTTTTAGCATCGAGCTGTCTTGAAGCTCTGGAGGGAAGAATGGGACTGAAGTTGAGGAAGTTTGTTCCCAGACGAGAAAAAAGAGGAATGAATGGAAGTGGAGTGTGAGCGAGTGATCCCGGGCTGAGGCAGTTTCACCAGAAGGAGTTGATCCATCCATTGGGACCATATTCCTGTTGCAGAGCATTTGGTGCTGGCCTAAGCAGTCTCCTTGCTATGGGCACAATCCTGGATGGGTCACCACTCCGCCACAGGGATACCAGCATGCTGGCATTCATTTTTGCTGACCTCAGAAGATGACAGGCAGAGTCAACCCCACCTGGTATTAAATTCAACAGCTGACTGGATTGAATCAGGATCCTCGGATCCCAAGCCATACCCGACCATTAAGCCAACCCAGGCATTAGAAGGGGATGATGGAGTGGACGTGTTTGCGCCCTGCACAAACCTGGGTGGAACAAAGCACGGGAAATGTAGAGGGTTGCAAGACCAGAAAGGAGGCGGTACAAGACAGAGAGATTGTCTGCTCAAGAAAGATCATGGCCTGAAGGTGAGGCGAGACCAAAAAGTTGAGAATCTTAACCTCTTCAGTGGTTTGTTTATGAAGTAGTTTGGAGGTCAGACAGTTTTTCGGAGAATAGGGAAGTGTTATGGTGGGATATTCCAAGTGTTGGACAGCTCCCTGATTCTATTAAGGTTCTGCAGAGAGGGAAAGAGGTATTGTCTGCCTGTCTAAAGGATGAGAAAATGTACATTCAGAGGGTGAATCTCAACAGGGATGGGCAAGATTTTCCAGGAATCAGAAAGATCTTTGATGAGATGAAGAACAAGACTGACCCAAAGGACACTGCCATGGCGCACTCCAACCTGAACGGATAGGAGATGGAGAGATCCAGTGAAGATCTACTGCTGAAATTGGGAGTGAGGAAGTCAGTAAAGTCCTGACAGGAGGTGGCCTTTGGATGCATTTAGGAAGGAGGGTTGGAGATAAGTGAGATGCAGACTTTATCAATGCTAGAATGTACCAAAGAGATTGTCCCTGATATGGAGATGAAGGTAGGGATACCAGACTGTATCCAAGGCTGAGATATATCCAAATTAGATGTCCCTGATCTTTATGTTCTGAGATTGAGGCTTTTCTCCATTGTTGAGAGCAGCATGCTCAAGGTCGGAATAAGATGGGTCTGAAATCAACTGATGTTCTGAGATCATGCCATGGGAGAAAAGAAGAATTTGATGTTTCAACTGCAATGTAGATTCTTATGACCTCGTTTATAAGTGGAGCAAGCAATAGGTCTGTCTTTAGAGGCATATGGTTTTGCATCATGTTTGTGTGTTTGCAATGATGTTGGCTTACTTCCAGGCCAGATGGAAACTGATGCAGAGAGAAATGGTGATGTGAACAGAGCAGAAAGAGGAGCAAAAAGCAGCAAGAGCAGGTTTATATGACATGCATGATGCGATCGCAGAATCAGAGTTGAGGTTGTCCAAAACCGCGGACTTTTCAAGTGGGAAAGACAGTATCCAGGAGCAGTTGAGTTACAAAGATGGGGATTAGGAAGATAGGAGTAGGAGCGAGGTGTTAGGGTGGAGGTACACAAGATTTGAAGCAAACACAGAATTGAGGCATTTGGTCTTCTACGAGGAAGGTCAGCTGGTGCCATTTGAAGTGAGGAAGGGATGGAGGGGGAGCTTATTCCAAAGCGGACAGACCTAACAAAGGTGCCATCAGGTATTTGAGAAAAGCAGGTTGAGAGTTTATTAGCATTGAGATTGGCAGCTATTGTTTTCTGGCTTTCCTGAGAGCGGACACACACTTGTTTCAGGTATAATAGGATGATTTGATGTTGCCCTTCAGGCAGCAATTGCCTTTTCCAGAAGAGAAGGCTTAATTGTTTGGGCAACTGCCAAAACCACAGGATTATGTGTACCAGGGTGGTGAGGAGGGATGGGTGTGATTTTCATTGTTGTGTACATAAAAAGATACCTCATTGTTGAAATTTGTATGCCAATGACTCGTCTACCTTGAGCAATTATACAGTGTATATCAATCTGGGCAGCAGGGTGATACGCCAATGTCTGTACCGGTGCATTGCAAATGATATTAAACTGGTGTCTGCTTGTATTAGTGGCGTGGATCTTCAGGATCCAACGAGACTTTGGACAAAGAGTGTCGGTGAGTTATTGCTCGTGCATTGCTGCAAAGAGAATAGAACAGCAATTTGGGTAAAACAAAGATGGCGACCATCTAGTCACGTGGTGCTGTGGAACAAACTGTGTGTTCATTATTGCCCTTGTCCGAAGGAGAAAGGTATTGCATCTGGTCTGTTTGTCTGTCTGTTTGATTTGTTGTCCACACAGAACTTTAGTGTTTTTCTCCGCAACTTCTGTGTCGAATTGAGACGAAATTTTCATCATCGGAGCGACTACTCTGTGAATCTTTAAATGATAATTATGACGCATAGTCCCGTGCTGTGGCAGCCATGTTTGGAAAATGGAAAAAGATTTGGCCTCTGTGTCTCTGAAAACTGCACCAAGGAAAAAATTGAAGCCTTGGCACACCGGCAAGTATCATCCTCCATGGGGAATAAGTGTATTTTAAAAAAAAATGACACAAAGTGCCTTCGTATATGACGTTATAATTGCATATGCAGAACGCTTACATCCGATGAGTATGAAAAATTTTGAGGGGTCAATCTCAGGATAAAATTGTCCTCAAAAAGAAATTGATGATGTAATCAGTCACGTGATTCAGCAGCCATATATATATTATATATTATTTTTTTTTTTTGTTTTGTTTTTTATACCTTCAAAAATCTTCTTCTTCTGAATGGCTGAACAGATCGAGCAAACTTTACACGTATGGCTCCTATTCATGAAGAACAAGGTTCACACATTTATTGACGTCACATTATGACGTTCACACAGGTTTGCAGCCACATTGGATTTACTAAAACCGATAAAAAAATGCTCTTCTCCAGAGTCTGGACAGATTGAGAGGAAACTTCACAAAATGTTCCAGCCTGGGTGCACAAGTTTGTTAAGGAATAAATTGATAGCATCACATGGTTTGGGCAGCCATATTGGATTTTAAGAAATATAAATATGTATTATCTGGAACCGCTTAATCAATCAATGTGAAAGTTCAAAAATTATTTGATCAAGTGAGTGATGTGAATACATGTTTTAATTTCAACTTGTCGACGCGTGGTCTGGCTGAACTCTGGAGCATCCAGGATATTTAATTTTGTTACTGGGTTCTTTTTTTATAATATTTATTTTTTGGACTAAGGCTCATTTGGCTGTTCCTGGATAGTTTGATAAGTAGAGGAGTAGCAGCTGAAATGCGATCCTATCCAGGTTCCTCCATGCTGTGAACGTCATCTTTGCGTTTTGCTTGTTTGGTTCACTTTCTGATTATTCCAATGCAGGACTGGACCTATTTGGTCTTCCATTGATTTGAATTGAATTTATTTTAATTCCCATTTTAAAATTCATGAATAATAATAATAAACGTCATTGGTCAGGGTCAGGTGTTCAGATCAAAGCTGGGTTGCATCAAAGCAAGACGTCTTGGTACCCGGTTGTCATTTGCCAGCAGTTTTTAAGTTGGCGTTCTAATTATGTTGCTTATTAATTACGTAACACACGAGTACACAATGCCACACAAAACTTAAACAAACACCACACAACCAAGTTCCGGGTGAGGGCTCTGCAATCTCCGATTGCTCTTTTTCTTGTTTCCTTGTGAAGGAGAAATCAAACCAGCTGAAATGTCACAGCGGACTATATGCCACAATTTTTCGTTGTGCCACACTACATGACAGTTGTGTTTAACTACTACAATGATTTCAAAATGGCTAAGAGTTGTGTGAGTGATCTGAAACAGACTTCACATGCAACGAACTGCCGATAATTTAAGCAAACAAACGGGGTTGAGCGGCGATTTTGAGACACCAGATACCAGGAGGTGCCAGCGATAGCTCGCCTACTCTTCACGAAGGACACCGTGGATCTTAACTTTCCACCAACTAATTGCGGGACAGATGGACGTGCCAGTTTACATACTCTGAGGGAGGCACACACATTGATGAATCACCCCGCATGGAAACCCGGGGATGACAATTTGTAGCTAGACGGGATTCAAATTCAGGCCTAGACAGCTCGAGGGTGGTTGGTTGGAAATATACTGTATATGGGCTATCCTGTCAGCCACATTTCTTACATTAGGGGTATATCATTCAATGCTTGAAAAAATATACATTTTATTCCATGTTTTTTTTTTTCTTTTCTCCATGTGTACACACTACACATGGATGATTTTTTTTTCAGCTCTTTGTGTTTTCTTCACATATGGGCGATTCTGGGATGGTTGATGTTTCGTCCATCCAAAAAAGGACCTGCCAGTGGATTCCAGTGCCATTTTATTATTGCAGAGAGCATGGTCAAATTGAAAGAGATGCAGGAATAGTATGAAACCACTTAAAGTTGAAAAACAACTTTAAAAAGTTAAATTGGTTTTCTTAGTTTTAACAAAGCAGTTAATTGCAATGTTTTCTCCTGGAATATGATTTTGTCATTGATGATCGCTGTCATCCAGATTTTTGAAATTACCTTTTTCCACAATTTGGACATTCTCTGCTTCTCTCCCTTTCCCACACCCTCCGGGCAATGTTCCACAATGCTGGGCAACCACCCGTCCATCCCCTCTGTGCGTCACATAATGTTTATGGATAGCACACTTACATGTACTTGCTTTTGTTAACCTGCATATTAAAATGTCTGTTGCAGTTAATTTATGTCGCTCTTTATGATGCAAGGCATGTGGAATTAAAAAATGTAAAAATAATGGTGTTTCTGAATTCAGAAAATGAGTTTACTTTCATTTTTAGCTGCGCGTTCAAGAACAGAACTTATAGCGATACCCCGGAACGTGAGGGAAATGTTAAAGTTTTTAAGTGCAAGTTATTTCCCTAATGTTTTATCTACCACACTTTTTTTATGATTAACATATACAATACTATATTGCTTTAGAATTATTTGGATCAGACTTACTGCAATGCTTATAAAAATGATTATTGACTAGTCTTTTTAAAAACGATAAATGTTAAAGACAGGCGAGCAGTTTTTTGGGTTTTTGGGGCTTTTTTTTGGGCCGCACCAACCTCGCTGGTTTATTAAACACGGTCTTTTGGATTGGAACAAACAGGCCAGTGCTTACAATGCTCTGATTAATTACCCCGCGCACACATAGCAAAAGTGGGGTTAAGCGATTGGTTCAGTCGTTCATTCTGTTGTCTGTCTTATCAGTTTATGTTGTCATTTATGTTTGAGGGGGATTTTTAAAAACTTTAATTTTTAAAATTTTTTGGGAATGTTATATTTTAAAACACGAATTGAACATGAAAAGGAGATAAGTTTACCATTTTGCATCTACTTTGGCTCTGAATTCGTCCACTGGTCGCACATGCGCCGAGAGGAGTGAGATAATAATTTTACTCTGCCTGTCGGGGCAGTGAAACAAAATTGAAAATCATTCCAAAACAGAAACTTACTGTTTTTAAGGACATCATTAAAGGGACACCAAACCAAACAAGCACGAGAACTATATAATGTTGTTGGAATAGGGTGGTGGAAATTGAGCTGCATAAAATAATATGGCGGTTTAAAAAACTAAATTAATTTATTATATACTTTACAATCTTTTTTTTTTTAATGGTGTATACTTGGAAGACTGTAGGACACCCTACAGTAGAGACCAAAAAACCCTCAGTTTTGCAACAAGTACTTTCAATTTAACATAAGCTTCAAGGGGGTGGTGTGTAAAGGGTGGTGTGCGGGACTGTTCTGGGCTACTTCAATTAACACTAAATTTTTGGTATTTTTTTGGAATATCATTAAACTCATTTATTTTTAAGTAACACTGCGTGGGGTATCAGTTCTATGAACTCTTGTCTTTATGTAACAATGGGAACTAGAACGTTATCTCAGTCGAGTGCATGTTTAGCAGGAGCTAACAGTTTATGTTTTATATCTCCCTGATAGGCCAGATCTGCATGCAGACTGAACGAATCAAATTGGCTTGTTCTTGCCACTACTCACTCATCCACCAGTTTAATTCGAATCCATCCATACCTTTTGAGTATCATGCTACATATCGTTTTGGTCCCGTCTCTCGAATGTGAGAATCCACTTATAAAATTAAAAAAAAACACTAGGTATCTGGGATCTGGATCTTCATCCATAATCGAACTATTGGTCATTGGACCAATTGACAACAGGCAGGGTGAAAACATAACTCTGTCTACCTTCGATGGCAGAGGAAATATTAATTTTTCGAACTATAAATTTTTTGATCATTTGATGAAACACTAATGGCCACCTTGTGCAATGTTCTTATGGATTTGCAAAAAGTCATATCAAATAGGAGGCTTGAATGCTGCGGGTTGTTATTTCGTGATATGAGACGGTGCCTCGGTTTGCTGGAATATTTACTCCTCGTTACTCTGTTGAATATATTTTTGGACATTACATGCCCATATGTGAGCTCTCTCTCACTTTTGCCAGCACTTCCTTGAACAATTTAAGAAAAAATTGCCAATGTCTTTTCAACTACAGCCATCAGATTGCTTTGCATCGATTGGTTGGTTATATCTTCGTAGTGTCTCAATAAATGACTCCGCTCTCGAAATACGATTCACTGGATGTGGAACATGAGTGTTTAAATGGTTGGTATGAATCAAGATAGGGGTTCAACATTCTTATTTACAAAATCAATACAGGTGATCGTATGGGAGAGAGAGAGACAGAGAGAACAGAGAGAGACAGAGAGAGACAGAGAGAGACAGGAGAGACAGATAGAGACAAGAGAGAGACAAGAGAAGACAGAGTGATCTTAAAAAAGAAGGATGGTGAGTTGGTGGACAGAGGAGCACAGAAAATGAATGAGGGGAATAGTTGAAGGTGAAAATTGTCGGTTGGGTGGAGAAGAAGACCATGAGGAAAGAAGGATGAAGGAGCGGTAGAAAAAAAGCAGGGTTCTGGGGTGGGGGTGGAGAGAGAGAGGCAGGGAAGAGTGAGAGTAGAGGAGGGAGGGTGCGTCGGTTTGCGTCTATGCTTGCTATGCTGCCGTAAGCTGAGCCACACTTTTTTTTACGTTTCACCGCCGTTCGAGCATGAAGTGAGCGTGCGAGTTGCTTCGCCTCTCACTCTCCCTCCGCCATGGACCACCTTCTCAGGGGTCTTGGGCCCCCAAACCCTTGGGCTTGGTACTGCTTCTTATGCTCCCTATTGCACGTACAGGTGGTGTTCAGGTGGCCGCACCAGCCGATTTACAGGGCCCAGAAGGTCTTTATGCGAGGAAGATTTGATTTTGGGGTTAGATCGGGTCAGCCTTTTATCTTTGGAGTTAAGTTTGTTTTTTGAGTCAGTGTTAAACTCAGAAATTGCTTTTCATTTTCCAGTTTATTAAAAAAAAAACCTGGAATAATACTTTGGGAATAGGATTTGTTATGAATCGATTTGGTTTGTAATCTTTGCTATTAAGGTAAAAAAAATATCTTATTAAGCCCAAAGATGGAAGGTTTATGTTTTCACCATCACATTGAGATTGAATAGTTGTGTTTTTTTTTTTTTTAATCAAAAGATGGATGCAATTATTATATTTTATCTCCAGTTGTGCTATCTTGGATGCAATGAGACTGATTTTCAACAAGCAACGGAATGGGAAACGAAGGCTTGAGCATTTTCTCACCAGAACTGTGCTCTTTGTGTTCTTGAAAAGCTCCAATGGCAGTATGGTTTGTCCAGATTAGGGAGCTATTAATTCTGTTATCTCGCTAGGTGGTAAAGGAGAGAAAGGTGGGAGGTGTAGTAGATGTGTTTATGAGATCAGGAAGAAGGGAACGAAAAAGGGGGTGGGTATGTGGTGAGCTCGGGGCGTTGAGGGCTTTGAGGCAGGTGCCGGTCCGGTTTGGTCGACTGAATGTCCTGCAGCCACCCTGGGGGTCTGTGGCTCCATCTGCACAATTATTATTTTATCAACATATTTGATGGTATTGCTTTACAATTGTGAATTATTGGTTTTGAGCACTGCAGCCACTAAGAGAGTATATTTTAAAGCTCAGGCGTGCGTTCGTACAGATGATGTCAGGTTGAACTTGGAAAAAAAAACCCAAAAAACAAGTTGGTGAGGGAGCATATCAAGAATGTTGTCGAGGAAGGAACGCTCATGACATTTGAGGGCAATACAAGCCAAGTTATGGGAAGTGTAATCAGTGGGTGTCGCTTGGAGACGGTATGATCCATATCGACAGGTTCTGCTGGGACAGCATGTTGATGGAACTGGCAATTAAACTTCAGGGGTCTAGCAGCCACAGTTTATTATGAGCCGTAGTTCGTGAAAAAAAACAAAAATGCTTAAGCTTCCACTGCATCCACGACTTGGGTGGTACGTGAAATACACCGAATGTATACACAGCACCCGCTTTGCCTCCGACCGTGCAACCATAATGAGAGTTGAGTGTTTGCTCTCTACCGCTGCTGCCCCACTCCAAACTCGGTTTCCACTTGAAAGTGTGCGCATTGATCGAGGTAGAGGTGCACAAGTGAAAGAAAACAATCAGTTGTATATATACTGCGGAGGTTAATTGTCTATACATGGAATTCACTTTGTGGGCACATCACCTTGAAAAGGGGTACATTGTATCACTGGGAAAGGGTGGGAGGGATTTCAGGGATGGGACAGAAATTGGTACCGTCACTCGAGTTATGGCTCGGTGATTATTAATAACTGGCAATACCAGTATAATAATAATATGACTTAAGATATTTTGCTTGCCATTTGACCAAAAAATATTTCAAAGCATTTTATCATGTTGCTTGCAATTAGCATTAACTTGCGATGGTGTTCTCATTCAGCAGGCTGTGTGTATTTTACACTTGTTGCATCATGGTTTGGCCATGGTGAAAAAGAAAGACTTGATAGAAACACTAGTACTGAATAGTAACACCAGTTTTAAGTAAAGAAGGGTAACAAATGAGTCAAATTGCTTTACCCTGGGTAAAAAACCACTTCTTTTTTGAGAGTTATTGAACATTCTCATTTCACGGGCAGGAAAATGAAGGGAACTGGAAGCACTTCAAGCCTGTACCTGGTTTCACTGCAGTGAGGTGATTATCGCTTCCACAAGATGATATGTTTATTTTCATCCTACGGTATATTAAAAAGGTGTGTGGAGCGCGTTGGGCGTGCGGCGCGCATGTTCTGAAAATCATAGAAGCGAAGGTTGGCCTGATCTTATCAAAGTTTGCTACGTTTGGTAGTACCCAGGTCAGTCATGTCCACAAATAACCCCCCCCCCTGCGAGGGGGTTTGGAAGACGACTTCCAATGCTTACCAAAAGGGAGCAGGTGCTTGCTAGAATGTTCACATAGCGAGCAACCTACGCCTTAGCGCCGACACTCCGTAACAAAACTTTTCATAAAATTGGATTTCTTATTATTGTGATCATATGAATGATCACGTGAAACAACAAGAAACAACTCCCAGTTTTGAAAATGAAGGAACCATCTATGGCATATCTGCCTGGTAGAGCAAGGGTCGGGTCTGACGTTATTGAGCACGAGTGATTGTCGTGAGTCTTGTGGTCAAAATTCACACCGAGCCTTCCCGCGGGCACTGCAACTTGTTGGTGGTACCCATCTGTTTTCATTTATGAATTATGGATCTTCTCAGCTACAGGACATTACCCCCACCTTTCCCCCCCCCTCCAACTACTGTATTGTTTGTCCTGAGCTTTGTTCTTTTTATCTCCCCTACTAATGGAGTTATTGACATGGTTATGCTACATGGTTTGCTATTGCTCCCAGCAGCGGTCAGGGCAGGAATTTGCAATTTGTTTATGGTTCCGGCGATAGCTCGCATACTCTTCACGAAGGACGCCATTGGAACTTTTAATGTTCACAACGAAGCAGGTAAACAGGATGTCTACTAGCATCATCCCGGGACGGCACACACATTGGAATGAGTTGCCTGGCTGCGAGACACCAGGAGGGCAGTTTGTTGCTGGGCTAAGATTCAACCCGTGTAGACACTCGAGGAGAGTATGAGCTAGCTATGGCTATCCCGCCAGCCTGCGATTTCTCAAATCGTGATTTATAAGCTGAGAATGTTATTTATTTTGTTTTCTTGAAACCACATACACTTTGCCCAAACCTCTCTCTCTGCACGGAATGTCCTGACCGAATCACTCATCTGCTGGCTTCATTTTTTTTTTTTTACAATTAAAAATAAATAAAGTCATCATGACAGTGGTTGCACGTCGGAACGTGCTGGGTTATGATTGATTTTTGAGGATAGCCCTCTCGTAGTTTTATGTACAATGCAAAGGGCAATGGGCATTGAAACGTCTCTGCTTGAGCGATGAAAGGAGCCTCAGAAGAAGCTCAAGCGCGAGAAAGAATTACGGTTCATCTTGGAGTTTTCCCAAGCCCTGGAGGCAGCCAATTTCAGGGTGTTCGCGTGCCAGGCCAGTAGAATGAATGTCTTCTCTTTGAAATCCTCATGGCGCTGTTCATGCAGGTTTAGGATTGTTGCTGACGATGGAGCAGATTCCCCTCAGTGGACGTGACTGCTTCCTGGGATGCAAATCATGGTCCGATCAGAAATTACCGCCGGTGATGGATTGGCATGTGCAAATAGAAAGTTTTGCCAAGCCATGTGAACACCTTCAAATATGAAAAAATGGCCCACTGTGCAGAACACAGGATGGATGTGGATTATGCAGAGCAGAATGTCAATTAATTGGCATTTGGATCATGAAAGAAAGAAGCAAGGTGGATGTGCTGTGCGATGACACAGATGTGTAACTGAGACTTTCATGTGCTGGGGTGCTATGGTGCTTTTTGTGTATTGGTTGTACTTTACAATGTGGTTGCACAGCAGTACAATGGGAATGTGCTGGTCGGACATAGGTTTCTGCAATGTTGGTAGAGTTGTGTGGAGAGAGGAGATTGGGGAGGGGAGGAGGTTATGAGGTTAGTTTGAGGACCCTTTTTGGCCTTGAGGCCTCGTTCGATTGATGTAAAAGAGCTAAGCTACATAGGACACTGATCCTCATGCTGGTGCACAGTGGACATACAGGACACGTGACTGTAACTTAAGGATATTGAAGTTACGTCCACAACCATTAATTATAGCTCGGCATGCCTACACGTCGACTTTGCTGAGGAATTTTATCTAAAGACAGCATGTATGTACTTCACAAACACATGTACGATGTTATCTATGAGTCTCAATGAGGATGTAAATGAAGTGGAAACATACGGAAAAAGGATTTAAAAAATAGTAGTTGTCGTTAGTAGTAATAGTAGTAGTGTTAGTTGCTGCTGTAATTGTTATTTGTGTGCTTCCTTGAAACTCATTCTATGTCCTTTTATAGGGTGCTGTTGTAAGTAGATAGTATTCTGGATACCTAACCACACCATCTGGAGAAGGACTTGGCGAGCCGACACTTTTGTCACAGAACAAAACTCAAATCCACCTAAATTTTGTCATAACTCATCCACAACTTTTTGTGATATGTATATAATTTGTTCGGAAATGGCCCTTGATGGACTATAAAATATAGGGATTAGCTCAGATCCCCATTAAATGATGTATAGTAGGTTGTTATGGTTAAAATGGACGTAACATGTGTGTCGGAGGTGTAAAAAGCGGTTTTTTTGTGTCTGAGCGGTGGTGGTGGACAGGGCCCCTTCTTCTTCCTGCCTCTATGGACGATAGGCCCTGCCCAGTCGGCTCGGGCGTGTGGCCAAGGGGAGGAGGTGGAGCTAAGGGAGGATCTTGTCGGCATTGGGGAGGAGGTGTGCTCGTTGTTTCGAAGTGAGCGGAAAAAGGCGAAACTGTAGGAGAAAATGATTTGGTTTGACGAGCGTCGGTCTCGAGGGTGCTCGCGGTTTCGGAGGCCACGAGCGCGAAAAGGAGTTCTCAGTTTGGAAGACGGCAGTTCGGCTGAGAGAAGGTCCTCGGTGTCGAAGGGACGCGAAGCGACGGGTTCGTGAGAAGGAGTGTGTGTGTGTAAGAACAGTCGGGTTCTCGAGCGGTGATCAGAGTTGCTCCAAAGCGAGAACGGAGTTGGGAAGTCGGGCTTCGAGGCGGAAGGCAGGAGAGGAACACGCCCGTAGCCTCTGACGGTCCCTGCTCAACCACGGCTTGGACACTTGTCGATGCGCCTGCGGAGCTGCGGACCTCGATGTGGCCTTCTAGTGAACGGGCCAGGCCTGGATTTGTATTGCTAACCCTGAGAAATCGGTGAGGCCCATGTTGATCTGGCGGACTTGTGCAATCGACATTGTGGGACCGGAACGCGTTAGAGGAGAGCGTGCTGTGCACGCGGCCTTGAGGGAGCAAGAGTATGGACGCCTCCATTTTTCGCCCGCGCTATGTTCGGCGGGAGTTCGAAATCGTGACATTCGCCTTTTGTTGAGCGACATTCGTGCTTTTTGACACTGTCTCTGTCCATGAGAGTCACCAAGTACTCTGTCTTGTCTTGCTGCACATTGCTGTTTTGTCTGTTTCTTTGTTGCACGTTGTCTAAGGCATATTTTCGGTAAGGCGACCCCTCGGAAACCTGTAGACCGTGGTCCCTAGTTAGAACGTGGTGAGGTTGTTAATAAAAAGCTTTTCCTGAATTTTATTTGTGCTGTGTGGCCCCGATGTGCCCATTGAATGTTTCGTGTCTCGCCAAAAAAATCCGGCTGATCCGATGAAGGTTACACCTTGAATCACTTCGTGTCACAGCCAATAGATCCGGCCCGAGTCGGTTTAAAAAAAATGCTGGGACTGATTTGCCGAACAGCTCGCGAATCCTCTGTGTCCCCGAAACCGTTAACAGTTTGGTGTCGGGTGCGGATATTTGGACCATGGTGCATTTTGCCTCCGGGACATTGGTTACAAAAAAAAAAAACGCGTCAAATTTGATTGGTTTTATGGCTTTGAGTGGATCGGAGGAAAAACTGCAAATTTAAAGAAATGGCGGCACGCTCCATCTCGGTGCGACACGAAGCGGAGTGGACTAATTATTACCGCACCGAGCCGCAGGCACGAAGGGAAACGCTCCCGCCCACCGGTTAGGCCCGTGGACCACGGTTACGCCGGGGCAGACGAATCAGGGCGCCGGCGCATTACATGGCAAGCTGTCGCACAATTGTCGGAGGACTTGGACGGTGGAGGAGTGGTGTGCTGTATAGAGGAGGCATTCATTTGCCATTGGAATTGGCGAGGCACGGCGGCACGCAGACGAGGTCGGAGGATTGTGTGCATGGGAGTCACAACAATTGCGCGATGCCGGACGAATTTGAGGGGTGGAAAAGGACATGGCACACGCAGACTGGGTTCATGGGATTATGTGACCAGGAATCACAACGGATTGGCCGATGCCAGGAACAAATTCGGGAGCTGGAGAGAGGACTTAAGCCAGCACAGGTCGAGGACTAATGAAGAAACGACGAAGTAGAATGGTTTCGTGAGGTTTTGTTACAAAAGTGCTGAGCGAAACTGAATAAAAGAAAGAGGGAGAAGCAAATTAGTAATTCCCAGGAATAGGAAGAGCTTGGGGAACAATGGAACAAAGCTGAAGAGAAACGGAACACGATTGGATTAAACAACTGAGGAAGAGGTAGATCAGGCAATCAGATAAGAGAAGCCTCGAAACAGAAGAAAAAAGAGGAGAGAAATCTCTGGAGCAAAGGAAGAAGATTGTTGAAAAGTTCAAGCAGTTCAAGAACTACAGGGAGAAATGAGGAAAGTAGAGGGGAGTACCCATAAGTTTGGAAAGAGAAGAGCAAACTGAACAAAGAATGGAGGAAAGAGCAGATTGGTAATCTCCAGGATAGGCGACTTGGAGGAGAGATGGGGAAAAGCTAAAAAGGAAAATGTGAACACGTTTGGAAATTGAGGACAACTGAAGGAAGAGGTAAGACTGGCATCAGAAAAGAGGGAAGCCTAGAACGGAAGATAAAAGACGAAGGAATTTCTGGGTTAACAATGAATACGGTAGAAAATGGACGAAATGAGGGGGAGCTTGAGAGGTGTGTAGATGAGGAGACTCGGTTGGAATGGACGAAATGAAGAGGACGCATGCAAGAGTGCGGAGATGAGCAAGGATGGATGAAATGAGGAGGAAGATGCAAAAGAGGTGAGGAGGTGAGAAAGGAATTAGAAAAAAAAAAGCTTCTGAGTTACAGGAACACCGAACAAGAGAGGATTTACAAACGAGCTGTGATTTAGAGGAAAGGGCGGAGAATGAAAGTTAGGAACACACTGTGCAGGATCGAACAGTTAGAAGCCAAGGCGATTAAAGAATGAGATGCACAAAGGTGTGAAGGAACAACAACGAATGAGACAGGAAAAGGAAATCAACCAAGTGAAAGAAACGATGAGATTGGAGAAGGAAGAACACGAGAGACAGTGGGAGAGGAAACAAGAAAGATAGTGAAAGAACAACGAATGAAACAGGAAAAGGAAATCAGCCAATTGAAGGAAATG
>CM068953.1:170387610-170401328 GCA_035128595.1 Eptatretus atami | reverse complement strand
AAAAAAAGAAGAAGAAAAAGAAAAGAAAGAAGAAAAAAAGAAGAAAAAAGAAAAGAAGTAAAGAAAAAGAAAAGAAAGAAGAAGAAGGAGAGAAAGAAGAAAAAGAAGAAGAAAAGAAAAAGAAAAAGAAGAGAAAAAGAAAAAAGAAAAAAAAAGAAAGAAAAAGAAAGAAAGAAAAAAGAAAAGAAAAAGAAGAAAGAAGAAAAAAGAAAAAGAAAGAAAGAGGAAAGAAAGAAGAAAGAAAGAAAAGAAGAAGAAGATAAAGAAGAAGAAGAAGTAAGAAGAAGAAGAAAAAAAAAAAGAAAGAAAAAGAAGAAAGAAGGAAGAAAAGAAGAAGAAGAAGAAGAAGAGAAAGAAGAAGAAAGGAAAGAAGAGAGTTGAAGCGAAACGAGCTAGGAGAAAAGAAAGAGAAAAGAAGAAGAAGAAAGAAGAAGAGGAAAAGAAAAGAGAAGAAAGAATAAGAAGAAGAAAAGAAGAAGAAGAAAAAGACGAAAAAGAAAAAGAAGAGAAAAGAATAAGAAAAGAAGAAGAAAAGAAAAGAGAAGAAAAAGAAAAAGAAAAGAAAAAAAAAGAAAAAGAAAAGAAAAAGAAAAAAGAAAAGAGAGTCTAGTGATTATGGTAACATACAGAGACAACACACCGTGTGAAGCGGAAGATGAAACTATTTTAACGAGACCCGTATATATATTTTTCTTTTTTTCTTTTTTAAAGATAAGTAAAGGAAAGGTTGAGAAAGATCGTGAAGGTGTTTTATATCGTGAAAGATCGTGAAAAATATATTTTAAAATATATATATATTGTAAGACATGAACAGCAGGTATAGTTGGGAGGATTGAAAGAGTGGTTGTAGAATTGTGGTGAAAGAGAAACAAAAACAAAGGTCAAGAAGAGCAAAAAACAATGAACACCATCGTGACAAAATGGGGCAGAAGGAAAGGCCTCAAGGAAGTCAATGTGACATTTCACAGGAATACACCAGATTGCACAGTTTTAAAAAACAAACGACTATAAACACAACAGTAAACATGGAGACAACAAAGAGGACCGGGAAACTTATCTTGAGAAAGTCGGCAGAAACCCTGAAGGGAGCACGTAGCTCAAGAACGGGAACCGGACAGTCATACATACCAAAAAAGGTAGGCCGTAAGAGCAATGTGCCGGCACCTGATGGGAAGAGAGGGTTAGACCGCCCAGAGAGGCCAGCCGCCTGGCGACATACGTCGAGAAGGAAAAGATCAGATATGAAGGTCACCTGGAATAAAAATCGGAACGTGGACCAAGCGACGAAAGTGATGATAGTTCATAAGAATCTCCACGTGAATTGGATGCCGGTGACATGATTGTGAACAATAATCAATCACGATGGTAGTTTCAATAAAATTCCCAATGATTAGTTAATATTTGATATAAACCAAGCTAGTCATGATGATCTTCAGTGAGGGGTGTTCCTCCTGACCTGTCTTCTCATCGAGATGTGATGCCGGTCGACACACGATGGACATCAGAATGTGCAATCCTTTATTACCTCGCCACCAAGGTTGTTTTAGGCCTGTTTGTTTTGGATGATATCTTAAAAGGTTGTGGACGGATTCAGATGAAACTTGGTGGACAGGTTGGGTATTGTGAAAGGCAAATTGATTGATTCGGATCTTCACAAATCTAAACACACAAACAGGGCGAAAATATTACCTCCGTCCACCTGCGGTGATGGAGGCGGTGGTGATCATTAAAAAAAACATCCCTGAAACTGCAAGTGTCAGCATCAGCAGCCAGCTGTATTCCTGGCTACGCCTGCTGCCCTCCAGTGGCGAAACGTAATAAAAGCTTTCACCAGCGAGTAATAGTTTTGATATTTTATAATTCAAAAAAATTGGTTTGATATCATCAGTTCCCTCAATCTCACCTGACTCCCCTTCTCCACCGAAATGAATGGAATACTGTATCAAGATAAGAGTCAGGAAAGTCTATTTTAGCTGTCCCATCAAAAGGTTTTTTATTTGGGTCTATTTCAACTCATGATGGTCACAGATACTTTTCGATCACTTTGGGAGAATTTCACAATGTCAAGAGTAATACTACCACCAGCTAAGGCCTAGTCACATTTGCTCTACGGGTGGGATACGGCGGCGTACGCCTCTGATTGACAGAAACGTGCGGCGGCCGCAGTTTCGAGGTGGTCTCAGGTGGCCCTACGCCGTATGGCTATACTTTACAGGCCGTAAGGTCGCCGTGGAATTATAACTTTCTTGTATCTGTCTACGTTCGCCGTAGCAATTCGACAAGCCGAAAAAAAAAAATCGTTAAAAAAAAATATATTAACCATTTCGTTACCGTCCGTCTGGCCGCACGTTCGCCTTTGCCCCTGCGGTCGCCTTGCGTCTGCCTTGAAAATTCTATGGCTGCCACAGGAAACGCCCTCAGGTCACGCGTGCGACATCAAATAAAGACCGTACGGCGACACCACGTTTTCGGTCTCCACAATTATAAATACGACGTGCGGCTCCCCGAAAAATAAAACATATGTGACTGCTCTTTGTGTGACGTGGAAATAATTGCGGCCGCGTATATAATTAATTGCTAGTGGCCGTAGATTTTGCGAGGACCGCGGCCGCCGTGGCAATTGTGACCTAGGCCTAGGGGACGTGGCAACCCCTCGAGGATTGAGGCTTTTGCACTCCGTTCCCTTTGGGACACAGGGGAATGCGGACGTTCGGGCATGAAATTTTGCAATTTTTAGCAGCGTCTCGCGTAGCGAACGCTGCTCATGGAAGAGCTCGGCGTTGTTCGTTCTTCTTCTTCTTCTTGTTGAAGACAAAACCTTAATCTCGAGAACTGGTTCTTGTATATTCAAGATCCTGATCTCCTTAAATACTGAGCACATGTACACATCCTCGCATTGACGGTGCCTTTTGAGAGCGTCTATCCATGCACTTTTAAATATATTCGACATTTGCTTTAAGTTTCGAAAAGTTCACGTTACTATTTAAAAGTTATTCCATTTATCGTATTGTAATTTCGTAAATACTTATTTATTTCGTAAATCTACGATATAATCGTAAATACGTAAATACTTATTGACGCGTTTCGCTATTGGCTTACAAGGCACGTGACGAAATATCGGAAGTTGTTTTTTTTTAATTTTTTTTTTTAGCCGACAAACCTTTAGGAATGTGCCACATCGCTGCTCGTGGAACCATTTTGTCCTTGTTTTGTTTCAGGGTGCCCACGATAAATTGCATTTTCACGTAGGACACCCTGGGGTCTCTTAAGGTCCACCAACTAATGCTGGATTGGAGGATAGGCCTAATTGTGCCGATGGACATACAGTTTTACGTCCATCGAGGGCAGCACGCCCACTGATGAATCACCCGTGCTGTGAAACACCAGGATGACAGTTTACAGCTGGACGGGATTCAAACAAGACTCGACAGGTTAGAGTGAGTGCGCGGACCTATAGGCCATCCTGCAAAAGGGTAAATATTATCAGCGTTTAATGGGCCTACAGGAATTTACATAACTAACTAGAGGGGGAGCACTCGGGAGAGCTGCAAACCTCCGCCGCCAATATGCTGGGTCACTCAAGTGAACCTTATATCTTATTCAAAATATGAATGTCAACAGTGCTGACAGAGTTATAGTTCTTTTCTCCATTTTTTTTTAGGGGGGGGGGGGGTTGAAATCACTTAAAACATGTGTAGAAATGAAAAAAAGAAATCGAATTTGTGAAAAAAAAGTTGCAAAAAATTTTTTCTCTGTAAATTTTTTTGGGGGGGGGGGGTGGGGGTTGGAAATCACTTAAAACATGTAAAAATTGCAAAAAAAAAATAAAATTTCTCCTAACAATTTTTTTGGGGAGGGGGGGACCAAGTCCAAAATTTAAATGGTGATCCTGGAGCCTATACCACTCCCCACACAAGTTTCGTCGAAATCCGTCAAGGAGTTTTTTTCCGTAATACTGTTCCAACAAAAAAACAAAAAACAAAGAAAAGGGGTGAAAACAGTAACCTCCATCCATCTTCGATGGCGGAGGTTAACTAGCAACATGTATTAGAGAGAGTCACAACATGAGAATAATTATCATTGCATATTAGTACTCTGGTAGGGGGAAAGGAGTCGAGTGAGAGCGAGAGGAGGTCGAGTGGGAGAGAGGAGTCGAGTGGGGAGAGGAGTCGTAGTGAGGGGAGGAGTGAGAGAGAGAGTCGAGTGAGAGAGGAGTCGAGTGAGGAAGAGGAGGTCGAGTGAAGGGAGAAGAGTGAGTGAGGGAGAGGACTCGAGTGGCGAGGAGTCGAGTGGAGAGGGCGGAGTCGAGTGGGGAGGGAGTCGAGTGAGAGAGAGGAGTCGAGTGGGAGAGGAGGAGTCGATGTGAAGAGAGGGAGTCGAGTTGAGGGAGAGGAGTCGAGTGGGAGCGAGGGTCGAGTGGAGGAGAGAGGAGACGAGTGGGGGAGAGGAGTCGAGTGAGGGAGAGGAGTCGAGTGGGAGAGAGGAGTGGTGGGGAGGAGGAGTCGAGTGGGAGAGAGGAGTCGAGTGGGAGGAGGAGTCGAGTGGAGAGAGAGGAGTCGAGTGGGAGAGGAGTCGAGTGGAGAGAATGAGAGCAGGGAGGTGGGGGGAGGGTGAGCGGCGAAAGAGTGTGTGTGGTGTGTTGTGTGTGTGGTGTGTGTGTGTGTGTGGTGGTGTGGTGTGTGTGTGTGTGTGTGTTTGTGCTGTGTGTGTGTGTGTGTGTACGCACGCAGGATGGTGACTAGGTTAGCTGTGAATACATCCGGTCAGATCAGCCCGGAGTGAGGGTGATTCATCAGTGGTGCGTGCTGCCCATCGGATGGACGTAAAACTGGATGTCCCATCGGCACAATTAGCCTATCCTCCAATCCAGCATTAGTTGGTGGACCTTAAAGACCCCAGGGTGTCCTACGTGAAAAGTTTGCAATTTTTCGTGGGCACCTGAAAAAAAGGACATGTGCCACAGAGGCACGTGTGGCCATTATAAAGGTTTTCGGCTAAAAAAGAAAATATTAAAAAAAATAACTTCCGATATTTCGGTCTCGTGCCTTGTTAAGCGAATAGCGAACGCGTCAAATGTATTTACTATACATTATACGTATATTACCGAATAAATAAGTATTTACGAAATTACAATACGATACAATGGAATACTCATTTAAATATACGTGAACTTTGAAACTTTAAAGCAAATGTGCGAATATATTTAAAAGTTCCAATGGATAGTACGCTCTAAATGGCACCGTCATATGCGAGGATGTGTCATTGCTCAGTCATTTAAGGAGGATCAGGATCTTGAATTACAAGAGCGATTCTTCGAGTTAGGTTTGTGTCTTCACACAGTAAGACGAAGAAGAACACGCGACTCTTCCCATGAGCAGGCGTTCGCTACGCGAGACGCTGCTAAAAATGCAAAATTCCCTGCCCGAAAGTCCGCATTCCCCTTGTCCCAAAGGGAAACGGAGTGCCAAAAGCCTCCAATCCTCGAGGGCGTTGCCACGTCCATAGGCCTAGGTACATTTTGCCACGCGGCGCGGGTCTCCAAAATCTACGGCACTAGCAATTAATTATACGTGCGGCCCGCATTATTTCACGGTCACACAATGATAGCAGTCACATATGTTTTATTTTTCGGGAGCCGCACGACGGTATTTATAATTGTGGAGACGAAAACGGGGGTCGCCTGTCGGTCTTTGAATTTGATGTCGCACGGTGACCTGAGGGGTTCCTGCGCAGCCATAGAATTTTAAGGCAGACGCAAGGCGACCGGGAGGCAAAGGCGAACGATGCGGCCAGACGGACGGTAACGAAATGGGTTAATTATATTTTTTTTTAAACGTTTTTTTTTTTTCGGCTTGTCGAATTGCTACGGCGAACGTAGAAATGAAGAAAGTTATAATATCCACGAGCGACCTTACCGGCTGTAAAGTATACGCCTACGGCGTAGGGCCCCTGAGAGCCACCTCAGAACTGCGGCCGCCGCACGTTTCGCTCAATTCAGTAGGCGGTAACGGCGGCCGGTATCCTCACCCGTAGAGCAAATGTGACTTAGCTTAGCTGGTGGTAGTATGATACTCTGTTACATTTGTGAAAATTGTCCAAAGTGATCGGAAAAGTACTGTCGGCGCATCATAGAGATTGAAATAGACCCATATAAAAAACCTTTTTGATGGGACAGCTAAAATAGACTTTCCTGACTCTTATCTTTGATACAGTATTTCCATTTCATTTGGTGGAGAAAGGGGAGGTCAGGGTGAGATTGAGGGAACTGATGGATATCAAACCAATTTTTTTGAATTATAAATATCAAAACTATTACTCGCTGGTGAAAGCTTTTATTACGTTTCGCCACTGGAGGGCAGCAGGGTAGCCAGGAATTACAGGCTGGCTGCTGATGCTGACACTTTGCAGTTGTCAGGGATGTTTTTTTTTTAATGATCACCACCGGCCTCCATCACCGCAGGTGGACGGAGGTAATATTTTCGCCCCTGTTTGTGTGTTTAGATTTTGGTGAAGATCCGAATCCAATCAATTTGTCCTTGTCACATACCCAACCTGTCCACCAAGTTTCATCTGAATCCGTCCACAACCTTTTAAGATATCATCCTCACAAACAAACAGGGCCTAAACAACCTTTGGTGGCGGAGGTAACTAAAGGATTGCACATTCTGATGTCCATCGTGTGTCGACCGGCATCACATCTCGATGAGAAGACAGGTCAGGAGGATTACCCCCTCACTGAAGATCATCAATGATCAGCTTGGTTTATATCAATATTAATCTAATGATGTGGGAATTTTTATTGACACTACCTCGTGATTGAACTTATCTTGTCCAATCATCGTCACCTGGCTTATATCCATCAATTCAGTTCTTATTGCCAATCATCGCCGCTGTTATTGTCCAATCTCATGCCACCTGGCATTATTGTCCAAATCATTTGTCATCCTGGCTTATGTGTCCCAATCATGTCAGCCCTGGCTTAATTGTCGCAATCATGTACGCTGGCTTATTGTTCGTCACGCTTTTATTGTCCAATCATGTGCACAGCTTGGCTTATTGTCCAATCATGCTCACCCTGGCTTATTGTCCAATCATGCCACCTGGCTTATTGGTCCAAATCATGACCACCATGGCTATGTCCAATCATGCGCCTGGCATCCAATCACATGGAGCTTCTTATGAACTATCTTCACTTTCGTCGGTCTGGGTCCACGTTCGATTTTATTCCAGGTGACCTTCATTCTATGCATATTCTCTCGACGAATGATTCGCCAGGCCCAGTGTGACCACTCCTCATTTCTCATAACATGCCAAGGTGAGCCAATGAAAAAAGCCAATAATTTCACAAGGTTTCGGAAAAGCGATAAGATAATAGAAAACCTACACGCAAGAAAAACCTATAGAAAACCAAGACGCCAAGAGTGAACAAACGAATAGCCCAAGATAGCTTGTGTAAAAAGCCAAGGAGTGGTCACACTGGGCCTGGTCTCTCTTGGCGGTCTAACCCTTCTCTTCCCATCAGGTGGCCGAGCACATTGCTCTTTACGGCCTACCTTTTTGGTATTGACTTCCGGTTCGGTTCTTTGAGCAACGGTGGCCTCCTCAGGGTTTCTGCCGACTTTCTCAAAGAATAAGTTTCCGCTGGTCGCTTTTTTGTTGTCTCGGCATGTGACATGTGTGTTTATAGTTCGGTTTTGTTTTAAAACTTGTGCCAATCTGTGTGTATTCCTCGGAAATGTCACATTGACTTCCTTGAGGCCTTTCCTTCTGCCCCATCTTTGTGCACGATGGTGTTCATTGTTTTTTGCTCCTTCTTACCTTCAGTTTTTGTGTTTCTTTTCACCACAATTCCTACACCACTCTTTCAATTCCTCCCAACTATACCTGCTGTTTCATGTCTTACAATATATATATATATTTTTAAAATATATTTTTCACGATCTTTCACGATATAAAACACCTTCACGATCTTTTCTTCAACCTTTCCTTTACTTATCTTTAAAAAAGAAAATAGAAGGAGGAAAGTTTCTGTTAAGCAGAATATCTCTGGTTTTCAGATTAATGATATCCAGTGAAGTGTAAAGCTCGAGGCAGAAAGTGACCACGGTAAGCCTGGTGTTGGCTGAACTGTAAAGGTGACAGGCTTAAATCTTAGGGTTTGAGTTTGAGCCTTGTTGTACTGTTGAAATAAACATTAGGTGGGTTGAAAGACACAGCCTGTCATCCTCCGAGGTTGTCAAAATGAGTAAAACTTACTGGTAAAACAGGGGCACTGCATCCAGCGGTGCAGGTCAGTGCTTCAAAACATGATGCCAACAAGCTGTGTATGAAACGATAACAAACATGGTAGTGGTTAAAATAGGAGGTAAGGAGCACTATCAAGGATAAAAGAAGGCATTTTTGAAATATAAAGCAACAGATTCTGTTGGCTCAGATCAATATATCCGCATCCATCCCAGATGAGTATACTTCCTCCATCCGCGTCCATCACAGCGTGTTTGACATTACTTCGAGTCCGGTTATCAAATTCAACTCGCTGAGGTGACAACACTTTTCATTGCCATTTCATTGGGCTCCGATTTTTGTGCATAAATGTTTGAAATGTTGAAGCCCAATAAAATGAAACAAAGGATTTCTCTTCAAGTCCCAAATTGGACATTTTGAAATTCTTTGAAGAGCAGACCAGGCCACACAGTTGTTTTCATTTTAGTTTTACTTTGTGCACTTTATTAATTGCTTCATAGAGAGAGAGAGAAGAAGAGCGAGAGAGAGAGAGAGAGAAGAGAGAATAATAACTAAGAAAGAAAATAAGACTGTCCGCTTTGATAAGAAAGAAAGTGACCTTACGGTGATATTTTAACCCCCCGGGGATCTTTAACTGGTCGGGGTTAAACATGACCATCACCGCCGCGCCTCAACAACAGAGTGCCATTTCCTGTTGTGTTTTGTTTTTAACGGCGATGGCCCACTTCACACAGGAGCGACAAAGGTTTCATAGGCTTGAACTGTGTCCTCCTGCACCAGATTTCCCACGGACAGCGACTGAAGTAAACACGAAAAGAAAGGCACTGGAGGCAGAATGCAGCATTGCTGCTGTGTTTGCTTCTCGTACATTCTCGAGTCAGAAGCCATCTTCCTGGCAAAATAAGGGAGTGTGGAGTGGTGGGGAGGGGGGGGGGAGAGAGAGAGGAGCGGAAGGGAGAGGGTTAGGAGGAAGGGGGAGAGATTACGGTATACGCATCAGGTCACGTCACGTATCAGTGCTTGTGAGTGGGCCGGTGTGCGCGAGGAAACGACCGGCATGAGGGGAGGGAAGAGACGGGCGTTAAAAACATGCCAAAAGCAAAATTTTTTTTAAACTTCCGGCTTCTGTATAAAAGCGCATGCTATGTACCTGGCAATTGACATGCCTCCATGCATGCGTGCTGCCACATGCAGAGACCTTTGCACCACTCTGGTCGGGCTCACTCTAAACTCGATTCGTACATGCTAACACATGGGGAATGCAGTTCTTATTCAAAAACAATCCGTCAGTCCTTAAACAGAGGGAGGGTGGGTGAGCAGGAGACGTTTGGCAGGGAGAGGGATAGGTAATAGGGGTGGCAAGAGAGGATAGGGTTCAGGATGGAGGAGAGGGATAGGGTGTGTTGTGTGTGTGTGCTGTGTGGTTGTGTGGTGTGTGTCCTCCAATAACTCCAAAATCATGAAACCGAGCCAGTCTGAAACTTTGCATATGTACGAAGGGAATGAATTTAATACACCCTTTTTGAGATAATTAATGGCGTGATTTTAATTATTCTTCATAAGAACTCATCCTTGGTCACCTGCATGGGTCTTATTCACAAATTTTTTATTTTGGTTTCCTGCTCACAATTTCTCGACTTGGAACAGGACGCACGATTTTTCTGAAACCTTGAACACGAGCTTGTTTAGACTTTCGGCTCCCCATCTGGGATTCCTGGAGAAAAATCTGGCCGCTCACGTTTGTGAGGTTAGACATAGCGGCCGGTAAAAGTTCCGCTTGGGTATTGGAGGTTTTAATAGAGGCTGTTAAAACGGTCGCTAGGCGTTCAAAGTATGATAGTTTTTTTAAGTTTTTTTTTTCCATTTCCTCACTCATATTATCGAATGCTTGATCATCATAGCTACGAATCGCATGGATACTTTTGGCTCTTCGGGGTCTTAGGGTCTCAGGGATCTTCAACAGTCAAAAGGCAACATTCCAAGAGTCCATAAATCATACGACTAGTCCACACGGGGGACGAGACGGACGGACAGACTCAAGCCGAGACCCACTCTTTTCATCGAATCACTTTATGTGACAAAATAAAAAATATCAGCTCGTCTCTCTTGACAACTGTGAGGATCCCTTTCAAAAGAACTTTGTGAATGCACTGCACAATAATCGATGAATGAACTACGTAAACCATTCTCGTGTTTCCCGCCCATTCCTCTCCCTTCTACAGATCTCCTAATGTCTCTGTTCCCCACTGTTTGTCTTCCCACTCCCGCCCTCTTGTTCATGCCCCCTTGCTGTGCGTTGTGGTTTGCTCTCATACGAGCCTCGACAAGGTATACAAAAAAAAATTAAACAATATACTTTGTTTCGTTCATCTGCCCTTGTTAATGCTCCTTTCCACCCATTGGTTGGACAGTCTTGCCCGATTCCACGTACAACAGTCCTAAGGCTCAGGCTCTGGTGTAGGGATTCGCATGCATCAGGCAGGATGCTGGAGGGGTATAGGAGAAGGGTGGGTGGGTGAGAGGGAGGGAGGGGCACGAAGTTGGGGGAGGGATGGGGCAGACAGTGTGAGGGGAAGGAGGGGGGAATTGGTGTCAGAGGAGGGCCTCTGAAATAATGAAATACTTGTTGCTCCAAATGTAATCACTCCCATAAATTAGGATGTCAGTGTTTGATCAACATCTGTCTTATTGGATATTTGTACAATCATCAATATTTGGTGCTCTGATAATATGCAAGGCAAGTTATCTCAATACATGAGCCTGCATTCTTATGCTGAATATCAAGGGAAAAGAAACGTGGTGGTGCGGGTTTTTTACAAATGCAATCAGAAATGCACGTGTAAGTTCCTCAGTCAAGAATACAGCTGGCCACAGGTGTGCGGTGTGGTCCTATTGGGGGGAGGGGGATGCAATAATGTTGAGCTCTCTCTTAACCGACTCGACAAGGGACATAAAACCCATGGTCTTCGCAAAGGTTTTTTGTCCAAGAGTTCCGGGAATCTCCAAAGTGTGAGCCCAGCTCCAGGTGGGAGACGGGTATTACAAGTCCCCACAATTTTTCCAGTTCAGTGAGGTATTTTCAAATAAGGATATACATAACCCCCCCTGGCCGCTCCTTTGGGGAGCAGGTGCATCCAGTATGCAGCACAAGCACGCAAAGATCATACCCTTCTTCCAAGAATCTTTTCCAGAAAGACCAGCTTTTTTGAGGCCTCCCAGTTTCCAAGGCAGTCCGGCGATCTCCATAATTTCACCAACGTATCACTGTGTACGCACGCACGCACGACACACACCACGCACCTCCGATTTGGGATTATCTTAAAAAACTCATGTCAGAAGCTGTACACACACATATGTAAGAGTAATCCACTGGCACATGTGCAGAAATTTCAATATCCCAGTTCCAACTACCATGGAATGTTGAACCAACGCAATCATCAATTGAAAACAAGGATACACACATGCGACATGGAATGATTCCCATCCAGAGGCGTGAAAACATAGAAAACAAAGCACTGCAACCGGACATTGTACTCAGAATCAAAAGGAAAAGCAGGCATTGTTAATTGAGGTTTCAGACCAGTCGTAACTTGTAGAATGGAATGATAAGAAAGACTTCACGGAGACCTACAAACCATCCTGGGAAAATTACCAAAATGAACTATAGTATGCAGGCTCTCCAAGGTTCCCGTGACTATCCTGAAAAGAGCCCTCGGAACAAAACTCTGACAGACACAAATTAACAATTTTAGAACCATGAATCAGATCCTATCATAACACGAAGGTGGATACCTCCGAGTCCTGGGAGGACTCTGTTCCACCTTCTGAAACCCTGAATCATGGAGTAACAATCAAACGATACACATACACCACATGTTCAGCATTTTATACACATACACACAACACATCTCTCTCTCAACCCAGCCCGTCGCTTACCCTTCAAGCACTACCTGCTGAGCATCGCAGGCACACATTTTTTCTGGTCTCAAATTGTTACCTGGTTTCGACACAGGCTCTGATATCAAAGGTCACCTGAAGAGATGGATGGAATTCTGTGGCAAAGAAGAACCAAGGATGGAATTCTGTGGGAAGACAGGGGGAAGATATTGGGAAATGCAATGACTGATGGCAGAGGGGCCTTTTGTCCATCATGCTGGCACTTTATCACACACTCATCACATTGAATCTACAAGCTCATTTGTTCAACAACATAAGCAGGAGCATGTGAAAGCAGTCTTCGGAATAATACTGGAACAGTGGCACACATAAGCACATCAAGGTGTCCTTTTATTTTAATTCTTTTGTTTTGATGGGTGGAGAGGTATGAACGAACACTGAAGCACACTCACACTTTCAGACCAAGATGCCTCTCATGAACATAACAAGTATCCCATGTATCAATCAAAGCCAATCATCAATCGAAACAATGTCAACGTACTCCTCCATTCTTTTTCCTTTATACCGAGAGTAAGCCCTTGTAGTTCCTGTGCCATCCTACAATTTCTCCATCAATTAAATATGTCTCAGTTACACTACTGTCCACCCTCCTCTCACTGTATCTGAGACAGCTTCAAGTTCCTCCTTGTATCGATAGACTTGAAACCCCTGCCGCGAGCAATTCAAACGAACAGTCCTCATGTCTCTGAGGACTGTTTACATGGAGCAGGAGTTTTAGGGAGAGAAATACCATCACTATTGTGGTTTTGGGATATCCTGGGGAGTTACATCTAACACACGCGGAATTCTGGAGTTGAGAATGCTTCAGTCGTATTTTTGTTTGATAGGATTACCTTCACCTATATCAGTGGACAAGCGATACATTGTGTTGGGTGGTATCAGGTTTTTGAATTCCCATTGTAAACTTCCTTTACTCAATATTTTCTGTTCTTATATCCCTTCTTATCTTCACCATCTCTCTTATCGCTCTCTTCTTACCTTTTTACAATTGCAATGAAACACAAATCACAATCCTCATTTCATTACAAATCCAACAGCCCATCGGAATAAAGCGGTGCAGACCAGTGTGCGAACCTCTCAAACGGGAGAAAGCCATCTGAACAAAGCACCACAGATGGGCCGGGGTCTGTCGTCGACTCGACACAGATCAGGGAGCACAACCAACGGTAGCTGCCTGGCAAATAATTGGCTGGCTTCAACCAGGACGGCTGCAAGACGAGCTGCCTGTTCCCAGACGGTGCCCCAAACAAGAGACCTTAATAAGTCCCAAAACATTCCGAGCTCGCGGCTGTGTTGCGATCAAGCACTCAAGAGCCAGAGAAGTCATAAAGAAGCAAGCCAGGTGAACGTGAGCGTCTGTGAAGATGGGATTGCTGGAAGCGAACCGTGTGAGCCGTGGAAGGTCGCTGACCAAGCTGCGGACCTCTCACCCTGGACAGACGCGTCTATTACAAACCTGACTTGCAACGATCTTTCTCTGCTTTCCCAATTATAAATAATTTACTTGGATTGCAAAA
>CM068953.1:170366017-170387585 GCA_035128595.1 Eptatretus atami | reverse complement strand
TATATATCCTTCAACCACGATTCACTGACCGACTGACTGATATTAAGTTCGTACCTCCGGGTGATAGAAAGCTGAAATTTCACGTGCCGATGGACATCAAGCCGATACACCGGGAAAAAACCAGAACCACACCGGGAAAGCATCCGTTGCCACTATTTTTCATTTTTTTGACTGCTTTTGACATTTACATGTGGTAATGCTTGGGAGCCACAGTGTGGATGTTTCTTCTGCCGCTGTCACTTTGAATGAATTTTCAAATAAGCGATGAAACCAGTCCGACGGGCTGAGGGATGGTACATTGATTCTCATGTATGTGCTACTGCATTGAATGTCTGTACAACTGCGGAGGAACTCTTGGATTGGTGAAGGGCTAACTTGTGTAGCTTTCATGGTTTGCTTTATGCAGCTTCTTCGGCGAAGGAAGAGCATGGGAGGAGTGAAGTTATTTAAAATCCTATTCCACTTGGGGTATTCATTAGGTTGAGACTAATTGGGTACTCCCCTCCAGTCACACGGTGAGAGATGTGATGTGTCTTTGTTTTTCAAATATTAAACAGTATATTTATATATATATAATAATTTTGTTATGTATGCAAATATATATAATATATATATATATATATATTATATAGTATATATATTACTATATTCATATATATAATATATATATATGATGTTGGCCGGTCTGTTTGTTTTGTCTGTCATTTAATAACTTGAGAACAGATTAACGGATTTCAATTAAATTGAACTACGGTGGATTCAGGGAACTCCCAGGGAATAGAAAGAAAAAGATAGAAGGGGAAAGAGACATGGGAGAAAAAAAAAGGTTCGATGACTTTTTTTTTATGAGTCCATGGGCACAACGTTTGCGTGAAACTACAAATGCCAACTCGCCCACACTCCCAAATCCTTTTTTCTTCTTGCCCATTGAACTACTCCCTCAACTTTGGGGGATAGTCCCCACCAAACCGTCTGTGGGAACGGGTTTTTGCGCCCGCATACTCTCTTTTTCGTTTCATTTTATACACCAAGTGGATGAAGTCATGAAGGAAGGTCAAAATTGAAAACAGTCTTTTTAAAGAAGAAGAAGAAGAAGAGAAGAAGAACAAAGAAGAACAAGAAGAAGAAGAAGAGTCTAGTGAATTATGGTACAAATACAGAGAACCACACGTGTGAACGAGAAGATGAAACATTTTAAGAGACCGTATATATATTTGCTCCCTAGTATCTCTCCCCGGTTACGCACTCCTCCGGTATGATGGACCTGAGCCTCGTCCTGATGGCGAAGTTGCTCTCTTCATCAAAAACTCTCTTCCTCACTCACCATGTACTCTCCTCACTCCCACACTCCCCAGGAATACCTTTGGCTCTGGCTTTCCCTCCTCTCCCACCTCATGTTTATATGTGTGTTATACCATCCACCAAACAGTGATGACTCCATTTACATCTCACTCGCAGAAAACATGGACCAACTTCAATCCCCTCATCCCAACTCTCTCTTCCTCGTGCGTGGTGAGCTCAATTGTCATCATGCCAGTTGCCTGGGTGTGGGTACCTCTCTCGCCTGTCATGGCACTTCAGCAATGGACTTCTGCGACTAATTGGGACTGACTCAATCTGTCAACTTCCCGACCCGGATCTCAGCCAACGGCACTCCATCTCTTCTGGATTTGGCTTTGACCAATTTCCCTGCAAATGTCTGCTGTTCTTCTGCTCCAATCGGTTCATCTGACCACATGCTTGTCAAAGTGGACATCTCTCTGGCTGTTATTAGAGAACCACTTCAGCACCGTCGAGTCTGGCATTTCACTCAGGCCCACTGGCAGGGACTTCAAGCAGCAATCATACATCTAGACTGGTCTCTCATTTCTACTTTCCACGACATCGACTCATCCTGGGAAATCTTTCAAAGAAATTTGCTCTCTCTCATGCACAGATTTATCAGATCTCGTCTTCAGTTGTCATACCCTTCCTCCCGTCCATGGTACACTGAAGCTTGTGGCGAGGTAGTTGGCCTGAAACAACTTGCCTTCGCCTTATGAAAGGCTAATCCAAGTGAAGGCAATCTCATTTCCTTCCACAAAGCTCGGAACAAGTGTGTGTCTACCCTGAGGACAGCCAGGAAACAACATCTTTCTAATCGCAAGTCTGTACTCTCAAACCTGTCTCCCTTCTCCAAATCCTGGTGATGTCTAGTTAAGTCTGTTTCTGGTGTATGTTTCCCCTCCATCCGCTCCCTTACCTCAAATGGCCGCACAGCTGACTGCCCACGGAAAGGCTGAATGCCTAAATTCGGTGTTTGCTTCTAAATCTTGTGTCTCAAACCCATCACTTTCTGTTTCCCACCTGACCCAGTCACACCCAACTGTTCCTGGACTCTGTGTCCTTTTCTCCCGACAAGGTGGAGAGCTTGCTGTCAAACCTCGACTCTGATTCTGCAACAGGTCCTGATGGCATCAGCCCATGTGTCCTAAAAACCTGCGCTGCACTTGCTCACCTCTTCTCTGTTCTGTTCACCCTCTCATTTGCTCAAGTTCATCTGCCATCTGCTTGGAAATCAGCAAACATCACTGCCCTGCACAAAAAGGTGCAAAAACAAATCCCTGCAACTACAGACCAAACAGCCTTCTCCAATCATCAGCAAGGTCATGGAATCCATCATTGCTTCCGACATTAAATCCTTCCTCTTCTCCAATGGCCTGATTTCTGATCATACATTTGGATTCAGACCAGGTTACTCCACCTGGATATGGCACTTCTGCTTTCCCAACAATGGATAAAGATCCTCAATGCCAGACTTGAGATCACAGCCATCTCCCTCAACATATCGTGAGCTTTCGATATGGTCTGGCACCCTGCCCTGCTCACCAAACTCTCTTCCTGTGGTATCCAAGGCAATCTCACTCGTGGCTCGCAGACTTCCTCTCCTGTCACGTAAACACATTGCCCTAAATGGAGTTCTCTCATCCCTCTTCCTGTCCAGGCCGGAGTTCCTCAAGGCAGCGTTCTGGGCCCTGTTCTTTTTCTAGTTTTCATCAATGATCTCTCCGAGTCTCTGGAAAATCCTCTTTATCTCTTTGCTGATGACTCCACCTTGCCGTACCATCTGTCATCCCTCAGATCGGCAAGCAGCAGATTCTTCGTTCTCTGCAGATTTGGATAAAATCACAAACTGGTCCAACACGTGGAACATGTCTTTCAATCCTGAGAAATCTCACACTCTCACCATGTCTCTCCGAACGGACCGTTTAGAACCCCCCCCCCCCCCCATCTACTTTCTCAACAATCCTCTGGAAGAAGTCCTTTCATTGAAGCCTCTGGGTCTCACTATCTGCCATGGCTTTCTGGGAAAGCCACATTTCCAAGCTGGCTCCAAAGCCAGTCGCCGACTGGGCATCCTACATTGTGCAAAGTCCTTCCTTTGCACACCTGAGTTTCCAACCACATACAAAGCTTTCATCTGTAGTCTGCTGAGTAATGTCTCTCCTCTGGGCTGGTGCTCCCACCTCACACCTAGCTCAGCTTCACGCTGTGGAAACTAAGGCATTTACGATCATTGGTATCTCCCGCAATGAAGCTGAGTCTTTGGGTCTCTCACTCTCTCACTGCAGGCAGGTCGGTGGTTTTCTGTCTTCTACTGTCTTCTCTCTGGCTCGCCCCCCCTGCTCTGTCTGTGATCTCCCCCCCCCCCCCCGTATTTCCGCAGGGCACTCAACGTCCGCCAGCAACCCTCTTCTGCTGAAACTACAAAATCAAGTCTCTGTTCCCACTGTTTTGTCCTTCCCACTCCCGCCCCTCTTGTTTCATGCCCCCTTGCTGTGCGTTGTGTGTTCGCTCTCATACGAGCCTCAACAAGGTATACAAAAATAAATAAATTAACAAATCATTTAACAGTGCTGCTCTCAGCTGAATTTAAGCTTGTTGTTGGCTTAGTGGTTAGGGTGGTTGGCTCTTCGGGTTCTGAGTTCGAGCCCCATTGTCCACTGGATTAACATTAGGTGGGGTTGACTCAGCCTGTCATCCTTCTGAGGTTGGTGAAATGAGTACCAGAGTACCGGTATAGGGGCACAGCATCAGCCGTTTAGTTGTGTCCCAACAAAATGATAGCTACCCGGCAGCCAAGCTGCCATGTGAAAGAAGAAAAAGAAGAAGAAACTGAATTTGAATCCAGAAACCTGTGTGATGCCAGTGTAATGTCCTTGTACCGAGATCACCAACTATACTTTTGTTTATTTTGATCTCTACACTCTGTATTGTTGTCTGTCTGTCTGTCTATATTTGTTTTAAATTTTGAGTTATGGTGAAGTGTCAAGACAATTTCCTACTGTCTTTCAAGGGGTTTGTGTACCCCTGAAATCTGACTCGGTGGTGAGGGAATCCGTCAATCTGTCCAGGCAAATGTTTGTCTCCATGTGCATCTTTCTTATGCTTCCACTGACAAAATCAACAGAGGCATTATGTCTTCGGGTTGTCCGTCCATCTGTCCGTCCGTGCTAATTTTCTCCATTTTCCCTGAAACTGCTTATCCAATTGACATTAAATTTGCACCACAGGTGCGACTACTCACGCAGAATGTTTTAATGATAATTATGACATCACGGGTCATGTGGTGTGGCAGCCATGTTGGAAAAAAGGGAAAACTTTGGAACTCTGTATATCCGGGGGAAAAAAAAATTGAAACTTGGCACGTGTGAAGCAACTCCCCATGGGGAACAAGTGTGATTTGAAATGATGATCGCTGACGATTTCAATTTCATTCTGATACAACAATCATGTTCACCAGGGTACGGTCGTTATAGCTGCATATTTTATTGTGATCCTCTGTTCACAAGATATCATTCGAAAATTTTGACACAGGTAAATAGCATTTGGCACCTCATACCTGTGTCCTGTATGCACACCACAGCACTCCTACCTACTTCAGGTTGTGCAACTATACACTGAACCTGAATATGGCACTCGTCTCTCCCGTGGCTCGATCATCCAAGTACTTCGCCTCTTTTCTGGCCCACCCTCGTGTTTCACATCTCATATGGCCTGCCTTGGTGTCTCTCACATGGCCTGATCTGGTGATTAATTTTTGCACACTCCTACCAGGAGTGCCTTCGTTATATTCTTGTCCTTCCCGAAGCTTATGGGGAAATTTTCCTCCTTTTGGTTTTCTCTCTCACCTTTTCCTTTTCCCTGTCTGTATTTTTTCTCTCCAAGATGCTTTCCAAAGCTGTACAATGTTTGAATGTTTTCAATCAGCCCAATTAATCTTTTCCTGACGTTTGATTGCATGACATCCTTCACGAAGAGTAGGCAAACAAATTCCAAATTCCTGCCCTGATCCACAGAGAGCATTGCTTCTGCGGCACAGCCACGTCCTCAGCTAATGATGCTTCCGCACAGCCTTGTGATGTATGTGAAAGAAGAATAAGAGTCTTTTCTTGATGTTATTTCTCATATTCTAGCAGTGGTTAAGGTACAATATGTAGCATGGTATTGTATGACAAATCCCTGTTGTATGCTTGTCCTGCCCCATCTTATTTAACATGAGGAAAAGTACCCGTCCCTAGTGATGGGAAAAGTTTAAGGGATTCTATTAATTTATATTATTTCTTGGATTTTTGAAAAGGTTAATTGGTTGCACTCTTGGTTTCACTTAGAGCCAAAGCTCTGAGCTTCTTATACCACCCACCGCAAAATGGTAGTGCAACATCGTGCGGTAGAGGTTGATCATCAGGTGGCGGAGGTAAAAGAGAGACAGACGAACGCACGGACACACACGCCACGGTTCGCATTATATAATAGATACCTGGAAGTTGGGGGCTCTCAAGTCCTGGGAATTGAGTAACTCCGTTTATGGTACATGTCCGCATCCAAAGGAGCTAAATAGGGCTTCTTGGGATGGAGAATCTATACTTTGCTGACTTATCCATTCAAGCTTTTATCCACATAAAAGGGTGCAGTCCATTTCTTGGCCAGGGTGGTGAAAGGAAATGCCATCACCACCTTCTAAATCTTGTGAGACATTGCCAAGGAATGAATTTTATGTCTTTCTTGGTCACGAAGCAATGAAATGGCGGAAGTGTCTTCATCTTGCCTCCAAATGTACGTTGATGATAACTGTACGCATCATTAAATCGATGCCATCTTCTTTTGTGTCATCATTTCCACCAAAAACACTTCAGGCACAACAGGAAATACTTTCCGTCAACTCACTTAAACCTCATGAGAGCGTAATACCAAGGCAGAACTAGAAAGCATCCCAAAATGCAAAGCCCATCCGTATCCGCTTTGAACTTAAACTAAACTTGACGAAAACAACAACTAAATTTTTTTTTTAAGTACATTCTATTAATCGGAGTTCTCCATATTCTTACAATAAAGGTTGGTTGAAGATTTGATGACAAAAGCTCAAATGGTTATGAGCTGAACAAACACACTGAAGCTGAAATGGTAAATAAACAGAAAGACACGGAACTGATTCAAAAAACCCCCGCCTTCTTGGGTCGCGCAGTGGTGGACGGGCTAATAAGGGCTACTTGTACTTACTGTGACTTTGCCCTTTGACATTTTGATTCAATTTTAAATTATTTTCTTCATATTCTCATAATAATGGTTTGTTGAAAATTTGATAAACACTCAAGTGAAAGTAAAAAAAGTAAGTAAGTAAAATAAAGTTATGGCCTGGACACACACACGCACACGCACACGCACACACACACACGCTCACATACACACATCTATATACTGGCACTTCCCTATTTACGTCATAGACACAAAAAAACAATTGAGTGGAAGTTTTTCAAGGAGTAGATGAATTAAAATATTATTACAATAAAATACTATACATAGGGGTCTGGCCGTCTTCATTTTTTCCTGTGCAGCACAAGGCTTCGAGTTGCATCATTGACTGAGGGTGTGGCAGTGCTGCTGATGCAGTGCCCCTGTAGGTTAGAGCAGCAATTTTTAATTTTGCCAAAATGCTGGGTATAGCTCCCCTACTCTTCGTGAAGGACACAGTGAAGGGACCTTTAATGTCCACCAACTAATTCCAGCAGATGCAACACCCAGTTTAATGTCCATCTGAGAGACCGCGCACACATTGATTGATCACCCTGCCTGTGAAATACCAGGATGACAGTTAAAATCTGGGTTGAGATTCAAACCCAGGCCAGACAGCTTAGAGCAAGTGCGTGTACCTCTTGGCCTTCTTGCCGTGCAGTGGGGATGCATTGCTTTGCGGCCGCTGAAAATATTTTTCAATTCTCTCTTGAACTCGTAGTTCGCTTTACTCGTTCTAATCCTCAAATTTATTTTGCCTTCCAAACTCCGAGGATTTTCTCTTCAAAACTTTTGCGAAAGTTAAATTTAATGCTTTGGCGAAGCATTGCCTTCCTTCAATAAATACGCTTATACACTTAGTTATAAGAATCGGTAATTTCTCACGCTTTCAGATTTAACTCCAGATTTCGACACTTATTTAGTCCACGAGATCCGATCCTCAAATCTGAAATCGTATTTCGATTATATACTTCAATTAGTCCGTGAGCGTTGATCGTGTTTCCAAGGCAAGGCATTCTTCATGGGCTAAATCAAAATGGCAGCTAAGACCCCTTGTGAGGTGAAGTTGGGCTGAACATGGACAAACCTTTCATGAAGGTAAGCCATTAATTATTATCTTTAAAAGGGTTTAAAAAAAATATACCCCAATACTCAGTTTTCACTCATGCACTACCTTGGAGTTCCCTTCATATGCGTGCAAAGTTTTGGGCCACTAGGTTTCATGGCTTTGGAGTTACGGAGGAGACACGCACACGCACACGCACACACACACGACTGTCAGACATTGCCACTGAGCTTGGGAGAAGTGCCATCACTTCTCATCACACTCAAAAAGCATTTCCTGAGTTAAAGAGTTCCTAAGAATTCCTTCCTCCCCATGGATGCCAACCTTTGGGGACCATCCGTGCTCTTATCCTTTTAAATAATGAATGTCAAGGAAGGACGCAGCTAATACCATTTTTTAAGTCTTTGCTATGACTCGGTCGGGGTTTGAACCACCAACCTCCCAGACTCGGAGCGGATATCTAACCGTTACCATGAAAAGTATGGTAACTTATTTGTTAAAACACACTGTGGGGTTTTTAACATACACCAACTAATACTTGCAGATGGGTTGCCAGATAAATGTCCATCCGACAGACAGCGCACTTTGAGATGCAACGTCCTGCCTGCGAAGCACCAATCCGACAGTTTATATATCAGGCCGATAAATCAAGCACAGACTATACAACTCAAAAATAATCAATTCATTGTAAAACTTTCATAACTGGAGTTCAAAAAACACTTTACCTTGCATGTTCTTGAGAAAAAAGGACATGGACGGGATCTGCGAGCGCCAAATTTGAGTGGTCGTGATGATGTAACATTCCGTAATATTTTGTCCAAATACTGCTAAATGGAATGGTTTTGTGTTGTACAGTGTTCAAGGATATAATTCAATTGAAATAACATAAAGATCTTGAAAGTTGTCGAAAAAAAACTTTTTGGAATTTCACGCCATTGATGCAGGGTCTTTCACACCACCTTATTTAACACATTACATTAGCTGTTTGTGCCTGTTGTTTGTGTCCTTTATGACGTCTTTAAAAATTGTAAGTTTTCTGTTTGGAATGATTTTCAATTTTGGTCGACTGCCAGACAGACAGACAAAAATAATTATATCTCACTCCTCTCTGTGCACGTGCAACCAGGATAAATTCAGAGCCAAAGAACTGCTGGACTACAGGTTTGTTTTCCAATTCATGTTCAAAATGTAACATTCAATGGAAATTAAGTGGTTCCTCGATCATAAACTGACATTTGTGGACAGACAGACAAACAAGTCATCCAATTGCTTAACCCCTCTTTTTGCTTCGTGCGTGTGGGGTAAAGATTGCTCTTGTGATTAGTTTATCTATAATAATTTATGTCAGTGTGTGTGTCTGTATGTATGTGTGTGTGTTTGGGGAGGTGGGGGGGGGGACAGCTCCACTATGAGCCTTAGAACCTGATAAAAAAATATCGCAGGCACCCTCAACAAATTTCAAATTCTAACCCTAAACTGTGGATAACAAGTTTTCCAATGTGTTCTTGGATATTCCTCGACACGAAGTTACACCGCTAGCTATCTAAGAGTGTGGTTGCTTTGTACGCCACAGCAGCCCCTACACTATGAACAAAATTTATGCACCCAAGTGTGTTCGCATGTCATGTGTGAACCTAAGATCTGTTGAATCGACGTCTCATTCCACAATCACTATGAGCTGAACCAACGGTAATGATGGTCATTGCTCTGGTTGTCCAATAAGTGATGCTACATTTCACTTTTAGTATTCATGGATTGCGTGTAGAAGCTTCTCTGAGTTTTGAAGCTCTTTCTTGGAAAGCTCTGAATGGAAAATTAGGCACTGCTGAGACTTTTGTTCCGAATTGGACTAAAGCCTGACCTGTTATTTTTCTCTACATTCAGTTATTATTGAAATGCTGGTGCATGTGTTTTCTTTTTGATAAATTTCATTCTTTTCTTTTTATTGTGCACTTTTTTTGTCTTCTTTTTTGTGTCTTTTTTTGGTCTTTTGAGAGAATGTTTTGCAATATGGAACAATATTACTGTATATTTAATGCATGACTTGAAAGTGAACTTGACACTCCTGGTTTACAAAATATTTTTGTCACATGTTCTTCAGATGTCTTGTGATGCAAGACATTTATATGCAAGGGGTCATTGATGAATTGAGTGGAAAAGGTTCAGGACAAATTTTGAGAAACCTTCAAGTCCTAAACATTAATGGTTTATGATTATGGCTTCATTCATTGACAATGGTAATGAATAAGGCACTTTCAAAATGATGTAATCCACCCCAGATTGCTCGCACGCATGCGCAGAAACCCCAAGAAACGAAGTCCGTTGGCGCAGCCTAGCTGGATATCATGTTGCTATCATTAATTGTTATCTGGTGAAATAATTAAAAGATTTGGTGTTGCTGGTGTTGCTATGGATGGTGAAATGATGAAAATAAATTTTAAAAGGGGATTTATTTCTTTTAAATATATGTATCTAATTAATTTATTAATTAATCAACTGGATGTGTGTCATTTGTGTTTATGGGAAAGCGAACTTCATTATAAATAGAGGGCCTATGTATTGAGTTGTGTACTGGTGGATTTCTGTGTACGTCCTGTGGTGGTAAGGTAAGAAGTCGTCAGGTATTTATGGACAATAGATGGTTTGGTGTGTGTGTGTGTGTGTGTGCTTTCTGTTGGTGTGTGTGTGGTTTCTGTTGGTGTGTGTAGTTTCTTCTTGTCGTCCATCCCTCCTCCTTTCTTTCTTTTTCTTTGTCTACGGAGGGGTGAATCTTGCAAATCCAAATCCTATCCAGATTTCTCCTTATGACTCCATCTTTGTCTATTTGGGTTCCTCCTGATACTCCAATGCTGTATTTGGTCAGTTATTTGAGAATGCTTTTGCAGAAGCCGAAATACTTGGAAACGTTATTATGAGAAAGGGGTGAGCCTCTGCACAACAAAAGATTTGGAGAACTTTCTGATCAACTCGTCCACAAAGTTGACATCTTGAAGGCCGTACTATAAAAACTCCCAACCATGTCAGCCCGTGAAAGGCTGAAGATTCGTAGTAGATGGGCATGTTCTAACCAAACTTGGTGCTTCTTAAGACTGATGGGAAGGTCATATCTGGGGCGTGTCAATGCACGGTAAGTTTGAAATTGTGATATGATATTCACTATTAATCATGTTTGGGAGGGGAGGGCGGGTGAAGTGGGAGTGGAAGGTGTGTGGGCTGTGATGTTATATAATATATAATTATATTATATATATATATATATATATATATACAGTATATTGTTTGGTTCTGCGGCCGCTTGGCTGACTGACTAAGGTCTGTTGTATAAACCGCCGGCATGGTATTCACTCACACTCGGGCCTTTGCGTATGGTAACAAGACTTTGGGCGTGGTATCCCACAGGAAGTTCTGGGGTGACTGGCGATTGTGGCTCTTAAAAAATACACCATTCCTCTCGGAGTTATCCAGAGGCGACATCTGTCACAATATGTTGGCAACCATAGCACAGGCTTGATAAGCCAAATGAACTCCTCCTGCATTGAATTTCCTCGTAAGTGAACTCGATAAATATCTACCGATATAAAAGACAGTGTGAATTTGTGTATTTGTGTGTCCTCCTTCATAAGGATGATTTAAGAGGGGTTTTAAAGGCCAATCTTTTAACACGACTGTGTTCGCCACGGTAAATTTTTCATGATAAAAAACTCGAAAAACATTTTTCATAAAAGAGTAATTACACCTCTTCTATTGGAAATGTAGACGGTAACTTGCAACTGGGCCTCAAGGGTGGTGCACAGAAAGTGATTTAAAAAAATAACAAGAAATACAAGGCACAGGGAGGTGAAATTCGCTGCACATGATGTGCAACACATACAGAGTAAAACAAGTGTTCATTTATGTCCGTAGGATGTCGAATACAGAAGGAAGATATAAGCACACCTGATGCTAGAACGAGGCTTCAAACTTTGAAACACTCACGACGCTTTACCGTCAAAACGAAATGTCCCAGAAGATAAAGAAGAAGGGTCACATTTGTACATGTTGTGTTTTAAAATAATGCTTTTTGTGATGAAACATCATGTCTTCCGGTCTCATTTCATATTTTGAATGAAACCATTCCAACGCGTCATTTTTGACGGGCTTTTACACAAGTATACATGATATGTATATTCACAGATAGTGCCTGGAGAAAGTCTACACCAACTTTCAAAATTTTCACCTTTTGTTGCCTTATAGCCTGGAATTAAATAGCATTAAATCAGACTTTTTCTGCCTTCATTTACACATCGTAACCCCCAACTTCCAAGTGAAATACAAATTTCAGAAAATTAATTAAAAATACAAAACAAGAATATCTTGGTTGGATTAGTATCCATCCCCCTCATAATAGCAATTGTAAATTAGCTCAGGGGTAAGCAATCACCTTCAAGATCACACTCCAAGTTAATTGGCCCCCACCTGTGTTAAATTGTTGTGATTCTGATGATTTCAGAACAAAATCAGCTGCTGCTGGAGGTTTCCTCTGTTGGGGTAGTGCATTTCACAGCAAAGACTCAACCATGAGCACCAAGGAGCTTTCAAAAGACCTCTGGGATAAAGTTGTGGAAAGGCACAGATCAGGGGATGGGTATAAAAATATTTCAAAGGCCTTGAATATCCCTTGGAGCACAGTCAAGACTGTGTATGGTACCACCAAGATCCTGCCTCGATCAGGCCGTCCCTCAAATTGGATGACCAAGTAAGGAGGAGACTAATCACAGGGCTCACCAAGAGGCCAATGGCAACTTTGAAAAGGTTACAGGCCTTTATGGCAAAGACTGCTCATTGTGTGCATGTGACAACAATATCCCAAACACTCCACAAGTCTGGCCTGTATGGTGGGGGTGGATGTGGCAGAAATTTTTGTGGTCTGATGATACCATGATAGAACCTTTTGGCCTAAATACAAAACGTTACGTTTGGTGCAAACCAAACTCAGTGCATCACCCAAAGAACACCACCCCTCCTGTGAAGCATGGTGGTGGCACATCATGTTATGGGGATGTTTCTCATCAGCAGGGAGTGGGGCACAAGTCAAGATAAAAGGGAAAATGTATGGAGCAAAATACAGAAAAATCAAAAAACAACAAAAAAAAACCTGCATCCTTTGCAAGAAAGGTGAAATTGGGACGAAGTTCACCTTTCAGCATGACAATGACCTGAAGCACACAGCCAAAGCTACACTGCAGTGACGAAGGAACAAAAAGGATAAATGTCCTGAGTGGCCCAGTCATTGCCCTGACCTAAATCAATCGAAATCTGTGGCACAACTTGAATATTGCTGTCCATCAACGCTCCCCATGCAACTTGACTGAGCTTGAACAGTTTGTACAGAAGAATGGGCAAATATTGCTCAGTCAAGGTGTGCAAGGTTGGTAGAGACCTATCCCAACAGACTCACAGCTGTCATTGCTGTCAAAGGTGCTTAAACCAAGTATTAACTCAGGGGGGGGGTGGACACTTGTCCATCCAAGATATTCTAGTTATATATTTTAATTAATTATTTTATATTTGTAGAATTTTTTTTTCACTTGGAAGTTATCGGTACGATGTGTAAATATAGGAGGAAAAACTCTGATTTAATGGAGTTTAATTCCAGGCTATAAGGCAACAAAAGGTGAAAATTTTGAAAGGAGGTGCAGACTGTATCATGTATAAATGGTATGAGATTGGGGTGGTTGAGATGATACATTTTTTTTAAATAAGGAGGAGGCACATCCAATCAAAAAAGTAACTAAATCTACTCTGGTAATGGGCGTCCCATCTGCTAGCATTGGTCTATTGGCCTGAGGAAGTTCGCTGGGAAGCAGGTGAAATGTTGCCTGAGACCGGGTCTGCTCTTGCTTCGTCCTTAAATTTGCAGAGTAGATGTCGTTACTTTTCTGGTTGGATGCATCTTTTTCTTCTTTGAAAAAAACAAGATTTATATACACTGCAATATATATATACATATATATATATATATATATATATATATATATATATATATATATATATGTTATTATAGTGCAGTATAAGCTGGACTATATATTTTCAAACTTGTGTGTTTGTGTATATAATATATATGTATATATATATATATATATTCAGGATAGACAACTGAAAGAGAATGGGTCTACCTCTGAGCTATCCTGCCAGCCTAGATCATCAGGAAACATTTAGATTAGCATTAACAAGAAATGGATAACTTGAGGAAAACCAGAGATATTGGTCCTGGAAAAGTGCATAAACTTTTTGGCCCAATATACCTCTCATTGCCGCTCGAGATTGGGAACTCTGTGAAGCCTGGCGCCTCTTGGCGTTCCGATGAGGACATTGTGTCTGCAACGTTTCACAAGGGAGGTGAGCGTGACAGGCGTACACGGCAGCCAGTTTCTGCTGCCAAACGGCTCATTTTGCCCCCAATGTGTGACAATGACGTCAGCCTCACATCAGCAATAGCTTTTACTTTTGTGTTTTTTTCTTTTTTCTTTCTGGTTCCTGATGTTCCTCCTTTTTCTCTCCAGAGTCATTTGTAACAGATCATCACTCCATCTTAGCTTTGAAAAGAATATGGAAGCTTCTTAGCCATATGATCTGTTTGTACTCATTGAAATGTTGTTGAACCATTGAAAGAGCTGCCTGCATGTGAAGATACATTCACTCAATTCAAGTCCTGTTATTTTTTTTAAGCCCTCGTTGGACTTTGTCTGAATCTGGGCCTTATGGATTTGGTCTCGATTTTCGTGTCCGTGCGTTCGTGCGTGTGTGCATCTGCAACCATATCTCGGACATGCATGTACTGATTTTGTTCATACTTGGCACAAAGATAATAATGAATGATGGCTTCCATAAACACGGCATTTTTTTCGAAATCACATCCACGATTGATGACTGGCGGCTATTTTAGTTCTAAAAAAACCTGATGTTGAACACGTCGTCAACCATTTCTCGGACAAGCATTTACCGATGTTGTTCAAACTTGGCACACTGATAATGAATGATGGCTTGCGGATGCACATCATTTTTTTGTACATCAGATCCAAGATGGCCGATTGGTGGCATTTTGTTCCTTTAATGTGTCCCCAACCATTTATCAGACATGCATGGTCCGATTTTGTTCAAACTTGGCACAATTACAGTACATGATGGGAAACATGTGCACCTCACTTTATTTTGCGATCTGATTAAAGGTGTCCGACTGGTAGACTGGAGGCCATTTTAGTTGTACATTTAACTCCATTCAGCAAAATTACTAAAACAATGGGGGCTATGACATTTTATGTCCTTTTCACTTGTTTTTTGTCTGTATTTTGCTCTGTATCTGTCTTGCGCACAATGATAAGCATTCACAGAACATTGTGTTACACTGAATGGCATTTTGTGGTTGGTTTCGACTTTTCAATTGCTACATTTTTCGCTCATCTAAGACAAAATCTTGATGAGCTCTTAAAGCCATAACGTTGTCCTGCAGTCAGGCAGTTTAGGCAATGGGTACATTAACATTTTTTCGTTTTTCCCTGACTAATTGGGAAACCGTGGGATCCCTACTCCTCTGAGGTGGCTCAAGAGATCATTTTGAAACTCAAAATGATGATTAATGACGTCAATTTGCAAAAAACGAATGGAGCCCTTTTTAAAATTTCCATCCGTGTGGTGAGATAATTAATTAATCAACTGAAAATGGAATCTATGATCATATGTCCATCACATGTCGTGAGATTCCATCATCTCACGAGATTGTGAATTAACGGAACAAATGATGTTTTGTCGTTATTTAATTTTAAACCTTTGGACCCTTTCGAACATTTTGACTGTTGGACTCCTTAAGACCCCTTTAGACACTTTAGACCCTGTCAACACTTTAGACCCATTAGAATGCTTAGACCCCTTGACCCTTTGGACCTGTCAGACCCTGACACCCTTTAGACCACATTAGACCATTCGACCCTTTTACACTCCACCTGTAATGAACTCCAACTATGACTGCCCTCATTGGGAGACGAGCATCTGTCCCATTTGGGAATACTCATTATTGCTTTTATTTTATAATGTTGTGTTACTTCCATCATTTGCATTTATTTTTTTAATATCATCGTCATCGTCATCGTCATCATCTCCTGGATGGGTCTCTCTGACTCAAGAAGTCAGGACAGGAATTTGGAATTTGTTTATGGTGCTGGTGATAGCTGGCCGACTCTTCGTGAAGGACACCATGGGATCTTTAATGTCCACCAGCTAATATCGGTAGACGGGACGCCCAGTTTAACATCCATCTGAGGGACAGCACGCACATTGGTGAATCACTCTGCCTGTGAAACTCCAGATGACATTTTATAGCTGGGTGGGGATTCAAACCCAGGCGAGACAGTGCGGAGGTGAGTGTGCGTACCTTTAGGGCCAAGGCCATCCTGCCAGCTGCCCTCCTCATCTTTAGTTTATTACAACTGCCCTCTTCACTGGTCATCCATGATATTAGGATGTGTGTGATGTGCTGTATACGATACTGAATCAACCAAGGCTGCTCAATATGTAAATGAGCAAAACTAAATCTGCACAACACCTCATGTTAAGTTGAGTGACTTCATTCTCTGTGACATTTCCTCCACTGTGCAACTTTTTGCAATATTTGAGCCCTGGTTAAGACTCTATTAAACAGCAAGCACACACGTCACATGACATAGAACCTCATTAACTTTAATACCAAATGCACAGCATGCGTCCAAGATTGAGCTCCCAAGCCAATGAAACTGCTTTGGCAGTCCTGTGCACCTGAAGACGTGAAAGTGAATGATTGGTTGGTTTGGTACATTGAAGGGGATCCAGGTGGAATAATCACAATTTTGCAATTAGGGCATCACCTATTTAGCACCTGTGTCACCGAAAGGGTAGGTGGGGTCAGACAGCAGGAATGGGTGAGTTGGCAGGCTACACATACCTTACCTGGAGGCCTGGGAACCTATTGCACGTGCCAATTTGGCTGATGCAGCGGCCGGCCGTTGGAAGGAAAATAAAGTGATCTTGATGGGGAAACTGTAACGGCCGCACCGGGAAAAAGGGGAATGGCAGGAATGTGACGATGGATAAAACTTTTGGGAAGCTTTGAAAACACATGCAGCACCATATAGACAAGCAGGCCCTGGTTTTTCACTCCAAATTGGATTGTCCGTCTGCTGGTGCAGAGCCTTTACTTGCAAACGATCTTGGAGTTGTGCTTTCACAGCCCCATTTTGATTTGAGCTTCAGTGTGCTATCCGCCGGGACTCACTGTTGGCATTCCGCTGGGACTCGCGCATACTTTTCTGACCAATTGCTTGTTACAGGTGACATTCACGAAATTGTAAATACAGTAGCTAGGTGATGAGAGGTTGTGAAATCGCATTCACCTCGTTGAAGGTATTGGTGTTTTATCTGACTTGATAACTGTAAGAAAACGATAAAAGGTGAAGTGATGTGGAATGGTCAGGGAAGTCAGAAGTTGGGGATATGAGCACAAAGGGTGAGTTGAAAGTCTTGGGCTAATGTGGCAAATGAAGTCTGCCTCCTTGCTCGACGTTCAGCATTTAAAAGGATAAGAGCACGGATTATCCCCACAGGTCTTGGGATCCATTGGGAGGGAGAAAATGCCCTGCCGATTGCGGTGAGAAAGGCGGCGCCATTGTTGTGAGGTCTCTGGCACCCAGAGTGCCCCGAGAAGTGACGACACTTTCCCCCAAGCTCATTGGCTGTGTTGTGTCTCGTGCATTCGTCTGTATGTCCATGTGTGTGTAGCAGCTCCAGACGTGCCTTAGATCCTGTAAAAGAATAGAAAGGTCATTGAGGTATCCGTAACATTCCATTTGAAATATTTAGGGAATGCTGCCTGTTTTTCCTTCCCAGGAGCACATTGAAAACCTTTATAACTGAGCGCTTCAAATCTAAGCCGAGCTGTACCATTTGCTCAATCATGAACGAACCGAAATATTTTATCGACTGGAGATTGGTGAAGGTATGTTATAACCGTCATGAAATGCAAAGTAACTGACATTTCTGGCGTTAGCCTTTCATCGGAGCAATAGCACGGAACTTGGACAAGGGGATAATGCACAAAACATCAGTATTGCTTTCCTTCCCACAGCGTTTAGCATACTCTTGTCAACCTTCATTTGATAAAAAAACTTTTGTGAAAGCATACAAATTGTCTGCTGACGCATATCGTCATCAACCTTGACAAAGTGTAGCATCATCTTGAGCCAAATGGTTTGGTAATCTCGAATGCTGGACACAGATTCTCTTTCACCTACTTTGTGTGTGTTGGTAGAGTTATATAGCTTCCTCTTGTTCATTTAAAGTTTAGTTTTACACTGAAATCATGTTAAAACGAGGCAACAATGATGGCATTTGAGTTGGCCTGTTTTTTTATTTACTTTAAAAAAAATATTTTTCGAGTCTTAGACTCATGCAAGGGCTGTCACACAAATCATGCTTACCCATGCAGACAGGTGGTGCAACTACCTGGGGGCACTCTGCACGGGCATCTGTGATGCCGTATTCTTGTGTAGCTTTTCTCTCTGCAGTAACTGAGGCAATTCAATATAAATCCCCATGCCCCCATGTTGAAGCCAACTTATGGGATTTATCCTTATTCTATCCTCTAAGTGCTGTGCATCAAACGACGAAGCCGCAAGCAAGTCTTTTGTATATGTACTTCGTTCCTGGTTTATGAACTTTTCACATTCTGGGGATTTAGTTCATAATGACGAACTCCCAGGTTCAAATCCCATATATGAGGCTTGGTTTGCCCATTGTCTACTAATGTCCTTATCATCCACGGAAAAGTACATTTATATCTCAGAACGGCTTTGTTCTGCATGTAACACCTATGAGCTCCTCCATGAAGCATCGGTCAACAAAAAGAAAACAAACAAACAGGTAACTACACCCGTTCGGATTTGACGAGGATACTCGAGTTTTTATTCAATAGATGTCGTTAGGTTTTGAGAATGAAGTCGAATGACGAATGTGAAACACCTGTGAAACACCTAGATGGCAGTTTGTGGCTTGGACGGGATTCGAACCCCAGCTAGATAGCTCATGGGCAAGTGCGAGGAACTGTAGAATATATATATCCTGCCAGCCCAAGGTAGAACGATGACTTGGTCATTAGCCAGTGCGCACAAAGCGAAAAGTGGGGTTCAGCAATTGGTTCACTTTGTCTGTCCTGTCTGTCTGTCTACAAACGTCAGTTTATGATAGAGGAACAACTTCATTTCGATTGAATGTTCCATTTTGAACACGAATCGGAACACGAACCTGGAGTTTAGCAGAACTTTAGCTCTGAATTCGCCCGATCCTGCACTCGCAGAGAGGACTGAAATATTTTTTACTCCGTCTGCCTGTCTGGCAGTGAAACAAAATGGAAAATTATTCCAAACAGGCAACTGACTGTTTTTAAGGATGTCATAAAGGACACAAAAAACAGGCACAAATAACTAATTTAGTGGATTCGATCGGGGGGTTAAAAGATGCCGCATCAATGGCGGTAAACTTCCAATTTTTTTTTTTCTGCGACTTTTAAAATCTTCAATTTTATTTCAATTGAATTATATACTGAACAATGTAAGAACACAAATCACCTTTTTTGGTACTTTCAAAATCCTTCCGGTTCACAGTACTTGACAAAACATTGCGGCATTTTGGAAAATCATCTCGACCAATCAAATTCGCCGCTTGCAGACCCCACCCATATCCTTTTTTTCTCAAGACTACATGGGGGTAAAAAGGGTTCTATGAATTCTCTAGTTGTCTGAAGCATGAGGTGCAATTTGTCATACATGAGTTTCACTCCAATTTTCGTGTAGTTAAAAAAAAAAATAAAAACAGTTGCTGAACTGCACTCAAAAGGATATCATTACGTTGGCTGAAATGTTGAGAGGCAATGTTCTGTGATCACCAGAAATAACTTTTGGCTTTTAATGGCAAAAAATATAAAAGAAACTAGCCGGGAGGCGACGATGGTCCGCGGGAATTATTGAACAATGCCACGATAGGTACAATTGAGTTGGTGGAAGCTATTGAGGAAGCCCTACCGTAAAAACCTATCTCTTCCGTCAAAATTGACCGAATCAAATCGGATTTTTTATATGTTTTACTTATGGACATTACGCACAGCTTCTAGGAAATGAAATTGCGAGAAAAAAATCGAGAAATTTTTTTAAAATAAACAAAAAGTTCAAGGTGCGTGTTCCGCCCACAATGGGCGTGAGACGCCCCTCATACAAAAAGACACAACAGACCATGCTATCTAGCTTGTGTCCAAGTTTCATCTATGATCGCATCAAACGTCACGGAGCTATGCTCTGGAGAGAGTCACAGACAGACAGACACAACAAAAATAGTGGTCACTGCTGGCACCCACGAACCAACAAACACAATTGTTAAATTCATATCTGCCTGGATTTCAGTATTTTTTGATACCGGTCAGGTTAATTAGTTGTTTATTTATTTATTCATTTATTTATTCATTCAATTACAGTCTGTGGCTACTTAGCTGCATCATTTTCTGGGAGCACAGCTGTGCCACTGATGCGGGGGCCCTCTGTAGGTTAGACCAGGAATTTGTAATAAATTCAGGGTGTCGGTGATAGCTCGCCTACTCTTCACGAATGACACCGTGGGATCTAATGTTCACCAACTAATACTGGTAGACGGGACACTCAGTTTAATGCCCATCCAAAGGATGGGACTGGTTGTTGTTGTTGTTGTTGTTGTTTGTGTGATCCTTCCATGTACTTTTATTTATATTTTGCATTGCTTCGAGAAGTATTACCATTGTATAATTTTGTGTGCTCTGTTTGGGTTGTTCTAAACTCTAAAGGGTTCCTGCTGTGGTAGAATAACAAGTGAAATCCTTCAATAACAGCGCATGTGGTGAAGCAAAATGAGTACACTAATGTTATTGAAAGAACCACTTATACTTTGCACCAATATCTGCCATAATTGTGAGTAAATTTCAACTACTAATGCATGACGAAACACTTGTTTATGGCTAATATTAAAGAGAATGATGGCATAAGAAGAACTTAGCTTTCAGCGTTCGGCGCGAAATACCATGGTGGGCGGAAATGACATCTGTCGTTCGTTCGTACATGAGAGGGGAGCGTTTCTTGGTTTTTTTTTTTTTCCGTCAAGCAATAAATTCAATGGTTTTCACATATATAACACATTAGTTTCACAAATTTCCATTGAAATACTCGGGTATTTCCGTCAATTGTCGCCATTTCCGTCTAGGTTACGCGCTGCCATCTACCGGACGGCCGTCATTGGCTCACTTGAGGCACGTGGGGGGGGGACACCGGGGACATTTCAAACTCGGTGCAATTGTATACAGCGCACGTGCTGTAATAAAAAATTACCATTGGAACCGCTGCATTATGCTCTCATTCACACTTCTTCTTAAATCACAGAAACACGGGTTTTAAAACCGGGAATATTCATTATTAAATAGACACAAATTTTTGTTCCAAGGAAATCCATTATTAGCTTTACAACGCCATTGTTATTATTCTGCGACAGCAGGAACCCCTTAGAATGAAGCGTGACACACGGACGGATGCTTCTCCTTTTAGTAATAGACATCTTCAGTGTGCCTTACTTATTCTTGCAAATGTCAGCCAAATGGAGTTATGGGTCATAGTTTGACTTTACAGTGTTCCTATTCAAATAATGTTTTTGTTGAGGAGGAAAAAGAACCACTCGTTTCACGAGTTCAGATGCCTAGGACTGCGGGGGCAGTTTTCCAATGGCTAGGGGGCACGATCCTGAAAAGGTCGCCACTCCGACACAGGATACTCGAATGGGTCATTCTTCCCAATAAGCTGGTACTCATTTTGCCGACCTCAAAAGGATGACGGGATGAGTCAAAAAATGAGAGGGTGAATAGAACAGAAAGAGGGT
>CM068953.1:170347444-170362795 GCA_035128595.1 Eptatretus atami | reverse complement strand
TTAAGTACTTCTTGCACCCAGGTCTTCAATTGCTTCATGTCCGTCCATTCATCTGTCTATCTTATCAATTTATGATCGAGGAACAACTTATTTAAATCGAATGTTATATTTTGAACACGAATCGGAACATGAATAGGAAGACAAGTTTCTCATTTCACCGTATATTGGCTCTGAATTCATCCGGATCGCACGTGCGCAGAGAGGCGTGAGATAATTTTTTTTACTGTCTGCCTGGCAGTCAAACAAAATTGAAAGTTATTCCAAACAGGAAACTTTCTGTTTTTAAGGATGTTATAAAGGCCACAAACAACAAGCACGGAAAAAACTAATGTAATGTTCATGATAAGATGATGTAATAGACACTGGGTAAAACGGCAGTAAAACCCAGAATTAATTTATTTATATGCCTTTAAACATCTCTAAAACCTTTATTTAAATTGAATTATATACTTAAATACTGTATAACAGAAATCACCTTCATAATACTTCCAAGAAAAATGCTATATATCGATATATATAGCATGAGAGGAGAAGATGACGATTGATGCTGCGTTCAATCGTGATCATTAAGGCCTCTATCTCCTTATCTGCGACAATGTCATCTTATTATTATGTATAAAGGTGATTTTAAAAAATTTTTGTATACGTAGTCGAGCCTCGTAGAAGAGCTAGTAGTAGGACGCTGATTGGATCAGGACACTACAGGACAAAAGAAACAATTCAGAGAGGTGGGAGACATCAACAGCAGAGTTAAACGCCAAGATAGAGGCAAACTTGGACAAAACAAAATCAATGTGTTGGGAGAATGGGTGGGGGGGGGGCGGAGAGGATGCGTGGAGTAGACAAGATGGATACATAAGAAAACTCCCAGGAAGGGAAAACTGGAAATTTGGAATGAAGGGATTGTGGTAGGGGTTACGAGGGTAGAAAAGTGATGTATATCAGACTACTTCGGTAGCGCTTAATTTACGGATTTTTTTTTAAACGATCTTTAAAATCATTACTCCATTGAAATTGAAGTATCCTTCCGAAAATTCCGGACTGGTGTTTGTGTGTTTTGTCACGCTACTCCTCCTACAGTTCTGGGCCAATTGCATCCAGACTTGTACATAGGATCAGCAAGATCCCAATTAGTGTATAGGGGTGTTTTTTTTATCGTTGCCGTGGTCTTGGGGGGGGGGGGAAGATGCAAATTCTCTATGTAAATGTGTATTGTGTACCGCCACCTCCAGGTGGAGGAGGGTATTACAAGTCTCTGCCATTTACAGTACAGTATGCCTGTCCCCATGTTTTCCAGTGCAGCCAGGTGTTTTGAATTATAAGTAGTGGGTATGTTTTTGCTTCGTGCAAGTAACGCGCATTAATTATTTTTGCCTATGTAGAGCTGTCAATTGCCTATACACCACCCAAATAAAGGTATGCGTCAGAAGAATGTGTTGCATGCTTGGAAAAAGATCGCCCATTGGGCGGGTACTCCACTAGTATACCTAAACGCCGCATGGGGTATCATGTTCTATGAGCCCTCCAGTTTATTTTGTGATTGTATGGAAAAAAAGGGTTTTCTTAGAAAGCTACTTACCTCGGGTTATTTTAATATTTTGATAGTTCTGTGATGCATTCACAGAAATGTGAAAGAACCACAATGTGGTTAATAATGTGGTATTAACCACAATTAATAGAAATGTGAAAGAACCACATCTACAACATTTTTATTATGACGATGTTTAAATTAATTTTACCAGACTTGGTGGTATAATGGTTGGAGTTTCCGCTCAGAGTCTGGGAGGTCGGTGTTTCAAACCCGAGCCGAGACATACCGAAGGTTTTTAAAATGGTACATGCTGCTTCCTTGCTTGATGCTCAGCTTTTAAAAGGTTAACAGCACGGACTATCCCCATAGGTTGGCATCCATGTGGAGGAGGGAGGAAATGCCCCCCGGAGTGTGGTGCGAAAGGTGGTGCCAGTGATGTGCTCTCGCAGTCTCGCTGGTACTAAGAATGCCCTGGGAAGTGACGGCATTTGCCTCAAGCTTAGTGGCTGTGTTTGTCCCGTCGAACAGTCCTGTGTTGTCTCATGTATCCGTCTACATGTCCGCCTGTGTCACAGCTCCATTACAAACCTTAGATCCTGTTAAAAAAATTTTTCAAAAAACGTTTGGAAAGCAATGTTTTCTTCCATACCTCATCCCAACCACGATTCGCTTTTACAATATGTGAAATAACTTATTTATTTCATTCATGGGAAAAAATATACGATTGTTTGCACACCCAGCCACCACTTATTGAGCCCGTTTTCATTCAGCATGGTAGTTAAAATTATATGGAATAGGCAAAGCCTAGAAGCGAGCGTAGAATTCTTCTTACATTCGATGCTGCAATTTCCGGTTACTTCGGGGCCTGGATTCGGATCAGCGATCAAATAATGTAAATCACGATAAAAATTATTTTTGATGATGCGGGAGATATCTTTATTAAAATCAGTGGAGGAAATATACACCATGTCTGATATTTGGGTCTTTCATGTCTCCGCGATGCCTTTATCTCCCGGCATGCATCATTCACCCATGACAAAAACCAGAAGCAAAAAAAAAAAACCGGAAGCAAAAAAAAACCGGAAGCAAAAGGGTCATAGCCAACGACACGGATTCCAAATTGCCAGGGTTTGTGTTGTTGTTGTTGTTGTTTCCTATTCTCTCATGTGCACACGTTAAGTATGAAGCTCACTGCGTTCACTATAATGACGGTATTGGTTGGAAAGATGTGTGTGTCCTGCAGTCGGCTTGTTCAAGCATCTTTGCATGTTGAATGGCTCGGAACTGAATTGTTGTTGAATGTAGGAACTCATAAGTTTGAGGGCTCTCCTTCTGAGTATGTACGTCCAAGGGATGTGGCACTGAGTACCTGGTCGACGCAGTTGGTGAGGCATACCTCGTGTGTCCACGGTGATATATTTTTGCTTTAAATTTTTTTTTTTCTCTGCAATCGCTTGTCCGATCGATGCGAAACTTCAAAACAAATTAGGGACTCCTCATGGATCATGTTTTATTGATAACTCTGACATCATAGGTCACATGGTATGGCGCTAACATTGTATTAAAGGCGAATATTTAAACATCTTCGAAACTGCTCAACGAAAAAAATTAAAACTTGGCACATGTCATCATCTCCCTCATTTGGGTACATCGGGTGATAGCGATGATGTCATCGGTGAAGTGGTATGTGGTATTAGGGTGATAGCGATGATGATGTCATCGGTGAGGTGGTATTCCAGCCATAATTGGTTGAATCAAAATCGTTATCTGAAAAACCTGAAACTTCATACCACCGATCTACGACCCAATGTGAGTAAAGAATTGAACTTGTGATGTCATCAGTCATGCGGTGTCGTGGCCATATTGGATTGACAATAAAAACGTAAAAAAAAAAATCTCCAAAACCGCTTAACAGATCGATGTGAAACTTCATACATATGATCGACTCGCTACAGGGAATATCGTTTGAATTTTTTTTTCTTTCATATTCATCTTCATTGACACAATTTATCCTTCATGTGCACAAAACCTAAATATCCTCATAGTCGTTAGATATCCGAATAATCACTAAAGCTATGGATAATGGCAATGGATGTGACATATTTTAATGCGGTGGCATGGACGATACGGGTGTCGAGGCCGTAATAGCAGCGTGTTCAGTTAACGATGGTAATTTTGTTCAGAATGAGCACATGATGTGAGACTACCTACTGGAGTGCCGTTCTAGTTGTTTATGAAAATGTTTTTGATGAAGAGCGTATGCTTAGTGGTCAATATCTGCAAGATAATGGTAGATTATAAAAATATATATATAAACGCTTCGTAATTACTACTTAGTGTAGTAACTTTTGACAAGAACTGTGTTTTTAAATCCTCTGCTGGGAGCCGAAAGGATGTGGCATGGAGAGGCTTCAATTGGAATTATTTGAGGCTTCAATGAATTCTGCTGAATTGAAAGAACTTCAGATTAGGAAGTGAAGGTTCACATGTGGTGTGATCACGGATTGCAGCAAATTGTAGTAAATTGCTTCTCCACAAGGCCTTAAGTCGGAGTTATTTAACCTTTTGTATCATCACGTGTAAACCTGTGTTGTGAATCGTACCTGTAGAGCGCGTGTACAGGACCTAGCATTTCCAACATCTTGGTGTGATGAATCGGATCATTGCGGTTGATATAGTCTGTCAGACTGCTTTATCAAACGGTCCTTTATTTCTCACGATACTCCATCGTATGCTGTTGAATGTGTTCCATTTTTCACATCACTTCTGGTGAGTATGTATTTTCTTTCTGACAAGAGCGAGGTTAAATTGACAGTGGGGTAGCACGGTGACATTTGGAAAACAGCCAGTCAGAGAATAAACATACTGTACAGGAAATTAATAGAAGGGGAATGAGAGGAAACACTGAAATCAGCAAGTAAGAGTGTTGGGATTGGAAGGGTTAATGGTGGTGATAGTTATCATGGGTCAGGATTGGGCGGTAGCCGTGCATGGCCTGTCAGAAGCCCAGGAGGAAAGAGTGGGAAAGAACGCTGCATTCTGGAGTGTGGTTCCATAGATGGAAGAAGCGAGGAACAAAGGAGTTGAGGTGTGCAGACAGCCTGGATTTTTAAAAGTTTAACCAGAAGAGGGTTACTGGAACAACGTATGCATTCTGGAGTTGCTGGGGGAGGCTAGGAGGACTGTGAGAGCAGAGGGAGCAATATCAGAGTAGCGGCAGTGGAAAACAGAGAGACCACCGACCTGCCTGCGATGTGAAAATGTCAGACCTTGTCCTTCAGCCTTGTTGCGGGAGACTTGAATGATTTTTGATAGCTTTAGATCACATGGAATCCAGAAGTGACAGATGTGATGCCGGGGTGCCAGCTCATAGGGAAGAACAGTAATACATTGAGATACAGACAAAGGCCTTGTAGACTGTGAGTAGCTCAGATTTTCCAAAGAAAGACTTGGATCGACAAAGGATACCCAGTTTGTGGCTGGTTTTGGAGGCCAACATGGCTGATGGTGAGGCCTCGAAGTCCAAGAGACTGAACCTCTTCCAGTGGCTATGGAAATAGATGGATGGGTTAGTGTGATGATCCGTCCGGAGCGACAGGGCAACACAGTGAGATTTTTCCAGAATTAAAGGACATGTTACATTTATTCGACCAGTGTATCAATTGCAGATCAGCAGAGAGTGACACAGTTGCAGTTTTCCTTGCAGGAGAATGGAGTGATGTACAACGCAATGCAGCGTTGTCTGCTTAAAGGAAGAAAGGATATCCAGAGCATTGGATACATCATTTATGTCGATAAGGAACAAGACTGGTTCCAAAACACTACATTGGGGAACTCCAGCCTCCACTGGGAGAGGAGAGGGCTCCATTGACAGTAACGCGCTGACTGTATGAGTGGAGGAATTCAGAAATCCAGGAATGAATGCAGCTTTAACTATCACAAGCAAAGCAGGATGCCAGAGCATGTTGAATGGCTGAGATATGTCCAAGAAGACGGTCCTGTCCTCTTTATTGAAATTTAGGGCCGATATAACCATTGCTGCGAGAGGAGCATCAGCATGTCCAGAGTTGAGTGACTGGGACGGAATATAAACAAATGGTAAGAGATCAGGTTGCTTGAAAACAGGAAAGACTTGAGATCAGGAGCAATGATAGATTCCACGAGTTTATTTATATTTGGAAGTAAGCTCACTGGTCTGCAGTTGATTGGATCTGTTTTTGCACCCTTCTTGTGGACAGAAGTGATGTTTGCTCTATTCCATGTGGAGGGGAGGTGGTCGAAGGAGTAGGACAAAATGAATATGGCAGATAGAGGGGGAGCAAGAACGGCGGAGCAGGATTTCAGAACATAGGCATTGATGCCTTCTGGGCCTGTCTCCGAAGCAGGGTCAAGGCCAAACAGAACTTTCTCTACCTTCTCAGGTGAGAAACACACAGAGTCCAGTAGACAGAGGACATGAGGGGGGTTAATATGGGGACAGAGTGGGATGGGTTGGGGACATGAGATTTGGAGGCAAAACAGTTCACGTATTCTGTCATCTCAGGCAGAGGCTGCAGAACTGCCGTTTCATGTGAGGGACGGGATGGAGCGGGAGCACACACCAGAGCAGACTTGATAAGGCACCACCATGACTTGGGGAAAAAGAGATTGGTTGGAGAGTTCAGCCTATTCTATCAACCTGTAGGAGAATATTTTACAGGAAATCAGGGTGGGGTTGAGGGAGGTGGTCTTCCAAATCGCATCTCATTGTTTGTTTGGCCTCCCAGGTTTAAGTTGTTCTGATAGTATTTTTCAATTTGAATGTGGCTTTGTTTCTCAGCTTTCAAAAAGAAAAAAAAACATTGCAATGTGTTTTTGTTTGTGGTACAAAAATAATTATGATAAAGTAATTGTCTCGTATTATTTACTTGTTTTACATGAGCACTTGTGTTTCTTAGCCGAAGCGGCATAATTCATGCTACCTGTACAAAATGGTAGAATCTTCATAATTATAAGTTAACTCCTGCTTTCTGTAAAGTTACTTCCAAAAATTAACTGCTGAAGAAAGTATTGTTTCAGTCCTAATAAACTACCACAACTGTCACATTGAATATATTCAACCATGGACGAATTTCCAATAATGTCACTTCCTTGTGAGTCTCTGCCCCGCAGATGTGATGTCACGGAAACTTGTCAATATGTTTGTGTCTTTCTTGGTAAGGTGACTGAAACATGGATCTGACGGTGTTAAAGATCTGACGGTGTCCTTCGCGAAGAGTAGGCGAGGTATTGCCGGTACCATGGACAAATTACAAATCCCTGCATACTCAGTCGAGTATCCTGAGTCGGAGTGGTGACCCGTCCAGAATTGTAACCCCAGTGAAGAAACCGCTTCGGCAGAACCGACACTGTATAGTGGATAGTGATTGATAATAATAATAATAATAATCACATAAATTAAAGACTATTTTTTTAGGTTCTTGCTTTAAAGCTTCATTCTCCCATTGCCTTTTTTCCCCTACAGGTGAAACCACAGACTTACTGCAAGCATTAAGCCTCTCCACACTTCCTCAGGGGGTGACACGTTCACAAGGCCGCTGCCCTTCCAGCCATGCTTTTCACCTCAGCCAAGAGGCCCAGGTTATCGCACCAGCAAGAGATATTCTGCCTGGTATGTATGTCTCAGCCCTTGTATTCCTTCACTTCGTGTGTATCAGTTTCTCATTGTCCAATTATACTTCTCTACATCTTTATTTCATCCTGCAGGATCAATGGGACTATGCAGCAATAGCTTCTGAGCTATCTGATTCTGGGCTTACTTTGCAGCTGAATCAGATTGTTTTGGATACATAATGAAATGAGGCTGAAACGGCTGAAATATTATAGACTCACGTACACGAAAAAAAAAATAGGAACACCAACAACTCATTTACAAAACATACAAACATAAAGGTAGGGAAAACACGTGCAAACTAGAATGGTACCCGGTGGAGAGCATACATCCACCAGGCTGAACAGTTTACGTTTTGAATCCCATGATAGACCAGATCTGGATCTGGACCTGAACCAAAATCGAATCGGCTTGTTCTCGTCACCAAACCAACTCATCCACCAAGTTTTGTAATAATCAGTTCACAACTTTTTGAAATATCGTGCTATATATCGTTTTTGGCCTTATCTTTCAATGATAAAGTCATTAAAAAAAATTCTCATATCCGCATCCAGATGTTCACCAAAATCTAATCGATTCACCCTTGTCCGTCTGAATCCGTTTCGTCCGTCCGAAGTTTCGTCCGAATCCGTCCACAACTTTTTGAGATATCATGCTCAAAAGCAAACTAACAAACAAAGAAACAAACAAACAGGAGTGAAACACATAATAAATTTATTTTTTTTTAAATTGATTCTGAATTAATATAATAAAAATGAAATGCAAGAAAGACGGATAATGATATTATTAATAATAATAATAATAATAATAATATAACAAGTGCATTAGACCCAGATGGGATTGAAAAACGAATTTGACCTGCTCAATTTGTATTGTTATTGAATTACGGCTTTACTACTGACGCAATACCCGTGCACGTGAGGATAGGAGTTTGGAAATTGGTCACGGTACCGGCACCCAATGACCTTCTCTTTTCTGAGCATGCAATTGTGCGCTGACACCCTGGATACATTGTGCATGAAAATTATACTTGTACGATTTTCCACAATCTTTTTCAATGAAATATTTTGCCCCAGTATTTGTGAAGTGATCAGGTTTCATTTTAAGCCCTTATATTTATCATGCAAGGAAATTCAGAGGAACTTGAACACACCAGGAAGTTATTTGGGCCATTATATGCTTGACCATGTTGTGCCTTAAACACACCTCATTAACTTAACTAATCACTTTCCTAATATTGTGGGTACTAATTATGAAAAACTGATTTCACAACAATGCATTCACTTTGGAGAAAACAATCATAATCCAAGTTGTTCACATTTATAGGAAAAATGGTTCAGTCTTCTAAAGATAAAATATCTGAAAAAGTCAGGCTATTCATATTTACCAAGTACCAGTTATGATTAATTTGCCCCCCCCCCCTCCCTGTTTTGAATCATATGGGGGACGGGCAAGTTTATAATAAGTGGTACTTTGCAAAAGTTTTGCACTGATAAATATCACAATGAATACCAATAATTGCTACATGGTATAGCTCAACAGATTCTAAATGTCAACGTTGAATGAGGAGAGGAGATTGGGACCATACTCTATGCAGAGCATTGGTGCTGCCTAAGCAGTCTCCTTGGCTATTGGGCACAATCCTGGACGGGTCGCCACTCCGACACACTATACCAGCAAGCTGGCACTCATTTAGCCGACCTCGGAAGGATAACAGGCAGAGTTAACCCCACCTGGTATTAATTCAATAGCTGAACGGGATTTGAACTCAAGACCCGAGGATCCAAAGCTCACCATCCCCTAACCATTAAGCCAACACCAGGCATAAAGTTGAATGGCAGGAGTTGAAATGCCAAAGAAAGCTTGTAAACAGCAAGAAGTTGGTTAATGTGTTGACCTGCATGTGAAAGCAGTTATTAAATGGGACTCTCCAGAAAGGTCATTGCAGAGGGTGGGTGGGTCTCTAATTTGAGAGAATTTAGGCTCAGCAAAAGCTTGATGAGAGAATGAAAGAGATGGATTCTTAGGCTCTTGATACACTCACTGCCATAAAAAAGCATGTCGAATTGATGATGTAGTTGTTGAAGGACTGTTCCAGCATTCATTCAAAGAGCCTTTTTGGCACGAGGGATTATGCAGAACACTTGATTTTAAGTTCCCATGTAATGCAATTGCCTCATTCAAGAATTGTTCATCGCATGTAACTCATGCACCCATCGGTTTTTCTGAGGTGGTACGAGGCATTCCGAGAAAATTTGAAACAGCCTTTCCAAGACACCAGCATGTGGACCTTCCAGAAAAACAAACTGATTATGTCAATTAGACATCTATCAGAAAATGAGAGGAATCAAATAATTAGACACCTTCAAGCAGGGTCTTCCATTAGCCATGCTGCAAGGCTCTTTAACATGAGGAGAGGAACTCTTTATGACCTCAGAATGACTCCACTTACACCTCACTGAAACAGTGATGACTCCATTTACACCTCACTGAATGTCTTGAGTTGCATCTCTGAACTAAAAGTTTTAAAACCCCAGTTTGCAATGCATGTTCGTTTTTCCATCAATCGTCCTTTTTTTCAAACTTCAGTGCCAATTCACCCCTCTCACCCTCGCGGTCCTCAAAGCAACCGTCACACTCTTCCACCTCCAAGCTTCCCTTTCACCTTTCTCAAAAACTCCCCCCTCACCTTTCTCCCTCAACTCTCCCCACTCACCCTTCTCCCTCCAATCACCACTCTCACTCCCCCTTCTCAAAGTCCCCCCCCCATCCACAAAGCTTCCTCCTTCCCCTGCCCTCTCTCCTCCATGCATCATTCACCTCCTCAAATCCTCAACTGCCTTCTACCCCCTCTCATTACTCCCCACTTACCTCAACCCAGCACCCAGAGCCTTTTCTCCTCCACATCCGGCCCTCTCCCTACTCTCCCATCCACTCTTTCAACAACTCTACTTACCTCCCCCCCCCCTCCTTCCTGTCTCCCTCCCCTCCCTTCTCTGCACGCAAAGTCTCCTTCCCTCCCTCTTCCTTAACAGTGTGGACTCAAACATCCGGAGCCTTTGCTCAAACCTGACAGATCTTTCCATAAGGTTGCCACTGACAAACCAGACATAATCTGCCTAACAGAAACTTTCCTCCTTCAAGACATCCCTGACTCCTAGTATCTCTCCCTGGTTACTCCCTCCTCCGGTAGACAGACCTGAGCCTCTTCTGGTGGAGGAGTTGCTCTCTTCATCCAAGACTCCATTCCTCACTCTCCTGCACGCACTCACTCCCCACACCCCCAGGAATACCTCTGGCTACGGCTTTCCCTCCACTCCCACCTCATGTTTATATGTGTACTGTACCGTCCACCAAACATGATGACTCCATTACACCTCACTATCGAAAACATGGACCAACTTCTATCCTCTCATCCGAACTCTCTCTTCCTCATATGTGTGACTTCAATTTCATCAATTTCATCAATTGTCATGGCACTTCAGCACTTCCTCTCTCACCTGTCATGGCACTTCAGCAAAATACTTCTGCGACTCATTGGGACTGACTCAATTGGTCAACTTCCCACCCGGATCTCAACCAACGGTACCCATCTCTTCCGGATCTGATTTTGAAAATTTCCCTGAAAATATCTGCTGTTCTTCCTCCACTCCAATCGGTTCTTCTGACCACGTCTTGTCAAAGTGACATCTCTCTGGCTGTTATTAGGAAAAACACTCAGCGCCTGGAGTCTGGAATTTCACTCAGTCTGACTGGCAGGGACATCAAGCAGCCATCAAACTTCTAGACTGGTCTCCCATCTCTAATTACTCCGACATCAACTTGTCCTGGGAATTCTTTCAAAGAAACTTGCTCTCTCTCACATACACAGATTTATCCCTCTCATCTTCAGTTGTCCAACCCTTCCTCCCCCATGGTTCACTGAAGCTTGTGGTGAGGCAGTTGTCCTGAAACAACTTGTCTTTGCCTCATGGAAGCAAATCCAACTGAGGGTATATCTCAGTTCCTTCCATAAAGCTCGGAACAAGTGTGTGTGTGTCTCCCTCAGAAGAGCTAGGAAACAATATCTTTCTAATCTCAAGTCAGAACTCTCAAACCTCTCTTCCTCCTTCAAATCCTGGTTGCACCTAATCAAATCTGTTTCTGGTGTATGTTCCCCTTCATCCCCTCCCTTACTTGCTGGAGCTTGCTGAGAGAGCTTGCTGTCAAACTCGACTCAGATTCTGCATCTGGTCCAGATGGCATCAGCCCACGTGTCCTAAAAACTACTCCTCCGCTCTTGCTCACCACCTCTCTGTTCTATTCACCCTCTCATTTGCTCAAGGTCATCTGCCAGCTGCTTGGAAATCAGCAAACATTCACGCCCTGCATAAATAAGGTGCAAAAACAGATCCCTGCAACTACAGACCAATCAGCTTCTCCCAATCATCAGCAAGGTTATGGAATCCATCATCTCTTCAGACATCAAATCCTTCCTCCTCTCCAATGGCTTGATTTCGCTCATCAATTTGGTTTCAGACCAGGTCACTCTACCTGGATATGCTGCTCTGCTCTCCCAACAATGGGTGAGGTTCATGCCAGACATGAAATCAGAGCCTATCCCTCGACATATCGTGCTTTTGACACGGTCTGCACCCGCCTGCTCACCAAACTCTCCTCTATGGTTCCAAGGCATCTCCACTCATGGCTCACACACTTCCTCTCCTGTCACAGCCATAGTCTGGCCCTAAGTTTGTTGCTCATCCCCTTCCTGTCCAGGCTGGAGTTCCCAAGGAGCGTTCTGGGCCCTGTTCTTTTCTGGTTTTCATCAATGATCTCTCCGACTCACTGGAAATCCTCTTTATCTCTTTGCTGATGACTTCACCCTCTGCGTACCATCTGTCATCCCTCAGACGGCAAGCAGCAGTTTCTTCGCTCTCTGCAGATCTGTAAAAATCACAAACTGGTCCACACGTGGAACATGTCTTTCAATCTGACAATCATCACACTCTCATGATGTCTCTATGAAAGGATCGTTTGGAAACCCCCCATCAACTTTCTCAACAATTGTCTGGAAGAATCCTTCATTTCAAGCTTCTGGGTCTCACTATCTGCAATGATCTTTCTGGAAAGCCACATTTTTAACCTGGCTCCAATTCCAGTCACCGACTGGGATCCTCCATCATGCAAAGTCCTTCCTCGGCCACTGAGCTCCTGACCACATACAAAACTTTCGTTCACAGCCTGATGGAGTAGTGCCCTCCCCTCTGGGCTGGTGCCTGCCTCTCACCTTTCTCAGCTTACGCTGTGGAAACCAAGGCATTTTGGATCATTGGTATTCCCGCGGTGAGGCTGAGTCTTTGGCCTCTCACTCTCACGACAGGCAGGGTCCGTGGTTTCTTCTTTTACGCGTCTCTCTCCCGTCGCGCCCCCCCCCTGCTGTGTCTGCGATTTGTCCCCACCATATTTCTGCAGGGCACTCAAGGTCCGCCATCTACCCCCTTCTAGTAAAACTACCAAAATCACAAATCACTGCTCACCTTCACTCTTTCATTCCTCTTTTTTCCCGCCTTTGGAATAAACTCACTCTCTTCAATCCCATTCGTCCCTCCAGGTCTTCAAAACAGCTGTTCACCGCCACCTCTTATCTTCCCCCATCCAAAACCACGATCTTTTCTACCCCCGTTAATCCATCCCAAACACACCTCCTTCAAATTCCCTGCCTTCCTTCCCGAAAGTTCCCTGTCGTATAAGGTCTTGAAGGTCCCTGTAATGTCCATATTGTATACCCCGTGTACCCCGCCCAATCTCTCTCCCTTCCACAGATCTCCTAATGTCTCTGTTCCCCATTGTTTTGTTCTTCCCTCTCCCACCCCTCTTGTCTCATGCTCCCCTTGTTGTGCGTTGTGCGTTCGCTCTCATACGAGCCTCGACAATGTATACAAAAAAAGAAAACGAGAAGACATTACCAAGCCACCGGATCAACAAAAAAGATATGCCAAGAAGTGGCTTTCCCAGCATAACAACGTCTGCCCAGGACCGTCACACTCACACGGCCCATCTAAGCAATCCGTTTCAAACTGCTCAGACTACTGCAAACACACTCAATGGACCTCACAGGATAAATATCAACGCAATCTTGAGGCATCTCCATGCTACAGGAATCTGTACTTGTCTCCCTGCTCAGCGTCCAGGAGACTTGCACTGTGACACATCCAATCACACTTGCAGTGGTCAAATCAGACATCTGATGGACACTGAGGCAATGAGTAAGTATTATGTTCAGTGATGAACAGAGGTTTGTCCTTGACAGGCATGATGGCCGTGCACGGGTCATTAGAAGACTCAATGAGTGATATGCCCCAGACTCTGTCCAGGAAGCTGCAAATATTCTACGTGGAAGTGTTATGATGTGGGATGGTATTGCTGAAACCTTTAATACCAACCTGATCCGTATTCATGGCAATCTGAGAGCAGATCGATGCATTGAGATCTTACAGCAACATGTGTTGCCTACCATTCAACAACATGGTCCAGGAATCACCTTTATGCACGACAATGCTCATGCTCACAGGGCCCTTCGAACAAGGAACCTTCTTGTCAATCCTAACGTTAATGTCATTACACCCTGGTCTGCCATCTTGCCAGATTTAAATACAATTGAACATCTCTGGGATATCATTAATCATTGGCGTTTGAACCTTGCCAAGACAGCCACATCCCTCGATGAGCTGGAACAGGAGCTGATGGGAATACCGGGTGGGAATGCCATTCCCCAGGATCAGATTTGAGTGCTCGTATGGTCATTGCGAAGATAGTGCAATGCAGTGATTGCTGCCAGAGGTGGATACACCTGGTATTGAGATGGTTACTTTCACGTTGGGTCCCTATGTGAAATAATTCGCTACAACGCAGCCTTTTGTGATTAGGTCACAATGCAATGGATATCTATGTAATTATTCAGCGTTTATCGCCGTCAGAGGTTTGCACGTCATCTGTGTCCCATGATGTCACACAAATAAATCGCATCGACAACCATCACGATGTGGTTGGTTTTTCATTTTATTGCAGAGGGTGCATAAAGAGATGTTCAGAACTTTACGTTAAGAAGGATCTGAAGATTGTCTTAAAAAAAATACCAGAGTTGGTGTCAAAGCCACCCAATGCTCGCCTGTTTATACATTTATCGTTTTTAAAAGACTAGTCTAATAATATTTTTTATAAAGCATTGCAGTGAAGTCGATCCAAATAATTTTAAAGCAATATATGTATTTGTATATTGTAATCAGTAAAAAATAGTGTGGTAGATAAAAACATTAGAAAGGAAATAACTTGCACCAAAAACTTTAACATTTTCACGCTTACGCTGGGGTATCGCTATAGCTCTCTGTTCTTCGAACAGGCGAGTAAAAAATTTAAAAATCATTTGTTAATTTCAACTTCACTACACCAATAGTATACCCCAAAGGAACCTCCATGCCAAATATCAGCACCTAGTCCACATATTAAATGAATGGCAAGCTTCTAAATAACTTGCACCAAAAACTTTAACGTTGATGTGCTACAAAAAAGTTAGTTCAAACAGGTCAAAAATTTAAAACATTTGAAATTATTTTTAATTTCAACTTCACTACATCAATATATATACCCCAAAGGAACCTCCTGCCAAATATCAGCATCCTAGTCACATATTAAATGAATGGCAAGCTTCTAAATAACTTGCACCAAAAACTTTAACGTTGATGTGCTACAAAAAAGTATTAAGTTCAAAAATTTAAAACATTTGAAATTATTTTTTAATTTCAACTTCACTACATCAATAATATACCCCAAAGGAACCTCCATGCCAATATCAGCATCCTAGTCAACATATTAAATGAATGGCAAGCTTCTAAATAACTTGCACCAAAAACTTTAACATTTTCAACGCTGACGCTCACGCCGGGGGTATCGCTACAGCTCTCTGTTCTTCGAACAGGCGAGCTAAAAATCTAAATCCTGTAAGAATCTGCAAATGTTTTTGTATTGCGGACAGACTGCGTAAAACACAACGAAAGTAAAATCATCATCATCGTCGTCAACATGGAACAAGAGTGAGTGTTAACAGGTCATTGGTGTATATAGCAAATTGTAAACAATCTCATCCTTGTCAGTAGAAGCTGGAAGGGATGACGAAGAGAGACCTTCAGTC
>CM068953.1:170329185-170342071 GCA_035128595.1 Eptatretus atami | reverse complement strand
ATCTTGTTTACCCCATGTACCCCACCCCATCCCTTTCCTTTCCACAGATCTCCTAATGTTTCTGTTGCCCACTGGTTTGTGCTTCCCTTTCCCGTCCCTCTTGTCTCCTGCCCCCTTGTTGTTGGGTGGTCGCTAGACTACCATTATTCTCAGGTTTTCCATCTATCTGTATGTATGTAATGGACAGCTCTGGAGGCCAGAGGAGTCAACCGATTTTGATGAAACTTGACTGGTAAGGTTCAAGACCAGGATCTAGTTGTATGCTTTTGAGCACCGTTGCTATGGACGCCACCGTTGTCTAGCAACGGGACTTTGAATTTTTTGAAAAAAATCCCAAAAATATTTATATATATATATATTTTTCGAAAATCAAAAATCGGCTTCCGCGCTTTTATGCGCACTATTAATCAAACCCCTTTGTCAAAAAAATTTCAGTTCCCTTGATCCGTTCAAAAACTGTATGACTAGTATGCAATTATATAGCGACCACCCATGTCGCCTACCGGCTTGTATATTCTCTGTGTTAGGTCTTATTCGAGCCTCGACATCGTATACCAAAAATAAAAAACTATGACTGCTACTATCTGTTCATGGCCAAAATGATTCCCACCTTCATGTTGGCTGCCCAGGCCTGATCTGATATTCGACAGGAGATGATTTGCGAAGGAATTTGTAATTTGTTCAAGTTGCCGGTGATAACTGAGCTTCTCTTCACAAAGGACACCATGGAACACCAAGGACACCAACGTCCATCCGATTGACGGCACACATCGTGATGTAACGAGTCTGCTTGTGAAGCACCAATCTCCGAAAGTTTATAGTCACTAGCATGGTGTCAATTAGGTTATATACGGTTACCTACCGCAGGACATGTTACATGTTGCGGATTTGTTTTTCAACCTTTCAAAGATTATTTATCACAAAAGATAACAAATCAGGCAGAGCTCTTCCCAATGATTCGTTACCCCACGCACGCATGAAGCAAAAAGCGGGGTTAAGCAATTGGTTCACTTTGTCTGTCTGTCTGTCCATGTCCATCTATGATTGAGGAACAACTTCCTTCCAATTGAATGTTATATATTTGAACATGAATCGGAAGATGAACCTGTAATTTTAGCAGTACTTCGACTTTAAATTCGTTCCCGATCACGCACGCACAAAGAGCAGTGAGATAACTGTTTTCCTCTGTCTGCCAAAATGAAACAAAATTGACAATTCCAAACAGGGAAGGAACTTCCTGTTTTTTTTTTAAGGACGTCACAAAGGACACAAACAACAGGCACGGATAACTAATGTAACGTGTTAAATAAGGTGGTGTCAAAGACGCCGCATCAATGGCGGTAAACTTCGGAATTTTGTTTATACGACCTTTAAAATCTTTATTTTGTTTCAATTGAATCATATGCACGCTTGAACACCGTGGAACACAAATCGCCTGTTTAGCAGAATTTGGATTTCTACAGCTGTACTCATCGGTTTACAAAATTTAACGGGATTTTTCCATCATTTTGACCAATCAAATTTTCTGCTCGCACACCCCGCCCACCTACGTCCTTTTTCCTTTCAAGACTCTGCAGCATTAGGTGTTCTATGAACCCTCCAGTTTTATCAGGATTAAAACCTCGAGGGTTTCAGGTTATTTGGGATTTGGATACGTGGGAAAGTCACATTGGACAACGATTCTGATCATGATGTTCCATATTATGTGACAGTTTCGAAGCAGTTTCTTGGCAAGGGTTATATGGGGTGGTTTGACATTGCCTTAGCAGCAGTAGTCAGGACAGTAACTTGTAATTTACTCTGCCGGCGATAGCTCGCCTACTCTTCACGAAGGGCACCGTGTGATTTTTTTTTTAAACGTCCACAATCCAATGTTGGCAGACGGGACGCGCGTTTAACGTCCATCCGAGGGACGGCACCTACATTGACGAATTGCCCTGCTAGAAAAAAACACCAGGATGGCAGTTTATAGCTGGGTGGAGATTCAAAACCCAGCCGAGACAGCGTGGAGTAGAGAAACAAATTCAATAGTTATATTACCCTGAGGATGATGATGCCTTTACCCTTAAGGATAGACGAGCTGTTTTCTGAATCTCTGCATTTCAAATTGATCAAATCGATGCCGATTTTAAATTCACCTACAGGTAAAATCCTTATGGTACCGGCACACAATGGCCTTCTCTTTCGGGATTTTTTTTTTAAAAAGAAATGCATTTTAGGCATTTTTGGGGGGTTTTTTTTCGCCATCACAGAATGGGAAATTTGAGGATTTTATTTTATTTTTTTAAGTCTGATTGTTTTGTACAAGAGAGAGAGAATTCCAAGATCAGACTTCTCCGAAATGAGCGTGCCGCGTTATCCTGTCTCCTCTATGCCTGAAACACACCGTACGGTTGTAGCCTGTGAATTTTAAAAAAAATTATTCGTACGCAGTCCGTTGCTGCTTGGCTGCATCATTTTCTGGCGGTGTAGCTGTGCCGCTGATGCAGTGCCCCCTGTTACCAGTAAGATGGTACTCATTTTGCCGACCTCGGAAGGATGACAGGCTGAGTCAACCCACTTGGAGTTAATTCAACGACACGACAGGGACTCAAGCTCAAGAACCTAAGATCTTAAGCCATCCACCTTAACCGTTAAGCTAACACCAGGCTTAGGCTGTGGATGAGGCTGCACAAGCTTGTTGCTTGCACTTGGATGTCGTTCATAAGAAAACTGTTTTGAAGTGTGTGTATGTGTGTGTGTGTGTTTTTTTACAGGGTGATGTTGAGCAGCTTCTTCTGGTTCCAGATCCTGAAGCTGCCTCTCTGCAGTGCGAGCTGTACAGCCCAGAATGTCAGCCCTCCTCCCAAACCCCAAAACGCCCCAACCCATTCGGGGCCCAATCCCAAGATCCTGACCCCTACGAGGTGTGAAGGTGTTTTATTTTGGGCTGTTTGATTTCATGAAGGGTAATATCACTAATATGTAGATACGTTTAATCAGCTGGGCAACCAACACTCCCAGGTATGAGTTACCGGGTACCAATGATTTATCACTTGAAAAAGAACGTTTTTAACTCCATCGAAATGCTATGTAATCCTATTGGGACTTAAGCACAGATGGGATGAATGGATGTGGCATCCCGAATAGATGCCCATCCCATAACAACAGGGACTCTGCACATAGATAGGTAAGACCTTCCATCGTGCTTATTCAAGTCATGATGTCAAGTCATTCGTTCATAAATTCCTAATTTTTTAGTCTCGATACCCACGATAAGATGAAATAATGAAAGTGATTAAAAGACCTTCCATCAGTCTCTGTAAAGGGGAATGAACTGCTCGTGGGATTCAGATGCTGCTCTTTTGGGTCCATTGTTTTGGATAAGGTGGTGGAAGCCTCTCCTTATCCTTTCTACCCTCCAACACCATCTTTTATCAATCTCAATACTCCCACCTCACTCAACCTTAAGCTGACAGGATGGCCTAGAGGTACGCACACTCACTTCTAAGCTGTCCAGCCTGGGTTTGAATATCAGCCCAGCTATAAACTGCCATCCTGGTGTTTCAAAGGCACGGTGAGTCATCAATGCGTATGCCGTCCCTTGGATGGACGTTAAACGGGCGTCCTGTCTGCTGGCATTTGTTGGTGGACGTTAAAGATCTGACGGTGTCCTTCGCGAAGAGTAGGCGAGCTATTGCCGTCACCATGGCCAAATTACAAATCCTCTCCTAACCAGCAGATGGCATTGCATCTGTGGCACAGCGGTACCCTCAGCCAATGATGCTACCCTGCAGCCTTGTGCTACGTACAAACAAACAAACTGATCATCCTTGACCAATCCAATGAATTTATAGAAATGACAGACTTCTTTTTGTGGGATCATTGTCTGTCCTTGGCATGTGTAGATTGCTGCGATGTTGGGTTTTCAGACATAAATTGCTAGATGTTGTATTTTCAATGTATCATGATGTAAGGTGTTTGCCTTTGGCTTGGCTTGCATGGGCGTTACCGGTGCATGAACAAAGAGGGGCTCCTGTGACATGGTGTATGGCAGCTTGGCATGACATACTGGAGCATGACAATATACCGGCGTGGCATGATGCATCATCGAATTGCTAGGAACTAGAGCACGATGGGCCACCGTGTGGCACAATATGATGCTTTTTGTGGAGCATGACAACCTGTGTATCACCTTGCTTTACAAACCGTAACGTGCGATTTCGTGTGTAACTTGCATTACTTTGCATGGAGCGTTGCGTATGCTGCAGTATCACGTTGCATGGACGTAATGTCGTACATGGCATGACATGGTGTTGCTTTACCGCTTGAGGTAACAGGTAACATGGCATGGTGTGACGTCGTGGGGCATGGCAGGCTTAATACGCATTTTGAAGCACGGAGTGTTGCGGCTTAACGGAGTAGGACAGAAGGCATGGAGTGTCGTGGCACACCAAACATGGTATAATATGGTTGGCTGTATTGTTCTATGCCGTGCCATGCTTCCATGTGGCCGCAGTATGAACTATATGACTACCCGGACAACATAGACTTTTCGTACGAGGATTGGAAAATCGATTCGGAGGAAGACGTGAAGCTGGAAGGGCCAGAGGTAATCATGCGTGTGGTGGTGCATGATCTGGTAGTGTGTGATGAGTGTGTATGCTTGCATTTTGTGTCATGAGATGAAGTTGGTGTTGTTGTGTTATCTATGGTTGAATAAATGTGAGTTCCATTACACGGAACTTCAACACGTGAGAAGACCGTTGGGCCCATTAAGCCTGCACCATGGTTGCCAAACCATGGCTGTTTGTCCTTGCTCTATCCTGTAAGTGCTGAGCGTCAAGCAAGGAAGCAGCACATGCCATTTTAAAAGTCTTTATCAATTGTTGTGACCCGGCTGGCTTTGAGTGTTGCAAAGAGGATGCTAGTTATCGCCGACACCCTGCACAAACTATAAACTCCTGCTAGAACAATTGCAGTAGACATTCCATCAATGGCAGAGCCATGCTCCCAGTGGTGATGCCAACATGCAGCCGCACGCTGCACACGGATGAATGAATGACCCATTGTTAGACTCAGAAAGTGCTGCGGCTGATTTTGTCATACTGCTGGACAGACAGACTCAACTCCTCCACTGATTCAGTGTACAAGCATATGAGTACGGAAGTATAGAGGAAGAGGAAAAGCAATTCTGCCCATCCAAGTACCTGGAGGAATTGCACGTGCATGGTGTCACGTGACACGTGCCACAGGTGCACCTAAGACACCGGCGTGGTATTAAAAGCCACACTTGGGAAAATGCACAGTTCAACAAACAACATCAGTAATGCCATGATTCAGGTTCAATGAACGTTCTCGGCCGTTAGGATTGCTCGAGACTGGAATGTCGCTAGATGCTGCAGATGTCACAGAAACACCGATGGTTCATGGACAACGGCACAACAATGTCAAAGGTTATCCGTATATGATGGGCCGACGGCACCAGCACAATCTGAGGATCAGAGGAACACACCTTTGTCAACGACTGGATACCGCAGTTACCACTGCTCAAACAATCCCGAGCAAAAGGAGGGTCCACCCCCAAACTGTCACCCTGTGCCATTTGAGCTATTTGAGTTTGATCTTGCATCGTTTCTCACTATTTGTTGCACATCGCTCGTGTGCCTTGATGGTATTTTATACTCCAACGCTGGACAAAAGGACTCTGACACTGGTGTGTACGTGTGTGTACACGTGATTGCCTTCCTACAAACAATGTCACTTGTCACCAGCATCATGTGACATTGTGGGGAAAAGCCATTTAGGTGTACACACACACACACACACACACACACACACACACACACACACACACACACACACACACACACACACCATACTCGGTACACTTCTCTCAAAGGAGAACTTCTCAAGCATCGATGTCCATTTCTGCCAATGTGCAATAAAGCTTCTCACATACATACAATTGGCTAAACCTACAGGTAATGGACAAAAAATCGAAACACCTGGGTAAATGAGGGACACCAAGTCATGGCTTCCACAGTCCACACAGGTGTGGCCCATGTGTTAATTAAGAAAATAACATCCCAGCATGCATAGGGTTATGTATAAAATGCTGCTTGCCTGTAATTATGGCTAGCATGGCTGCAAGAGGACACCCCCCCCCTACCCGACGCCTCCATCCACAGAGCATGTGTGGTCGCCCAATGGTTTGATGAGCATTACACTGATGTTATCCATACGTCATGGCATCCTCAGTCACCAGACCTGAACCCAATCGAGCATTTATGGGATATTCTGGAATGACGCCTGAGACAGAGTTTTTCACCTCCATCAAACAGGTGTGAGTTGATTGACTTTCTCATGGAAGAATGGTGCTGCATCCCTCCTGCAGAATTCCAGACGCCGGTGGACTCTATGCCACGGTGCATGCAGGGCGTACTGGCTGCACGTGGAGGCCCAATGCCCTATTACGTGACTTTCGATTGGTGTTTCCATTCTTTTGTCCACGACCTGTGTATCCTGTAACCGGAGTATTTTCCTCCACAGCATTTTCAGTATACGTCCTATGCTTTCCCCATCCATAACTTCCACAATCAGTCATGCTCTCATCACCTTGACTACTGTATCACTTCCTCTCTACTCCTCCAATCTCCCCCCTCTGCTCTTTGCACTCTGTTCAACATACCTTTGCCAGTTGAGTCTTCCAGATTTAAAGGTGAAACGATGGTTGGACAAAAAAAAGATTACCTGTTGTTTTTCTGTCTATTTGTTTTTCACAAGCCTCAGTGGCTTAATGGTTGGAGCGTCCACTCTGAGTCTGGGAGGCCGCTGGTTCAAACCCCAGGCAAGTCATTCCAAAAACTTTCTTTATAAATGGTGCATGTTGCTTCCTTGCTTGATGTTCAGCATTTAATGGGGGGTACAGCACAGACAAACGACACTGGGAAGGCAATGGCAAACCACCCAGTATAACCCTTGCCAAGAAACTGCTTCAGCAGCACCATTGCTCCGTGAAGACTACGGGACATCAAACTCGAATCACATAGTCATGCTCCTCCCAGAGCATCCACTTCATGTTTACAAAAATTGTCATTTATGGTACATAGGTGACTCATCTTGCACCTAGTCCTAATGTCTTTTCAAATGTGATGTAAATCACAGACCTTTTGGACTTCCTTGAGAAAGACCAGCTGTGATGAGGAGCGGAGCTGATTCTAAAGTATGGATGTGCATTTTTGTGTTTATTGGGTGGTCTCCCTACACTTTGATGTTCAGTGGAATTCCAGACCTGGGCTCTCAGGTTTAAAGGGATGGGATTCATACTTTTTAGCACTTGTATGATCAGGACTTTCAAGTTAGTTGTTGGACTTGGCTTCACGGTGGTTCCTCTTGAAATTTGTTAACGGAATCCTGCTTTATGGCGAATTGCAGCTGCTTGTTGCTAATCTTGGCTGACACTATAGTTTGCTGCACAAAGAGTACTTTGTTCTCAATCTAAACTTCATATGGCATTTCAACAAGCCTCCATTTCAGCTGAGAACAAAAGAAAAAAACCTTTTTCTGTCTTTCTGTGTCAGTGTGCAAATGGCCCTGCAAGCTGGCTGATATTTGTTGAGGTCGTGTCGCGGTGACGAGTCATCTCGACCTGGATTCACTGTTTAAGGGCATGGTAAATAGTGTGCAGAACAGCATAGGATGAACAAATAGGTTTCGTTCAATCGAAAGACAATATGTATGATGGAGGGGAAAGTGTTGCAGTCTGTATGTTATGGTTCATCTCCTTCCCTGAGTCCAATTTGACCTGGGCAGCTGAAACTTCCAGAGATTAGTGAGGGCACCACAAAGTTGTGCATGTGTGAGTTTCGTTTGATTCCATCAAGTTTTGAAGATTTTTTTTTTTGCCCATCTTTGCAATTTCTTCCTTGTGGGGAGTGCCCGGGGGGTGGGTGGGTGTGTGCAATTGGAGTTATCCAATCTATATGACCATGATGTATTATATATAAATGCTCTTTATAACCACTGACTGACTCACTCACTGCTCTTGATTAATTAAAGAGTACTTTCTGGGTGATGTAGAAAGCTGTAATTTTGCGTGCCGATGGGCACTGAAGCCAATACACCAGGAAAAAAAATCACAGAATCGTCGGACAGCATCCATAAATGAAAATAAAACAAATGAAAAAAAATAACATAAAAAAATGAAAACAAGGGTGCCAGGACAACAAATCCCACCCATTTAAGGCATAAAGTTATTTTGGGGATCAAATTTAAATTTGATACATCCTTAACCTGAATGTTGATCATAAGGAATATTTTAGTCTTAGTTTGAAGTCAATTAAACCATTTTTGACGAAGTTATGACCGTAAATGATTTTGATCTTTTCGTGACCTGACCTTGACCTTTGATCCAATTGGACCCAAAAGTTAATGGGGTCGTCCAAGTTCATTGCCCACCTGTGGATTAAATTTGATAGTGTTTGCTAAAGCCGTTTTGCCGTAAAGTTGCTAACAGACAGACAGACAAACAAACAACGAAACAACGGACGATTACAATATCCCACACCCTCCCTCCGGGGGGGCGGGATAAAAATGCAGGTGAGCGACCCGAGGCAATGGGAAGCACGGTAATTTTGTGTTCCGATGACATTGAAGCTGATACACCAGAAAAAAAAAAATCACAGAATCGTCGGATAGCATCCGTAATGAAAAAAAAAAATGAAAGTAAATAAATTAAAAATCAAATGCAGGTGAGCGACCTGAGACAACGGGGAAACACGGTTCGTATGCTTACATAATGTGTGAGCACACCCTGCTAGTATGCACATCAGCAGTACGCATGCTTTTTCTTTTCATATACGTAACCCGGGTTATTTTTTTTCATTTTTGGGAGCGATCGACTTTTTTAAAATCATTATTATTTTTTATGAATAATCACGGACAACAAAAAATAAGTGCCCACTTCGTCCATGAAAACAAAATATCAAAAGGGCAATCAAAAAAAAATAACCAACAATATTATTCGGTACAACAACAATATCACAAGTATATTAGGTTTCAAGATATTTGTGTGTTCTGCAACAGAAAGCCGTCGTCCCAGTTATTGTTGGGTGACCGACCGACAGTGTCATCTGATCGGCTGTTCCACACCATTATTATTGCGGGCATACAAGATTGATCATACTGAGCAAGTGAGCAGTGACCACTCTCCATCCTGCCAGTAAAACCCTGCACAGCATAGCTTCCAAAGGCAGCGATTTGCTCTGGTGGACCTTATTGGAGTCTACAACGAAGGTCGCATGGACTTCAGAAGCACGGGAGCTTCCTCTGTGTGTAATCTGTGTCTTAGACCCAGACCTGCTACATTTCTCCTGTGTGGTTGGGGGTTGATATTCAATTTCTATGGAGGGGGCCTTGATGATTTGAACAGTATGATGTTGCACATTATCCAGCTTCTTAAGATCCGTGGTACTTGCAGACATCCATGCAAGAGGAGCATACTCCACTGTGCTCCAGACATGGACTTTGTGCACTTGGGCACAGCCAGGTGGATCCAAATATGGCGCAATACTACGAAGGACACTCACTCTTTGTCCAGCTCTAATGGCAATGGAGTTCACGTGAGACTGGAAGCCCAAGCTCCGGGAGAACCTAACTCCAAGCATGTCCAACTCATGTACTCGCTGCAGGGGCTTGCCACCCATAAAACAGCTCCGGAGGCCACTCACCGAGCCGTGGTCTACCGAGAGACATGACCTTGAATTTCTCAGTCGCAAAGAGGACATTCCATTTCTGCTCCCATTCGTAGATCTTCTGTAAATCCTCCCTCAGAGAAATGATGGCAATCTCTTCATCCAACAGGCAGCAGATGGTACTATCATCGGCAGAGGCAGGTTGGATTAGGTAGGTTGTCACACACATCGCTCATTTTGACTCAAAACAAGGTAGGCCCAATATAATTGATCCTCGAGGTACTGATGCATTAATTGGAGTTAAATTTGATGTTTGGGCGTTGACCACTACCTGGATACGTTTGCCCATCAAGTAGCCGGATAACCACTCATAAGGAGAGGGTGCTTCTCGTAAAAGTAATGGCTGCCCATGTGATTTTTGCATTTTTTTTATTTATTGTGCTCTCAGACCAAGCCCAAGAGCTTATTAAACAGGGCACACACCTGACCGAGTCTTTGCTGATTTATTAGAGATCTTCATGAACTTCATACAATTTGCATTGACGACGTACATCATCGTCATTGGGTCCAACACGAGCCATAGCGCTCGCATCATCAAGGTCTGATCCTCACTATTTAGCACTAATTGTAAAGTGTGGAAGAATCTGCCACGAGAGACTTCACCTTAAGTCAGGAGTACCGTACAAGGTGCACTTTTCCGAGAACCAGCTATTGGTTTTACACACAAACACAAATTCAAACGCAAAGCACACTTGTGCGTCTGAAGCCAGCTCTCCTCCTGATATTTATTCATAATTAACTGCAATTGTATTAATGACCCTGAGAGCTCATGTGCGCGATTGGAGTCTTCACTTTTACAGAGCCCAGTGCGAGCACCTCTATGCATTCCCCAAACAGAGAAGTTGTAGTCGCAAGGCTTTCACTTTGTCCTCATCACGAGAAGATGCTTTTAAAAAAAAATAAAATCATGACATTCGGAGGTGAGCTATTGCCAGCACCTTGGCCATATTACAAATCCCTGCCCTAACCCACATGGGGCACTACTGCTGCATCCCTGCGAGAACTGATGCTCACCCGCAGTCATGTGCGTGGAGTACCGCATGCTTCTGGACACAGCATTTGTAGGATGACAAAATTATGTTTAAACCCGGGAGTGCAGCACGACAAAGATGGGCCAAATGGCTTCATTTTCTTGTTTGAGCCTGTACAGGATAGTGCAACGACTCCTTACACTCAGTGTAGTCCCCTGGCGACTGTGGACCCTTGGTATATTGATTTCTCATGAAGTTGACCTGGAGCGTGTTACCACAAGGTGGTACAGCAAATTTCAGGGAAATTGGCCCAGGGGTATGGAATTGTATAGAAAATCAAGGAAAAGGCTTCACACCGAAACAACTCTCTCCTATATCTGGATGATATCACCCTGTATCTGGATCTAGTTTCAATAAGGAACTAGAACGGCCCTCGGTAGGTGTGGAGTTCGAACCTCTGCAAAGCTGAACAGTTTACGTTTCGTATCCCACTGATAGGCCAGATCTGGATTTGGACCCGAACCAAAATCTGTTCTGTTCATCGACAGACAAACGGGGCGTGAAAACATGACCTCCGCGCACCTTCGTTGGTGGAGGTTATGAAAGTCATGATTAATTATTTTAGCAGGGTGTTGCTTGGTACCTGCATCGATCTTGACTTATCAGGGAGGAAGAGGGACAGGAATGATGGGGCTGTGCTTGCGGACACATCATTGAACAGAGCTCTGAGGTCGGAGCAAGGTGAACACAAACATTTGTAACACCGGCTTCCTGTTGTGTGTCGGTTGAAAGGTTCTTGTTCCTGCGATGGAAGATCAGAGGTAGTTGAAAAAAGTAGTTTTGGCTGTTTTATCAATTTTTACATTTTTGTGGGTGTGTGATGTTTATTGATTGGAAACTGAAGGAAGTGGCTGAGCATTGGATATTTAGGGGAATTGGGCTACCTTTGATGAGAAACTTGATGCTACCTGAAGCGATGGATCATCTTTCGTACGATTGTTCGGTTCTGCGTTCACGTTGATACCCACCCTGGCTCCTGTCATGGTTCTGGCCTTCTTTTGCTCTTATCCTGACCATGAATATCTCTGTGTTGCCCATGGATGATCATCTACAGCCCGGCATTGAGTAGAAAAGTTTTTGCTCTTGCATGAAAGACTTCCAGAAGCCTGAGAGATGTGTGTCTGGGTGTGGTGTATGCATCCACGCTGGCAGGATGGCTTAGAGGGATGCACACTCGCCTCAAAGCTGTTGAGCCTCGGTTCGAATCCTGACCCAGCTATAAAATGTCATTCGGCATTCACAGGCAGGGTGATTCATCACCGTATGTGCCGTCCCTCGTATGGACGTTAAACTTGGCGTCTTATCTGCCGGCATTCGTTGGTGGACGTTAAAGATCCCGTGGTGTCCTTTGCAAAGAGTTGGCAAGCTATTGCCAGCACCAGGAACAAATTACAAATTCTTGCCATAACCTACACAGTTCAGAGCCTCAGAGCCATAACCGACACAGAAAAGTTGGTGGGTTTCAGGAGGTGGAATGGAGATCTACCAGGTCTCATAGTATCCATGTGTGTTTGTGTCCATACCTTACCTTAAGAAATATTATTTTAAAGAGCATGTGTGAAAAAATTTAATGTTTATTAATCATATAAAGTTTCCTGATACCTTTTTGGTACTCATGTAATTGCTCCAATATGTATGAATGGAAATGTCATCACTTGGTGGTTCATCCAAACTTATATTTTTGTCCGCCATGACCTAGATGGCTTCTCGTTTTCTGCCCCAATGAGGGCTGTCATATGTGAAGGCCCCGACTTGATGTTCCCTTGTGCTATCGTCCGGTCTAGGGAACCTTGTACACCAACGAAGCCATGCCCTCGGAGGAAAAGAGCAAGCATGAAGATGCTGCGCAGCAGGTAAGTAGGTGCAGAATCTTGCAATGATGGTGTTGAGGATTAAGAGGTGGGGGAACTTCTAATGAATGAATTTATTAAACTTCATTCATGGGGTATTCAATCACATTGTTGTTTTTTTTTGTTTTTTTTTCTTAGCATCTGAGAAACCTAACCTTTTACACACCCTCACCGGTGTCACAAATCTCTCTCCAAGTTCCAATCAAACATATTTTTGCAACAAGGGTAAAAGATTTTTCATCACATTAAATCGATGTGACGTCATCATGCA